>JAUPFV010000001.1:157744995-158944995 GCA_036936605.1 Limnanthes douglasii subsp. nivea
TGCAAAACTCAGCCTCTACTGGACTTCCTAAGTAACCCTGCTACCTAACCTCCCTAAATTTCTCTTTAAACCTAGTTTTAGGATCCATCCTCTGATCCATGCGCTTATCCTTTTATCGGCTCGTCCTCTGCTGGTTGCCTCCCTCCTCGAACCTTGCGCGAACTTGCAACATAAACATATGTTAAGATCAACCTCTTATTTATTTTTTTTTTCATGGGCTTCTTCTTTTATTTTAAAATAACCCATCCTCTTTTATTGCCATCTAACTCCCCCATTGTTCTAAGACTCGTCATCTGCTGGTTACCGCCCTCCTCGAATCCTTGTGCTTCTCCTTTCGTTGGCCTGTGCTCTGCTGGTCGCCTCCCTCCTCGAACCTCGCGCGAACTTGTTAGATGAAAAGAATTATGTGAGACCTGACGCAATCAATTGTCCCGTGTCCCACCACTTGTAGCTTCCTGCTATTCTCCGCTCCTCTCCTTGCACCACTTTTTCCTTTGGTGGCGGCTTGTGCACCACTTTTTCCTTTGGTGGCGGCTTGTGCACCACTTTTCCTTTGGGTGGTGGCTTGTGCGGGCGCTCCCTCGCACAGTATGGGCATTCATAATAGCCCGAGAAAGCCTTGTGGACTTTCAACGTCCTTCTCCTTCTAGCTTCCTCTTCTCCTTCTCTAGAAATTTCGGCTTACTCCACCCCTTCTACAAGACGTCTCTTGTTCTCCGTTGTTGCAATATTTCGTCTCTTGAAATGGACCGGATCCTCCTCTCTATCAAGAAAATTGCTCACGTGCACATGACCATCTCCTTCTTGCTTGAATATGGATAAATCATGTCAATTTACATGTGTGCTCCTACGCACTCTTCTCCTGCGTCTCTTTCCATTTTTGAGCGCTTGGTTTCTTATGTCAAGAAACCATTTGGTGTATCCTGGTGCACCAAATTTGTGCGTGCCATTCCTTAGCACAACACTTTGCATACTTGAAGCCACCTTTGTTCGGTCAACGGTTTGACATCCCATAATATCTAGCTGTCGTCTTCCCATCGGTCTTCTATATGCCTCATCCTCCTCGCCAAGCAACTTTGCCGAATTATCTTGGGCCTCCCTTTCTTGCTTGAACCTCCGCCATCTATATCATGTTGGCGCATGGTTTCTTATATCTAGAAACAATTTGGCACGTTACTTTGTACCAAGTTGGTGTGTGCTGCCTTTTAACACAGCACCTTGCATCATAGAAGTCTCCTCCGCTCGAACAACATCTTCGCAGCCCATTCTTCCAAATTGTTGTTGTTGCCTCCATCTTCTATATGCCCCGGGGTGAAGAGTAGTGTGGAGATTGGCCAGCTTCTTCCCTAAGTCCGATATTTCCACTGTCGAACGTTTTCGGCCATCTCCCTCTAGAACTAGTGTACCCATTATCCTATCCGTTCTTGACCTACGGTTTCCTAAAGCTTCTCTACCTCCATCAATCTCCATGCTACTATTTTGGACTTAAACACCACTTAAATCCTAACCTAAACAGCAACTAAAGTTATCATTTTCCTAGTGCTTCCGAATTTGGTGCCGTTTTGTCCCTAAAATGGGCCAGAATCAGGCCACGGTGGGCCAGAATTGGTTCCACATGTGCTAAGTCAAGCACACAGCACTTTTTTCGAGCCAACGTTTTCAACCACCCTCCTACAAATGTGGCGCACCTCTGCACAAAATTTCATCCAATTTGGCCCCTTACTTTTTTCTCTATCCAAGGTGGGCTTGGAACCACTCCCATGGAGAACCGGTACTTCCCATGGTCCATTTGACTTGAGCTTTGACCTGGTGGACCCGCTTAATCATAGGAACTGATTTGGATAGCTAAATCCCCGAAAATCTTGCGTTTAGTCGATGCAATCTCTCCTTTTCCAATCTGGACTCGCTGTTTGGCCAAGTGGCCCAGTCAGGCCGGCCGTGCCGAGTCTGTGGTCGGCCATGCTGAGTCTGTGGTCGGCCGTGGCCGGCACGACAACTTTCTGCCGGCCAATTTTACTTTCTGGCCGGCCATTGGCGCCAATTGCCGCCACCAGCTCCCATTTGATTGCTACGTCAATCTAAGCTTCATTTTCTTCATGCTTATCCATTCCTTTCGCATCCTATGCTTCCACATTGTCCATAATACCCAATTTGTCCGCACTTAGCCTTCTACAACTCTCACTTGGCTTAATTTTTCCCCCATAAGCTTGCTTTCATTTGCCGTGGCCTAGCACTTGGTCTTCTCTTGCGCCAACCCTTCTTGCTTCGCCCCCTAGCTGCTGGATTTTGTCAAGGTTGTTCCTTTGGCTCCATTCTTGTCCATCTGACCGAGTTTGTTCCATGTCTTTCGCCTCTCTGCACCAATCCTTCTTAGACCGTAACACCCCGACTTTCCCTCGTCTCTTTTCTAGTTTCATCCGTGCTTGTATCTTCGTGGCATATGTTTTTCCCCTTTGCTAGTGTCTTTCCCCCATTATAACCATGTCCCTTTAGTAAGGTCTTACAGTAGGCCACTATCCTACCATCGAAAGTTGATAGGGCAGAAATTTGAATGATGCGTCGTCGGCACGATGGCCGTGCGATCCGTCGAGTTATCATGAATCATCAGAGCAACGGGAAAAGCCCGCGTCGACCTTTTATCTAATAAATGCATCCCTTCCAGAAGTCGGGGTTTGTTGCACCTATTAGCTCTAGAATTACTACGGTTATCCGAGTAGCAGATACCATCAAACAAACTATAACTGATTTAATGAGCCATTCGCAGTTTCACAGTCTGAATTAGTTCATACTTACACATGCATGGCTTAATCTTTGAGACAAGCATATGACTAATGGCAGGATCAAGCAGGTAGCAATCATTCGCGAGGCCAACATCCATTTAACTTACAGACCCGAAAGAGTCAACCAAATCAAAATAGACGTCGCCGTCGTTCGAAATTGAGCTTTAGTAGACGCTTAGAGGCGAACTCTCGTCCATTTTGCTTTCCGTCCCCAAAAGAACAGCCAATAGCCCGTGCACCGAACGCAATCACATTATTAAATTGAAACCGTAGTCGGGACACAGGAATTGACTATCGGCTCGCATAGTGTCCCCGAAGGTACATTACACAAAACATGTACACCCAACATGTGAATTCCATATCTTAGGTACTCAACACAGGATCCCGCATCTACCCACGCAGCTTTAACAGCAAACGAGGAATACGTGATTCGAAATGATTGTGAATAGTTCGATGCGAATACACAAAGCCTATCGACTCACATTGCCATCTCGTTGCTCATACGCCGCACGTACGATTTGGTAATGATGTCCTCCTCCAACACGACGAGAGCATCTCACTAATGAAGATTCACATTGAATACTCCATCAAAACCAAACCTTTGCCTTCAGGCGCGCGACAGTTTTTTTGTTAAATCCTGGGGAGAATTCAACTTAAGTTCTACTTATCTAAACCTACCCTAGGCAACCACCGAACGAAAAATCGGCATCCAAAGCGTAACCATCAGCATCATCACAATCCCCACAACACGATTCGTTCGCAAAAATAAGATACACCTATTATCAAGTATGTTTGTAGGAATTTCAGTTGGTAGTAGCAAAAATCATGTCGTAGATCTCCGAAGGACCGGGTCTAAACACCTCCAGAATCACGTATCCGCGTCCCGTCATTCGATGTTTAGAGACTTATAGCAACAACATCTCCGATCAGTCCCAAAAATTTATGTTACATACCCCTTCCAACGCCCACAAACAACCATCGTCTAAAGGCCAATCCTACCATTACTGTAGACTCATGCGCTTTCAAATCATTAGAACCAATGGCCACAACTTCCTTCTCCGACCCTCTTCCGTTTTGCAGGAATGACAAGATGATGACTTTCAGCTCCGAATCCAAAAGATTTGCAGATAGTTTGCAAATCAACAACAGGATTCGTAGCGTGCTAATCTACCCTTGCAAATCAACAATTGCTTTGGAACTGTAATAACCAGTAGCTCCAACCCTTCTGTGTGACCGACTGCCCTACCCTCTTCGGTGAAAAGTAGGGCCAATTAGGACTACTAGGAATCATAAGAGGGTCTGTGGAATGCAGCAACACAAAACCATAGACTACCTCTTATTTTTTGTCGTAGCGGTATTTTGGTCTTTTCCTATGGAAGGCCAAAACCGAAACACATCCACCACAAAACGAGTTCCTACTAATCCCCACCTTCGCATCGAGAGGAATCCGCCCGCTTCCTCACTCGTTAAGCACAAATTTTCCTTTAGCCGTAAGAGGGGTATTTTGGTCTTTTTACTTCCCACCTTGGACAATTTGTGTTTAAAAGGCTACAAAGGCTACCGATGCCGCACTAATAGGTGCGACATTCGGTGCTTGCTGGCTAAAACAAGCACCTTTGGGGCAACTCCAACTTTCACCAGTTGGTTCACCCCCCCCCCCCCTAAGTAGCTTAATATGCTGTTTTGGCTAAAACACTAGGTAGTTCTTTTATGTTTGAACCATCACCCTACCTTATAAAGTTGGGAATCCGAAGTAATTTGGTTATGAAACTTTGCAGTTATGTTAACAATGGATGAAACCAATTGTTCACAAAGTTTGAACTAAAAATTCAAACCATAAGTATTATATATATATATATATATATTAACAAAAAATGTTACAAAAATCATAACAAATTTACTTTTGGTTTAAAAATTACAAACTCGACTCCTAAATATCCTACATGTTATAAGGATTGTATAATGGAAAATATTTTGAGTTTTGCACGAGTAGAAAAAAAGATATCGCATTTTATATGTGCTTTGGCCCCATTGGAAGCGCGACTGACACCACACAGCCCAGCTGTAGCCGGGCTTTTTTCTGATAACTAGCTCAACTATTGTAATTTAATAGAGGTGTAATATGTCAATCACATAACAAATATACTTTTAAATGTTTATACAAATTAAAAATTGATTCGAGAAATAATAATTGAAATTATATCCTTCAACATAATAATAATAATAATAATAATAATAATAATAATAATAATAATAATAATAATAATAATAATAATAATAATAATAATAATAATAATAATAATAATAGTTAAGATTCGATGTCTCTTCTATTTATAAAATCTATTGTCAAAGTAAAGTAGATCATAAAAATAAACTGAAAACAGATTAGAAGGTATACATGCTGATTCTGTATGAATAAAAGAAATTTGGAAGTAGTATTATTTCAAAATAGTAATTACTCGTACATATACAGATTTATATTAAATGAAAATTCATGCTTACCATTTTACATCGAAAATTTTGTCATCGAAAATTAATTGTATTAGATAAATTGTTTGTTTTTGTTTTTATAAAATTTGTCTTTAAATATGAATGATGTATATGATTTTATTGAAATAATAATATAATTTTTATTTTGAATTTATTTATTAGATAATAATATTTAAATAATAAAATATGTTTGGGAGTGATTTGATCCCTAGTTATATTTAAAGTCAAATATATAATTTTTTATTATCTTTTATATAAATTTTGTCCATGAACCATCTACATAAGTTTATTAATCATATTTAGATAATTTAATAATTAACAATTTTTTATTCAAATATACTAATTAAATAATAATAGTTAAGACTGAATCATACCCTTAGGTCCTTGTGCTGGAGTGCCCTTCCATTCAACTCAATATGAGTAAGGAGGAAGAAAGCTTCGATATACAGATGAGACAGCCCCAAGATTGGAGGTTTCCTCTTCTTCAATATCTCTCTGATGGCATCTTGTCTCCAGATAAGTCAATAGCAAGAAAAGTAAAGTACAAGGCTCGTGGTTTTATCATACTAAGAGATGTTCTTTATAAGAAGTCTTACATTAAACCCCTCTTACGATAGTTGGGGGATGATGAATCTCAAATGGTGCTCTCCGAATTGCATAATGGTGAGGGATCAGCTCACTGTGGATTCAGGGCTCTAACAAGGAGAGTCTTTTTGGCTGGTTATTATTGGCCCACTATAATGCAAGATTCTAAGGAGCTCGTGAGAAGGTGTGACCCATGCCAGAGATATAGCAGCGAAATTCATGTTCCAGCCACCCCGTTAGAGTCAATGTCTGAGCCTATACCCTTTGCTCGATGGGGGCTGGACTTGGTGGGACCTCTACCTATGGCGTCTAGAGGGCGCAGAACAATAATTGTGGCTATTCACTATTTTTCGAAGTGGATCGAAGCAGCCCCACTGGCAGGTACAACATCCAAAACTGTCATAAAATTCATTTTATCCAATATCTGTTGCAGATTTGGGATTCCACAGAAGATAACGACAAACAATGGGCCACAGTTCGACAGCAAGGAAATATAGAGTTTTTGTGCCTCTAGAAGTATACAACATTGTTTCTCTTCACCTTTCCACCCACAAGAAAATGGTCAGGTTGAAGTGGCTAACAGAACTATACTGTCCGGTTTGAAGAAAAATTTAGAAGGGGCTGCTGGAAAATGGCCTAGTTATTTACAAGAGGTTTTGTGGGCCTACCGGACTACACATGGGGCTGCAACACAAGAGTCACATGTTGCCCTGGTCTATGGGATGGATACCATAGCTCCCATAGAAGCAACTCTCCCTTCATTTCGAGTTTATAATTTCCCCGCCCACGCTAATGAGGGGGCTATCCGAGGTCAACTTGATTTGATAGAGGAAAGAAGAGTTAAGGCACACCTTAGAGCTGTGCACTATCAAGGTTTGATGAGAAGCAGGTTTGCTTCCAAAGTTAAAAGAATAGATTTTCAGCCGGGGGACAAGGCGTTCAGAAAAATCTTCTTACACACTAAAGAGAAGTTGCTCGGAAAACTAGCCCCAACTTGGGAAGGACCCTATATAGTCATTGAAAGGCTTAAACCTAGGACATACTGGCTAGAAGACAAGGATGGAAGGGTTTTGAATCACCCTTGGAATATTGAGCACCTCCGGATGTACTTGGAGTAGAAACTATGTAAATATTTACTTGTTTAAAAATCCATATAAATATTTGGGGGCATACTCGTTCCTCCCCTGGTGGCGCGGGGAGGTTTTAATGAGGTGTCCGGGCTCTTTTATAAAATTTGATGCCTTCTTAAAAATTCGGAGTTTTCTTATTTTGTTTCTTGTCAAATTTTTGTTTAAACACCGGCCGGATTGAATTAAAGGTGTGATGACTACTTAAACATTTGTCATCGGAGAATTTAAACACTCTCATTTTAAGATGTTTATGAAATAACTAAGGGCTGTTTAAACATTAGCCACCAAAATTGAAAAACTATGAAAGAATGCAAGAATTGTGTAAAATAAACATACTCATTAAAATGACCGAAGTGCCTTGGCCATCCAAGGACTTTAAAATTGTCAATCAAAGCAAAAAGATCTATCCAGTCAAACACCGGACACAGTTACAAAAATTCCTTGGCCTTCCAAGGACTTTAGTTCAATCAAAACAAAAGGTAAAAGACGATTGATATTCTAAGACTGAGCCTTTGAAGACGGCTCAGCCTCACTTGTTTTCGTCTTCTTAAGGTCATCATTCTCCTCACTTGGACTCTCCCCGGTGTTTTCTTCTTCATCATATGAGGATGCACTGGAGATATCAAACTTGTCACCCTCAGCCATTGTATAGAAGGGAAGGTCTGGATACTCTACAAAAGTTCATAAGTCTCCCAGATTCCTTTTCAGAAACTTCTCATGAAAGAGTAGGACCATGTCCGACTTCACCTTGGCATACATTTCCCCGTGAGTGTCTATCATATTGTTGGCATAAGCATCAATCTTGGCTTGGATTTTTGTCTCTTGCTCCCTTAGCAGATCAGCTTTCTCCTCTGCAGCCTTGGATACCGAGTCTTCGAGTGCGATCTTGTCGCTGGTCAAAGTTTGAATGACTTGGTCCTTGGCCTTTATCTCCTATTTCGAAGAGGAGAGATCTTTCTCCAACCCGGACTGCTTCACCCGGAGGTCTTTGATAGTATCTTCTAGGGTAGCTACCTTTGTGGCCCAACCCTCCTGGTTATTCTTTAACTCCTCATTTTCTCTCTTCAAAACATTAGCATTTTCGGTGACAGTGAGGAGGTCATTGGACAGTGTCTCCTTGTCAGAATTAAGGGCAGTAATGATTGCTGACTGACTTCGCACTTGTTTCTCCAGAACCAGAACTGGCTGAATATTACTCAATATAGAGTGAGTTATAACATCTTTTTCACTTGAAACGGTGAAAGTTTTACCATTGAAGGTAACGGTGTTCGAAGTGCTCGGAGGGAGGTAGGGCCCAACAAAGTCATCTCTAAGAAGGTTTGCAAAATAGTCACCAAGTCCGTCAAGCCCTGTAATGTCGACACCGTCGATGCTAATGTCTCCTCCTCCAACCTCATCGGTTTGAAAGTCACCGGGGATCTCTTATGCTCTTGTTGGATCAGTAGGGTCAACAGGAGGGAAGGGCTCCGAAGGCCAGAGAGAGTTCATCACCCCTGGAGGTCTTTTTCTTCTTGGCCTTCCTGTCCTTGCTTTCGGCTCCCCGTTTCCTGTCTCTCTTAGGAGCCCTTGGAGGTTTTGGAGATCCTTCCTCTTCCCTAGCACTCTCATGCTCCACTACCTCAAGAAGAGCAGCGTCAATTTGACTTGAAATTGGCCCCTCTTGGTTTGTTGGGGCAGTTTCCTCCGCTTCAGTGGGGTTGGCCTCAACTGCACTAAGCTTCCCCTTACCTTTCTTGCCCTTCATCTTGCTTTGGGCCTTGGCTCTACCGGGCAGATACAATGCCCCATCTGGTGCATGTGTTCTTTTAAAGACTACATCCGGAGGGGGTGGGGTGGTAAGCTCCTCCCGGGATAATTCCCTCCGATCAGTAGTGTTCCAGAGGTAAGACCTTGCAAGATTGCCTCCGGTAAAGACATTGTGAAAAACGGTTCCACCACTTGTCAGCAACCCAAGCGTTTAACTTGGTACAAGTGACCTGCCCGGCCTTCAGATAATCGTTAAAATCTTTGGGCAACTCTATAAAAAAAAGGGTTGACTACAAGATAAGTTAGTTAAACAAGTTTGATTAAAATAAAAGTGGAAGTGTCGGGTAGGATTCTTACGATCGCTTCGCCATCTGCTGGTGAGAAGGCTCGGGTTGACACCGGCTTTGATCTTCCTCCCATTCTCCCAAGCACCACTCACAAACACAAAGTGAGTCTTCCAATTTCTCTCCGAATCAAGCAGGTCATCCACTGCTTTGTAATTATCACCCATGTTGAAGTGATAGAAGGGAATGTGGTGGTTTCTGCAGAGGCTGGCCACAGCTGCGAACTCCTCCATTAGAAGAGGAATTCCGGAGAGCCTAGAGGCCATGATACAGGCCATGAGAGTGTACCAGGCATTAGGGCTCAGTTGACTTGGACAAAGCTTGATGAGGTGGAAGTACCTAACTATCTCCGGATCTAAGGGAAACCTTAGTCCATAGTTAAAGAGTTCAGTGAAGATAACCATTTCACTGAGCTTGCAGTCCATTGGGGTTTCAAGGTCTATTGGGATCCTTATTTTTACGTTCTCCGGAATCCTCCACTTTGTACGCATCCGACCCAATTCGGCTGTATGGATGAAAGCATAAGTAATTTTTTGTAAAGCAAGAAAATATTTAACACTGACCTTGTGGAAACAAGGTCCTACTTTTCCCTCAAGTATCTCTGGCAGATCGTGGTGCCTAAGGTATAGTTTTTCTTTGCCTTTGTCCTTCTTGGCAACACCAGCATCACTCGTTTGTCTGGAGACTTCTGACTCAAACGGAGCCTCTTCGATAGAATCCTCCAATACTTCTTCCATTACCGAGGAGGGGTTTTCGGTTGTTTTTGGGTGAGGTGAGTTAGATATTGGCTCCGTATGCCCTCCGAATTGTTGGGTTTCACTGGTCCCTTGAACTATGGTCTCCGGCTGGGGCTTAGATGCGGTGGTTTCTTTTTGGAGACTTGAGATAGATGCCTCCGGTCCGGACATATTGTCCTTAGGTATTTTCATGGGTGCCTCTGACCCCTTGTCACTGTCCTTGACCTCTGACTTGGAAGGTGTACCTTTTTTAGCCTGCCATTTAACCAGGCGACCTCTCCTCCGATCAACTAGTTTATTAGGAGAGACATCTGCATCTGATCCCATGGTGATAAATAGGGAAGGCTTCTTAAAACTCGTAGCTGCTTGCCCTGGTTCCACAGTGGGCTCTGATTCCTGAACCGACGAGCCTGAAACAATTGGCGAAAGATTGGTTTGAAACAATCTCCTTGGTTTAACGCTCCTGGTTGAAGAAGAGCCCTGGTGAGGCTCTGTGTTTGGAATTTATGGTTTGTCGACAGGGGAAGTAGGTAGGCCTGCAGCAATGCGCCTTTCCCGTTCAACTTTTTGTACCTTTTCTAGCTCTGATAGATTAAGCCATCCGCCTTTGATTAAAGTGTTCCTAGCTGTGAACATAAACTCACAACCAAAAAGAAGAATTTGTGTTTGAGAGAGAAAGCTCTGAAATTTAGCAAATTAAGTATGAAGATGATGGTAAAACAGTGAAGAAGTGATTAATTTATGGTAAACACCCAAAAAGGTGCTTTGATACCTAGGAGAATTCGAAAGGATTGCAATGATTAGGGAACAACGCTGATGTCATCTTCATTAAATGAAGAGGTTACTTTTTGGAGAAGGTGGGAGCGAAATTCTAGATGAAAAAACGGCTAAAGTAACGAACCAGAGAGAGACATGTGTCCCACAAACTCTGGCAAGAAACCGTTCAGTTTTCAAGACCTTTTTTCAGTCCGGGTAAAGCTGTAACACAGTTCGAAGGACCTGTCCGGATGTAACTGTCACCAGCAACAGGTAGTTTTCTAGGTCTTGCCAAAGGTTTTTTAGCACCACCTAAAAAAGGGGCTACTAATGAGTCCGGATTCTGTCACCACCTTTTATGGGAACCAGATAGGGTCAATTCGGACAATGTCCACCTTACCGGACAGGGGCAGTTCGGACACCATCATCCATTGAACTATCCGAACAGAACTGAAGTACTTAAAACACTAATCACTTTTTGACTAAGCTGCCTATTTACTTACTTAAAACTAATGGGTCTTTAAACTCGACCCGAATCTATTAAACACGACCCGAAAGCCCATAAGGCCCAAATGTGATGGTATAAATATCCAACCACCAACATTAAATGAGGGTACAACCAGGAAGCTTAATTCTCCCTCTACATTCTATCGAAACATTAAATACTCATAAAACTCCACAAAACTCTAAACATAAATTACAAACTTACCCTCAGATAAAAATAAACCACACCACATGCCACAAGCGAGAGTTCATATTCGGTAGATAGGAGACATTGTGAAATTGCTTGACTCATTTTCATGGCATAGAGTCTATTTTTTGCTCGAGGTATTTTGGCCACCAGATTGTAATCTGCATAAAAAACACATAGAAATCCACCTTCAACAACAATTTTTCCTCCTGACTCATCTACTTGTCCCAAACTAATGATATTAGATTTTAATCGTGGTACATAATACACGTTCTTCATGTGTAATAGTACCACATTGATTCATCAACACTCCCTTTCGTTGCCATTGTTTCAGATTTATCTTTGGCCAACATCAATTTTTTCTCTCTAGAAACACAATTGGTCTCCATGACTAGCAATGTATCTTTCCCTTCTACTTCTTCTGTTAGATTCATTGTTTCCTCTTTCTTCGGTCTGCAATCCCTAGCAAAATGCCAAAATTATGACAAGTATAACATCGTACCTTTGTGATATCAAAGTTCGAATTTCTCTGGATATGTCGTTCTCCATCAACAGATTTTGATATTCCATAACAAAGGTTCCTCTCCCATAGCCAATAACACCTCTGCCTCTTCCTCGACCGCGACCTCGGGTCCCTCCAGAATATGTCGAGTTGAGTTGTGACTCTCATTCTGCTTTTGTTAACAACACCTTTTCATCATCCTCTTCTTCTTCATCACCTTTAAGACGTTCTTCATGGGCTCTTAGTGCCCCAATAGCATCTTCAGAAGACTTGTTTTTTGCATCTCCAAATTTTTCAATTGACGCTGCAATTTGGGTAAACTTTGACGAAACTGATCTTAACAATTTCTTGTTCACATAGTCTGGCTTAATGGAAACACTAAGAGCCTCATTTGGTTAACCATTGTTGCCATCTTTCTCGCATACTCCACTACTGTCCCATTCTTTTTCATTTTCATACCTTCAAATTCCCATCTGAACGCTTGCGCTCGCACCTCTTTGACCTCGTCTGCTCCTTCATTCATTTTACGAAGAGACTCCTACGCTTCTCGTGCTGTCTCGATGTCACCCAATTCCATGAATTGGCCTTTAGTCAATCCTTGAGAGAGAATTCCATACGCGATTTGATCTTGACGGAGATCAAATGGTTCTTCGAGAAACACAGCTTCCCAAACTCCATGAGCCCTCATGCATATCTTCATCTTTAATGCCCATCCTTGATAGTTTGTGTCAGTGAGAATTGGATACGTAAGTGATAGATTTCTTTCCTTCTGTGACACTCTTCTTTCTGATTGTGTTGATTCAGTGCTACTACCATTTCTCACCACACTCGCATAACTATCGTTTCTGACATTGGCTCTGATACCAAACGAAGAAAATAAAATTAAGAGAATTTGTTTTCCTGAAATTCTGAATATATTCAAGTTGATCAAATTACATATACATAATGGAAACGCGGAAGTTACGGAAGCAGTTACAACTGCACATAAAATAATGGAAACTAATAAAATATAACTGCATACATATAAATAAGTTACGAGATTATATTAATTATGCCAACATTTATCGGATACCTCAACCGAAGAAGACTGGGATATTACCCATGTCTTGACATCAAACCAATTACATATATGCCTTGTAAAGACAGGAACCACCATACCTTTCATAACCTCTCTCCAAGTAAGACCTCTGCCAAATAATACATACATCACTCAAACCGGATCACTGGTACCCATGTGGAGGCAGTATCATTCAACCGATCTGAAGGGGCTTATCAGGTTAGCTTCTTTTTGTTGGATATCATACTTGTATAGTCAGAAGAACCATCGCTAGAAAAAGGAATCTTGGAGATGGATTAGGAATACTACTTATTAGATACGTTTTCAGTAAACAATTTACTTCTTTTTCCAATTTGACAGACTTTACTCCAATAAATTTTAGGATATAAGCAGTGGGCACCAAAATATAAGAACACCTATATATATGTATATAACATTAAGTGTTTACTTTTGTATTCCTTCTAGGATCCGGTGCTGGGTATAATCGATTTTTTTGCATTTTGTTGAATATATAATGTTGATATTCGAAACATATATTATTCATATTTTGTGAGATACTTATAAATGAATCGAAAACAAATAGAAATAATAACTTTTTGTATGAAAGAATAGACTCAAACAAGGAAAACTTTTAGACCAAACATGAGTCTTCTATAGAGTTTAGGGTCCTTGACCGGAGCCACCTACACGTTCGAACTAAATATTTCCAATCTGGAAAATCACTTTTATGTTTGAGAGGGTTTAAAGTGTGACTTTGTCATAAAAGACACTCAAAAGACATGAAGAAGACACAAACTATTAACATAAAATGACAGTTTCTAAATAATTCTAACACTACTCTTTGTTTAGAAGCTGTTTAGATTTCTTGGTCTTGTTTTCTTCTTCTTCGATTTTTTTTCCTTTCACTAGCAGTAACAATTTTCACTCCTCTCTATCTTTCAACCGAAAGCTCGAGACTGCTTGTTTCTATCACAAGTTGTTTGTCGATATCATTATCTAACTGGAATTCTACACCAATTCCATGTTTGTCCATTAAAATTCCATTTTCAAAGCCTTCCAAAGATAGAAGTAAAGCATGATTTTTCTTTTTACTACTTTCATTTGTCAAAGCATTGACACTGTCACCGGCTTTCCAAATAGTTGATGATATTTGGTTAAACGGTAGATAAGACTCCTTTAGATGAATCTCATCAATTTTTTCTCGAAGTAATGACCTGTGACTTGCTTGATGACTAAAGTTTCCAAAGATTTGATTAGACAGATACAGTGAGGACTCAAAATTAGAACCATAACCAGCATCATGGACTTCTTGAGGCAGGTTGGTTAACCCGATACTTTCCTCTACATTAATTTTAGTAGCACCATAAGATGGGTCACTAAAATAGGGTTTAGAATGATGTTTCGACATATCATCAGAAAGTAATTCTCGTTTCTCCATTGGATTTAGAGGAAACCTTTTCCCTTTCATTTTGACATTGAACAAGTCTTTGCTGGTAGCATCTTTGATCAGACGTTGTTTATACTCTAACATCACTTTATAGCCTTTGTCAAGAAATTGACCAATACTTAACAGATTTTGATCAATTTTTGGTAAAAATAAAACATCTGAAATAAATTTTGTACCTTCATAGCTTGTAATAGCTAGTGTACCTTTTCCCTTGACTTCCAAGTGTTCAATGTTTCTGATCTTCACTCTCTTGACTTCGCTGTCTTTTAATTCCTCAAAGAGATGTTTATCATATGTCATATGATTTTTGCACCCACTGTCAATAAACCAGCTTTCACTCGATTCTCTGCCCGGAAGACCAGTGACCACAAACAACATATCTTTTGCTTCCTGATCAGCTACACGTGCATCTGCTTCTTGCATCTGCATCTGACCCTTGACTTTGCAGATTACAGCTGCATGTCTGAGTTTATTACAATTGGAGCATTTAGCATTAGGTCTCATCCAACACTTGTATGGTGGATGACACTTGTAATTGTAAGGCATTTAAGAGTTCTGTAAGGGAGATATTTGACAGATTTTTAGTGTTCTCCAGAGTAGTAATGGTTACTTCAAACCTCTCTGGAACAGTCACCAATATCTTTTCAACAATCCTGGAGTCTTTTAATTCAGATCCAAGCAATCTCACCTTGTTGGCAATGCTGAGAAGTTTGTCTGGATACTCTTTCACGCACTCAGACTCCTTCATCTTCTGCAACTCAAAATCCCTAATTAAATTTAGGACTTTCATTCCACGGATCCTTTCATCTCCTTCGTACTCAATCTTGAGGTAATCCCGAATTTATTTGGCCGTTTTTAGAGACATTATTCGTGTGAATATCATCTGAGACACAGCGGCAAATAGACAAGCTTTTGCTTTTGATTTTCTCGTCTTCTTTTCTTTATTTGCTTTGATCTGTGCCATAGTAGGATTTGCTGCAAGTTGAGGAATTTCGTAATCCTCTTCTACTACTACCCAAAGATCTAAAGCTTCCAAGTAAGTCTCCATACGAACCACCCACTTTTGATAATTGTCTCCATCGAAGACTGGTGGTAAAACGACTGAAAAATCTCTTTCCAATTTATCCTCACAAATCCTTTAAGAAGAGGCCTTTAATACCACTTTGTTGGTGCATAAGACAAAGGTTAATGGTGAGAGTAAATGAAAATAAGAGAGACAGAAGAGTTACTCGAATGTGAAAAGAGAAAACTTTGTTGTTGAGAAAACACTTAATTCATTCAATAGAAATTGTTTGTTTAAATACATATAAAAGTCACTAACACACGTTAAATAACTGACATAAGTTAAATAAAATACACAAGTAAACAAAACGTGCTTGAGAGGGTTTAAACTGTAACTTTGTCATAAAAAAACACTCAAAAGACATGAAAAAGACTGTTAACATAAAATAACAACTTCTAAATAATTCTAATAGGCACACCATTAATGAAGTCAACAGAAACATTCAAGCTCTTGGAATATCTTTGAGCAGAGTAGTAGCCAGTCTGCCATCAGTGTGCAGCACGGTCGACTTTTATTATTTTGGAGGCCTTAACATAAATGAAGCCCACCCAAACAATCAAGATCTTGCAATGTCATTGTGCACTATACAGTGCATGGTCCACGCATTGTCACTCCTGTATTAGCCGCAAGCAAGCCCAAAGTGTTTTCCCTTTTTTGCACTCTAAAGTTTCTTGCCATACTAACTTTTCTTCGGACACCTTACCGGCCAATATATAATCAAATTTGAACAGTTTCTTTCCGAACCACTGCCTATGTGATGCCCTTATTACAATTAACTAAAGTAAACTAAGAATTGTTTCAGGTTCGAAAAAGATATATATGATCGTGCATGGTTTTCATATTTTGAGGACGACTGGACCCAGATAAGCACAACCACTAGTAACTTCCATCCAAGTAATGATTTCAACCTACCAGAAGTGGCAATGAGATATGCAGCCACCCCTAAAAACAGTACTCGGCCTTTTAATTATACCATAAATGCTGTTAGTACAACATCCCAGTTATACATATTTATGCACTTTGTGGAACTTGAACTACTAAAATCCAACTAGTCAAGACAATTCAATATTACTTGCAATGGTGAAATCTTTTACGAAGGTTTCAAACCTAATTACATCAAATTAACCACTATATACAACGATCGAGGATTGAATCCTGTGAAAGGAAAGTACGACTTTGTACTTGAGAAGACTGAAACTTCAACTCATCCGCCTTTATTAAATGCAATCGAAGTTTATACATCGATAGAATTCTCACAATTAGAAACAAATTCAATCGAAGGTATGTTAATATGTCCTTTCACAATCAATTTTCAAAAAGGATCATTATTGTGTTTATAGTCATTTATTTCGTATTTTCCAGGATGCCATCATAAACTTTAAAGGGGAGTACGAAGTTGATAGAATTAGCTGGCAATGAGATCCATGTGCCCCCAAAACCTACATGTGGGATGGACTAAATTGCAGCTACAAACTTGGTGATTCACCCAGGATCACATTTTTGTAAGTTTCAAACCTTTAGATAACTTTTAAGCAAGCTAATTATTAACATAACAATTTCTAACAAAATCTATATCAATATAGGTATAGGTCATCAAGCAGACTGAGAGGGGACATACCACCCTACATATCAAATCTAACACAATTAGAACATCTGTTAGTATCTCAACCCTCGTAACTCAATATTAGCAGCAGTGTCATGTAACAACATAACATTCATGATGAATATTTCGATTTCAATCTTGCAGGGACTTATCAAACAACAGTTTAACCGGACAAGTGCCGCCATTTCTAGCTCAATTACAATTCTTGAAGTTCTTGTAAGTTGATTTGTTAGAAGTAAGGAGCTTTTTTTGTTTTGGCCTTATACTTAATTTTTGTTCTTTATTTGTAGAAACTTGAGCTCAAACAGTTTAATGGTTCAATCCCAGCAGCTCTCCTGGAAAAACAAAAGAAAGGATCGCTAATATTCAGGTTTTGTAGAGTAACTAACCTTTTATATTTTTTCAGTTTCAACTTGGAGTTTGAATAAACTTCTTCCTTTTTATTTTAAACTTAGGTGCTAACAAACGACACTATTGTTTTACTATATAAGAGAAGTGTCATGTTTTGGTATATAAAGTACCTGCACTGCACTTGTAGTTTCGGACCTCATCATTATTATTAGTATTATATTCTTTTAAATTTCATAGTTCAAGTTTCGGTGGAAATCCTATGCTTTGCAAGTCATATTTGTGCCATTAATCTCTCCTTAAGAAACAAAACCAAGCATCACTAACATATTTCTGTTTTTTCGATCTCAACATGGTGCATGAATAATCTTTTTTATCATATATATTTTGCTGGTAACTATACATTGTCTTCATTATGTAACGTAATTAACATCATGTTTTTGTAAATTAAAGTATCTACACTGCACTTGTGATTTAAAGCCTAACTAAAATTGTCTTTTTAAATTGTACATTTGAAGTTATGGAGGAAATCCTATTCTTTGCAAGTCATATTCATGCGATGACAAAGACCAGATCATAAACAAACCTAAAATTCTTATTCCAGTAGTGGCAGCGGTTGCATCATTCATTGGTGTCGCAGCTCTACTGGCCACCTTCTTCATTGTCCGAAGGAGAAGAAATACTATAACCCAAGGTAACCCCTAAGATAATTTATAAAATAATTGTGATGACTTTATTTTGTTCAATGGCTAGGTTTTAACTCTATATATACGTTTTAGTTGACAAACCTCCAAGTCTACCTCCAGAATCACCAGGCAAGCAGTATGTAAATCCAGAATCAAGAACACCCTTCGAGCCTGTTCTAGAAGTAAAGGGCCGGAGGTTCTCCTATTTTGAGGTATTTAAGATCACAAATAATTTTGAGAAAGTTCTTGGCAAAGGAGGCTATGGAATGGTTTATCACGGCTATTTAGATGGTGCTCAAGTAGCTGTCAAGATGCTCTCTAAATCATCAGCTCAGGGTTATAAAGAGTTCAAGGCAGAGGTATTTTATCTTTTACATGTACATAACCCTTCAGCTACAGTAATGCTCATTACACTTGTTCTTTTACTTAACTTAACAGTCGACGAGTTTCTTAGGAGGAACTTCTGTTGAGAGTTCATCATAGAAATTTAGTGAGTCTTGTTGGATATTGCGACGAAGGAGACAGCATGTCTCTTGTCTATGAATTTTGTTGCATTTAATCTCAAACTTCTAATTGTGTTCTTTGAGTTTGTCCGTTTCTTTTTCATATTGTCTTTTGAGTTTGTGCTGTCTTTTTGTCTACTCAATTTTTTACTATTTAATAGTCGTTTCTATTACCTAATAAATCAATATGTTTTGAGACTTGAATTGGTATCAGAGCCAGAAGGTCTTGGCAGACGTATTTGTTTCACTAACGATGGAGGTAAACAATGGAAAAGGAGGTTCGTACGACCTCAGCTACCCAATGCTGGATAGAAGTAATTATACGGCTTGGGCTCTCAAAATGAAAGTTTATATGCAAGCGCAAGGGGTCTGGAATGCAGTAGAGCCAAAAGATACCCATGTTGCTGTCGAAGAGAAGACAGATAAGATAGCGCTAGCAATGGTGTATCAGGCAATTCCCGAAGATGTATTGCTCTCAATTGCGAACAAGGGAACAACAAAGAACGCCTGGGATATGATAAGAACATTATGCCAAGGTGCAGACAAAGCAAAGAAGGCACGGATTCAGACCCTAAAATCTGAATTCGAAATGCTGAATATGGGTGACAATGAAAAATTTGAAGATTTTCACATGAGAATGAATAGCCTCGTTACAAATATTCGAGCTTTGGGGGAAACGATGGAAGAATCATACGTCGTAAAGAAAATTCTGCGTGTTGTCCCTGCCAGATTCCTACAGATAACTTCAACACTTGAGCAATTTGAAGACATCGAGAGTATGACTGTCGAAGAAGATGTGGGTTCACTCAAGGCACATGAAGAACGAGTAAAAGAAGGACAGAAACGAAGGAGATTCAACTCATTTTGACAGAAGAGGAATGGGCTAAACGACAAGGAGACAACAAAAAGCTTCTATTGACGCGTGAAGAATGGCTGAGGCGAAACAATGGTGACAGATCCACAAGGCAAAGAGGCCGTGGAAATTTTGACAAGAGTGTTATCAAATGCTTCAATTGTAATATTTATGGTCACTTCGTCTCAGAATGCAAGAAACGAAGAAAAAACAAGGAAACATAAGAAGCGGAGGCAAATTTGGTTGCGATGGAAGATGATGAAATGACCCTACTCTTGGCTAAACATGATAAAGACTCGTCAAAGCTGCTCCTGAATGAGGACAAACTGCTATCTACTCAATTTCCAAGGCGTGGAGAATGTGCAGGCGAATCGAATGTCTGATACTTGGACAATGGTGCAAGCAGTCATATGACAGGTTTTAAAGAAAAGTTGGCAGAACTGGATGAGAGTATATCTGGTGTGGTGCGTTTTGGAGATGGTTCAAAAGTCGAGATAAAAGGAAAGGGCACTGTGATATTACTGTGCAAAAATAGAGAAGAAAAGATGATGCGAGAGGTGTATTATATACCCAGTCTACGTAATAACATCATATCATTGGGACAGATTTCTGAAAAAGGCAATAATGTGGAACTTAAGGGAGAATTTCTGAGGATCTAAGATAACAAAGACAGATTGTTGATGATGGTAAAACGATCTGCCAATCGACTTTACAAAATTATTATTGAGACTAACAAACAGGAATGCCTGATGACTAAAGCGGATGACATCACGAAACGGAGTGGTAGAGCGTCGAAACCGAACCATTGTGGAGATGACTAGAAGCAATCTCAAGGAAATGCAATTGCCATCAAAGATGTGGGCTGAAGCAGTCAGCAACTCGGTATACATCCTCAATAGACTACCCACGCGAGCATTGACAGGTAAGACGCCGTATGAAGCATGGACAACAAGGAAACCGCAAATAAGTCATGTACGGGTCTTTGGGTGCTTATCGCACATGAAAACTCCAAGTGTGCACAACATAAAGCTGGATGATCGCAGTAAAAAGTTAATTAATCTGGGGAGAGAGCCTGGAACTAAAGGATACCATTTATATGATCCCAAGGAAGATCGTATACATATAAGTCGTGATGTCATTTTCGAAGAAACAAAGAAATGGCCGTGGAGTGTGATTGTAGATAGGAAGGAGACACAGGAGAGTTTTATTGTGGCAAGTATGCCTGAGGTTGATGAAACAGGTCAAGATGAGACCGAAATCGTGGAGTATGGTGATGACAACTATAATAGCAATAACACCCAAACTTCAACACCACAGTCTCGGGCTTCTTAGTCTTCTCAGTCCTCTGTTGGATATGACAACTACAGTAACACTCAGGTATCCACTCCACATTCTTATTCGTCTGCTTCTAGAATCAATCGAGATAATTACGATGATAGCACAGAGCCAAAAAGTTTCAGAACTTTGAGTGAAATTTACAATGTCACGGAGGAAATAGAGCTTGATGAAGAAGAATTATGGCTCATGGGGGTAGACGAACCTGTCAACTATACACAGGCAGCAAAAGATGTCAACTGGCGGCAAGCAATGAGGCAGGAGATGGATTCTATTGAGGGAAATAATACATGGAAATTGACGAGTCTACCACCTGGACAGAATATCATAGGTCTGAAATGGATCTATAAATTAAAAAGGGATGCCAACGGGAAGGTGGTAAAATACAAGGCATGCCTCGTAGCAAAGGGTTATGTACAAGAACATGGCATTGGTTTTGATGAAGTATACGCACCAGTTACTTGGTTGAAGACAGTGAGGTTGCTATTAGCTTTGGCAGCTAAAAATCAATGGGAAGTGCACCATCTCGACGTAAAGACAACACCTAGTGTACAAATTGCCTAAAGCTTTGTATGGACTTCGCCAGGCGCCTCGTGTTTGGTACGCCAAACTGAATTCATGTCTTATAAAGCTTGGATTTACTCGTTGTCGGTACGAGCATGTTGTATACACAAGGAAGGAGGGAGAAAACAGTTTGGTTATTGCAGTATACGTAGATGATATTCTAGTAACAGGCACGAGTGTCTTAGCAATCAAGGATTTCAAGAACCAGATGAAGCTTCAGTTCGAGATGAGCGACATAGGATAGCTCATCTACTACTTGGGAATAGAGGTTGAACAAGGAGAAGGATATATCGAATTAAAACAAGCAGGTTATGCACACAAAAATCTTGAAAATGCAGGCATGGCAGATTGTAATCCAACGAAGTATCCAATGGATCCAAAGGAACAGCTTGATCGAGACGAGACAGCAAAGTTGGTCAATGCTACAGACTACAAGTGTATGGTAGGGGGTGTACGATACTTGGTTCATACGCGACCAGATATCGCATACTCAGTGGGTATAGTCAGCCGATATATGGAAAAACCCATAAAAAGGCACCAGGATGGAGTGAAAAGAATACTCAGGTACGTTAAGGGAATTATACAACACGGGTTGGTGTATACAAAGAATAGTGGCAATAATGTGTTAACTGGGTTTTCAGACAGTTACTTGGGTGGACAAATTGAAGATAGAAAGAGCGCGGGAGGCATAGTTTATTACTTGAATGAGATTATCATCACTAGTGGCTGCTACCGTAGCGGCTTGGCAAGGTATTTGGCTTAGAAATACTCTTAGTCAGATAACACATGAAGCTGTTGGCCGAGTGATTTTATGCATAGATAATCGATCTGCAATCGACCTGGCTAAGAATCCTATGTTCCATGGTAGAAGCAAGCATATCGACATAAGGTTTCACTTTATCAGGGAATGCGTAGAGCGAAGAGAAGTTGTCTTGAAACATATTTGCAGCAACAATCAA
The DNA here is from genome assembly GCA_036936605.1 of Limnanthes douglasii subsp. nivea. Classification (NCBI taxonomy): domain Eukaryota; kingdom Viridiplantae; phylum Streptophyta; class Magnoliopsida; order Brassicales; family Limnanthaceae; genus Limnanthes; species Limnanthes douglasii. The sequence goes on from JAUPFV010000001.1 coordinate 157,767,175, forward strand.
AGAGCAGATATTTTGACAAAGGGGCTAGCTACTGTCAAGTTTGAAAACATGAGGAAACTATTGGGAGTCAAAAACTTGAGTAAAGGAGTTTTACATTAGGAGGGAGAGTGTTGCATTTAATCTCAAACTTCTAATTGTGTCCTTTGAGTTTGTCCGTTTCTTTTTCATATTGTCCTTTGAGTTTGTGCTGTCTTTTTGTCTACTCAATTTTTGACTATTTAATAGTCGTTTCTATTACCTAAGAAATCAATCTGTTTTGAGACTTGAATTTGTCATAAATATCTCCACCAACTAATGTGATATTGTCCTCTTTGGGCGATTAGTCCCGCACGGTTTTGCTCTTGGTTCACTCCCAAAAGGCCTCCCATTAGTTGAGATATTTCATTCACTTATATATTGTAAGTACTTGTTCAGTTTAAGCGATGTGGGATAAAGGATCAAGTTTACTCACTATTAACACTCTCTCTTAAACTTGATCCACGGAATGTCATATACACTTCATGCATTCTGCCTCACTTAATACACCCATTGCATCGCTTAGAACACAAGTTTCAACCTTGATCTTGGTGTGGTTAATTTTCGTCTGAGGGTAAATTTGTAATTTGTTTAGAGTTTGTGGAGGTATGTAGGTGTTTAATGTTCCAGTAGAGAGTAGATGAGAATTAAGCAGCCTGGTTGTATTTAATTTTCATTACCCATATTTAATGCGGGTGGTTGGGTATTTATACCCTTGTATTTGGGCTTTATGGGCTTTCGGGTCATGTTTAATGGACCCGGATCATGTTCAAGGACCCATGAGCTTTTAGTAGGAGAGCAAGCAGCTTAGTCAAGAAGTTTTTAGGTTTTTAAGTACTTTAGTCCTTGTTCGAACAGTCCAATGGGTAAGGTGCTCGAACTAGCATGTCCGGTCTGGTGATCTTAGTCCGAACTGTCCCCGTCCGGAGAGGTAGCAATATTCGGACTCATCAGGAGCCCCTTTTTTAGGTGTTTGTTCAAATACCTTTGTCAAAAACCTGAAAAACAGTCCAATGTCAGTGGCAGTTTTACCCGGACAGGTTTTCGAATTATGTTATGGCTTTACCCGGACTAAAAAAGCTCTGTGAATCTAAACGGTTTTCTGCTAAAGTTTATGGGACACGTGTCACTCCTTGGTTGGTTGTTTCAGCCGTTTTTTCACCTTGAATTTCGCACCCACCTTCTTTGAAAAGCAACCTCTTCATTAATGAAGGTGACATCAGCGTCGTCTTTTAATCATTACTAATATTTTTGAATTCTCCTAGGAATCAAGACTCCCTTTTGAGATTTACTATAAATTGAAATAATTTTCTACTGTTTCACTATCACTTTCGTTTTTCACTCTGCAAATCTTCAAAGCTTTCTCTCTCAAAAAACAAATTCTTACTTAGGTTGTTTATGTTCACGGCTAGGAACGCTCTGATCAAAGGCGGGTGGCTCAACCTATCTGAATTAGAAAAAACGCAAAAAGTCGAAAGGGAAAGGCGCATTGCAGCAGGCTTACCCACTTCCCCCATCGACAAACCAGCAACCTCAGCCACAGAGTTAGACCAAGGTTCTTCCTCCACGAAGGCTGTTAAACCGAAGAAATTGTTTCAAACCAGTCTTTCCCCTATCATCTCAGGTTCTTTGGTTCAAGAGTCGGAACCCATCGTTGAGCCAGATTTAACAGTCACCAGCCTTAAAAAACCCTCCCCATTTTTAGCCATGGGGTCTGATGCTGAAACCTCTCCTCACAAGCTAGTTGATCGGAGAAAAGGCCGGCTGGTCAAAGGGCAGGCTTCTAAGGGCACCCCTGTATCAGGTGCCAAGGACAGTAGTATTGGGTCAGAAGTACCCATTACGGCACCCAGAGACAGGCTGTCCGGTCCGGAGAGCACTGGCTCAAGTCCCCGAAGAGAAACGTCTATATCAGAGCCCCAACCGGAGGCCATGAACCAAGAGAATACTGAAGCTCATCAGTCCGGAAGTCAGGCTGAGCCAAATCCAAACCTCCCTCTCACTACTGCGACTGAAAACCCTTCCTCAATTATGGAGGAAATAATGGAGGACTCTATCGAAGAGGCTCCATTTGAGTCCGAACCTTCCGGACAGACTAGTAGTGATGTTGCTGCCCAAAAGGATAAAGGCAAGGAAAAGTTGTACTTCAGGCATCCGGATCTGCCGGAGTGTCTTGAAGGAAGGGTGAGACCTTGTTTCCACAAGGTCAATGTTAAGTATCTCCTTGCCCTGCAAAATATCAACTACGCCTTCATCCACACAGCTGAGCTGGGCCGGATGCGTACGAAGTGGGGAATTCCGGAGAACGTGAAGATAAAAATCCCCATAAACCCGAAACCCCCATGGACTGCAAGCTGAGCGAGATAGTTATCTTCACGGAGCTGTTTAACTGGCGGATCAGATTTCCCTTGGACCCAGAGATTGTCAGATACTTTCATCTAATAAAGCTTTGTCCAAGCCAGCTGAGTCCTAATGCTTGGTACACCCTCATGGCATGCATCATGGCCTCTAGGCTCTCCGGGATCCTCTACCAATGGAGGAGTTTGCTGCTGTGGCCAGTCTCTGCAGAAACCACCACATCCCCTTCTATCACTTCAACATGGGGGATAACTTCAAAGCAGTGGATGACCTGCTAGAGTCGAAGAGGAATTGGAGGACACAATTCCTGTTCGTAAGTGGTGCTTGGGAAAACGGGAGGAAAATCAAAGCCGGAGTCAACCCAAGTCTCCTCACCAGCAGATGGAGGAGTGATCGTAAGGCTCCTACTTTATATTCTTATCTCTTCTTTTATCAAATTTGCTTAAACTGATTGATCTTGTCTTTTCCTTAGCAGAAACTGCCCAAGGACTTCAATGACTACCTAAAGTCCGGGCAGACCACTTGCACCAAGATCAACACTTGGGCTGCTGAAAGGTGGGGAAACCGGTTCCATGATGCTTTCACATCAGGCAACTTAGCAAGGTCTCACCTTTGGAACACTACTGGCCGGAGGGACTTTTCCTGGGAAGAACTCACCACTCCTCCCCCTCCAGATGTCGTCCTTAAGAGAACACACGAACCGGATGGGACACTTTACTTGCCAAGGCCCCGAGTAAGATGAAGGGCAAGAAGAAGAAGGGCAAGAAAGTGGTAGGTGGAGCGGACCCTGTTGAGGTGGAGGAAGCTATTTCAACAAATCCGGAGGGGCCAGCCCCAAGCCAGATTGATGCTGCTCTCTTAGAAGTGGTAGAGCAGGAGAGTGTTAGGTAAGAGGTTCACTCCCCAAAACCCCCAAGGGCTCCCAAAAGAGACCGAAAACGGGGAGTTGAAAGCAAGGAGAGGGAGTCCAAGAAGAAGAAGAAGACCTCTAAGGGTGATGAACTTTCTCTCCGGCCTCCGGAGCCTCTTCCCCATGTTGATCCCACTGATCCAACAAAACTAGAGGAGATCCCTGGTGACTTTCAAACCGACGAGGTCGAAGGGGGAGGCCTTAGCATTGATGTGGTTGACATCACTGGTCTTGGTGGGCTTGGTGACTACTTTGGCAACCTCCCCATATACGATTTTGAGGGGCCTTACCTCCCTCCAAGTACTTCAAACACCGTCACTTTTAATGGTAAGACTTTTACTGTTTCAAGTGAAAGGGACATTATAGCTAACTCTATATTAAGTAGTGTTCAGCCGGTGCTTGTCTTGGAGAAGCAAGTTCGAAGTCAAGCAGATATTATCAAAGACCTCAAGTCTAATAAGGAGAGGCTGTCCGGTGACCTTTTTACTGCCACTCAACATGCTGACATTCTAAAGGGGGAGAACGAGGAGCTGAAAAAGAACCAAGAGGGGTGGACCACCAAAGTTGCTACTCTGGAAGATACTATCAAGGAGCTCCGGGAGAAGTTGTCCGGAGTAGAGAAAGATCTCATTTCTTCAAAAGAGGAGGTCAAGGACAAGGATCAAGTCATTCACAACTTGACAAATGACAAGATTGCACTTGAGAACACACTGTCTGAGGCTGCAGAGGAGAAAGCTGTTCTGGTAAGGGAGCAAGTGGCCAAAATCCAGGCCAAGATCGATGCTTATGCCAACAACATAATAGATACTCAAGAGCAAATGTATGCCAAGGTGAAATCAGACATGGTCCTGGTCTTCCATGAGAAGTTCCCGAAGAGGAACTTGGGAGATTTGTGGCTTCACGTAGAGTATAAAGAACTTCCCTTCCACACCATGGCTGACGGAGACTTGCATGACTATTTCAGTGCTTCCTCTTCTGACGAGGCAGAAGAAAATTCCGGGGAGGGCCCTCCTGAAGAGAAAGACGATCTCAAGGGGAAGAAGAAGATAAGTGAGGCTGAGCCATCTTCAAAGGCTCAGTCTTAAATAATGAATTATCTATTTACTTTTGTGTTATCTAAACTAAAGTCCTTGGAAGGCCACGGCATTCTTCTTGTTATTGTATCCGGTATCTGACCGGATAGATCTTTTGCTCTGTTTGACAATTTAAAAGTCCTTGGAAGGCCAAGGCACTTAAGTTATTTTAATGAATACTTTTATTTTGCACAATTCTCGCATCCTTTCATAGTTTGTTTCAATTTTGGTGGCGATTGTTTAAATAGCCCTTAGTTATTTCATGAACAATCTAAAGTGAGAGTGTTTAAGTTCTCCGATGACAAATGTTTAAGTGGTCATCATTCTTTTACTTCAATCCGGATGGTGTGACAAAAAACAAAGTAAGCACACTTCGAAAAAAAAATTAAGAAGGCATCAAATTTTATTAAAAAACCTGGACACCTCATTAAAACCTCCCCGTGCCACCAGGGTAGGAAAGAGTATGCCCCCAAATATTTACATGGATGTTTAAACAAGTAAATATTTACACAGATGCTACTCCAAGTACATCCGGAGATGTTCAATATTCCAAGGGTAGGTCAAAATTCTTTCATCCTTGTCTTCTAGCCAATATGTTCCACGTTTAAGCCTTTCAACAACCATATAAGGTCCATCCCAAGTTGGGGTCAGTTTGCCGAGCAGCTTCTCTTTAGTGTGTAAGAAGACCTTCCTCAATACCTTGTCCCCCAGCTGGAAATCTCTTCTTTTAACTCTAGAAGCAAATCTGCTTCTCATCAAACCCTGATAGTGTGCAGCTCTAAGGTGAGCTTTGACTCGTCTTTCCTCTACCAGGTCAAGCTGAGCTCTGATTGCTACTTCGTTAGCGCATTCGGAGAAGTTGTGAACCCGAAATGATGGGAGAGTTGCTTCTATGGGAGCTATTGCATCCATCCCATAGACCAAAGCAAAAGGTGACTCCTGTGTTGCAGCCCCAGGTGTTGTCCGGTAGGCCCACAAGACCTCTTGTAAATAGTTAGGCCACTTCCCAGCAGCTCCTTCCAGATTCTTCTTTAAACCGGACAGTATAGTTCTGTTAGCCACTTCAACCTGACCATTTTCTTGTGGGTGGAAAGGTGAAAAGAAAAAATGTTGTATACCCCTTGAGGCACAGAAACTCTCCATTTCCCTATTGTCGAACTGTGGCCCATTGTCTGTCGTTATCTTCTGTGGAACACCAAATCTGCAACAGATGTTGGATAAAATGAATTTTATGACAGCTTTTGATGTTGTTCTTACCAGAGGGGCTGCTTCAATCCACTTCGAAAAGTAATCTATAGCAACAATTATAGTTTTGCGCCCTTCGGACGCCATAGGGAGAGAGCCCACTAAATCCAACTCCCATCGAGCAAAAGGTATAGGCTCAGAAATTGACTCTAAAGGGATAGTTGGGACATGAATTTCATTGCTATATCTCTGGCATGGATCACACCTTCTTACCAGCTCTTTAGCATCCTGCATGATAGATGACCAATAGTAGTCGGCCAGTAAAACTCTCCTTGTTAGAGCCCTAAATCCACAGTGAGCTGATCCATCACCATCATGCAATTCGGAGAGGACTACTTGAGACTCATCATCCCCCAAACACCGCAGAAGAGGTTTACTGTAAGACTTTTTATACAGAATGTCTCTTAGTATGATAAAACCACGAGCCTTGTGTTTCATTTTTCTTGCTAGCAATTTATCCGGAGGAAAGATGCCATCGGAGAGGTACTACAGGAGAGGAAATCTCCAATCCTGATGTTGCTTCATCTGTACTTCAAAAATTTCTTCCTCCTTACGTTGAATGGAGGGGCTCTCCAGTACATGGATCCATGGATATGACTCTGTGTAAGTTATGGTTGCCAATGAATCTGCTAATTCATTCTCTGTCCGGGGTATATGCTCATAAACAATGCTTTTAAACTTGAGTGCTTCATTTTTAAGAAGAAGTAAGTACTTCACTAGTTGCTCCTTTTTAGCCTCAGATTGACCTTGAGCATGGTGGATAAGAAGCTGGGAGTCACTCATTAGCTTGACCCTTTTAGCCCCACAAATATAAGCTAACTTTAAACCAGCTATAGCTGCTTTGTATTCGGACTCATTATTGGAAGCCCTGAAACCAAAACATATAGCCTGGTACATTTTGTCACCATATGGAGAAGTTAAGCACACCCCTGCACCACATCCCATAGTGCTGGATCCACCATCCGTTTGGACGACCCATATATTTTTGTCTTTCATCTCAGTAGTCTGCTCCGAATCTCTGTCAGAGTGGAATTCAACTAAAAAATCAGCCACTACTTGGGCCTTGACTGCTGTTCGGGGAGCAAAATCTATATCGAAATCCCCCAATTCTACCGACCACTTAGTCATTCTACTTGAAATTCCTGCCTTTTGGAGAACATTCTTCAAAGGAAAAGATGTCCGGACGATAATAGGATGAGCCTGGAAATAAGGCCTCATCTTCCTTGCAGCTATGACCAGGGCTAGCGCTAATTTTTCGAGTTTTAAATAACGATTTTCTGCATCTATCAAGCTCTTGCTGATGTAGTATACGGGATGAGGGTAGTTATCCACCTCTCTTACCAACACAGCACTAATGGCACAACTTGAAACTTCCAAATATACGAAGAGCGTCTCTCCATCAATTGGTTTAAATAAGGTTTTTGCGGAGGACAGATATTTCTTAATCTCATTGAAGGCCTCATCACACTGTGAGGTCCAATCAAATCCCTTTGCACCCTTCAAAGTTTGAAAAAACGGGGCGCATCTGTCTGATGACCTTGAGATAAATCGGTTTAAAGAAGCTAACCTCCCCGTCAGTCGTTGCACTTCTTTGATATTCCGAGGAGGCTCCAATTGGAATAGAGCATTAAGCTGGTCCAGATCGGGCTGTATCCCTTGCTCACGTATTATATAACCTAGAAACTTCTCGGATTGCACTCCGAACACACATTTTTCTAGATTTAGCTTCAAATTCATTTTTACCAAGTTGGTAAAAGTTTCTTGGAGGTCAGCCAAGTGCAATTGCTCATCCACACTTTTCACCATCATGTCATCGATGTATACTTCCATATTCCTTCCAATTTGATCAGCAAAGGCCTTGTTCACCAATCTCTGATAAGTAGCCCCAGCATTTTTCAACCCAAATGGCATTACCTTGTAGCAATGAAGACCCCTGTCAGTGACAAATGTGGTATGCTCCTGATCCTTCGGATCTACTTGGATCTGATTGTATCAGGAGAAAGCATCCATAAAGGATAGTAGCTTATTCCCAGAGGTGGAGTCTACTAGCTGGTCAATCCGGGGAACTGGATCCAAATATTTTGGGCAAGCCTTATTGAGATCTGTGAAGTCAATGCACATACGCCACTTGCCATTTTTCTTTTTCACCAAGACCGGATTGGCAGTCCACAAAGGATATTGAGATTCCTTGATATGCCCCATCTTTGTGAGCCTGTCAACCTCTTGCACAATAACATCAGCCTTTTCCTTGGAAAAAGCCCCTCTCTTTTGTACCACTGATGCTATGTCTCTCCGGACAGATAGGGGATGTGATATAACATCTGCTGGAACCCCAGTAACATCAGCATTGCACCAAGCAAAAACATGCTGATGGTTTTTTAAAAACTTTAACATCTTATTTTTCAAGTCGGGTGGCATTTTAGACCATATCTTAACACTTTTCCCTTCTTCTAAAGAATGAGTTTCAACCTCTTCAACTGGTATCAATACTCCAGGGGTCTCTCTGGGGTCATCAATTTCACCCTCACCCCCAGAAAGCCCCTCAAACTGCTATTTCTCGTTGATACGAACTGCCCCCAATGTCCGGGAGCCAGGGCTGTAGCATAACATTCTCTTGGAACCTTTTGACTGCTTCGGAAAACTCCCACTTGTCCTTGAACAGCATATTTCAAACATTGGTGGACTGTCGAAGCCATTACATGCATCCTAGAGAGCCAAGACCTCCCTAAAATAGCATTATAGCAAGTGGGACAATCTACCACAATAAAAAGTATCCTGACCATCTTCTTGAAAGGGCCCTTGCCCAACAAAACTTCCTCTTCGAACTCCCCGATCACATCGGCTGAGCTACCAGTAAAGCCCACAATTGATCTGTCCGAACGCTGAATTACGGCTGGATTTTTCATTTTCTTGTAAGTGGTTAAGAAAATGATATTGGCTGACCTTCCATTATCCACCAAGATTCGTCTTATGTCATTGCCCCCAATGGATGCTCCTGTGACAACAACATCTTCATGAGGGCCAGCTATATCTCTTAAGTCATCTTCATCGAAAACAATGAAGGGGAATGGAATTTGCGATTGATAGGAGGTCATGCCTCCTTCTAGCTGGGTAGCTAAAGTATGAACGTGCCTCTTCCTTGAAGAAGCAGTAGGAGCTATCATAGTATCCCCTCCGAAAATTGTAAGTGACTCAAAAACCTTAATGAGCCCGGAGACTATTCTAGAACATTCCTCAATGGCACCCACTCTATTTCGAGTTGGATCCGGATCCAAGTATTCTGATTCCACATCAAACCTTTCGATTATAACCATAGCTCCCTCCGGAGCAGCATTGCTTGGACCAACCCGGTGAGTATTGTCAGGCCGATTACCTCATCTTCTTTTGACCTATGCTCCCAGCTTTCCCCTTTCAATCAAGTTCTGAACTTCTTGTTTCAAGGCTATACAATCATCGGTGGTATGGCCAGTATCATTGTGATACTGGCAGAAAGAGTTATTACGATGTTCTCTAGGAGATTGTAGTGTGGCCGGTCTTCTATAGTGTACCTCTTCTTTTGTTTTATCATAAATGGTGGCCACACTTTCTCTCAATTCTGCAAACCACTCCGGTTGAACCCAAGGCCCTCTCTTATTTCTGGATTGTTGACTCTGAGCAGGTGCAGCTGGCTGAGATTGAGCTGTAGCCCTACTATGCCCCTGTCCGGTCTCATTTACCTTGTTCCCGGACTGATTCTGATTGGGGTTTGGTGCAACCTGGGCAGACCTCACCTGCCTGTGCACCCTAGTTTTCTTTGTTTCATCAACGTTAATCTGCTTTCCAACCTGATTCAGCAAACCTCCCCAAGTCATGGCTTTCTTTCTGGTCACCAAATCAGCCAAATTCCCAGGGTTTAAGCCATGTCCCAAGGATGCTATTGCTACTTGCTCGAAGCAATCAGCCAACCCATTCTTGGTATTTACAAAACGACTTATGTATTCTTTCAATGATTCGTTCGGTTTTTGGGCACAATGGATTATTGTGTCCCCATTGCCCTTCAACTCTTTACTCCCAACAAACTGCCTTCGAAAGGCCACCCAAAAGGTATCAAAATTCTGGATGCAGCCTTGTGGTAGGCTGTTATACCATTTTAGATCACTCCCCGTAAAGGATTGGGAGAATGCTCTACAAAGTAGCTTGTCGTCATCATCAAAGTTCATCATGAAGTTTTTAAATTGCTCCAAATGGTTGTCCGAATCAGTACTGTCATCGTACTTTTCCATTTTAGTGCTATCAAACCTCTTAGGGAGGTTTCCGGACAGAATTTTGGAAGACAATGGAGATTGTCTCCAATTTCGGCCACGACTAAACACAGTATCCTCATTGGGAGTTGCAAAGATACTTGGTTCATCGTGGAAGGCAAAAGGATCCATCAGCATCTGGTCTACATGCCTTCGGCTGTGAGATGACCCTTTGCCAATATGCTTCTTCAATTTCCCATGTCTATCCCTTTTTCTTGAATATTTTTTATCAACTTTTGCTTCTTTTTAGTTCGGACCTCATCACTGCTAGAGGACAAGGACTCTTCAACTCCCTCCTCATCCGAGGAGCTATTAGAAGACTCTGAGTCTGAGTCTAAACTCTCCATTAGCTTAGACCGGTGAGACTTTTTGGAGCTGGCATGAGTCTTTTTGGTACTCACATGAGTCTTTGAAGGCTCATGCTCTCTAGGGTTATTGGTATGATGAGCAACTAATGCTTTTGATTTTTCTTTCATGCCCATCTTAGCATTTTCTGCCCTCAGAGCTTCTATCTCGCCCTTTAATCTATCACGCTCTTCGATGATGTATTCATCGTTTTCACCCACCACTTCAAGCAAAACTAGTGGTACTTCCGGGGCGTCCAGATTCATTCGGGCTGACTTTTCTTGTTGGTTTCAAATGCTCGATTCAGGAACCTTCCTCTCTCACAGTGATCGCCAATTTGGTGTGGTTAATTTTCGTCTGAGGGTAAATTTGTAATTTGTTTAGAGTTTGTGGAGGTATGTAGGTGTTTAATGTTCGAGTAGAGATTAGAGGGAGAATTAAACAGCCTGGTTGTATTTAATTTTCATTACCCATATTTAATGTGGGTGGTTGGGTATTTATACCCTTGTATTTGGGCTTTATGGGCTTTCGGGTCATGTTTAATGGACCCGGGTCATGTTCAAGGACCCATGAGCTCTTAGTAGGAGAGCAAGCAGCTTAGTAAAGAAGTGTTTAGGTTTTTAAGTACTTTAGTCCTTGTTCGAACAGTCCAATGGGTAAGGTGTTCGAACTAGCCTGTCCGGTCTGGTGATCTTAGTCCGAACTGTCCCCGTCCGGAGAGGTAGCAATATTCAGACTCATCAGCTCTGATACCATGTCAGAAATATATCCACCAACTAATGTGATATTGTCCGCTTTGAGCGATTAGTCCCGCACGGTTTTGCTCTTGTCCGCTTCTGGCCAATGGTGACTTGAAAGAATATTTATCTGGTAATATATACTAACCCAAACTAGTATACATAATATGGATGTTATATGCTTATAAATATATCTTATTGATATAGGAAAGCGTGGGAGTAAGACATTGAACTGGAGGGAACGGTTGCAAATAGTTGTTGAGGCTGCACAAGGTAATATATCCCGTGATTGCTTGTTATTACATCTCTCATAAGAGTTTTTAAGTTATAAGTGCCAACGGATTTGTAACACAGGACTGGAGTATTTGCACCATGATGTCAAAGCTACTAACATTTTATTAAACAAACACTTCCAGGAAAAACTTGGCGACTTTGGACTCTCAAAATCTTTCTCAGCTGACGGTGAAACCCATGTTTCAACCGTGGTTGCTGGTACACCTGGGTACCTTGATCCTGAGTAAGGATATCTATACTATAAATATAAATTTATCCAAATACATATTATTATACCAGATGTTAACTTTTAGTTTGGTTCTTATGCAGGTATTATAGAACAATCTGGCTAACTTAGAAGAGCGATGTGTATGGTTTTGGAGTTGCATTAATGGAAATAATTGTAAATCAACCGGTGATTGATAAAACTTGGGAGATGGCTCATATTACCGACTGGGTTGGTATGATTCTGACAAAAGGGGACATTAGAAGTATCATTGATCCCAAGTTAGAAGATGATTATGATACTAACAATGTGTGGAAGGCTATTGAGGTGGCTATGAGTTGTGTGAATCTAGCTGGTAACAGACGGCCAACAATGACTTACGTTGCGGCTGAATTGAACGAATGCTTAGCAACTGAGATAGCAAGGAAAGAAGGAAGTCAAGAAATGGATGTAGGGATATGATCCCTCCTATAAAAGAACAATGCAGATACACTTGCAGATAGACAAGAACTTGGAAATGTTAACTTCTCATTTCAAACATCAACTGTTAGATCCTATCTAAATAACTACCTAATAACTGATATTAAACACGTGTCTAAGTTCAATGTTTATCCATCTATCAGGATACGATCCCTTCTTCTTAGTCATCTGTCTGATCTTCCTCTTTATCCGAAGAGTTCTTGAAGATCTTGTTGGCTACCTTGTCGTTGCTTCTCCACTTGAGACATGGCTGCCTTGCCGTATGTTTCTCCGCTTGAGAAATGGCTGCTTCTCCACCAAAAACCGTTCGACTTCCTGATACTCTCTCTCTCTCTCAAACCCGAAACCCCTACAGCTTCTCATCATTCGCACCTTCAACAGAATCGCACCGGTCACCGTCTTTTACTCAGTCCAACGAGTAACCACCCTCTGTTCGATAAAGTTGTCGTCAAGTCGTCTCCGACCGGTGAATAGTACAGTGTTTAAAAGTAACCAGGTAAGGATTATCGTGGAAAGTGTATTTTTTTTGCGTTTTTGATGACTTCGAACCATCATTTTCTGTTATTTCACGATCGGCGTTGCTTTTTATACCGGAATAATATATTTAGTGACGATAGTTGGTCAGTTTCTGGGTTTATCGTTGAACGCATGGTAGAAGTTTGGTTGCATGTAATGTTAATACATGCAACGTGCATGTTAGATGTGCATTAGATAGTTGATTGTTGATTTTGGTGTTGTTTCGATATTTCCCAGATCCCTACAACGTGCATGTAAAAAATAGAACAGTTCGCAACCTGTATGTGTGCGCTGTAGTACAGTTCGCATTTTCATCACCCAGAATGCAAACAATTCTGTTTATATTTCATATCCGCTTGGACGTTGCATATTTCGAAAAATAGGCTGCTAAATGCTTGCAGACAAAATGGATTGGATACCAAACAATTCGCAACCTAGGTTGCGAATTGCTTGACATGTACATGTTGGATTGGTTGTCACACAATTCGCAGCCTACGATGCGAATTGTGTGACAACAACTGTTTAAGTTTCTGTGCTGATTCCGAACACTAATTATTATAACCAGATCAAATATTTAGTGGACAAAGGATTCCTACCTACTTTAAAGACAGGCTGGAAGGTGAAAAATGAAAGAAAAATTCCACAACAAAAACGTGGCACCCTGGACTGTGGTATTTTCGTCTGCAAATACGTCAGAGATATTATCCAGCACGGATATGTACAGACAAAATATGATGAAGATATGTTCACTGCGTTCAGAGCATAAATGTTTGATTTCTTCTTAAATGACAGAGACACCGTGATGTACGGGTGATTCGAAGTAAAACATTAAGGTTTTTTGTGTACATACATTGATTGTAATTTTTTGGTGTACATACATTCACAGTATTTTTTGCTGTACTTAGACATTTTTAAATTTCAAAAATGTGCAATTCCCAGATATATGTAGGACATATTTCTTATCAAACAGTTCGCATGATAACCTGATATATAAAGGTTAGTTAGTATTCGAACAATTCCCACCAATCTCTGGTATATCTTAAAAAAGGATCCTCACCAAACAATCTGCATCCTAACCTGATAGATGCTTAATTATCACTAAACAGTTCGCAGCAAATCCTGGTATATCACATTAATAAACAGTTCGCATCAACTCCTGGTATAAAAGGAAAAGGGACGACGAAGCCGGTCCATCAAGGATAAAACATTTATGCATGATGGACGCAGATGACGAAGAGGAAGAGGAAAATGAAATGGCTGATAATCAGCACGTAGAGGAAAAGATGGTGAAGAATCCTCTACTGATGAGTGATATAGTTGGCTTTTGTTGTTTTCTTTTTTGGAATGCAACTAACAAACACTAATAGGTTGTAATGATTTGTGTGAACATTTGTTAGTGCATGGATACTGTAATCCTCTTTTTTAGAATCCAATTTTTTACAGACTTTTAATCATATATACAATTCGCATCCAATTACCACTTGCAAACAATTCGCATCGTAACCTGATATATTACTTGTTTATCAATATTACTGATTTTCATGCAATTCGCAGCATACCATGTGATTTGCAACCAGTGAAAGGCCTGATATTTTACGAAAGCACGCTTCGTAGCTTAGCATGCGATGTGTAAGCAAATAGCAGGACTTCTGGTTGTTCTCAATTCGCATCATATCATGCGATACACAAGCAACCAGAAGTCCTGATATTTGTTCTGGTCATAATTCACAGCATAGCATGCGATCCCTAGTTAATTAAAAAGTCAATATATTTGTTTGAAAACTTAATTCGCAGCATATCATATGGTTTTTGATATTTTGTTTGTTGATGCAATACTTTAGGGTTGAAGGCAATTCGCATTATAGCATGTGAATCGTAAGCAAATAAGAGTCCTGATATTTGTTTGAAAAAGCATTACGTTAGAGCTCAAATCAATTCGCAGCATAAATACTGATAGTAGTTTTATATGATTTTACTAACGATACGCATCCTAGTGAAATTTCACACAAATCGCAAGGAAACCTGATAGATGTTTGCAACATGATATCAACATATTGTACACAATTCGTAATACTGGATGCGAATTTCACAAACAACTGTAAAATAAATATGCTTAAACTGTTCTTAAACTGGAACATCACAAGTCCTCCTATTATAGCCTGATTTCGAATAACGGCCACACCTCAACTGCTTGGTTGAGATTTCTCCTCTAGATGGGATTGGATTTTTCTCCGCAAAAACATTTGAAATCCAACAGATTAACAACAACCATAGGATTTGAAAAGACTTCCAACATGGCGGATGACGACTTACTTACTACCCAAGTTCGGCACCTGTCAGCATTCTGCTTTAGCTTCTTCTCATACTCGGGGACCAAATTAGTACTCCAGCCGAGACCCTCTTCGTATCTTCGTGAAACATCAGTCATAAGCAAGACTCTAATCAAGTCAATAAACTCAACAATTTGTAGGCCGTAATATTTTTTGATCTGATTGTTAAACGATTCTGAAGTAGTAGAAGTCATAGAGTCGTATCGTTTCCCTTTTACGTAAGCCTGCGCATACTTTTTCAGGGGTAAATTTGCAAGAAAATCACTCATTTTGTCACCACCTTCACATAGAAAAACTGTTAGTATATCTTTAAAAAGCTCTCGATTGGGAGCATAAGCAAGAGGATGGAAGAAACTTAATATCCTTTTTTATAGTCTCTGTTAGTATGTTCTAGTTTTGCTTTCAAATTCTGCATGAGATGGAAATAACAGTATGCATGATAGCAGTTTGGATACAAGACAGAAACAGCATTAACGATACCAGAATGAGGGTCTGAAATAAATGTGATCTGGCGATCCAACAAATGTGGTTTCAAACACCCCAAAAATCACATCCAATTGTCCCAATCTTCAATGCTAACTATACCAATAGCAACAGGGAATAGTCCTGGAAAAAGGCAGATCAAAATGAACAATACAACAGTACTCAACGTTTTAAAAAATGTAAACAGTTCGCATGCTGTCCTGAGAGTTGTTCTCAAAATGCACGCTGCAAACTGTGTACAAGCATAAGCTGTGAATTAATCAGAGTTTCAAACATTGATTAATTCGCAGCCTCCAATGCGAATCGTTCTGAAATATCAGGATTCCAACAACAATGGTGTGCATATATAAGATGCGAACTGTTGCCCAAAATTTCATCGCCTAATTCGCATTCTCTATTGCGAAATGTCATCACTTAAACAACACTGCCTAATTCACAGTCTCGGATGCGAATCGTTCTCAAATATCAGGATTCCATGACAATGGTGTGCAAATATAGGATGCCAAATGTTGCACAAAATTTCAAACAAAACATCATAACACATTCAGATTAACTAGTTAAATGTAATTAACCGTTGTTGCCGTCTTTTGCTATGGCAGTAAGCAAGGTACCCTTATACTTGACATATAAGTGGGGTCCATCGATAAATAACATTGGATGGCATGAATTAAAACCCTGAAGGGACGAACCGAATGCTAAAAAATAACGCTTGAATCGGTTTCCAGCTGATAACTCCAACTGGCAGTCTGAAGTAATATCCCGGAGCTTCAATCGTTTGAACTATCTGCTTAGTAAACTGAAGCATTCCATGACAAACAGTAAGAGATGTCAAACGGTAAGAGATGTCAAGACTGTAATCTTGTTTGACAGTCGATTGTATGGTTTTGGCTGTCAACGAATGGCAGGTCCGGAGAGAATCCTAAATTTCCTCTGCAATCAAATCTGATGTCAAATGCCTGTGCCGCTTATGCTTCTGGGAGAAAACGGGACTGCAAGTATGGTGCGAAACGTACTTCTTGATCGTCATCAAGCCAATGCTGGAATCCATAGATGCATAAAGCCTCCATTTGCACCCGCATATGAAATTATTTTCACAATAAGGAGTGATTTTTGTTGTTGTGTTGTGTAGGTATTTGAAAGCAAAACCATGCTCTAAAGAAAACTTGCACAAATATAACCTGAGACCTGCAGCACCTTCTTCAAAAGCTTGACCCACTCCTGTAATTACATCAGCCCAACCAGCAGTAGCAAGTTGTTTTTTTCTCTGATCAGAATTAATTAAACCGTTACTACTCTCCCCGATAACTAGTTGATCAGGAGATGGTTCTCCCAAACTCAAGCTACGCTCTTTACGCTTTACACCACAATCCTTACCACCAGAGCTCTTATCACCAGAACGTTTTTCACCAAAACACTTATCACCATAACCCTTATCGAAGACGTGTTGTTCTATGGGAAAACTAACCCGTTTTAAACGCTCCAAATCAAGATACAACACCAATCCAACAAAATCCTTCTGGTTATTAAAGAAACAATTATTGTGATCCCCGCGGGAGTAGGTAATTAGGTAGTCACCTGTGTCAAGATCCTCCCATCTGTTCTCCACATAAGCTTAGATACTTTGAAAGCTTTCAAACTCCGTGAAAGGCACAATTGCGGTTTGGTGACCATATTTAAAAATACAAACTCGTGATTTGGACATACCTTACCCTGCACCGAACAAGCTATTAGTTATTAATCCCAAAAATAAAGTGCAAATTATTTATTATTGCATCAAACATATCGCATCCTATCTTGCGATTTGTGTATATCTATAAGCTACGAACTGTGTACAATTCGCATCCTCTCTTGAGAGTTGTTTGTAAATCAAATAAAAAAAAGTCCTGATATTTGTTTTCAAATACAATACTCAAAATTTCTACGCAGTTCGCATCCTATCATGCGAATCGTAAAAAGTAACTAAAAAGGTCCTGATATTTGTTTTGAAATACAATACTTTATAGTTCTACACAGTTTGCATCCTATCATGCGAATCGTAAGAGTAACTAAAAAATTCGTGGTATTCGTTTGAAAATGCAATACTTTATAGTTCTACACAGGTCGCATCATAACATGCGAAACGTATAAGTAACTAAAAAAGTACTGATATTTGTTTGAAAATGCAATACTTTAGAGTTCTACACATTTCGCATCATAGCATGCGAAACGTAAAAGTAACTAAAAAAGTCATGGTATTTGTTTGAAAATGCAATACTTTGGAGTTCCACACAGTTCGCAACCCATCCTGACTTTTGTAAGCAACTAAGAGTCCTCATATATATGTTTGAACATCCATACAATTCGCACCATATTTGTAAGCAAATTTTGTAATTCTTTCATGTAATTCAAATGTAACCATGCGAATTGGTACACAATTAACATCTTCGTCATTGAATACATCAAACAATTCGCATCTTGCGTGGAACGCCTGGACAACTAAAACTCGTAGTCTACACATGTTTAACGTCCGAAATAAAAATCTAATGCACTACAAAATTAGTATATAACATCAGAAAACAAGTACATGAGTATATAACGACAAATATTAACAAAACAAGCACAGATCATTGGAACAAAAAAAATAGAAAAAAGCTCGAAATCAGGCTATGGCGTCTAAAATTAGTAAAAAAAAACTTATTCCAACTAAGAAAACCAACAAATAACTTTGAAATCAGTAGGTAATTACGATTACGTGGAAGCAGCAACACGGTTACTTATAAAACAACAGATTCCAAAAAGAACAATCAGTTCATGTACGTAGAAGACAGTGGTTAAATAGGTTTTACACCACAACCTACATAAATAAATAGACCTTCTAACACTCTGATCACCGGAATTGTGCTTTCAATCGTGCTTCGTGATGGTTCGTAGGGTTAGGTGGTTAGAGCGGCTAACAAATTTAAATCTTCAAAAAGCTAGAAAAAATAGAAAAAAAACATAAAATTATGCTTATATATTGAGTTACGGGTAGTTAGGGTATTAAAATAATATTAGGTAGTAAGTGACAATTAGGTAGTTGAATTGGGTATTAAGTAAAGTTACCATAAAGTCGTTTTTATTTCACAAAGTCGGTTTTTTATAACTATTCTGCCAAATTATTTTTTAACCATTTTTTACCATTTACAAAATCTAATAAATAGTCAAATTTATTCAATAAAATTACCATAATTTTAAAAAAAATTGCATTTTTTCTACATTTTCTCTAAAAAATCAAAAAAAATAAAAAACCTTAATAAAAACCTAAATTAAATAATCAACCAAAATGAAAACTAAATAATAACTAAATTAAAACTACAATATTTATTAAACCAAAAATTAATATTAAATCTCACTTTCCCCCACACACACCATTGCCCTTACAACACCCAAACCCATCACCTTACACCGAAACCTATTTGAAGACTGAATCGGAAGCACCCAACGCAACCAAATCGAAACCGGTGAGAAAATTCGTCCATCAAATTCAGCCAGCAGATTTTAAATCCATTGTGAGTGCATTAATTTGTTGTTGAATGCTTTAGTTAGGTTTATGTGTCAATTAGAGGCTTTAGATAGTTTAGAGTGTCGATTAGATTGTTTGGTGGCAGAGTTTAGGTTAGGGTTCGCGATTGTTGGCATGGTGTGGGACGCGTACCCCATTTACATTGCGGATTCGCTCAAATGTTTTTAGTGAAAAAACTAAAAAATTAATTACGAGAACTCTAACAAGTCTATTACTTTTGTAATACGGAATTTTAATAGTTTACAACACAAAAACCACAAAACAATAACTTAATCTAATTTGAATCTAAAATTAGAACGCATATATAATTAGAAGTTTATGGTTAAGTCCACTACGAGTTGCTCAAATTCTACGGAATGTGTCGCCGTGGAATTTTGTAGTCTTGAAAATACACGGATTCTATCTAACGAGGGGCCGACCAAGAACTAAGTTGTCTCTAGTCATGCGCATCCACGTTGGATCTATTATCGGTAAAGGTGAACTTTGAACCAAATTGACTTAAATTTTGACAATGAAAGTAAGTGTGCATTTAGATAATAAATAACGAAATGCATATAAGATTAAAAATTGTTTACCTACATGAACAAAATGATTTGTATTAACGAAACCGACACCGATCTACTTTATGAAACCATCCTTCGGAGGTGCATTTTTCACCGGTAAGTAAGCCGTACATCCACCACGATCTAGGCAATAGAAAACACAATTGAATGTTGTTGCGACTAGTTTGCCGCAACTAGGCAACGACATCCAATTTTCGATTGGTGCATTCTCTTTATTATAAGTCAATCGGTGTATCTCCTTCTCGACTTCAATTTCGTCCTCGTAATATGCAATACGTTTATAAAACTTTCGATTGTTCTTTAGCTCATGAACAATGGGTTTTCTAACCATTTTCCATCCACTTCCGTACCCAACCATACCATACGCGGTAACTCTAAAACCAAAATTACGGTTGGGCATCACGTTTTTAATTCGGCTTATAAAAGGACACATAAATTGAGGTATGTCTTTTGAATATCTCGAGTTCGGCAGGTTTGGCAACCTTGCTGGAATTGGATTAACCGGGAATGAAAGTATAGCGGTAATGTCATCGAATGTGCCGATCGTGGTTACTAAACGAACGACGGGTGTTATCATTTTTGGATTTTTGGCTCTATCGTGAGACTTGAACATTTCTTTTTCAGTGCATTCGTGATATAATAGATCATTTTTCGTAAAATAATCGCATTGGAGTTTGCTACCTTTACCGCGACCACGAACGCGTCCACGGCTGGGACCTCTAACACGTTTGGGAGTTCTACCCCGAGTTTTAACCTTTTTGAGGGGTTTGTAAATACGTGTCGTCGACGGATCCAAATTTTGTTGAAATTGTTTTAGCCAATTGTTTTGTTCATAAACATAAAAAAAATCAAGTTTAGAATTTAAGTTTCCAAAATTAACTTTCATCTCTTCTTCACCGGTGAGTTTAACTCGGACAACGATAGTAGTCTTTTCCAGTGCTTGTCTACAATCTGAGTAAGTACATTACTGTCCGCTCTTCGGATTGCTTCTAGTTCGTGGGTACATGGTAAACCTTGGATCGCACGATCGGTGCAAACACATGAAGATTTGTCACCGCCTCTTTTATCAACAAAGTTATCGTATACTATCGCCAATGCAAGAGGTGATACGTACCCCCGCAAAAAATTTAAACAGTTTGAAATCTTAAAATTTGTGAATTAGACGACACTCGCTAAGCTCCATAGATTCTTTTATGGTCGAATGTTGCATCGCCAACAAACCATATACTTTATCCCAAAAGTCATCACGTATATTTTTCGAACGTAGCATTCAAGCTTTCCACCCTATTAGAGGTGTGATTATTAAAATGCATTATTTTGTCAATATATGCGTCAAATAACCTATCTTTATAAAAAGTAATCCATAAGTCTACGACATAGTCAACCGTTTTATTGTTCGATTTAAGCAAATAAATCATCAAGACGTACCCACCTCTAATTAAGTGAAACTTTTAAATATAAAGTGTGAAAAATAACATGCCGAATGTAGAGTACCACCATGAGAGGGATGACGTTGAAAATCAGAATACTACTAACAATTATCTTTTGGGTCGCCGTCAACCACTAAATCAAAGGAAAAATACTTATTTTCGGTCAAAATAAAGAGGTGCAAACCTCAAATGACACAGAAGGGTGTTGCACCTGAGGATGATGTGAGATATGACATTATTCCTCTTGTTATTATTTATTCCATTAATCAGGAGAGTGCTCCACATGTGGCATGTGGCAGTGGCATTATCAATTAGATCTTCAACCACTCTGATTCACTCTAGAGCTGATCAACCAAAAAGAATTCAACATGTGTCGAATTAACTTACTGTTGTTGAAACTAATAAGGTGCATGAGGACCGTTATAATTACTTATGGACCAAAGATTAGCGTGATAAGTTCAAATAATGGAGAATTCTATATAATGTGGTGGTTCGTCTCCCAATAAGAGGTGATAGTTGTTGTGAATAAGTCGAATAGTGCCTTGACAGTGTACTGTGTCCGGCAGTACAGTTTTGTGTTGTGATAGTGATATTGTCCAATCACTTGAGTTAGTCTTGTGGTATGAGCCCATTAGGCCCATAGTCTAGTAAGTCTATTAATTCCCTTTAAATCGATTACTAGGGCGACACAAAACACAATCTGAAATCTGTAATCTTTTCTATCATAGTGAAACTCTTTCTCTGGCGGCGCCCGTGGACGTAGACAATTGTCGAACCACGTTAAATCCAGTGTTTCATTTAAATCTTTCCTTCGTATATATTTTGTGCTTGAGACATTTTGTGATAATTGCATAGTATTTTATAACAAAATTGGTATCAGAGCCACGTGGTGAAATTAGGGCTTTTGCAATTAGGGTTTCACAATGGCGTCTACAACAACAAAATACATGATTGAAAAATTTGATGGGGGATCCAGCTTTGCGTTATGGAAGATTAAACTGAAATCTTCATTGGTACTGCAAGGAATATGGAAGGCTGTGGAGAATAAGTTACCAGAAGAGATGAAAGAAGAGGAGAAACAAGATCTTCAAGAAAGGGCTTTGTGCTGGATTTTAATGAGTGTGAAAGACAATGTTCTTCGCGAGATTAGTGGTGAGAAGACTGTTGCCTGCGCATGGAAAAAACTAGGAGTTCTTTACTCAGAGAAATAAGTAGTAAACTGATTATACTTGAAGAAACGTTTGTATGATTTCAGATTGAAAGAAGGTATGTCCATAACAAAGCACCTAGATAATTTTAAATTAAATTATAATGGACTTGGAGAACATAGATATCAATATTGAGGATGAGGATCAAGCTTTGTTTGTATTGAGATCGTTACTAGCTCCCTATGAAAACTTCGTAGATACCATTATGTATGGTAAGGATAAGTTATCGCTAGCAGATGTCAAAGGGGCACTGAAATCAAAAGAGATGAGACAGTTGCAGCCAGACAATCAAGCTGAAGGGGAAGGTCTTATGACTAGGGGAAGATCTAAAAGCAAAGCGAGTTCTTTAAGAAGGAATAACTGGAGGTCCAAGTCAAGGGTGAAGCACTCAAACTGTTATGAATGCGGTGAGTAGGGTCATTATAGGAGAGATTGTCCGAAACTGAATGGTAAGAAGGGAAATCAAAAGGAAAATGCAGCAAACATTGTTGAAGGTGTGAACGATTCCGACAATAGTGAAAACAGTGGTAAAGGAGATGTATTGTCCGTGAGTTCAGACTTTGGGAAAAACTCTTGGGTACTTGATACTGGCGCTACATATCACATGTTTCAGTTCAAGCAGTGGTTTGATACGTACAAGCCAATGCAGGGAACTGTCTATTTAGGGAACAATCATTCGTTGACTGTTGGTGGTAGTGGTAACGTCAGAATCAGAATGTTTGACGGGGTTGTTAGAATCTTGACGTGCTGGCATGTTCCTGGGTTAAAAAGAAACCTGATTTCTCTTAGGACTCTAGACTCTCGGGGTTACTTGTACCATGCATAAAATGCTGTAATCAAAGTGACAAAAGGCTCAATGGTATGCATGAAAGGCAGTTTGCAGAAGGGTCTTTACATTCTCCAGGGGAGTGTTGTTATGGGCGATGCTGAAGTAGCATCATCAGGGAGTAATAGCCAAAGTAGGCAAGATCAAAATAAGTTGTGGCATTGGCGTCTTGGTCACATGAGTGACAGAGGATTAGCTGTTTTGGGAAATAGAGATTTGTTGAAAGGGTATAAAGCATAATCATTGGGATTTTGTGAGCAATGTGTGTTTGGTAAACAAACTAGAGTCAAATTCAGCAAATCAACTGTAAGAAAGACTAAAGGGATAGTGTACTACATTCAGTCAGATCTTTGGGGTCCAATCAGAATTCCATCCAAGAGCGGAGCCAGATACTACATGAGTTTGATTGATGATTATTCAAGGATGGTGTGGGTTTACTTTCTGAAAACGAAAGATGAAGCATATTCAACCTTTGTCAAATGGAAGACGATGATTGAGAAGCAAACAGGAAGAAAAATCAAACATCTTAGAACAGATAATGGATTAGAATATTGCAGTCGTGAGTTCAACGAGTTTTGCGAAGCTGAGGGAATAGTGCGCCATCGCACTTGTTCTAGAACACCACAACAGAATGGAGTCGCAGAAAGAATGAACAGAACGCTTTGTGACAAGGCACGAAGTATGCTCTCGCATTCCGGTGTGGGAAAGAATTTTTGGGCTGAAGCTATCAATACAGCGTGTTACTTGGTGAATCGGTCTCCATCAACGGCTATTGATTGTAAAACTCCTTTTGAGATTTGGTCTGGATCGTCGGCTGATTATGAACATTTGAGGGTGTTCGGTTGTCCTGCGTATGCTCATGTGAGAGATGGTAAGTTTGAGCCGAGGGCAAAGAGATGCATATTTCTAGGATATGCTACTGGAGTGAAGTGATATAGGTTATGGTGTACCTCTCCAAAGTCTCCAGGTTTTCTCATCAGTAAGGACGTTACTTTTAATGAGTTTGCTTCTATAGACAGTCGGAATGAAGTAGGAGAAATGGTCGAATCGGGATCGGTTGTGAGTAAACAGGTGGAGCTTGAAGTAGAATCAGTTCCAAGCAGGTCCAATAATTCAAGTTGTTCAGAGGTGGATCCAGAATCAGGAGGTGAAGCGTCAGCATCAGATGATAGTGACGATGATGCGCCTGAACCAGAACAACAACCTTATAGCATAGCATTGGGCAGAGAAAGAAGAGATATTAGAATTCCAAAAAGGTATGTGAATCTAGTTGCATATGCTCTGTCAGTTGCTCAAGAAGTTGTGATGCAGGAACCTCGTAGCTACAAAGAAGCTATAGCGAGTTCAGAGGAAGATCGACGGATTGGTGCTATAGGGGAAGAGATTGAATCTCTTCAAAAGAATACTGTGAATGTTGGCTTAACTTTTAACAAAACCGATATTGGTGAATCGCTGAATAATGTTGCAGGATCATTGGTTGGTTTTGTTGATTCTGATTTTGCACGTGATATGGATAAAAGAAGATCTCTGACCGGATATGTATTTACTCTAGCTGGGAGTGCGATCAGTTGGAAAGCACAGTTGCAAGCTACTATAGCTTTGTCTACAACAGAGGCAGAGTACATGGCGGTAACAGAAGCAGTTAAAGAGGCAATATGGTTTTAAGGTTTGGTGGCAGATTTGGGCTTGGATAGGACCACTATAAAAGTGTTTTGTGACAGTCAAAGCGCCATACACCTTATAGGGAACCAGATGTACCATGAGCGTACAAAGCACATAGATGTCAGGTATCATTTTATTCGTGATATAATATCAAAGGGAATTATTGATGTGAAGAAAGTGTCTACACACGATAATCCAGCAGATATAATGACCAAAGTAGTATCAGTTCGAAAGTTTAGGGAGTGCCTAAACTGGATCGGTGTTCGCACTATAGAGTGAATGCCTTAAGGGCATTTGGTGAGTCAGAAGAAGAGAAGATTCTTTGTTGATAGTGAAGAAAGGATATTCGCCTCAAGGGGAAGATTTGTTGTGAATGAGTCGAATAGTGCCTTGACAGTGTACTGTGTCCGGCAGTACAGTTTTGTGTTGTGATAGTGATATTGTCCAATCACTTGAGTTAGTCTTGTGGTGTGAGCCCATTAGGCCTATAGTATAGTAAGTCTATTAATTCCCTATAAATAGATTACTAGGGCGACACAAAACATAATCTGAAATCTGTAGCATTTTCTATCATAGTGAAACCCTTTCTCTGGCGGCGCCCGTGGACGTAGACAATTGTCGAACCACGTTAAATCATGTGTTTCATTTAAATCTTTCCTTCGTATATATTTTGTGCTTGAGCCATTTTGTGATAATTGCATAGTATTTTATAACAATAGTCATGTGGATGTCCATGCTCATAAGGTGGTGTTTTCACCTACATGTTTAAAATTGGGGTTTGGTTTCCCTTGATTAGAAATTTATTAAAGTTATTCAGAGACACTCATGTCTCCCCGAGTTGATGTCGAACACTCAGAGGCTTTAACTAATGGCCTATATCTTGTCCACAAGTTGTATGAATAATTCTGTTTCATGATCGTTTTTGTGATGACTTCGATTGTCTGTCAAATCCCAAATATCTATTTTTACATTATCGTGCAAGGTAAATATCTTAACTGACCTTCTAGACTTCAATAAGGTTTGGAAGAAGAAGTTTGTGTACAACTCTAGTAACTGGGAGACTGAAATAAAAGAGAGTAAATAGTTATGCTCACATACATGGAGCGCCAATAGTATATCCTTCATCCCATCACCATATTATGTATTGAGATTGATATATTATTTATTACAAGAGATTTTTATTTTAAGAAAGTACCAAATGTTACAACTTAGTATACTCGACTGGTGAGGGAGGCTACCAAATATAGATGCGCTTACAGGTCCATCATGGTGCCTGAGAACTTCGTGTTTAATGAAGTCTAATATTGTTGCTTGTGTTGGGATCTATGTGTATGTTGATCCTAGTGAAGCTGAATGTGAAGAGGAATAAACTTCACACAAGAAATATTCTAAAACTACTACTACTCTAGAGTAAAAAATATTAGATGATGCTTTGAGGAGTAAGACTGCAGCCAAGACATCTCCAGATATAAAGGCTATTATAAAACATGTTGCTATGAAGGATGAGATTACTAAAGCTGTGAAAACTAGATGTGATAATACCTGAGTTAATATGAGTAGCAGCGGAGATATGGACGATGGTCAAGAGCATGATGTATCCCTTTTTAAGTCAACCAAATTTGTTGAGGTTAGTTTTTATGGCCGAAGAGATCTTGAGGCCAAGATAAAGTATGAGCAGCCTCATTCCAAGTCTACATATAGAATTGGGCCTGCTATCAAAGCTAAAACTGATTATATCTTTGTTGTGGATAGTTTGACTACCAAAGTATTGGTGTCATTAGGAAGACAGAATTGTGTTGAGACTGAAGTAACTATGCCCGATACTGAGTCATCTATCCCTCCTCCAAAACCAAAAGTAGTTGATAGTTTTGTTACTGATGCGTTTGGTCGAAGCTTTGGTGTTGATGTCCAACCCAACCAGATGAAGAATATTGGTGAGAGGTTTGTTTTCATTATGGAGTGATTCCTACACAAAAACATCTGGTTATATGTAATTAGGGTCCATTACTCTCTCCTAAGGGTGTGTTGATTTTTGAAGAGAGGTCTCATTTTATGCCTCAACTTCCCGTCTTTAAAGAAAAAAATAAAACTCTATAGTGAAGGTGAGGTCATAAGTGGACTTATGTCCTTCAGAAAAAAAGGTTGTTGCTAGGTATTAAGCTGAATTTTCTCGTGTGGTGGAGTAGCTAATCATAAAGAAGCGCAACAAAGCTTCTCGGAAAAGGCCTTATCCGAAGAAGCCCAAGGGAAGTGAAGTTGGTGGGATGGAGACCAAGAAGTCAGGCATTCAGGATGCTTTGTATATTTTCTCTTCAAAGCTGGATGATTAAATGTTAACATGCACATGTTCTACGTAGCATCTTAGTTATTGTCTTTGTTAAAAACAAAGAGAGAAGTAGCCGCAGGAAGCGGCTAAGGTTTTGTGTTTATTAGAAAATGTTCCCTTTTGTCTTATTGATGCATTAGAGATGTAGTTCAAGAATTGACCAATAGTAAGGCTCTCAATGTATAGAGAACTTAGAGGCCTATACAAGGAAACTTAATACACTGAATATTCTAACACTCCCCCTCAAGTTGTGTAGTGGGATCGCCAATACCCAACTTGGATAAAACTGATTTGAATGTTCTTGCAGTAACCGCTTTTGTGAGGATGTATGCCAGTTGGTCTTCCGATCTAACAAACGGAAGTTCGACTGTCCCATCTTCAATCTTTTCTTTTATGAAGTGCCTATCTGTTTCAACGTGCTTTGTTATATCGTGCCGTACCGGGTTCTCTGAAATCTTAATCGCAGATTTATTATCGTACATTAACTGAGTTGGACACTTCAGAGGGGATCCGATTTCTTTCATTATCTTCTTTAACAAAAGTATCTCGGTAATCCCCTTAACGATTCCTCTAAATTCTGATTCAGCACTTGACAGTGATACTACTTCTATTTCTTACTCCTCCAAGTTATCAAGCTACCTCCAAGAAGAGTAAAGTAGCCAGGAGTTGATCGCTTGTCGTTAAGATTCCTCCCCAATCAGCGTCTGTGAATACTTCAATATCAAGGTGTCCATTTTTTAAAAAAATTATGCCCCTTCCTTGTGTACCTTTGAGATATCGAATAATCCTCATTACTGCCTCCATATGGTGTTCCTGAGGATGATGCATGAACTGGCTAACTACTCCCACCGCGTATGCAATGTCGGGTCGAATGTGAGGCACGTAAATCAATTTTCCCACCAACCTTTGGTACATTTCTTTATTCGCTGGTCTGGCCCCTTCAATTATCTTTAGTTTGTGATTCACAACCATAGGAGTGTAATTTGGTTTGCAATCCACCATGCCAACTTCAGCTAATAAATCCAATATATATTTCTGTTGGGAGATATAAATCCCTCATCTTGACCTAAGAACCTCGATTCCTAGGAAATACTTCAATCTTCCAAGGTCATTCATTTCGAACTCCTTGAAGAGGTTTTTCCTAAGACAGCTAATTTTTTCTTCGTCATTCCCCGTTATAATCATATCGTTGACATATATTATAAGACAAGTGACTAATTCTCCTCTTTTTTTGTAAAACAAGGTATGATCCCTATTACTCTGTTTGTAGATATACTGCTTCATTGCCATTGTAAATCTCCCAACCCAAGCACGATGTTTGTGCCCATATAATGCCTTTTTCAGTTTGCATCCCTCATTTTCTTGAAAACCATCAGAGAACCCTGGTGGAGGTTCCATATATACCTCTTCTTCAAAGTCTCCATGTAAGAAAGCATTCTTTACATCAAATTGATGAAGAGGCCAATATTTATTTACGGCTATTGAAAGTAAAACTCTGATAGTGTCAATCTTTGCAACCGGAGAGAAAATTTCAGAGTAGTCTATACCATATGTTTGTGTATATCTTTTGGCAACCAATCTTGCCTTGTGTCGATCAATGGTGCCATCGGATTTATATTTTATATTAAACACCCATCTACACCCGATTGCTTTCTTCCCTTGTGGTAACACACAATTCTCACATGTACCATTCCTTTTTAGAGCTTCCATTTTGGTATTCATTGCATCATGCCATTCAGTTATCTTCTTAGCTTCTTGAGCTGTTTTAAGGATTTGTTCAGAGAGAATAGTAGCTGAAAACGCCTTTGCAATCTTCGTCATTTCTTTCCTGTCTGTTTTTACCGGATATATAGAAGCACGGGGAACGTGTTCCGGTGAATACCGGTCAGGAGGAACCCCTCTATTTTTTCTTGGGGGAAGAACCGGAGTTTGAGTTTCAACAAATGAACTTCCTGAAATGTCATGGTCAATAGCATTTTGTGAATTATGACATTGTAAATTGTTTACCTCTTGATGGACATTTTCTTCGGCTGATTCACTGGTAGTATCCATGGCATTTACTTTTTGTTGGACATTGTCTTCGGGAGAATCATTGGTGGTAAGAACTACCTCGTCAGTCTCCTTTATGTTGGAAGAGGCGTGTTCGGTGGCGCCATATACCGATTTTGTCGGTACATCCTCAAAGTAACATTCATATAGGAACCAGTCGAGTGATTCACTTACTTCCTCCCCCTGAGCACGAGATTGGTGGGCAAAAAAAATAATCGGATTCTAAGAAGTCACAGTCCATGGTGACATAGATTCGACGAGTAACCGGATTGTAACACCGATATCCCATTTGATGAACACCGTATCCAACGAATACACATTTTTCAGCACAAGTATTAAGTTTGTTTCGACTAGTTTTAGGGATATGAACAAACACCGAACAACCAAAGACACGAGGTGGTAAGGTCATAACAGATGGAATTGTAACTTGGGTGGCAAGCACTTGTAATGGAGTTTTATTTACTAGACATCGGGTTGGTAGACGATTTGCAAGATACGTAGCTATAGCAAGAGCACGAGTTTTTTCAAGTAAAGTACAATTTTTTCGTTCTGAAGTACCGTTTTGTTGAGGTGTGTTTGGACAAGTGGTTTGATGGATAAGACCATTTGTTTTAAAAAAATTATGCATTTTTTGGTTGACAAACTCTGTTACATTATCAGAACGGAGAATCTGTATTATTTTTTCAAATTGAGTCAAAATCATTTTGTAAAAACAAACAAATATTTCTGGTACTTCCGATTTATGTTTCATGAAGTATATCCAAGTCATTCTTGAGAAATGATCCACAAATAAAACAAAGTATCTGATTTGATTGTTTGTGGAATTTGGTTAAATGAGACCCTACAATTTTTGTAAGAATGCAGGTTTCACATTTCTCATGAATGGAATTATTCAAAAAAAGACTAGGAAACAAACTCTTAAGATAGCTAAAAGAAGGATGACCAAGTCGCCGGTTCCATAACCAAAGTTTCCTTTCGGTTGTTCCGTGAGCAAGCATGGCATGTCCCTTATGAACTACCTCATCAACAATAGAGACCTCCTTGTTCAGTACCACGCCCAATGATCTCTTTCGTACGAATGTCCTGTAGAATGCAAAAAAATGGATACATAAGAACCACGCAGTTGAGTTGTTTTGTCACTTGACTAACAGATAATAACTTTAAGGATAGTGAAGGAATGTAGAGGCAGTTTTTAATTTCCATTTTTTCCGAAAAAATAATTGAACCTCCCCCTTTTACTTCACAAATTTCTCCACTAGCAGTCTCAATATGGGATTTCTTTGGAGATGACATGTCACCAAAGTCTTTAGGATCATAAGACATGGTGTCCGTAGCCCAGCAACAAAGATCCAATTCATTGATTTCTCAAACTTTTTACCTCCGAGTTTTTCAAAGGAGTTCGTCGCCATTCCTCCAAAACCCGTACCACTTCCTTGCTCATTTTTAGTCAGATCTTCACCGCCACTTATAGACGAAGCCCGTTTGACATTAGATCTGAAACACTGGTTATTTTTCTCATTATGACCGTCCTCCCACCATTCTGGATAGTCAACCAGCTAGAAACATGTCTCTTTAGTGTGTTTCTTCATCCCACAATGAGTGAAATACAACTTGGATTTATATTTTTTCTCTTTGGATCGGAATTTAAACCTCTGTGCAGAATCTTTAGCAGCCACACCCATTCCAATTTCAACCGAGTCACTATCAGAAGAACTTGATTTTAGTATATTAAGCCTGGCCACTTCCCTTCATATTGTAGCATATGCTGTTTCCACGGAAGGAAGAGGATCCTTTTTCAGGATATCTCTCTTGACTGGTTCCAGCTTGTCATTAAGCGTCATTAGCAATTGATAGAGTCTTTGTTCTTGAGTCTTCTTATTGTAGATCTGAATGTGTTCTGGGTCTTTCATAGGGTTCGGATCTCGCCTATCTATAGACCTCCAGATGTTCTACAATTTGTTTTACAAGTCTTCTAGTGTATCGGACCCTTTCCTTAATGAATTAGCCCTCTTATGAAGGTCAGACACCTGTCACGAATCTGTACCAGAACTGTATGTGGTGGCTAACCCATCCCAAAGGTATTTTGCAGTGGGATATTGCGAGACAATATTCACCAAGCTGGATTCAAGATTCTGGATAATCCATGTGAAAACACATTGATCATCTTGTTCCCACCTTGTATATGTTTTTTCAGTTTTTGATGGAGGTGTCGGCTCCCCTATAATGTGAGAACCTCTCCCCCTTCCCCCAATTGCTTTCTTCATCAGGTTTGCCCATATGGCATAGTTGTCACCACCGAGTTTAATCCCTAGTGGTAAATTCTCGGGGTTAGTTGTTTGTTGTTGTGTTCTGAGACCATTTCTCAGAATGGCAGCAATCTACATTCTTAATTCATCAAGGATTTGACTGACCACGACTTCATTGCCAGCCATCTTTGTTGAGGATGTTCAGAATACCCAGAATCACACGTGCTCTGATACCATGTTAACATGCACATGTTCTACGTAGCATCTCAGTTGTTGTCTTTGTTAAAAACAAAGAGAGAAGTAGCCGCAGGAAGCGGCTAGGGTTTTGTGTTTATTAGAAAATGTTCCCTTTTGCATTAGAGATGTAATTCAAGAATTGACCAATAGTAAGGCTCTCAATATATAGAGAACTTAAAGGTCTATACAAGGAAACTTAATACACTGTATAAATATTATTGATAGCGTGGCGGAATATTAGAAGAAATAAATAGCCATAAAACCCTAACCCTATGTTAGAGAAATAAGGATACTCGGATAGATAATTCCTAAAAATGAATTAATGAAAGTCTAACAGAAAAATAGGGAATATGATGCTTTATATAGCACTACCCCAAAACCCTAATTCCAAATAGACATATTACATAAATGTATAAATAAAACAAATAAATAAAATTAATATAAAAATTGGTTTTTAATGGCTTTAAGGGTCGTATTTGGGTATCAAACATTGTAACAAATCACAGTTTTTAAATCTGACAGGATCGTAAAAATCTTTGATTTGAGTACCTGTTAATCCAATTCTGATACCTAAGCGAGAAACTAGTATGTCTGCAGTCTTAGCTGATAAGGAAATGAAAGTTCAGGGAGTAAAAGTGTAAACAAGAAAATGTAATGTAACAAATGGTAAAATTAGAGGAGAAATTCAGAATGTGTATTTTAGTTAAGGACTAAAAGTGTAATTTACCTTTTTATGTAACTTATTTCAGTTGTAACCTAAGTCTTTGCGCCTCTATATATAGGAAAAAGCTAAACTACTAAAGAGGTTGGATTTTTGAGTTAGATCACTTGCATACTTTGATTTTTCTCTCTCTA
This sequence comes from Limnanthes douglasii subsp. nivea, assembly GCA_036936605.1. Taxonomy (NCBI): domain Eukaryota; kingdom Viridiplantae; phylum Streptophyta; class Magnoliopsida; order Brassicales; family Limnanthaceae; genus Limnanthes; species Limnanthes douglasii. The sequence goes on from JAUPFV010000001.1 coordinate 157,799,389, forward strand.
GAATATATTTCTCTCTCCAAAACTCTTATTCTCTTGTATACTAAGGAAATTCCAAATAATCAAACTCATCAAATTAGCAACTCCACTGGGGACGACTGACAATCAGTGTCTATTCTACCAGTTCGAATTTTATTAACCTAGAAAAATGATCTTGAAGCTTTGCGATGAATCCCAAAAACAACCCGTTGGTTCTATCGGCAATTGAAACGATAAGAGAAGATTTACATGGGAAGAAATAAACCCTAAATATTTGTTCCGATCCAAACTCATCTGATATAGAAATGCGTATGAACCAGCTCTTAGGTAAGATAAATGCATTGAATGAGAAATACGAGCAAAGAGAGCAGAAAATTCATTTGACAAAGCTGAAGTCCGAAGTGAGGTAAATGAATGAGCAAACTAAAATTGGAAACCAATCTGATCGATTTTGCAGTGATCATGAGATCAGGAATGAACAGAAGAACGTTCGATTTGAAGCTCCAAACGAGCGTTATTCTTCTCGGAAAAAAAAAAGATAAGCAAAAGTGTGTCAAATCTACTGAATAGGAGGTTGAGAGCTCCGACTCAGGTTTTAATAGGTATAGGGGTTCTACGAAGGAAGAATAGGAACAAACTCGAAAATATAAGAAGGAACACAGATCTAGGAGGGACAATGGGCATCGTTGTTTAAGAGAATCTAATTGGTGTAAGGGGAACACATCGAATCAGTACATTGAGATTGATGGGAATTTGTACGCAGTCATGGGAACTTAAGATCAGTACGTGCATGGTGTCGATTGGATGAATTCTCCATTGACAAGTGAAATCAGATTTATTACTCTTCCGAAGCGTTTTGATATTGCCAAGGTTGAAAAGTTCGATGGGATGCAGGATCTAGACGATCACATCGAACAATTCAGAAATTACATGATGTGTCGTGCTTTCTCGCAGACTTTTAAAGGAACAGTTTTTAAGTGGTACATCCGGATTCTGAGGGGGTCCATTTCAAATTTTAGAGAATTATATACTGCTTTTCGAAAACAGTTTGTTGGCAGAAAAGAGATGAGAGAAAATGGTGATACGATTATCCAATGCAAGCATGAAATTAGAGAAGAATTGAAGGATTACACAAACGATTTGTTTTGACAAAGGCAAGTTTGGATAATTGTGAAGAGGGAGTGGTGATGGCAACTTTTCGCTAAGGGTTATTGCCAGTGGACCTGGCTAATGAAACAACAAAAAGAAGGGATTTAACTTTTCGAGCATTAATGACTCAGGTTAAAGAATTAAAGTTGAAGAATCAACAAGGGTCTGAGGAGGATCATTTAACGTTCCAAATAATTTAGGAGATGTGTTCCATAGCCAAGGGCAATCTTCAAATGCTAATCAGCAGGCGCGTCCGAGGAATAACAATTTACCGCCTCGAACTGGAGGATATTCAAATTAAGCCCCATCCTACAACTACAACAGTTCGAGGCTGAATCAGTGGATAAGGCCAGAGTATTGTGCGAATTTAACTGAGAGCGTGGCAATAATTTTTGATAAAACTAAGAGTTATGTGAATTTCAGGAAACCCCCACCAATCAACAAGCCAAGAGAAGAACGGAACAATAAATTTCTGCAGATATCACAATGATATTGGATATTACTTTAAAAAGAGAAGTCCAAATTCTAATTGAAAATGGAAAGCTTTTGACTTATATGAATTCACAAGGAAACGCATCGAAAACTCCAGCATCAAATGCACAGTCAGCCAACACAAATACGCAAACTGCAAATTTGATGATTCTAGATTCAAAGGTTTATGAGTTTGATGCTGCTTCATAGTACTTGGATAAGGATCCAGATAGGTTGATTTTGATGGTTGTTGAAAATCCAATAAAGAAATGACATGTTTGAAGTCTGTGTGAGTATTTTGAGTCGTTGGCCATTTTAAAGGTGATTCAATGGTTGGTAATACTGATAGTTCAAGGAAAAGATATGTTGTCCATTTGAAAACACAGATTGAAGGGAGAATGTACACTCATTTGTATTGCAAGAAGGACATTCCTTTTATTTTGTTCGATAACGACAATTTGCGAGGTAATGCGGGGCCGCATGAGGACGAGGTAGTTATTGGGGTAGAAATTGTTGGTGTCAAAATTAGACATGTGCTCATTGATACCGGGAGTTCTGCAAATGTCATTTTCAAATCAACATATAATAGGATGTGCAATTTTCCTCGAATTTCTCAGTCAGAGCGCACAATCATTGGTTTCACGGGTGTGACAGCGCGGGTAATAGGAGAATTCGAGGGGATGTGAGTTTAGAAAATAGACCCTTCAGAAAGAAATTTAAAGTGCTCTTTATGGTTGTGGACTATCCCACAAGTTATAACACTATTTTTGGAAGGTCTTGGTTGTCCATAATGTATGGGGTTATGTCAACTGTACACCAATGTTTTAAATACGTGGTCGGAGACCGTGTGGGAGTCATTCGAAGCGACCAAAAAGTTACAAGGGAATGCTATGCCATTGCACTTTGGATTCGAGGATCCGGTAGTGGAGATATGAATAGCAGTCAGAGGGGTTGACCTCGGATTTTGATGAAAGGGTTGACGATCCGAGGGAAACCACATGGTCCTTGACAATAAGTGTAGAATTTGAGGAGTATACTTATTCTGAGAGAAAAGCACATCGAATAGGAACCTTACTAACCACAGTTCTACATCAACGACTTTTAGAATTTTTGTCTTATGATTTGGACGTTTTCGCTTGAAAAGCGGAGGATGGGATAGGTGTGCCGATTGAAGTAATCTACCATAATGTAGTTGTTAATTCAAAGATGAAGCCGGTAATTCAAAAAAGAAGGGCACTTTCATCAGAAAAAGTAGAAGCAATTGTTTCTGAAGTGGATCGTTTATACAGGGTCGAACATATAAGGGAGTCACAGTATTCCTTATGGACGATGAATCCAGTAGTGGTCAAGAAGAAGAACGGAAAGTGGAGAATGTGTGTGGATTTTACAGACTTAAATCGTGCCCGTCCAAAAGACCCATTTCTTGTTCGTTGAATAGACCAGCTGATTGATTCTACTTCGTGAAACAATATATTAACTTTCATGGATGCTTTTACGAGATATAATCAAATTCAGATTGATCTGAAGGACCAAGAGTGTACGGTATTCATAACCGAAAAGGGTTTACATTGGTACAAGGTTATGCCTTTTGGATTGAAAAACGCTTGAGCTACTTATCAAAGATTAATGAATAAATCATTTGCCACTGAAATCGGAAGAAACATGGAGGTGTATATCGATGACATGGTGGTAAATATCTCAGTGAATAATGCACACTTGGAAGATTTAGAGGAGACATTGTTTTATCTAAAGGCAATACGATTAAAGCTTAATCCTGAGATTCGTACTTTTGGAGTTCGATCAGGGAAGATTTTGGGTTATGTTATCAGTGAAAGGGGATAAAGGCTGACCGAAAACAATTAAAAGTTTTAGTGGCAATGAATTAACCTCGAACCATCAAAGCAGTGAAAGTTTTGACTTGAAGGTTAGCAACACTTAATAGATTTATCTCTATTTTTTCAGATAAATGTTTTCCTTTCTTCCAAGTGTTGCGAGGGCCAAAGAAATTTAAGTGGACTTCGGATTGTGAATCGGCGTTTACAAGCATTAAAAACTTTATTACCATCACCAGATATTTTATCAAAGCCTCGAAGTGGAGAACAACTCTTTTTATACATTGCGGTATCAGATTTTGTAGTATGTGCAGTATTAATAAGCGAGGATTCAGGAATTTTGAAGCCGGTGTACTATGTCAGCAAAAGTTTGGTGGCAGCAGGAAATAGATATTTGAAGCTGGAGAAGTTAGTATTAGTATTACTGGTGGCTGCTCAAAATATGCGCCCTTATTTTGAAGCCCATACCATTGAAGTTTGAACTTCATTTCCCTTGAAAAATATTTTACAACGTCATGAGATTTCGGGGAGAATGACCAAGTGGTCAGTGGAGTTGGAAAATTATGATATTTTGTTCACACCTCGAACTGCAATTAAAGCTCAAGCTTTGGAATATTTTCTCGTTGAATTTCATTCGAGTAGATCGGATATAGAAGACAATGAAGATGTTTTACCAGTAAATTCATTGTGGGGTGTTCCAACAGATGGTGGATCTAGTGTTTTGGGATGCAGCGCTGGAGTTCAGTTAGTTTGTCCATCTAGAGAAACAATGCTTTAGTCTATCAAATTTGGTTTTCACGCCTCGGACAACAAAGCTGAATATAAAGCTGCTTTGGCTGGTTTGAGACTCGCGAAGATATATGGAGTAACTTCAATGCGGTTAGAGACAGATTCTCAATTAGTATCAAATCAAGTATCTCGAAACCCCAAAGCAAAAAATGATCTCTTAATTTTGTCTCTTCGAGAGCTTCGAAACTTGATGTGGTTATTTGATCATATTTTTGTGGAACATATAAGTCGAGGTTGTAACACAGTGGTTGATTCATTGGCAAATATCGCTTATAAGTAAGAGTATCATTTGATTTTGTTATAAGAGAGCCCTTTGATTTTGACCCAGTCAGACTAGTGTGATTATATAGAGAAATTGTTTGTCACTACAGATGTAGTCCGAGACGATTGGCGAATTGATATTTTAAATTTTTTTATTCGAGGAATACTGCCTGACAATGTGAAATCAGCCAAACAATTATGAGGCAAATATTTTGAATATATAGTTTTGGATGAAGTTTTGTATAAGAAAGCATTGAGTAGGCCATTGTTACGATGTTTGAATAGGCAAGAATCATAAGAATTTTTATAAGAGTTACATGATGGAGAAGTATCAGCTCATTATAGGTTTAAAGTTTTATCTCGTCGAGTTTTGCTTGCAGGTTTTTATTGGCCTTCCATCATGAAAGATGCCAAAAATTTAGTTCGAAACTGTGATACTTTTCAAAGGTTTGTTAATTATATTCATAAGCCGGCAGTTCCACTTATGTCAATTACCGAAGCCATACCATTCGATAGATGGGGAATTGATTTAGTGGGGCAGTTGCCGATGGATTCTGGAGGAAGGCAAATGATAATTGTTGCAGTAGACTATTTTACAAAGTGGGCAGAAGAAAAACCATTAACTGGAACGAAAGAAAATGGTGTGATTAAATTCATTATAAACTGTATTTTCTTTCGATTTGGAATACCTTGAAGAACTACCACGGATAATGGCCCTCAATTTAATAATAAATAAATGACTTCATTCTGCGCTTCGAAGGGGATTCAACAATATTTTTCAACACCTTTTCATCCCCAAGCGAATGGACAAGTGGAGGTGACAAACAGATCTATTTTTAATGTTTGAATAAGAATTTAACATGAGCAGCAAGAAAATGGCCAAATTATTTGCAAGAAGTGTTTTGGGCTTAACGAACGACTCCTAGGGAAGCTACTAAATAAACTTATTTTGCTTTAGCATATGGAATGGATATTGTCAGCCCTGTGGAATCTTCGATATCATGTTTTAAAATAACCCAATACTTTGAAAAATCTAATGATGAAGCTAAAAGAGCAAGTTTAGATCTGATTGATGAGAAAAGAGTTCGAGCTCATTTAAACGTAACCCATTATCAAACTCTTATGCAGAATCGTTACAATTCGAGGGTAAAATGAGGGAATTTAAAATAGGTGATAAAGTGTTGAGAAAAGAATTCTTGCATACTAAGGAGAAGAGCCTCCAAAAAATAGCCCCGAACTAGGAGGGACCTTATGTGGTTGTTGAAAGAATAAAGCCAGGGTCTTATCGCCTTTTTGATAGTCAGGGGAGGACGCTTCAACACCCATGGAATATACAGCATCTAAAGTTATACTGAGAATAGCTGTACTTTGAATTTGTTTCTTTTGATTGATTAGTGCACTCTTTCCTACCCTGTTGGCCCAGGAAAGTTTAAATGAGGCGCTATGTACATATTAAAAATTATCAATAAAATGCATCTTTGTCCAATGGTTGTTTATAAGTCTTTATTTAAGATATTTTGGTAATTCATCAAAGACTGGTCATCTTTGAGGTTGACCAATAGTAGAATATTTTGAAGTGTTGAATACATTTTTTAAAGAAACAACCATATTCGAAGTGCTACGTTCAATAAATGCACTATGATATTCGAAGTGCTACGTTCAATAAATGCACTGTGATATTCGAAGTGTTATGTTCAATAAACGCACTATAATTTTCGATGTGCTACGTTCAATAAACGCACTGTGATTTTCGATGTGTCACATTCATTCAAGGCACTATAACATTCGAGGAGTTACACTTTGTAATAATTGTTCAAGGTATTTTATTATGTTTTAACTTCTAATAGTTAATCTAAGCAAAGGTTAAAAGTAAACATAACTTAAATAAAAATATGAAGCATAAGCAAAAACATTTGTCATTTAGAATAATTTGATGGGTACAAGAGTTATGCTACTGATATGAAAAATACAAAAAAAATAAAACTAATTCAAAAGATAGCAAAAATATTCAGACAATTTCTCTTCGGAAGATTCCTCTTTGGATGACAAACTCGGGATAGGATCGAAGGCTTCACTAGGGCACCGTCCGACAAGAATGTCATTCCAGAAGCTTGAAAGGTTTATCTAAGGATAAGTAGCGTGAAGTTCTCAAAGAAGTTTGATGGCCTTCTCTTCGTTACCATTGTTGATAGCTTCCAACATATCCTTGGAACATTTATCTTCTACAGTAGTGACATCAAGTTGTTTTTCTTTCTCAAAATCGATCTTCAATATGGATATCTCATTGGCCAAGTTTTTATTTGATGCTTCGCTTTTGGAAAGAGAATTCTAAAGATAACTGAACTCTTCATTCTCAGCAGCTAAGTCTTCAAGGTGTTTAGCCTTGATTCGATCTATCTCTTCTTGATGTGAAGTGTTCAGATTCTCTTTTTCAATTTGGTGTTGTTCTCATAAATGCATTTTGACAAATAGGAGTCCTCTGATAATCTTAGACCTTGCCACTTTGAATCCATGAAATTCATCTACTTCATGAAATATGTGTTGAGCTTTAGCAATTCCTTTATAGCGAACCTTATCTTTGGCCAGTTGTTTCAAATGACTTTGAGAAGCCTCGATTTCTTGAGTAAGTGTTTTCGTTGTAGTTTTGAGATCGGAAAACGGTTGAAGTGCAGCAAGGATGTCTGAATTTGGTGGAATATGAGGAAAAACCACTGGACTAGGCCGAGGGATGAGATCTAAAGACGTAGTAGGAGCAATAGGAATAATAGTTTCAAGTGCTGCTTCGGAGGTAGGGGTCGCGGATCTTCTACCAAAGCTGTATAGGCGAGTTTGAACTTCTTGAATGACAGGGTATTCTTCTCGAATAAGTTCTTGTAATTCATTGAAGTTCATAAAACTATCATAATCGAAGTGATCATCATTTTGATTATCTTCATCAGTTTTTTGTTTTTCTTTTTGAGTACTTTGTTGATTTCCAGCAGCTCTGACCTTATCGTCATCATATATTATATCTTTGATGGTTGCAACTGTCTTTTTTCTTCCCTATCTTCTAGGGGCTGGTGGAACTTTTATTTTTCAAAGGTGGAACAGTTTTATTCTTTTCTGGAGAAGGTTCTCCCTCTATTCCTTCTTCGAAGGTTACAAATTCAGAGGTGTTGAAGGGCTAGCATCAGATATACTAGCTGCCATTTTGTTCTTTTTGTCCTTTTTCTTTTGAGGAAGGTGGATGTCTGATCTGTTGCAGATGGGTAAAAATAATTTGCAGTTGGGATGGACCAACCTTTTAACAGATTGTCGAGGGTTCGGTTGCTCCATCAATTTTTTGGGAAGAAAGGTTCCAGGTGTGTTCGAAAATAGGTGGCTATTGAGGAAATTGATTGGTTCGAAGGCTGTGTGGAAAGCATTGTTCCATTCCGCCTAAGCCCAAACAACAAGTTTATTGAATATTTCTTTGGCTCTTGCTCGATGAATGGCGTAACGCCTCAGAATTTATGATAAGAACATATAAGTTGACAATGAATAAGGGTAACAACAGTTAAGAAATTTAATTTAGCAGAGTAGTATTACAATACTTACGACTACTCCTCCAGATGAGGTTCACTCTCGATGGATTTACTTCAAATATTTCTTTACCGTTTCCTATGCTCCTAAGATGAAAATGAACTTCTGATTCCAGAACTTGTCTGCTTCCAAAATGTTATGGATGATTTTTAGGTCATTGTCTAATGTAAAATAGTTAAATGGAAGCTTTGGTCCCTTAGACAATTTGGTTAAGGATATGAAATCTTTGATGTTGGTCAGAATCTTTGACAAGATGGAAGCCATGATTACGAACATAAGTGTAAACCATTAATTTTTCGTTACTTGGGTTGGGCACAGATCCAAGAGTTCGAAGTAGTCAACTATCATGGGATCTAGTGAGAACCGAAGACCCCAGCTGATGATTTTCGGATAGACTACCAACTCGTCGTTTTTGCAATCTATGGGTATTTCTCCTTTTTTGGAAGACGAAGTGTAATATTGTTTCCCATTCCTCATTGCTTCTTCAAATCTGATGTTTGATCCTCTTCGTATTATATTTATGAAACACTTTTCCAAGCAACGATATACTCTGCATCGAGATTTCTTAGACTCTCACCAATTGCTGCTCTTTCTTCTGTGGATATAGTGATCGGACCTTTTTTTCTTGGTTTGCGAATCTTAATCGATGGGTCATTCTCAGAGTCCTTCAAGATTTCCTCATCGGTATTAGCTTTATTATTTGACTGACTAGCATCAGAATCAGGCTCCACTTCTGATGCTTCATCTCTCGGCTGTGGAGGGTTCTTTGAGGGACTTTGTTGAGACAATGTGGTTGTCTCGACAATTTCCTTCGGGGGAGGAGATTTGATAGATGGATTTGATACAGCATCGGCATCGTCTCCCATAGCTATAAAAGTTTTATTTTTAAGAGTTTGTGAGATATAGGTTGAGGAAGGGGTTGTTTTGGATTTTTCTGAAGAAGATTTAGTTACCTAACAGCTAATACGAGGTGTTCTTGGCGTTCGAGTTTTTGAAGACTGACTTTCTTCTGTAATAGGTGAAAGCGAAACGACATGAACTTTAGAGGGATCGAAAGTATCGTAGTAGACAGTCTTTGTGGATGTTCCGAGGGTAGTGTTTCTTATCAACCCAGAAGCTTTATATTCTTTGGCTCTTTCGCTGATGCAGAAGTAATCGTAAGCTCCTAAAATGAAATTGTTGTCAAGTGTTGGGGATTTTGGCCTTTTTGGGATTTTGGCCTTGGATCTTCTGGCTTTTGGGCGTTTTCTCATAAACTAATTGAAGGTTTATCGGAAAGTATGAACTTTTCGGTGAAGATAGGTAGAAGGTTTGAAGAAACCGGTGAAGGTAGCAAAAGAGTTGGGAGGTTCTCTGCTTTTCTCTTAAATTTTTTTGCTTATGGATCAAAAAGTAAACTGCAAAGTGAATTTATAGGATAATGATAGACGTGTTCAGAGGTGGAAAGGTTTTGTGTGATTGGGCAGAATTTGAAATGGTTGTGTGGTTATGGGTTTGACATCTGCGGTACTAGAGGCCTTGGTGTAGGTTTAGCACCTAGGGGCTCATGATATATTTTAGAATAGAGTTGGTACTTAAACTTGTTGGTTTTACTTAGAATTTAATTCAGGGAATAATCATCTATGGGTATATTTCGATGCATCTCGAATGAATAATGGTGTAACATAATTATGGGTTTGCTTCGAATTTTCATTGCTTTAGGCTATGTTTGAGGTCAATTAGTTCTCATTCATTTAGTGACGTGGGAACTAAGGGGGCTACTGATAAGGTAATGAAAATTGAGGGACTAAAAGTGTAAACAAGAAAATGTAATGTAAGAGATGGTAAAATTAGAGGAGAAATTCAGAATGTGTATTTTAGTTAAGGACTGAAAGTGAAATTTACCCTTTTTATGTAACTTATTTCATTTGTAAGCTAAGTCTTTGCGCCTCTATATAAATGTCCAAACTTAACTAATAAAGGGGTTGGATTTCTGAGTTAGATCACTTGGATACTTTGATTTTATCTCTCTAGAATCTATTTCTTTGTCTAAAACTCTTATTCTCTTGTTTACCAAGGCAATTCCAAATAATCAAACTCATCATTAGCTACATTAATCATACTATAATTATGTTTAAAAAATATACTTTAGTCGAAGTTTAAAACCATTAGCCCTCTAGAGAAAAAAGCTTCTCGTAAAGAATTCATGATCTCAAAGCTTAATAGTGTGTTTAAGATCATCACCAGATTATACTTATCTTTCATTGAATTTGAAGGATTTATGAAAAATATTATTCTAAGTCAAGCCGAGTAGATCTTCTGTTTGACCAAACGTCTGCTAAGGCTAATACGGAGGGTGAGTTGACCGTATCGTTTTTAAAATGGATAATGGTGAGCTGAAATATTTTGAAGAAATGAAAGAATGATATGTGTGTTTGTTGAAGAGACTCGTATATGGGCTGAAACAATCATTGAAGCAATGATATAGAAGATTTGATTCTTTTATGTATCCATCAAGTATTTGAGGAACTGTTATGACAATTGTTTTTATTTTAATCAAGAACACACATGGAGAAATATATCACGTTTATATTGTATATGGATAATATCTTAATATATGGAGATGACAAAAGGATACCTGAAAAATTGAAGACTCGACTGAAGGGAGAGTTTGAACTAAAGGCTATGGGAGAGGGTTGGATGATATTTGGTATTGAGATCAAGAGGAACAAGTTGAGAGTCAACAATAATGCATACATAATATTCACAAAAAGTTCAAAATTTCTGAAGCCTGAGAGGTTAGAATTCTCATTTGTGCAAATTTTAAACTAAGTACCACTTGGCACCAACTGAAGTATAATATAAAATGTTCATGCATGAGATACCTTGTGCAAGTATTATTGGAAGCATAATGTATCTAATTATTTGAACGAGATATGATATATTATACTTTATTAGTATTTATTTATGTCAAATCCGAGAAGCCTCACTGGGTAATCCCACAAATGGCTCATGAGGTCATTGAAGGGATCAACTAAAGTTGAGTTGTGTTATGATTAGAAATGCATTCATGATGAGATTATAAGAGATTATGTTAACTCTGATTATGTAGGTTTCATTTACACAAGGAAGTTAACTTTGGGTTATTTGTGTATTATGTATAGAGGAGTGGTTAGTTGATTAATGGAATTTATCCTTAATTTATATGTATTTTACACTAATTTATTAACTATTTTAATTTATCAAAATAACACAATACTCCTATTATGTTCAATTTTGGATTTTATAGGTAAAAATATTTATTGAATAAAATGAGTTAAAAGGAGTTGAATTGAAAAAAAAAGCTAGAAATTGAGAAAATAAAAAAAACTAAGGACTTGAAAGTAAGAAACAAATTTAAGAATCAAAATCGTGGAAAATAACAAGACGAAAGTAAAACTTACTTATGAATCAAGAATTAAATGCTTATTATTTATACAAAAAAGTATAAATCTCATAACTTAAGGTTAAAGATAAAGGAAAGATAGTTGTGGTTGAGTAGCAAATGGCCCGTATAAAGTTGATTTTTGTTGCAATATATGAAGTTGATACTTACCCACCATCAATTACAAATCAATCACAACATCAAACGATGCGTTGTATGTAAGTAACTTCCAACGAGGCCCTAAATCTTATTATAATAACAATTATTATCAAATTATTTACAGGATAATTTAATTTTCTATGTGGAAAAACAACGATAATATAAGGAAGCAAGAAGCTTTAGATAAGATACAAAAGAAATCAAGTTTGTAGGAGATGTTAAGAAAATTCAGTGAATCGTCAAAGATTTGTTTTGAAAGGAATGAGTCGATAATTTAGAGGAAATGATTCCGAATCAAGGAACATACATCAAGAATCAAGAGGTACCGGTTCAGAATCAAGGAGGATGGCTAAAGAATCTGGAGGTTCAAATAGATCAGATACAGCCCATGTTGGCCTCAAAGAATCAAGGAACTTGGCCCACTAATACCAAAAACAATCCTAAGAAGATTAATGCAATCACGCTAAGAACTGAGAGAAAATTGGCCATGAAGTAGGAAATATGTTGAAAACAGTGAGTTGGTCGCGACCATGATATTGTTGGTCGTGGAAAACATACAGTAGACGAAGCAGAAGGTCTGAGTCATCAAATTTGCTAAAACACCAATAATAAATTCTCTAAATTATGGAGATGTTTTGTATACTGGAGATCAATATATCTTTTGTGGATTTGCTAGAACAGGTGCCTAAATATTTTAAGTTTTTTAAAGACACCCTTTTACACAAAAGTAAGTTAAAGGACTTCTGAACAGTAACACTTATTGAGTAGTATAGTGCACCAATTTAAAACAAATTTCTGCTGAAATTACAAGATTCATAGATTTTTACATCCCCTTACAAAATTGGTGATTTAAATTTTGAAAAATGTCTTTATGATTTAAGTCCTCACATAAATTTGATGTCTCTTCATATTTATAAGAAATTGAGAACAGTTGGAATAAAAGCTACAAGTTTATCTACAGTTACGTGATAGGTTTTATACAATCCTAGGGGGATAATAGAGGATGTTTTAATATAGTCTCACAAATTTATCTTCCCGTTAGACTTTATAATTTTAGACATGGAGGAAGATTTACTTATATCTTCAGTCATAGGATTACATTCTCTAACTACTTCTAGGAAAGTTATTGATATGGAGGTTAAAACTGAATGTTCGAGGAGGTGATGAATATATAGAATTTGACATACTCGAAACGTTTAAACTTCTTAAAGGTTTTATTTCATGTTTGTCCATTGATGTGGTAGATGAACTAATTTATAAATGAATAAATGAAATATTTTATCATCTTATTTTAAAACATTCATTAGTACATGAGACACTAGATTAAAAAGGATTAAAATGAAAAGGTTATAGATTGTATGAAAATATGAAAAATCTACCAATTCAATCTAAGGATGCTCAGACTTCGAAGTTAAAATATAAATCATCAAAAGTTGAAGAATCTAAGTTAAAGTCAAAACTTTCACCCTTGCGTTTACTCAATGTCTATTCGAATGAACCTAACAATTTTTCTCATATTACTAATGTCTCTTCGAGTAATATACAGAACGATAAACTCTTAAAAGTGCTAAGACAACTCAAATAAGTCATTAGTTTGACAATACCATGCATAAGAAAGATCGACCATTTTAATTGTCACTATAAGATTTTAATGTAGGAAATCTCTAATTCAATAACTAATTATCAGAGGCGACTGAATTTAGCCAGGTATTACATTGCGATTTGTAGTAACGAAGCATAATTTAAATTTCGAGATATATCTTTTCAAAGAAGAAGAAGATGGAATTTTGTTAGGGCATCTTGTTTTAGAGAAGAGGTATGTCTTGAGAATGGAGATCAACTGAAATCATGTTACTTTTAACGATTAGTTGACAATGATCGGGTGTCAACTTCTCTTCATGTTCCACAATGAGAAACCTTACCAGTCGAGCTAACGACTTTAAATTAAGACTTGATTAGGAGGCAATTCAATATGAGTATTTTTTATGTATTTATTTAATTTTAATACTCTTATTAATCTTTAAAATGGATAAAGAGTGTTATTATTCATTGGTGCATCGAATACTATTTACCGATGCGGCGAACATTATTCATACTAAAAAAATGTTTTTATTTTTATCTTTACTTTTACTTTGATTTTGCATTCATCTTATGTTTTTCTTTTTGGTCTACATAAACACTTTAATTTTTTTCTAATTAGTAGTTGTTTTTTTCTATATGATTGCATAGTGGCGAGAATAGATTCACGATAAATAAACTCTAGCTTTTTTAGAAAAACAACAAAATGCATCCCTAGGAATAAGATTCTATTGTTGCATTGTATTTTATTTTATAATATTAGAGACAATATTAACTCTTAAATGTGGAGTATATGGACTCAAGTGTTTAAACTAAAAATATATCACAAACGAAAATATATCATGATAACTATATATTATATATTGTATAGTTTAAACCATATGATATTCTTTAACATAGTTAACTCATTTTTGGAAATTAAAACAAATAATTATATATTTAGATTTTTATTTGATTAAAATTTTAATATTTTTTGTGTCTAATTTTTTAAAATACACTACACATGATTTTATGAATGGAATCTTTTACATATAAATTAATAAATTGAAATAATGAATTTTTATCAAAAAAATATTTATCATATATGAAAAGTATAAGATAAAATAAAATAAGATAAAGAAATTATCAAAAACATTTACCGAGTAACCGGATTTCCTGTCGAATCAACATAGAAATTTATGTAAAAGGAGAAAGAATTTGTGTTAATTCTTTATTGTCTCTTCTTTAGTTGTGGGCCTTAATTAGTTTGGATGATTAATTTGTTTGAGGTGTTTCATGACCTAATGCTTCTAACCCATTAGAAAGAAAGTTATTGATCAATTGCTCGTGAATAGATTAGCTCGAAAGCTTAACAAACCTAGACATTTGATAGCGTGGTGGAAATTAGAAGAAAGAAACAACGATAAAAATCCTTAGGGTTTCAAGAACACACTAGTTCTCCTAGACTTAAAGTCTAAAGTTTTATTATAAAAAAAACAATTATCTAAAATTAGGGTATATGATTGTTAATATAACAACTATCTAGAACTTTAATCCCAAATTAGAGAAATTACATAAATGTCTTAAAATAAAATAAATATATAAAAATCACAATTAAATATTTAAATAACACCTACATATGAAAACTGATTTTTAAAGGCTTTATCGATCGAATTTGAATATCAAAATTTGTGAGTCATAACTGACGGGCTCGTCAAAATATTCGACTTGCATACTTGTTTGACCTAATTCCGATATATGAACTTGAAACCAGTATGTCTTTATTCTTAGCTACATTATCGTTTTCCTGTTAGGAAGAATTCGACTTCGAAATCAAAACGTCAAAACATTGGAAGAGCTGCACTACGACATAGGGCTGTCAAAAAAATCCGAAATATCCGATATCCGACTGAAATATTCGATATCGAATCCGAATAAAACGGATAATATCCGTATTCGAAAGAAAACGGATAATATTCGTATCCGAATTCGTATCCGAATTCGTATCCGAAAATAGCGGATATGGATATAGTCATATCCGTATTCGAAATATCCGATATCCGAATTTTATAAATAAATATATAAAAAAAAATTATATTTAAGCATATTTTTTAGCTATCCCACATTGTAAAAAACAAAACAAATTACTAACAAAGTTGGCTATAAATATATAGGGTTGCTTCTATAAAAAAATGTATCTTATCCCACATCTAAAGTTGGAAAAAAAAGTTGCTACCAAGCTGTTTATAAAACACATGGTTGCTTTTTGTAACAAGTATATCTTTTTTCAGCATTGTGACTCTTATCCCACATTTAAAATGTGGAAAACAAATGCTACCAAATTTTCTATAAAAGACATGGTAGCTTTTCAAAATATGTATATTTTTCTTAGTCTTATCCCACATCTAAAATGGGAGTGTGAATTTCTACTAACGGGCTTCTAAAAGTAACCCATCCAATAGTGCAATTAGTTAAAAAAATTAGTGGAAATTCGGATTCGGATACAGATTCGGATGTTGTTTTTTATAAAATTTCGGATTCGAATTCGGATTCGGATAGTGATTTTGGATTTCGGATTCGGATATAGACAGATTCGTATCCGAAATATCCGTTTGACAGCCTTACTACGACATTCTGATTTTATTAATTCGTCATGAGACAAGCATGGGACTGGATAGCAGATTTGAAGATTATTCGTCAATTTTTTCTTTCGAACAGATAATTTAATTAGGCTAGTTATATCTACTTGCGTAATTTAGGTAGGTATATTTACCGTTACCCACTATCTATAGTTTTTTTTTTTCTCTTCAACGGGTTAAATAAAAAAACTACCTTAATTATACCATAGCATTATATGATAATCTAAAATTTTAGAAGATTAAAATCTTAGATATATTTACCAATTTTTTTAGAGTAACTGTATTCTAAAGCAACAAAAGCGTCCAAAACACAAACATCACCAGCTCTCAGACTATTGTCTTGTGCAAATTGCTTCCAACCCCAGAAAGAATCGTAAACATAACCTTGGTATGGTAAGTAGATATCCAGGAAATATATGGGTTGTCAGCCTAATCTAGAAAACATTTATAATGAATATTTCAATAGGATGAATACTTTGAACCAGTACTATATACCAGAGATCAAACTTCTCTTTGAACAAAACCGGATGCTCAATGTAGTTCTGGCATATTTTCGACCAGTTTCCGTTAGACGGATAATTGCAGATAAATTTTCGGTGATAGATGTATTAATAGTCCGTGCCATATTCCATGGTTTCAAAATTCAGAGATTATTCATCCCATCTCGTAGGCAAACATAATAGTCACCAATAAGTTGAGATAGGTGCGTTTCAAGACTATTAAGTAGGTTGCAACCATTCGGGAGACCCGTGTGCCTTCTGAGTTATCTCTACTTGATGATGCTTCATGACGATGCATGCCTCAAAAGGAAATTGATTTATGAATTGGTCGTCTGTTATCCTCACAACTCTTTTCGTCTCTTCATTCACCTGTGTGCCTGTCCATATGACATCTGCATCATTTGGCTCAGTTGTGATTGTAAAATCAGGTATTGTCAAGAATTCTTCAACTTGTGGAATATCAGTGTACACACGAAGAGCACGCACATCACCATTGCATAGACTTCTCGTATTACGAGAATTCATGGGCTGAGAACTTGAATGTTTCATTTGCAGACTCCGTTGTCGTTTCTCAAATTTGTGAATAAAATAGTTCTGCGGAGTATAGAACCAGGCTGTAAGTCTCGCAGATCGTTGTTTGTCCTCTCCAATACTATATAGATAATCACGGGTGGCCTTGTCACCACTCTGAACATTCTGGATCGGCCATAGTATGGAGTAGCTCACAGCTTATTCAAGCATTCCGTTAGGCATGAATAGAAAAGGAGCAACTTTGAAATTTGGAGCATCACTGTGGTGCAAAATTGAACCCAGCTCATCCATCCCATACCAAACAGATGTTTCATCAATCTTTTCTTCATCGGTAAGTCTATATGTCATGACAAATAACCACATTGCATTAAGAACACAATCAGAAAGCGTATCATCGAGAGCCCACACTAGAAGACGTGGTTGGAGAAGTGAATCAATCCCCTGCTTCTTTGTTTCTAAGATCTTAGCCGCATCAACACCATTTAATGAAGAAAATTTGGGAAGAGATTCAAGAATTTCTGTAGCACTTTCTCCTAGAGGACCAGGTATATCCACCTCTAATGAGCACAAGGAGAATTCCTTTAGGACTTCAAACAATTCCCCTGCTGAATTGTCTGCCAACGGATTTCCTCGGATATTCAAATGCAACAAAAGTGGTATCTTAACAGGATTTAATGCCTTATTGACCAAATTAGAATATGTCGATTTGAAAGGTCAAGTTGGGTGACAATGACATTATGAAGTTCATGGTTCCCAGAGTCTGGATTAGACGCCCCATATAAATATGCACAAAAGCCCAATGCCCATGCACCAGAGTTGTGACTGAAAGATGAAAATAAATTTCCAGTTCTGGACATCCTTGAAGAATTTCAATTGACATTCCACCATAACATTTCTGTAGAACCAGATTGTTATTTAGCCAGAGACCGTTTAGGTTCTTAAATTTGTTACGCTCCATACTACGACCTCCTCATTCTCAAGCATGTTCCCACAAAGACTGAGTGCAACTAAATTTCGGCAATCAACTAGACAAATCGAGAGCCACGAGTTGATCATCATATATGCCAAGATCCTCCAGCTCTAACCATCGAAGTGTGTCTAGCGCATAACTTTGAGACTGTAACGGAGAGCAGAACCAAGAAAGAGAAACACAGGTGAGGGAGGATCAACTGTACTCACAAACACATCTACTGGAGCTAGCATTAATGGCTCTCCTCCCCGTTCAAATCTTAACCACAATCTGTCAAGGTAGGTCTCGCGGTTGATTGGTGACCATTTTGGAAACTGATCGAGAAGATAATCTCTTAAGAGTTGGATTGCTGTACTAAACCTGCAAATTAAAAATTCCAACGATGATTTTTGCAGCCTTAATAAGTAAAACTAAAGCCTTCCTGGTCTGCATCTGGAAGTCCAATCAACTTAGGCAAGACCAATCCTGCAAAAGGGCTTCATCTAGTGCCATAATTCCTTTCAACACCAAAAATGCTTCTTAATTGTATCTTCTCTGTGCATACCGTGAAACCGTACTCGAACTTGCAAGAGAATTCTTATCTGACATTTCATCGAATATCTTAGCTGCACATAAAGAAGTACTAAATACAGCGGTTAAATCCAGTAAAAACCCAGTTTTAGAACCCACAAAACCCGTCATCTTCATATAATCATTCCAACCCAATCTTGTATCACTATTACAATCACCATTAAAATTAACCGATTCATTTAACTTCAAGATATCAGCAGTAATAAGAACAGAATCGTGGTTATAGACATAACCTGATTTGGATCGAAAACGATAGCGGAAGGAGTGAAATCGTACCAACCATGTGATTTCTTCTTACCCTCTTCAGCGTCGTACTACTTTGAGTATTTGGTGAAAGCCTGCTTCTTCGATTTGACCCAGTTCTTGTAAAACCTTCTCCTGACTTCCTCATTGAGATGTTATGAGCAGTTCAAAGAACGTAGGTCACGAGGAGTATTGACATATCCGACACACCAACAATTACCATGAGGGGAGTCTCAATGATTGTACTCAGCCTCTGCTGTTTCCTTATTGTGAAGCTTAGATCCAGGTTTCTCGACCTCTCTGACAATGTAGGTCAGACCAGCCTTGTAACCAAGGAAGGGAGTAAGTCTGCGAGACTTGTTTTGGTCATCTTTGGGGAAGGCATTCACCTTTCCTCTGTGACGGCTGGGTCTCTTCCTTCCTGGGAAGAAATCCAAGGGAATGGTGCCTTGGGTGCTCGAATGTGCGCCCTTCTTCCCACTACTCATGGAAAAATTGAGTTTAAAATTTATTTTTATTTTTTCTTTTTGGTAAATCCTCATCTCTACAGCAGTTTTATATTGTTTTTCTTTTTTGAAATTTCATCTAGGTTGATTTAGTTTAGGGTTGAAGAGGTTTGTGTGAGAATGTAGGTATTATGTTAGTGTTGACGTTGACATTGGAACAAGGCGACGGAGTCGTTTGACATGAATCGCAACCTGGTTCTAATTTGTTGTCTTATCTAGCAATGTGTCGATTTACTGAAGTCGTGGCATAATATGGCTAGCAAAGCATGCAATATTGTTCATGTCTAGCGGTGTGTGGAAAAATTGTGGCAATGTCTAGCAATGTTTGAAATAACTCTAGCAATGTTCGAAATAAGTCTAGCAATGTTCGAATTGTAACGTCGATAAGTATTGGTGGAGTGTTATTTGGGTTTCGAAAACACATAATGGACAGTAGAACTCTTTTTGGAACATGTTTTCTTGATTTCGGCAATTGTATATAGTTCAGGTTGTATATATTTGAGATATCGTTGTTGTTTTTTTTTTTGAAATTTCCTGTGTTAGTTAATGGTTGAAGATGTTTGTGTGAGACTGTAGGTATTATGTTAGTGTCGATGTCGATATCGGAGCAGGCCGACGGAGCAGTGTGGTTAGTTGATGGTTTTACATGAATGGCATCCTCGTCGTGATATGTTGGTTGTATCTAGCAATGTCTATAGTTCAGCAAGTATTCGCAGAATATGTTGGCTGTATCTAGCAATGTATGCAATATGTGTTGCAGTGTCTAGCAATGTCTGAAATATCTACACTAACATGCAATATGTTTAGCAATGTCTGCATTGAATCTGCAATATGTCTAGCAATGTGTATAAGTTAGTTGATGTTTTTGTTTGGTCAATGTCTAGGATTGTGGAAAGTTTTTTCTGTTATGTTGGGGTGATTGCAATATAGGTTACTACTGCGATGTTTTTCTTCTGTTATGTTGTTCATGTCTAGCACTGTGTGCAAAAGTTGTGGCAATGTCTAGCAATGTTCGGAATATGTGTACACTAACATGCAATACGTCTAGCAATGTCTGCATATACATCTAGAAATGTTTGCAATGTGTCTAGCAATATCTGCAATACGTCTACAACTGTCTTAAATATGTCTAGCAATGCCTGAAAAATGTCAAGCAATGTTTGCAATATGTCTAGCAATGTGTAGCAATGTCTTTTCATATACCTACCAATGTGTGTAAGTTAGTTGATTCTTTAGTTTTGTTAGTGAAACCCAATGACTCCTTGGTTTGAGATGTCTAGAAATGTGGTAAGTTTTTTCTGTTTTGTTTGGGTGATTGTGATGTAGGTTATAACCGCGATATAAAGAATATTATTAAAGTGACTAGAAATTACATTACGTGCAGGCAAACATGACTGCGACGGGAGTATTCTACAGGTCGGGCTTAGTCAGTATAATCAACCTTCTAAGACGAAATATAATAACAGCAGAACACATAGAAGCTGCTCGGGACACCATTTTCTATACGTTTCTCAAAACATTGTTCGACGTAAGGAACGAGGATATGCCCGCTAAAAGGAGAGCCGAAATATTTAATCATTTCCTCAGGGATTCAAACACAAACAGACGATGGTAGTTATATTTGAGTTTGAAATAGTTTTATTTGGGACAACCGTATAATTGTGTAATTTATTTTAAATTGAATGTTGTTTGTATGGATCTTTTTTAGACGTTAGTGTTGGGACAATAATTCATTATTTTCATTTTCAAAGCATCTAGCAATGTCAGATTACGTGTATCTAGCAATGTATTTTTTTATGTATATAGCAATGTCATAATTGAATATCTAGCAATGTCATATAACTCGTATCTAAAAATATCATAATGTCGTATCTAGCAATGTCATATAACTCGTATCTAGCAATGTCATAACGTCGTATCCAGCAATTTCATATAACTCGTATCTAGCAATGATATAACTCGTATCTAGCAATACATTAATAAAGTATCTAGCAATGTCAGATAACTTGTATCTAACAATGTCATAATGTCGTATATAGCAATGTCATAACGTCGTATCTACCAATGTCATATAAATCGTATATAGCAATGTAATATAACTCCTATTTAGCAATGTCATCAGGGTACCAAGTGCTAATAATATGTTTGGTAATTAGGTACATAAGATGTCGTTTTGAGATACTAATATGTATTATTAATATATCAAACAAGATTTTGCCATTCCTGGTGTATCCAACAATTTAATGATTACTATGTATCTAGTAATGTCATAATTGAATATCTAGCAATGTGGTAATAAAGTAGCTAGCAATGTCATTTAACTTGTATCTAACAATGTCATAACTATTATTAAGCATTGTCATATAACTTGTATCTAGCAATGTCATATAACTCGTATCTAGCAAAGTCATAACATCGTATCTAGCAATGTCATTTTTCCTTACCATATTTTTGGTAAATCACGCCTGATGAGGGCGGAATCCGCCGATCCAAGCAATAGGGGTAAAAATGCAGTAGATAATAGTTAATGGGATTAATCGAGTGTTTAAAGTCTTTCAAGGACTAATTTACAACAATGTAATAATAAGAAGGGCTTCATTGAAATGCAATGAACGGCCCACTAATAGGTTAAATGGGTCCACCTTATTTTACTATAAAAGGATGACCCACTTGCCCAAAAAAGGGGTATTGAATATTACTTTCTCAGATTCTACTTTATCTCTCTACACTTTCTCTCTCTAGTCATATCAGGTCCCAGATCCAAAATATATTCTTTTGACAGCAATTCACTCATCATTGGCGCCGTCTGTGGGAACAGTGATACCGAAAAGGAATCTTCTGTTCTTTGAAAATCACACTGTACGGGATGAATAGCGAAGCGGCGATGGAGAGGGACGGTAGGGAGGTCGTCCGAGCCGCTGCTGGGTCGAAAGACGCGGGAGCTCCCGGTCGGGAGTGGAACGGCGGTCGGGATAAGCGGTCGACCCTGATTATGACCCGAAAGCAGTTGCTCGAAGATATTGCCCGGTTAGAAGAGGAGCGAGAGCGGGCACTGGACGAAAAAAGGATTCGTGAGGGGAAGGGCAAAGAACCCGCCCTGGACGATCGGGGAGCGGCTGGTCGCGGCCAAGCCTCGCGGGCGGAGGTCAGACCTGTCAGGTACTACCGAGATTCACCTCCCGATGACGAAGAGGCCGTCAAGGTTCGTCGGAACCCGGACACCCATCGGGCCATAACGTCGGACTATCCCTCAGACGATTCGTCCGGCGAGGAGTACCTGCGCCGGGAGAGAGCCCAACGGACGCGAAAGAATCGGTCCCAGCGCATTCGAGGGTCCAGGGCAGACCCTTCGCGGTACAAAAAGGGCGGCACCGATAAGCTGACCCCTGTGTCCTTTGAAAAGGAAGGAACGCACGTCGCCAGCCGCGGAGAGCGAGAAATGTTGCCACCAATTCCTTGGCAACCGACGAACAGCCAAAACCATGGATACCGAACAAGCAGCCAGTTCGTCGGCCCAAGAACCGAGGGACTCTATGAAATCAGGACCGAGGGTCTTGGGGGAGGAGCTTTTGAGCTCGGAGTCAACTGGAGAGCCTCCCCATTGTCTGATGAGATATTAGCGGGACCGCTCCCGAGGCGTTTCGACATTTCCAAACTGGAAAAATACGACGGGAAAACAGATCCGGACAACCATTTGGAAGCCTTTAAGAACTTTATGCTGAGTTTCGACAACGATGATAAGCTCTTATGTAGGGCTTTTTCTATGACATTCAAAGATAGGGCCTCGAAATGGTACAACCGATTGCCGCAGGGGTGCATCAGGAACTTCGGGACTTTCTGGGCAATGTTTAGGCAGCACTTCGTAGGAAGTAAGAGTTTCCGTGCTAATGGAGACACTATCATGAACTGTCGACGGAAGCTAGGGGAAGAGAACGTGGCCCTAACGAAGACCGATCTAGACCATTGTGAAGAGAACGTGGCCCTAACGGCGTTTCGATTAGGCCTGCTCCCAGGGCCAATGAAGCAGGCAGTCACGAAGAAGCAGGCGTTCACTTTCTCTGCATTATTGGCACAAATAGAAAAGCAGATACTGATCGAAGAAACGGAAGCTTCCGAGGTGGCGGCACAGATCCAACAGAGCGCCCAAGCATCGGTCGTGATAAAGCAGGGTTCCAGACCAGACCAGGCAAGGGTAGCCCAACCAATTAGCACGATACCTCCGATCATGCCGTCGGTCACTAAATCTCCCGCCCCGACCGGTCTTAGGCCAAGACAAAATGGGCAGGCAACTTCCCGACCTATGTCCAACAAATGGATACGACCGGCCTACTTCGCGGACCTCACAGAGTGCGTGTCGTCAATCTACGAAAAGACCAAGAGGAGCGGGATGTACCGAAAGCCTTTTCCTATCCCGACGCCTCGGGAGCAAAGGAATAACCGCTATTGTCGTTACCATGAGGACGTCGGTCATGACACGAAGGATTGTATAGCCTTGAAGAAGGAAATACAGATGCTTATTGAACATGGGAATCTGTTGGAGTACGTCAAGAAGGCCCAACTTGCAACGGCATCTAAGGAAGTGGTTATCGTACCGAAGCCAGAAACGACCATGGCAATTTCAGAAGTTACCGATCGTTTCGACGTTTCGATTGAATACCTCGATCCCGAGGCCAACCGTAGCATCATCGGGGTTATTGAGGAGGATGCGGGAGAAAGCACCAACGTTGTGCTCGGTCTCTGTGAGATGTTTGAATCATTGGTAACCTTCGGGGAGGAGCGAGTTGTTGATGAAAAAATTGACCAGTCCTCTGGCACGGGAAGCCGAGCTTGCTTCCAAACCAGACGTATCCTTTCCTCAACTCCGCATCCCGACGATATCAGAGTTGTTGATGAAAAAATTGACCAGTCCTCTGGCACGGGAAGCCGAGCTTGCTTCCAAACCAGACGTATCCTTTCCTCAACTCCGCATCCCGACGATATCAGAGTTGTTGATGAAAAAATTGGCGGGCGCGTCGGTAAGGTACAAGGCCTGCGCGATCTATTCGAATCCCTGACCATCTTCGGGGGGGATTCGATGGCAGGAATAACGCACTCCTCCAGGAAGAGACACATCGTTAACCTAACCACCCAGCTGGAAGCCAGAACTTGCTTCCAAACCAGAAGTACCCCTTCACCAATTTTGCATTTTGACGATGACGATATGAGGGACTTGGCCGGGCCTCATGAGGATGCTATTGTGATCGGAGCAGCGATCGCGGGAGAAGAGGTTCGGCGAATCTTGGTAGATACCGGGAGCTCAGCCAATATCATCTTCGCTTCAACTTTTGCCAAATTCCGAACACGACCAGTACTCGAGCGATCCGACCGAACCATCGTCGGGTTTACAGGAACGGCAGCAGACGTCGTCGGAGAGTTCGAGGGTGTGGTGCAGCTAGGCCGCGGCCCGTTTAAAAAAGAGGTCACGGTGTTATTTATAGTAGTCGACGCGCCGGCCTCGCACAATGCTATTTTGGGACGGTCTTGGATATCGCGCATGCATGCGGTGACTTCCACCATACATCAGTGCGTAAAGTATGTGGTTGGAAATAACATCGGAGTAGTGCGAAGCAGCCAGAAAACGGCCCGGGAGTGTTACCGAGCTGCGTTGGCACCCAAGAAAGACCAAGAGATGTTCCCCTCCCAGGCATAGCAATTAAGGGAGAGCTCCCCAGGATCGCAGCCGGTGGACGACCCTCGGGAGGCCCCAAGCCTTTTGACAACAGACGAAGAGTGTGAGCTGCATCATTTTGCAACTGGGAAAGGTCTGCGGGTCGGTGTGGATATGTTACCGACTTTAAGGGAACAGATGCTGGCGTTACTCCGGGAGAATCTTGATTTATTCGCATGGTGCTCCGGGGACGTTACGGGAGTACCCGAGTCGTTTGCGATTCATAAGTTGACCATAAATAGGAACGTTAGACCGATAATTCAGAAGCGTCGGGCTTTCTCTCCCGAGAAAGCGGAGGTAATTCTGCGGGAAGTCGAAAGAATGACCGGCATCAGACATATCGTAGAAGCGCGATACCCTTTGTGGATATCTAATCCCGTTCTTGTCAAAAAGAAAAGCGGGAAATGGAGGATGTGTGTAGATTTTACCGATCTCAATCGGGCGTGCCCGAAGGACCCTTTCCCCATGCCACGGATCGATCAACTGGTGGACTCAACATCGGGTAACAAACTACTATCTTTTATGGACGCCTATGCCGGTTATAATCAAATTAAGCTGCACCCCGCGGATCAGGAGAATACCACATTTATCACGGGTCGAGGGCTATATTGCTACAAAGTAATTCCCTTCGGACTAAAGAACGCGGGCGCGACATACCAAAGACTGGTTAACCGAACGTTTGAAGACCAGATCGGGAGAAATATGGAGGTCTACATCGATGACATGTTAGTCAAAAGTGGGACCGATGTGGGTCACCTTACCGACCTCAGGGAGGCTTTTGATAACTTACGAAGGGTAAACCTTAAGCTAAACCCGGAGAAGTGTTCTTTTGGTGTTCGGTCAGGGAAATTTTTGGGGTTCCTTGTCAGTGAGAAGGGCATCGAAGCCGACCCTGTCCAACTCCGAGTCCTAGCCGACATGACTCCTCCTCGGAGTGTAAAAGAAGTTCAGATATTGACTGGGCGATTAGCTGCGTTGAATCGTTTCATCTCTCGATCGTCTGACAAATGTGCTCCGTTTTTTCAGGTCCTTCGACAGGTAAAAAACTTCGTGTGGACTGATGAATGCGACAAGGCATTTTTGGGGATCAAAGAGTATCTATCGTCCCCGAACCGTCTGACCAAGCCCGTTGCGCACGAAACTCTGTTCCTCTACGTTGCGGTTACGGATTACGCGGTCAGTGCAGCTCTGGTCAGCGAATCAGGGCCAGCTCCGACAGCTGTATACTATGTAAGCAAAAGTCTGTTTGACGCCGAAACTCGATACTTAAAGCTCGAAAAAATGGCGTTGGCTCTGGTAACGGCTGCGAGGAAGATGCGCCCGTACTTCCAAGCGCACCACATTGTCGTTCGCACGTCATTTCCACTAAAATACGTTTTTCAACGACCGGATATGTCCGGGAGAATAGCCAAGTGGTCGGTAGAGCTGGGGGATTTCGACATTGAATTCGAGCCCCGAACCGCGATCAAGGGTCAGGCCTTGGCCGATTTTTTGGTCGAATTTCACTCCGACCGACCCGAACAAGAAACACCCTCGCAAGAGACCGCGGAGGGCGAATGGACTATCCACACCGATGGAGGAGCCAACGTTAGCGGTTGTGGCGCGGGAGTTCAAATCGTTACTCCTTCGGGTTTGAGCATGTTCCAGGCCATCCGATTTGGCTTTCACACGTCGAACAATGAAGCAGAATATGAAGCGGCTTTGGCTGGTTTACGATTGGCGCAAGTCTGCGGGGCGAGACGAGTGCGCCTTGTAAGCGACTCCCAACTTTTGATAAACCAAGCCTCGGGGATTGCTGAGGCTCGGAAGGAACACCTAGTGCAGTACTTAGCGGCCTTGAGAATTTTGGCTGCTTCTTTCGACAAGATCACGTATGAGCATGTCAACCGAAGTGAAAATATGACGGCAGACTCTTTGGCGACAGTTTCCTGCTCGACCAGTTATCCTTGGGTAATAGAGCAAGAGAGTCCGTCCATTGTTAAAAGGCATGAACTTGATAACCGACCCGAAATTGCGTGCCAGATCTCTCCAGTGGCGAATTCAGATTGGCGGCAGAATATCATCGCGTTTTTAGCTGGAGGTCGGCTCCCCGACGATGCGGCCTCGGCTCGAAAATTGCGCAACAAGGCGCGGGGATACGTTCTTTTGGGGGATGTGCTGTACAAAAGATCCTTTAGCCGGCCTCTGCTTCGATGTTTAGGTTTCAATGAGTCCCAAGTAATTTTGTCCGAGCTACACGACGGGGAGGGCGCGGCGCACTGCGGATACAAGGCTTTGATTAGAAGAGTTTTCCTCGCAGGATTCTATTGGCCTACAATAACAGCAGACGCAAAACTCATGGTGAAAACTTGTGACACGTGTCAAAGGTTCGGTAATGCGATCAACGTACCCGCAACGCCTCTGGAATCTATATCCGAAGGGTTACCTTTTGACCGATGGGGAATCGACCTCGTCGGGCCGTTACCCATGGCATCGGGAGGAAGGCAAACGATCGTCGTCGCGGTCGACTATTTTTCAAAATGGATCGAGGCCGAGCCCTTGTCAGCCACAAAAACCAAGGACATTATCAAATTTATCTGGGCGAACATTTGTTGTAGGTTCGGGGTCCCGCAGCGGTTAACCATGGACAACGGACCACAGTTTGATAGCGCGGAAATGAAAGCGTTCTGCGCCACGCATAATATCCGACAGTGTTTCTCTGCTCCTTTTCACCCGCAAGCGAACGGCCAGGTCGAAGTCACGAATCGAACCGTTCTGGATGGCCTCAGGAAGAATCTCGAGGGAAAGGCTGGCAAGTGGCCCGACTACTTACAGGAAGTGTTATGGGCTTACAGAACAACACCCCGCACGGCAACCCAGGAATCACCCTTTGCCTTGGTGTATGGCATGGACGCGGTCACCCCCGCGGAATCCATTTTTCCCTCTTTCAGGGTCGGCACTTATCAGCCGGAGGCGAATGATGCTACCCGACGGCTAGAGCTCGACCTCATTGACGAAAAGCGCCGCCGCGCCCATTTAAACTCTTTGCACTACCAGACTTTAATGAGGAGTCGGTATGCCACCAAAGTCCGTCGTCGGGAGTTTAAGGTCGGAGACAAGGTTCTGCGACGGGTTTTTCTACACACCAAAGACAAGAGCCTCGGAAAACTCGCACCAAACTGGGAGGGACCTTACGAAATAGACGAAAGAATCAGGAGCGGGACGTACCGCCTACAGAACTGTCTCGGACAACTCCTAAGGCTACCGTGGAATATTGAGCATCTGAAATTGTATCTTGAATAGTTTGTAATTTGTGATTAATTTTCGTATTCTTTTGCCTTTAGTCAAATTTGTAATGATCGGGGGTGCACTCTTTCCTACCTTGGTGGCGCAAGGAGGTTTTAATGAGGCATCGATCAAAACCCGAACCGCATTATTGATTATAAAATTCTTTGCCTTTTAAAAATCAATTCATTATATGGCGGTGGACGGCTGACGAGCTGGGCACCATCGTTTCTATTGCAATCGATTTCCAGAACTCTCAGAGTTTTTCGGTTTTTACCGATCTACATTTTGATTTTTCCGACCCTTTGGAAAGATTTTCGATGATAAATCGATCTGCAGAACTTTCAAAGAGTTTTTCGGTTTTTACCGATCTACATTTCGATTTTTCCGACCCGTTGGAAAGATTTTCGATGATGACTCGATCTACAGAGCTCTCAGAGTTTTTCGGTTTTTATCGATCTACATTTTGATTTTTCCGACCCTTTGGAAAGATTTTCGATGATAAATCGATCTACTGAACTTTCAAAGAGTTTTTCGGTTCTTACCGATCTACGTGTTAGCCTTCCAGACCCTCTGGATTAACCTTCGATGAAAAATCGATTTACAGACCTGATTAAGCTGTCTTACCGACCTACATTTTTGGTTGTCACAATTCCTGGGCATGACAAATCAACTAACCAACATCAAAGATTTAAGCCTACAACACTGTACGTAACAAAATAAATCATCATCCGCACAGGGGGCCCCGTGGCCCCCAAAATAAGATAGTACGATACAAAATCTGGGGGCCGTAGCCCCCGAAGGTTTACCATACATTTTCAAAAACAACAAAAAGAAAAACAAAAATAAAGAGAACTGCATCACTGGTCCCCATCGTCACCGTCTTCCTCGTCTTCTTCTTCATCGTCCGCCTCATCGGACTCCTCCACTACAATTCCCTCGGGGCGATCCTTTTCCGGCACGTCCAGCCATAGCGAACCAAGACGAAGGTCCGGGTACCGATTGTGGAGTGACAGAACATAGGCGGCTTTGGCGGCTGCGGCATCTTGGTCCGACCATAGTCTGCATCGATCGAGGAAGGCTACGTTCGAGGATTTTAACTTTTGAACCTCCGATGCTAGGCCTGAGGCACGGTCTTCCGCGGCTTTCCTCGCCGTCTCCGCGGCAGCCGCTGCGCCTTCCGCGGTTTGTGCGGTTTTCTGCGCCGACTCCATCGCCTGCTTTGCTGTTTCCGCGGCCGTCTTAGCTTCGGTGGCTAGCCTCTCAGCCTCGGCAATCCGACCTTCCGCCGCCACCAAAGCCTCTTCGTTAGTCTTTACCTGCGCGGTCAGCCTAGAAATCTTAGCCTCCGCCGCGGATAACTTTTTACCAAGCTCCTTAGCCCGGCGCTCTTTCAAGGCAGCTGGTACCAGCAAGCTGTAGAGCGACAACGCTAGCCCATCCGTGCTCCGAAGCGGAAAAGGGTGCGGGCTTCCCATTGTCGTCAGCACCGGGAATTTAGGACCGCTCGACGACGAAGCATCAGGTCTTGCAGCCTCCGGGGTCTCAGTGTCGTCTGCGATGGGGATAACGTCGGCGATAGGGATAACGTCGGTTGTAGTATGACCCCCGCTTTCAACATGATCCAAGAGAACAGGCCTTGGAACAAT
Organism: Limnanthes douglasii subsp. nivea; assembly: GCA_036936605.1. Taxonomy (NCBI): domain Eukaryota; kingdom Viridiplantae; phylum Streptophyta; class Magnoliopsida; order Brassicales; family Limnanthaceae; genus Limnanthes; species Limnanthes douglasii. The sequence goes on from JAUPFV010000001.1 coordinate 157,829,126, forward strand.
CACCTCTGGACGAACGGCCATCCGATCCTTTTCTGCAGCTTTGGCCTTCTTTGGCTTGGATCCCTCCGTTTCTGCACGAGTCTTCCTCTTCAGCGCTACCGTCGGATTTTGGCTCGCCTCGGGACGTTCCGCATCCGATGCTGCCGTCCTGGTCGGGTCGCACCCTGCCTCGGTTCTAGCTTCTGCTTCCCCCCCTTCATCATCTGACTTGGGGCGTTTGCTGGGCGCCTTATTGCGCTTGGGGAGGTACAGTATGTACCCGGGACGACCGGTGCGGGCCATCACTTCGTCTAAACTTGGAGGTGTCCGCAGCTGTTCGATAGACAGAGCCTCGGATGAGCACCGCCAAAGGTTGCTCATGAACAAGTTCTTGTCCATGAAAGTGCGATGCATGCCCCGACCCCAATTCCGGCGGGCGTAGTTTTTCAGCACCTCGAACGTATCTTCCGCGGATGTCGAATGATCCTTCTTCACCCCCTGCAGCCAGTCCTTTGACACTACGCAAAGATCGTACACGTTAAAAAAAAAAAAAAAAAAAAAAAAAATATCCGCCGTACCATCATGAACCCAGGTCCGCAGCAGTTGCCTCGGGTTCTCTTTGGTGTACGGAAGCCCGTTCTCCCAGCACCCGCTCAAGAATACGAACCGATGCTTCCATCCCTTGTCCCCCTCTAAAAAGTCGTTGACAATTTTCCATTTATTGCCAAGAGAGGAATAGAAGAACGGTGACTTCGGGGATTTCGACAGGCCCGACATGGCGATATACTCCTCCATCGGCATAGCTCGGCCAGAGAGGCGGGAAGCCATGATGCAGGACATCAGGGTGTACCATGCATTGGGAGTCAGCTGCGATGGGCAGATTTGAAGAGTGCGGAAGTAGAGTACAATCTCGGGGTCCAGAGGAAAGCGCAGACCCCAGTTGAACAATTCAGTGAACACCACAATCTCTCTAGGCCTGACGTGAACGGGCGTCTCCCCCGGGTTCGGGAATCGAACGGTGACACACTCAGGGATTCCCCAGCGGATTAGCATCTCCTGATGTTCGGACTCAGGGAAGTAGAGGTACTTCCCTTCGAAGAGAGAGACCACGTCCCTGGTCAAAAGCCAGTCAAAGTACTTAGTCGAAATAGCAGCTTTGACCGCCTCGGGCCAGGGATCGTCCTAGTTATTAGCCGCGTGGCAAGCTGCGGCAGCGCACTCCCCCGCGGGAGCAACATCGATTTCGGGCTCTCCAGCTTCATGGGTCGGAACTGGGTCAGAGCAGCGGTCGGCAGCGGCGTTGGTATCAGATGGCCGAACCCGGGAAGAAGAAGCATCGGGAATACCGCGAGCCATGGCCTTATGAGCCTCTTCAACCTGCTTGGGTGTTAGCTGCATTTTGGGCAGACCTAAAAAAGTGACCGCAGTGTTATTACCGGTCCGAAACCCTCTAATCGAGGGCGTAAGCTGAACCATTTCAGGACTATTACCTCCTTCCGTGTACTGGAGTAATTTGTCTTCCCCCATAGTCAGAAAAGTGGATTTACGAGCACGTCGGGGTACAGGCAGGTTTGTGGAAAATTGGGTCGGATTTCCCGGACGAACTATCGGGGAATGAGAAGAACTGTCGCTAGAGGAAAGGATGATGGGCTCTGGAGATTGACCTGCTTCGGGAGTCGTAGAAGCGGGAAGATCGGAAGCAAGGAAAACTTCTGCGGGAACCGGGGTGCCTAGCACAGGATCGTGAGGAAGTGGAGCGGGAACGAAAGGTTTGGAGTTGGACCCCCAGATCAGACCGGCGCGTCGGTATTCCTCTGCTCTATCACCAATACTAGACCACTGTTCGAAACTCCACTCAGATCCTTTTTTCTTGGTTGGTTTTTTCGGTGAACGTCCGGGTTTCATACAACGAGAACCAAGACAAAGAAGGGTCCGGGTACACAGCAAAGAAGTGGGCCGTCGCAGCTAGGCCCAGACAAAAGGACCGGGCCCATCAAGAGAAGCTTAGGATTAGAAGCCCATAAAACGAGAAGACGAGGCGCGGGAAGACGTCAGAGGAAGTAACCCCGAGCATCGGGAAGTAGAAGCCGACAGGATCTGAATTGGTTGATGAGGTCGGACGATCGGCGATAGCCTTTTCATAAGTCTCCGCTCCTGAAAGTTCCCGAAGACTGGGGGGCTACTGATGAGGGCGGAATCCGCCGATCCAAGCAATAGGGGTAAAAATGCAGTAGATAATAGTTAATGGGATTAATCGAGTGTTTAAAGTCTTTCAAGGACTAATTTACAACAATGTAATAATAAGAAGGGCTTCATTGAAATGCAATGAACGACCCACTAATAGGTTAAATGGGTCCACCTTATTTTACTATAAAAGGATGACCCACTTGCCCAAAAAAGGGGTATTGAATATTACTTTCTCAGATTCTACTTTATCTCTCTACACTTTCTCTCTCTAGTCATATCAGGTCCCAGATCCAAAATATATTCTTTTGACAGCAATTCACTCATCAACGCCAACTATATTAACTCGTATCTCGCAACGTATGTTGCAACCTGAAGTTAGACTTACAATCGCAGATATATTTTCATATATCTAGCAATGTCTTCTTAGTGTATCTAACAATATCATTTTAATGTATCTAGAAATGTCATATTACAATCCAAATCCCAGTGATCCTTATATCTTGAAATGTCTTCCTAGTGTATCTAGCAAACTCATATCAAGGTATCTAGCAATGTGATATTAGGCTTACAATCGCAGTGATATTTTCGTATATCTATCAATGTCTTCTTAGAGGGAAAGAAATACTCATATCAATGTATCTAGCAATGTCATATTAGAATTCAAATCCAAGTGATATTTTTCTTTATCTAGCAATGTCTTCTTGGTGTATCATACAAACTCATATCAATGTATCCAGCAATGTCATATTAGAATTCAACTCCTATTAATATTTTCCTATAGCTAGAAATGTCTTCTTAGTGTATCTAGTAAACTCATATCAATGTATCTAGCAATGTGATATTTTGAATTACAATTTCAGTAACAATTCCCATATCTAACAATGTTGTATTTGTGTGTCTAGCAATGTTATACTAGTGTGTGTAGCAATGTGGTATTAGTGTATCCAGCAATGTTATTTTAGTGTGTCTATCAATGTCTTCTGAGTGCATTTTGCAATCCAATAAAATGTATCTAGAAATCTCATTATATCGTATCTAGTAATCTCGACAAAGAGTTAAGTATATAATCAAAAACCCAAGCAAAAGATGTAACTCGCAAGGTTAACAGTCTTAAACACAGATAAGAAGGACTTATCCAGGAATATACTAAAAACAAAAAAAAATTGAATGTAAGAGCACAAGTTTGTTAAATTCAGGATGGAGCATCGCAAGAACTCCTGTTGTGTCCTGATTTGAAACAGCGGCCACACTGCGACTGGTTGGGGGTTACTTCTCCTCTCGATGAAATATATTTTTTTTGGACATCCCATTCGTAAAAAAAACAATTCCTGTGCGCACCACACGAGTAGCTAATGGTGTACTTACGTCTAACAAGATTCTGCCACTTGCTTTCAACGTACTCTTGAAGGGTTTTAAAACTTTCAAACTCAGACAACGGAACAACAACTGTTTCGTGACCAAATTTGAAAATGAAAACCTTGGGTTTCGACATATACTAACCTGCATTGTAGAAGATTGGGTTAGTTTGTTGTACTGATTGCTCGAAAGCAATGAGTGTTAGAACTAGTAAATGGCAGTGTCAAATTTAGTAATCTAGCAACGTTATTTTACCAATGTTACCAATCTAACAATGACTATAAAGATATCTAGCAATGTATTTATTCAAGCACAAAACGTAATAGAGGACAACAGTATAAAGTAAACTCGCAACAACTATAACTAATGATTCTTGTATCTAGCAATGTCAAACACGATTTCTCCAAATTCGATCTCAGGTCTAAGCTGGAAAAAAAAAACATTATTCCCTCTTCACACGACCACCAAATTCGATTAACAAACACGATTTCACCAAGTTCAATCTCAGGTCTAAACAAACAAATCGATTAACAAACACTACTCTTTGTTCACACGACCACCAAGCTTTTCAAAACTTGTTTTTGATCATAAGTACTTTGTTTTTTTCTTAATTAAAAAATTAAGAATAAAATAGTAGTTAATTAATTAACGAATAAAGAAAAGGTTAACTTTAATTCACGTTTATAATCGCATTGCACAACACGACCGATTTCAAATCCAAAACCCCGAGTTGACTCGGTCGCAACTGATTCAATAAGAATCCAAAAGAAACTGGTGAGAAATGAATAGGAATATTATTACCACAAACGCCAAAAGCAAACACAAATAAAGCATGATGTTATGCGACCTCTTATCACGACCTCTACACATGTTTGATGTAAAGCTTTGAACACTGGGACCGAACATTGTTTTCAAACGGTGGTTACCGGTGGTGGACAGTGGTGGACGATGGTTTAAGATGGTGAAAAACGTTTGAGTGGGTTGACGGGTGGTTACAGGTGGTTGCCGGCGCCGGATTGATCACGGTAATAAATTTTCAAAAGAACAGACCTTCTTTGGAAAACGGGTGTTTTCGTAGGTTAAGAGAGAGAGTGACGGTTGGTCATAAATTTAAAATTCAAATTTGTTGATTGGGTGAAAATATTTCCTTTTTCTCAAAATAAGGCTTATATACTAGGTTGAGGGTAATTATGCTATTAAAAAAAAGGTCTTGATAGGGAATTGTTTTATTGAGATGGGTATTAAGTGAGCATTAACCCATTTTAGGTACTAGATACTAATATGTTTGGCCAATATGTACTTAGTATTTCATTTCCTTACTTTCAATCCTTATAGGTACTTAGTATGTCATTTCCTTACTTTCATTCCTTATAGTTTTACGAGACCTTGGTTGTGGTAAAAATTCTCCGATGATATGATAATTTTCAACAAAAAACACTATTTATTGTCTTGATTTTAAATTATATTGGATATTTTGAATCACTCGAGTCTTATCCACCAATTTAATGGTGATGAGTTTGGAAACTTCATACACAGCCCACTGCATAATCCGGACAAGGGTAATTCAGACAATGACACACCACTAAAAAATTTGGACAGGACAAAAGTAAAACACCTTTTGACTAAGCTATTTGTTAATCTACTTAAATATATGGGTCCTTAAACTTGACCCGGTTTCATAACTTGACCCGTAATCCCATGGATTATAAATTGAGAGTATAAATACCCCAACCACTCTCATTAATGAGGATGATCAACATTTATTACAAGCAGACTGCTAAATTATCTCACTACTCTCCCCTCTTAACACTGAACACTTTAAACTTTCCAAAATACTTTACCAAACTACCCCCCGCCCAAAATAAACCAAAGCAAATTGGCGACCACAGTGGGAGCACGAGGGTGCCTGAATTTTACATTCAAAACCATTAGAAAGAACCAGTTTGGATGGATCCGAACGAGCAGGGAACTCCACCACCTGTGGTGGCAACGGTTGGGGAAAACAAAGAATATACTATTGAAGAACGTAACAAGTTGAGAGCAGAAATAGAGGCATTAAGGGCCATAAAACAAGCAGAAAACGGTATAAGGGAGAAGTCAGGGATGTCAGCTATTCATCATACTGACAACCCTAGGGAGAATGATCCGTCAATACAGAATCATGTGAGTTCGAAAAAGACTCATGTTAGCTCTAAGAAGACACATCGGTCTAAGCCCATTGAAAGTTCAGATTCTGAGTCCTCCAGCAGCTCTTCGAAAGAGGCTGAGCTTGAGAAGTCTTTATCATCAAGTAGTGATGATGGGAGTTCCAGGAAAAAAATGAAACTAATTAATAATATTCAAGAAAAAAGGATAGGAATGGGAGGCTTAAAAGGCATCTGGGCAAAGGGCCATCCCACAATCATAGGCATGCTGATCAGTTGCTGATAGATCCTTTTGCTTTTCAGACCGAACCAGGTATTTTTGCAACACCTAATGAAGACACAGTCTTTAGTCGTAATAAGAACTGGAGGAAATTACCCTTGTCTGCCAAGATACTTTCCGGAAACCTACATAAGAGGTTTGACAACTCCAAGATGGAGAAGTATGATGGAAGGAAAGATCCGAACAACAATTTGGAGCAATTCAAGAACTTCATGATGAATTTTGATGATGATGACAAACTTTTGTGCAGATCTTTCTCCCAAACTTTTACGGGAAGTGCTCTTAAGTGGTATAATAGCTTACCCCAGCGGTGTATCATAAATTTTGATACATTTTGGGTTGCCTTCTGAAGGCAGTTTTTTGGAAGTAAGAAAGTGAAGGTCAATGGATATACCATTATCTATTGTTCCCAGGAACCAAATGAGTCCTTAAAGGACTACATAAGTCGGTTCGTGAATATAAAGAATGGATTAGCAAATTGTTTCGAACATGTGGCAATTGCTTCTCTGAGACAAGGGTTGAACCCTGGAAATTTGGCTGGTTCGGTGACCAGGAAGAAAGCCATGACATGGGGTAGCTTATTGAACCATGTGGGAAAACAAATTAATATGGAAGAAACGAAGAAAACCAGGGTGCACCGTCAAGTGAGGTCCACCACAACAGCTCAGAACCAGTCCGGATATAAGGTTAAAGAGGCCGGATAAGGGTCCAACAGGGCTAAACAAACTCAGTCCAACCAGGATCAGTCTTAAAGCCAACATTCAAGAAATAAAAGAGGTCATTGGGTTCAACCGGAGTGGTTTGCAGAGTTGAAAGAGAATGTAGCCACAATATATGACAAGACCAAGGAGGAAGTCCATTTCCGAAAACCAGCATGACTGCAGTCTCCTAGAGATAGTCAAAATACTTGTTTTTGCCAATATCATAATGATATAGGCCATAATACTCAAGACTACATAGCCTTGAAACAAGAAGTACAGAATCTTATTGAAAGAGGCAAGCCGGGAGCTTATGTCAAAAGAAGAAGTGGAAACCAGCCTGACAATGCTCCTCGGACAGGCCCTACATACAATGTGGGAACATCTGCTCAAGAGGGGGAAATGATGATCCTTGGAAGATTTGATGCTGATTCCGAGTATCTGGATCCTGATCCAATTCGGAATAAAATATGGGTCATAATAAAGCAGACCAAAACGGTGTCCGGACTGATCAATTTCTTTGAGTCACTCATGATCATTGGAGGAGATATTATGACATCGCCCACTCCTTTATTAAGAAAAATGCATGTACATAGTCTGACTACTCAGTTGGAAGGGGGCATGTCTTCTCATTAGTGCCAAACTTCTTTTCCATTTATAGTTTTTTATGAGGATGATTTTAGAAATATTGTTGGGGCTCATGAGGATACTATGGTAATAGGAGCATCTATTGGGGGCAATGATATCCGCCGAATTTTGATAGACACGAGCGGTTAGGCAAACATCCTCTTTTTGAGCTCCTACAAGCAGATGAATAATCCGGCCGTTATTCAACATTGAAACAAAATCATTGTAGGCTTCACAGGGAGCTCTGCGGATGTAATTAGGAAGTTTGAGGAAGATGTGCTGTTAGGCAAAAGGCCCTTTAAAAAGTTGGTTATGGTGTTATTTGTTGTGGTAGATTGCCCCACATGCTACAATGCGATCTTTGGGAGGTCATGGCTCTCAAGAATGCATGTTGTAGCCTCAACAGTCCACTAGTGTTTGAAGTATGCAGTTCAAGGGCAAGTAGGTGTTGTCTGAAGTAGTCTGAAGATAGCAAGAGAGTGTTATGCAACTACACTTGCTCCTAAACCTTTGGGAGCAGTTCGGATTAATGAAGATTAATAGTTACTAGGGCCTTCAGAGGGGGAGGGTGAGATTGATGACCCTAGAGAGGCTCCTAGTGTTATAATACCAGTTGAAGAAATTGAAACCCACTTCCTGGCAGAGGGTAGAAGTTTCAAGATTGGTTCCAAAATGGCACCAGAGTTGAAAAAGAAACTGTTGTCCTTTTTACTAAACAATCAGCATGTCTTCATTGGTGCAATAGTGATGTAATCAGAGTTCCCCCAAGCGTTATCTCACATATGTTGTCAATCCAGAGTGATGTTGCACCTGTTGTGCAGAAAGGGAGAGCTTTTTTTAGGAAAAAGTTGATGTGATAGTCCAAGAGGTTAATCGGCTTTCCAAGATGGGACACATAAAGGAGTCCCAGTATCCTTTATGGACTGCCAATCCAGTGTTGGTCAAGAAAAATAATGGGAAATGGCGTATGTTTATTGATTTCACTGACCTCAACAGAGCTTTCCTAAAAGATCTTTATCGAGTCTCTTTGATAGATCAGTTGGTAGACTCAACGTCTGGAAATAAGTTGTTGTCTTTCATGGATGCCTTCTCTGGGTACAACCAGATACAGGTGGATCCGAAGTACCAAGATAGAGTACCTACCTTCATAACAGATAGAGGTATCCATTGCTACAAGGTGATACCTTTTGGGTTAAAAATGTTGGGGCTACTTATCAGAGGTTGGTGAACAAAAATTCGCTAGTCAGATTGGCAGAAATATGGAGGTGTACATAGATGACATAATGGTTAAAATCTTGGAGGAGGATTTGCACATAATTGACCTTCAAAAAACATTTGCTAATCTAACAACTGTAAATTTGAAACTAAATCCAGAAAAATGTGTATTTTGGGTTCGATCCGGAAAATTTTGGGTTATGTGATAAGTGAGAAAGGGATACAACGCGATCTGGATCATCTTAATGCTCTATTAGAAATAGATCCTCCTCGAAATGTTAAAGAATTCCAGAGACTCACCGGGAGGTTGGCTGCCTTGAATTGTTTTATTTCAAGGTCTTCGAACAAATGTGCTCCTTTTTTCCAAACCTTGAAGAATGCTAAAGATTATAATTGGTCTCTACAGTGCAGCCAAGCTTTTATTGAAATAAAGAAACACTTATCCTCACCAAAGATTCTTTTTAAGCCCATTCAAGAAGAAATACTCTATGTATACTTGGCTGTGTCAGAATGTGCTATAAGTGCAGTGTTGGTAAAAGAAGTGGACAACTACCCTCGTCCGGTGTACTACATCAACAAAAGTTTAATAGATGCTGAGAAGAGGTACTTGAAGCTTGAAACATTGGCACTAGCCTTAGTAATTGCAGCAAGAAAGATGAGGTCGTACTTTCAGTCTTATTTCATCATTGTCGGGACATCTTTCTCATTGAAGAATGTTCTTCAAAACATAGACATATCAAGCAGAATGACCAAGTGGTCAGTAGAGTTGGGTGATTACGACATCGATTTTGCCCCACGAACGGCTATCAAGGCTCAATCAGTAGCTGATTTCTTGGTAGAATTCCATTCGGACAAGGACTCCAAACAAACTTCAGAAGATAAAACTATGAAAGAATGGGTAGTCCGAACTGATGGTGGTTCAAGCACAATGGGCTATGGAGCTGGAATTTGCCTAACCTCTCCATATAGTGATAAAATGTACCAGGTTATATGCTTTGGGTTCAGGGCTTCTAACAATGAGTCTGAATATGAAGCAGCTATAGCTGGTCTTAAATTAGCTTTCCTATGTGGGGCTAAGAGAGTTCGGTTGATGAGTGACTCTCAGCTTCTTATCCATCAAGCTCAAGGTCAGTCTAAGGCCAAGAAGGAGCAACTGATCAAATACTTACTCATCCTGAAAGAGGTGGCAGCCAATTTCAAAAGTGTTTGTTATGAGCACATTCTTAAGTCAGAGAATACACTGGCAGATTCTTTGGCAACCATAGCATATTATGAGTCTTACCTTTGGATTCACATACAAGAATGGTCATCCATACAACCAAGTCAAAACAAGGAAGATAAGGAAAACTTGAGAATACAGGTAATTCAACCTTAAGATTGGAGGTTTTCCCTTCTTTAATATATTTCTAATGGGGTTTTGCCTCCAGATAAAGCAATGAGAAGTAAAATTAAACACATGGCTCATGGTTTTTTTATCATAAGGGGAGTTATTTAGAAAAAAATATATTTCAGTAGACCTCTCGTGCTTTGTTTGGGGTTGAATAATCTCAAGTCGTTTTATCTGAACTACACGATGGAGAAGGATCAGCACATTGTGGGTACAAGGAACTAACCCGGAGACTGTTGTTGGATGGGTACTATTGGCCATCCATAATGGCAGATGATAAAGAAATGATAAAGAAGTGTGATCCATGTCAAAGGTATGGCAATCAAATTCATGTGCCAGCAGTACCTATGGAGTCTATTTTCGAGCCAATACCTTTTGCTCGTTGGGGATTGGATTTAGTTAGACTTCTGCCTATGGCATCCGGGTGGTTCAGAACTATTATAGTTTCCATTGATTACTTCTCAAAATGGATAGAGGCGGCTCCTTTAGCACGAATCACTTCAAAGGCTGTCATAAAATTTATCTTATCTTATATATGTTGCAGATTTGGGATCCCTCAAAAGATTACCACAGATAATGGGCCACAGTTTGATGACAAGGATATGAAGATTTTTTGTGTTTCTAGGGGAATTCAGCATTGTTTTTCTTCTCCTTTCCATCCACAAGCAAATGGCCAGGTTGAAGTTGCCAACATGACTATTTTGTCCGAATTAAAAAAGAATCTAGAAGGAGCTGCAGGAAAGTGGCCAAGCTATTTAAAAGAAGTATTGTGGGCGTACCGAACTACTCCCCGGGCTGCTACACAAGAGTCTCATTTTGCTTTGGTGTATGGGATGGATGCAATTACCCATATAGAAGCTACCCTACCATCATACATGGTCCACAACTGTTCTGAACAAGCTAATGAGATAGCAATTAGGAATCAGTAGACTTAATAGAAGAAAGAATAGTTAAATCTCACTTAAGAACAGCGCACTTCCAAGGCTTGATGAGGAGTAGATATGCTTCCAAAGTCAAGAGAAGATTTTTTCAACCATGAGATAAGGTGTTAAGAAAGGTTTTCTTATACACCAAGGAGAAGCAGTTCGGTAAGCTGGCTACGAATTGGGAAGGCCCATATGAGGTCTCTGAAAAACTTAAGCATGGGATATATAGGCTTCAGGACAAAGAAGGAAGAGTTTTGAAGCACCCATGGAATATTGGACATCTCAGGTTATATTTAGAATAAATTTTGTGTGTAAATATTAAGGGGTATACTCTTTCCTGCCTTGGTGGCGCGGGGAGGTTTTAATGAGGTGTCCGTTTTTTATTTAATAATATGTGATTCCTTCTTAAAACATCCGGAGGGGTTTTACTACAATTCAATTCAAGTACAAATCACTTGTTCAACACCTTGGATCTTTAGTAGATCGGACAAACAGGGTTAAGTGATGACTATTAAATACATGTTATCAAAGATATTAAACACTCTCACTATAATACTTTTGAAATGCTAGGGGCTACTTAAACATTAGCCATGAAAAGTTTAAAGGAAAGAAAGTATTAAATAAAAGAAGGTTTGATAGATTAAACCTATTCGGACTTGAACCGAACAGGAAAACAAAACATGCCTTGGCCATCTAAGGACTTTAGGTGTTTAAAAGACTTATTCGGACTCTAACTGAATAACATTACAAAATCTACCTTGGCCATCTAAGGACTTTAACTGTTCAGAAAGACAAAAAAATAATATAAGACCTTAGATCTTGTTCCCTTCAAACTTTCCTTCATTACCATTACCTTTATTGGGACTTTTGGGTTCGGCACTCGAACTCTCACCACTTCCCTCTTCATCATCAGTAGTGGAATCTATTCCACTGGAGTAGTTGCGTTTGTTGCCATCTACCATGGTGTAGAATGGGAGGTCTTCTTATTCCACATATTTTCATAAGGGACCAAGGGTCCTCTTCGGAAAAGTCTCATGGAAGAACAGCACCATGTCCGACTTGACTCCATCATCTCTTTTCTCTAAGGATTCAATCGCTTCATTGGTATATTTATCAATACCTGCTTGGATAGTTTGCTTCTGCTTGGATAGTTTGCTCCTGCTGGCTCTTTAAATCTTCCTTCTCCTTGATCATCTCTGAAACAGAGTTCTTCAGCTTAGCCTTCTCATTAAATAAGGTTTGAATGACACCATCTTTGGTCTGCACTTCCTCTTTCAGCATTGTGAAGTCTTTTTCTAAGTTAGAATACCTAGTCTGGAGCTTAGTCCTGGCTCCCTCCGATGTAGCTAACTTAGTTGTTGAGTCATCTTTGTCCTTCTTCAATGCTTTTATCTTTTTCTTCAGTTCCTCTATGCATTGGTTAGCGTTTAAGAGGTTGCTTGATAAAGATTGCTTGTCAGAGGTGAGGGAGTTGATGAGATTGGTCTGGCTTTTCACCTGCCTTTCCAGATCAAGTATGGGCCGGATATGACCAAGGAGGGAGTGGCTCAGGACGTTATGCTCTCCGGAAACAGAGAAAGATTTACCATTAAAGGTCACCATATTGGCAGAGCTGGAGGGGCGGTAGGGACCTGCGAAGTCATCCTTCTCAGAATCATTGAAGTACAAATTAATGTCTTGAAAGGAACTAATGTCTACTTCTTCATTCCCTCCCCCTGCAATATCTCTGGACTGCAAATCTGTTGGGATTTTCTCTTGCAAGGTGGTATCAACAACTGCTGGTGGAGGTTGGATTTCCGAAGGGAGAAAAAATATTTCTTCTCCCATGGTGACCTTCTTCTTCCTAGCAGCTTTCTTATCGCTGTTAGCCCTCCGTTTTCTGTCCTTCTTAGGAGGCTTTGGTGGGTTCTGCGACTCTCCAGCCTCCCTTACTGTTTCAGCCTCTACTACCTTGAGAAGGGAAGCATCAATTCCCCCTGGGTTCCCTGAACCAGTCCCCTATGTGGCTGCTTGAACTAACTCTATTGCAGCTTTCTTCTTGTTGTTCTTCATCTTGCTGGGAGCCTTTGCTTTGGAAGGTAAAAACAATTTGATGTCCTTGGCCTCTGTTCTTTTGAGAATTACACCAGGAGGAGGAAGGGTAGTTAGCTCTTCCCATGTGAGGTCTCTCCGACCTGTGGTTTTCCACAAATGGGACCTCACAAGATTTCCCGATATGAAGCAATTATGGAAGACATTCCCCCAATGCTCTACAGCCCATGCGTTAAGTTTTGCACAGGTCTTTTGCCCCTCCTCTAAGTGTCCGGTGAACTCATTCAGTAGCACTAAAAAGATATAACAAGTGAATCCGAATGGGAACACTTATAATTTTAAATGAAAACATAAAAGACAAAGAGAGGAAAGGAACTTACCAGTAATTTTCCACCTGCTAGCCAGCATGCTAGGATTGGATTTGGCCTTAATCTTCCTGCCGTTCTCCCATGTCCCATTGACAAACAGAAACTGTGTCCTCTAGTTCTTCTCAGACTCCAGCAAGTCATCCACAACTTTGAAGTTGTTCCCCATATTGTGATGGTAGAATGGAATCTGATGATTCTTGCACAAACTTGCCACAACAGCAAATTGCTCCATCAAAAGTGGGATTTTTTACAACCTTGATGCCATGATACAAGCAAAGAGAGAGTACCATGCATTGGGGCTTAGCTGGCTAGGGCAGAGTTTGACTAAGTGAAAATACCTGACGATTTCTGGGTCCAATGGGAACCAGAGTCCCCAGTTCAGCACTTCGGTGAAAATTACCACCTCGTTAAGCTTGCAGTCCATGAGGGTCTCCAGAGTGATAGGTATCCTTACCTTTACTGACTCTAGAATCCCCCATTTTATCTGAATTCGGCCTAACTCGACACTATGGGTGTAGATGTAATTTATGTTTTGTAGAGCCAACAGGTATTTGACACTGACATGTTTGAAGCAAGGGCCAACTTTGCCCTCTAAGCACTCCAGAAGTGAGTCCGGATGAGTCATACAGATTTTCATCTTACTTTTTCCCTTCTTATTAGAAGCAACATCCCCCGTTTGACCTGATGCCTTAGTTTCAAAGGGGGCATCCTCAATACTATCTTTCATTATCTCTTACATAACTGTGGAAGGTTTATGAGTTTTCTTAAAAGAAAGAAGGTTAATTTCTGGCACCGAAGGTTGTTCGGATGGTTGAGCACTTGTCGTCTCTGAAGGTCTGGTGTCCGGTAGAGGTTGGGATCCGGAGGGCTTGGGTATTGGAGCTGCTTTAGATACCTCAGATCCGGAGGGTTTTGGTAGTGAATGTATGGAGTGGGTTTTGGTTTGGCAGTTCGTCCGGCGAGGGGTATTCTTCTCCGGAGACTTCTCAGCATTAGAACCATAACAATAAAGGGAGAAGGTTTTCTGATACTTGAAACTTCTTTTTCCTTAGGCACAGAAGGTTGGGACTCTTGACCAGAAGAACCAGAAGGAAAAGGTGAAAGGTTTGGTTTGAATAAGAGTTGTCTCGGCCTAGGGTTCGTGGAAGAGGAGGACCCTTGATCGGCGTCCTGGGTTGGTTGACTGGATTTCTCACTTTGAGAAACTGGGAGACCGACATCGATACGATTCTCTCTTTCTATTTTTTTCGCTCTTTCTAACTCTAATAAATTTAACCAACCGCATTTAACTAGTGCGTTTCTGGCTGTGAACATAAAACCTCTCAAGAACAAGTTGAAGGTAAAGATGGAAATGTCTCTAAAAAAATCCTTGAGTGCGGAATACAATGAAATAGTGAAAGAGAATTTATATAATAGTAAAAAAGTAATTGTTACCTAGGAGAAGTTGAAGAGGGTTTTGCAATGATTAAAGGTTGTGCAAACGTGTGAATAATCAAAGGCCTAGGTAACTTTCTAGACTTAGTGGGTGCGCCGGTCTAGGAAAAATAACGGCTAGTAGGTCAAACCAAATATTGACATGTGTCCCACGATCCAAGAAGAAAACTCTTAGAATTGTGGAAAAAGAAACTAGTTCTGACAAACTTCGAACTGAGTTAATGTTGAAAGCAAACTTCATGGTACGGACAGCACGGGCAGATTGGATAAAGTTGAGACTGGCTTAGTGGATTTTTAGCCCTACCAAAGATATTTGGCAAGACTTAAAAAAAGGGCTACTGATGAGTTCGGAAACTTCAGATACAGCCCACTGCATAATCCGGACAAGGGTAATTCGGACAATGACACACCACTAAAAAATACGGACAGGACAAAAGTAAAACACCTTTTGACTAAGCTATTTGCTAATCTACTTAAATAAATTGGTCCTTAAATTGGACTCGATTTCATAACTTGACTCGTAAGCCCATGGGTCATAAATCAAGAGTATAAATACCCCAACCACTCTCATTAATGAGGGTGATCAACATTTAATAGAAGCAGACTTCTTAATTATCTCACTACTCTTCACTTTAAACACTAAACACTCTAAAATTCCCAAAACACTTTACCAAACTACCCCCTGGCCAAAATAAACCAAACCAAATGGTATGATAAGGATTTTTATATGAAAAATTAATTTTTAATTTTATTTTGATGAAAAATTAATTTTTAATTTTATTGTGATGAAAAATTTGGTTTCAAATTTTTTATTTTTTCTCATGTTTTTTTATTTTTTTTATCATTAATGCTTTTCTCTTTTACATCGTCATCAAACTTATCGTAGACTGGGTTATTAAATTTGGATTCAGATATAGTTTTAGCGTCAACACTAAGATAAGTAGTTTGTGCAGTATGAGCATCAAACCCTTTAACTGGTGGCGGGTTTAGAGATACTACTCTCGATAGCACCAATATAAACTTGCAACCATATATCACAAAACTGTATCAATTGGTTCCACCATTATAAGTAGAATTCCTCTTAAATCTTTATGAACGTCCTAAAACTAGATGGTAAACGTCTATAGTAACTACGTCACACCATCTAGATTCTTTATAATTACCAACAAAAAATAAAATTAGACACCGTCTAGAAATTGTTATCTCAATGTACCCTATCAGTCCTGATCGTATGTAAGGCTTTGGAAGAGCTTCAGTCTTCAACGCCAGTTTCTGAACAACTTCCCTTGAAATAAGATTGTTACAACTATTCGAATCGATTACAAATTTGTAAATTTTCCCCTCATTGTCTAGGTAGACAGGAAGATGTTGTTCTCTATTCTACTCCTCAAATCAAAATAATCAAGTGTCAGGAACATGATTCTTGTTTCTGCGTAACAGGAATTGTTAGGCTCTTATACCACATGATAGTGTGACAAAAATTAGAAGAAAGAAACAACGATAAGAAACACTAGGGTTTCAAGAACACACTATTCTCTTAAACTTATAATCTGAAATTTTATTATAAAACAAATTATCTAAAATTAGGATATATGATTCTTTATATGGAAACTACCCAAAAACTTAATCCAAAAATATGAAAATTGTATAAATGTCTTAAAATAAAATAAATATATGAAAATAAAAATTAAATATTTAAATAACACTTAAATATGAAAACTGGTTTTTGAAAGTTTTATCGATCAAATTTGGGTATCAAAATTTATGAGATGTCACATTTTGGAAAGTTGACTGGCTTGTCGGAGTCTTCGATTTGAGTACATGCTAACCCAATTCTGATACCTGAGCGAAAAACCAGTCTGTCTGCATTCTTAACTACATCAACATTGAAAAAATAACATAAAAAATCAACATTATATTTATTACAATTGTATATAGTTTTTTGGATTCCTTATCGCTTAATGACCAAAACTATCTGGTTTGGAATCCATTGACCACCACGTGAATAAATAAAATAATTAAAAAAAATTGATAACTACCAAAGATAAAATTTATATTATTTTGGTTTATTGATAAAAATATCTATGAAAATTTTAAGCAGATAATTATGAATGAAAACAAAAATTTGAAAACTTGTCTATAACATGTGTTATGAGTTTTTCTGATTGTTTCATAAACTTATAAAAATAGAGACTTTGGTCTTTTTTATACCATACAATAATATTATTTGATGATACTTATATATTGTGATATTTACCTTTGCTCCGCAAAAGCAAAATAATGAGTGAAGGATATTTTGATCAATAGTTATTTATCTTGTATTATATGTATTTTATACTAATCTATTAGCTACTTTAATTTTTTAAAATAATAAAATACTCTCATTGTATTTAATTTTGGATTAAATAAGTAATTGAGATATTTATTGAATAAAATAAGCTAAATTAAGTTAAATTAGAAAAAAACTAGAAATCGAGAAAAGAATAAAAAACTAAAGATTTGAAGGAAAAAAAAGTCATCAAACAACGTGATGGGAAATAAGAGAGATAAAGTGAAACTAACTAATCGATCAAGAATTGGACCCCATGTTTTATATTAAAAAATTACAAAACTCATTATGTAAGCTTAAAAATAAAGTTTGTTGGGATATTTATTATATCCAATCTTTAGGCTCCGAGATAAAATTAATCTATTAAAACGATAAGTTTATTTATAACTTATAAATAATGGGTACTTCATGGAGAAAAAATCATCACTCATATTATATCACGAAAACAAAAGAGCAAGATATAACCTTTTGGTTTCAAATTAAAAACTTTAATTATATTATTTTTCTTCTTTTTTATGTTATTTTTATGTTTATGATCATGTTTAGCCGTAACTAGGCATTCTTTTATAGCGCTATTGAATCTATGTAATTACTTTTGTTATGACTTAATTCTATGTTTTCTTTTAATTTAATTTTTATATGTTTTCCTTAGTATTAACATTAATCTTAATATTTTCTATTACTTACGGGTTCAATTGAATGATTATAGATCTAGGCTGAGACCAATAGGTGATATCTATTTTTGAACTATACTAATACCCTTAGGTTCAACGAGTAGTATACTACGCCTACAACCTATTGAGATATAAACTAGATTATTAGTATTTATTATCCAAATTTAGAAGGTAGTGGACTAGAGATATAACCAGTCATACAAGAAGGTTCGTCATTCTAGATCGAGAGATGATAACAACAAATTATAAGAGAATCTGATTAGTTGTTTGAGATCGAGATATGATAACAACAAATTGTAAAAGAATCTGATATTAAGGAATAATATAAACATTAAGTTAGATTAGTTGTGATAATTCTTGGTAAACATATTATATGTTCAATGACCCTCAAATATTTCATTATTGATATTATTTATTCTTATAATTATTATATATATATATATATATATATATATATATATATATATATTTAATCAAGAAGATTTAGATAATTGTTCTCAATCTTCTTGATTAAATCTACATAAAATAAAAAATTATCTCAATCTTCTTGATAAGTATACCATTATCAAATTTGTAGGTTAAATTAAATAAAATCTCTAGGGTTAGATAAATCTCGAGTCGAATACTCATCAAAACTATATCATAATCGTACACTTGTGATTTTTTGTATCATTATCTAGAATTTTTGTATATAGAAGATCGTTATATCGTCATCTACGTAAGCATGAGTATATGGCTGTTACGGAAGCTATGAAGGAAGCCGTATGGATGAAATGATTGTTGGATGCTCTTCATTCAATAAATAATTCAAAATTCCATGAGAGAACTAAGCATGTAGATATCAGACTGAACTTCATCAGCGATGTGGTCGAGAGAGAACAAGTGAAGATGACAAAGATTTCAAGTGAGTAACGTTTTTGAGATATTCTTACCAAGGTATTACAATTTCAAAGTTTACAAACTAAATGAGGCTTTTCCAAGCCTTGGAGTCAAGTGAATTGGATGTCGCTAAATAGTAGTTGGAAAAATGGGCAAATGGATACTGGAGTCATTTTACGTCTAAGCGAAGAATTGTTCGGTGTAGGCTAAAAGTATGGTGCAGAGTACTGCCAAACTTTATCGATGAAAATAGATGATGGAGACTAAATTGCAAGGAATACCAAAGTTCTAAATATTGTAGACGAAACTCAAACTGAAGACTTAGGTCCACACACGTCTGTTGGACCCTAAGAGTGGCTTTATCGAAGACAAGTATAATGTTTCTGCTGGATCTGAAGGTGCGGGTTGATCCCTCTGGTGGATTAAAGGTGCATGTACATGTTGCCGAAGAATGTTATGTATGCTTTCTATTTCCTGTAAAGAGCTTGGTAATTTGAGCGTGGATTTAAAATTATACCAATAGTGTAATGTTACAAACGTCAATAAATGGTGCCACTACCTGATAAGTTGTACCCTATGTCAGTGTGACACCAACCATTTCTTTACTTGGCTAGATAACATAATATTATTTTGATGATAATATGAGCTTGATGCATTGTGCACATCATCTTTAAATCTATATAAAGCGAAAGATTAAATGGAAGCCTTGTTGCACGTTGCATGAAACATAGAGAATATTTATCGAGAGAGAAAGATTCTTGTTTGTTTGGTTTTAGAGAGAAAAATAAGGTAGAAAATAGATAGAATTTAAGATCTTTAGTTCATTTTTAAGCCAATGGTGTTTTACACAGAGGATCATGTAACATGTTTTATATTCATTGGGTATGTATTTTTTTTATAACTCCTTACTACTGTAAGATACGAATGCTTAAACATGTAAATGTTGAATGCTTATTTCTATCTTGATAGCCATCAAACTATAACTTTGGAAAATATTAATATTTCATAATTTCAATTCTATATCAACGGGTAACAAATCTGATTTTATAGATGAAACAATTACAAAAAATTACAACAACACAAAATACAAACAAATAAAAATTGTTAAAATATATTCGAAACAAAATATCAAGTTTATAGTGGTATCTCTCAGCTCTTAGTATTTATCTCAATGTCTTTCTTGGAAATATTTTCAAAAATTTATCAATTCTAAAAAGACTCAATTCCTTTAGCGTTTATACTTTGTTTTTAGCAAGAACACTTTCCTACTTCTCTACATGCGTTCCTCTAATATATATATATATATATACTTAAATGGGGTATAGATTAGAGGATCATGTGGATGATATATGCACTTGTCTTAACAGTTTCTTCGTCAAACTTTTGACCTATTCTAAGTGTCATGAACATACACCTCACTATCTCTAATAAGTGTCAATTTATCCTCTTAACATAACCATTTTGTTGAGGCGTTCCTTTCATGATTATATATTTAGTCATGCCAGGTATATAACAATAGCTGGCGAATGAATTATTCATAAAGTCCAACCCATTCTCAGTCTTTAAATGCTTCAAAATTTTCCTAAACAGCCATTCATCGGGTTCTCTAACCCTTAAAAACGTCAAATGCTTCATCTTTTATCTTCAAAAGTATAACTTATACCTTTTCGGGAATATTCATCAATTAAATACATAATATACATGTCACCTCCCATTGTATCATTCCCTGCAGGTCCCAAATTTTAAAATAAAAGAATTCAAGCACATTATGAGTTGTATGGTTGTTGGTCAGAACTAACCACTATTACTTTTACCTAACACACATTTCTCACGGAAGCTTAGCTTATGTCCACCAACTCTTGCTTGCTAAGTTTATTTAGGCATTTTCACTCAAATGTCCTAACCACATACGCAACATCTTGGTAAAGTCACTCTCAACATTAGACACACCATCAACCATTATCAATTGATGTAAAATCGCAAGTGGATAATTTTCACAGTAGTTTTGATGATACTAGACTTGGGATTTATCGAATCCAACAGAAACATAAAAATTTTAGACATACAGTTTAATATAAAAATAAAATAATTTTAACAAAAGTAAAATTTCAAATTATGATCCAGATGATTTAAATTTTTGTAAAACAAATAAAAGAATAAATTTAAAAATGAAGACAAATCAATATAAACAAATCAAGGGTTATTTAACGTGTATCAACAGTTTATATGTTTGTTATGTATAATTTAATATATATATATATATATATATATATATATATATATATATATATATAAAAATGTTATAAAGCCATATTCTATTTTAGAGATTTCTCTTTATCTCCCAATCCCTAGTCATATATCTCCTACGATTGGGTCATGTGATCTAAGAAACTACTTCATACTTCACTGTGTCATGATCGTAGTGCACTACTCATTCAACTTAGTTGTACTATAATAGTTTGGAGTTATATTTTACTTTTCAGTTTCAACCTAGATCTAACATCAATCAATTGAACATGTAGGTAATTGAAATAATTAAGTTCAATAATAATACTAAATAAATTATTCAAAACAAAATTAGAATTAAAAAAAATTAAATATTAAATTATATCTACAAATGTTTAATAATCCCCAAAAAAATATTATGTCATACTTTTATACAAATAATGAGCCTTTAGTCTTGATCCAAAAACAAAAATAATCAAGTTTTAATTTATATTTTTTTTTATTTCCTATGACTTTATTTCTTCATTTTGTCTATTTTCTTCAAGTTTTGGTTATTTACTTTTTGTTCTCTATTTTTAGCTTTTTCTAATATAACTCATTTTCCCATTTTACTAAATTTAGCTTATTTTTTTTCGATAAATCTCTTAATCATATTTTTAATTTCAAAAATAAACATAATGAGATAAATTTTTTTGTATAAATTATACTAGCTAATAAATTAGATTAAAACATATATCAACCAAGTATATATATATATATTCATTGATCATAACTTTTTGAAGTTGCAAATTTTCTAAAAAACTAACTACATTTGATCGTCTTTCAAAAAACATCTTTCATATATAAACTGAACATGTATTAATTAAGGGAGCAAACATATTTTTTCACTACTTAAAGCATTTTCTCCTAAATTTTGCAGATGTAAAAATCATTGCATACTTCAAATCCCAATCAAATGATCAAGAAATATGCATGATAGCAATGCGGTAACAAAGCATACGCAAAACTAACTATACTTAAATGGCGATATAAAATAAATGTGTTTTCATGATCCAAAAAATAAGGTTTCAACAACTCAAGAAATCATAACCAATTATCAATATCTTCCGATCCAACAATAAAAAAAATACAAATGGGACAATACATGCACACTTACAAAAAGAAACACAATTAATAAATCATATTTCATATTTTATTATTGAAATATGCGTTTTTGTAATTCATAATTAGCTATATTTTGGAACTAAGATTTATCATTCTATTTTGAAATTCACAAAAAATGTAATTGAGATTTATCGATGTGCTTCGTAATTCGCAAATGAAAATTGAGAATGTTTCACGATTCATAATTTATAAATAAGTCATATTTTATAATTCTCAATTTATAAAGAAAATAATAAACATTTCTTTTGAATTCACAATTTAGAAATGAGGCATGTATCGTAATTTTTACAAAACAGAGATACACATGTTTTGCAATTTTTAAATCACAAACAAGTCATGTTTCACAATTTGAAATTCAAAAATATGAAAGAAGTATGTTTTGCAATTCGTAAATCACAAATAAATCATGTTTCATAATTCAAAATTCATAAATAAAAAATAAACATTTTTCGTAATTTTCAAATCATAAATAAGGCACCTTTCACAACTGGAAATTCAGAATAAGACATGCCTCATATTTCACGGTTAAGAAAGAATCAGAATAAAACTCAACATTTTCCATATATCCATATTGTTTTATATTTTCCTGTAAAAATATTCCATGAATAAATAACATTGGACCATAATAGTGGAAACCTTGGAGACAATACCCAAATGCTACGATGCCCGGCTTGAATAAGTTATATATATGTCTATATTCTCGTGAATAGTCACTTGTAATATCAAGATTCTTGAATAATTTGAAACACCATTTAATTATATTAAAGGAAGTAGAATTGTATTCTTAATCAGACCTCGTAGCTTTCTTTAAAGCAATTCATGATAGGATATACAATATATTTAAATTATAATCGTAATTAGCCAAAAATTAGGCTATCATATCATGTTTATATCTAATATGATCATATATTTATTTAGCAATCAAATCCTAACAAACTCCTTAAAAACCAATTTTTAAATGCACCATAATAGTAGCTAACTTTAAAACATTCTAACAAACTCCTCACATCTGGTTAAAAAAAACATTATAATACCTCCAAAGTCTTCAAATTCACCAAGAGAACGAATTACAATTGGATAATTTAGTTTGAATATATGTGGTGCAAATTTTGACATTGCACTAAACAAATATACAAAATACCTATAAGTTAGCTAAACTCTAAATTTTCAAACAATTAGATTATTAACATCTAATACTCGAAACACCACACATAAATATTTCAACTAATACCTATAAAAAAAAGTAACCAATAAAAATTATATTAAAACTCTCGTCTTAAATAAACCCCGAACAATACCCAATTTTCACTTCACTACTGAAGGATTTAAAAATTTAAAAAACCTGATCTAAATAATCAAAATATGAAACAAATGAGCCAAAAACACAACCTCATTTTCAATACACTCGATAACACAAAAGAAGTCATTTTTTTCCATCTATGAAACTATAGATGAAATAAATAGAGAATAACGTTAAGAGTTACTTGTAAATCATTTGAAACCATAACACCATCAAAATGAACCATTTATAGGGTTAGGTTATCACTGTTTTGGTTTTCACTTCTTTTTCTCTTTGTTTGGAATTCTGTTTTTCTATATGCCAAGAAAGAAAGACGATATAATGTTTAGAAGAAATAAGAACAATGTTTATTTATGTTTAGAATTTCGAAGAAAAAAGAGAGACATTTTTATGGATTAGTAAATTCAGTTTGGCGTTTTTCATTTCCTTCGAGTTAGGTATAATCAAATGGGCGGGTTAAATTGGAAGTTTGGTTTATAAATACGCAAACTTACTATTTACAGTGGCCCATTCATTGCAGATGTATTAGTAAAGAAACTAAAAAATCTTAAAATATACTTGTTGCTAATCTGTTGCAGTATGACCGATTTTGTAACAAAATATTAGGGTCATTGCAGATTCGTTATAATAAATTCGTTATAAATCAGCGACTATTCATAATAAATTGGAAACAGATTAAATAATAGGTTGTAAAAGCTATTTTTCGAATAGTGTTGTATTTTGCAAAATCATAATTAACAAACATTTCGCAATTATGTTACGAATGTATATTCAATTCATATGGAAACAACTAGTTCACAAAATATAAGTAACAATAATTTTGCAATTCATATGTAACTCTATTTTGGGTTTCACAAATACTCTTACTTTGCAATTTAAACAGCAATGATTTCATTGTTCGTATTTGATTCTATTTCACGATTCACATTTTACTAAAACTCGTAATTTACGATTTTATAGAATTTATTATGTTGAGAGGTGTAAGCGTTTATCAACTTACAAAACATGTGTTTTGCACTTCAATATTTTTTCAAATAATATAAATTTTATTTTGCAGTTTTTTTTTCACATAATTCTTTTTACGAACATGTATTAATGAAGGGAACAAACATATTCTTTCACTATTTAAAGCATTTTTGTCCTAAATTTTGCAAATGTAAGAATCAATGCATACTTCAAATCTCAATCAAATAATCAAGAAATATGCATGATAGCAATGATGAAACAAAGCATACGCAAAACTAAGGCTAAAAACCATGGTTAGTCACCGGCGTTTGACACCTGTTACATTCGTGCCATTAAGCTTCAGTCGTCCCCAAAACGAGTCACTAGTATTTAAAATCGTTGCATTCTTGCCACTAGCGCGTGCAAATTAACAAGAGACTAACACGTGGTACTCCAATGTACCCAGGTTTGTTGCATATACGGTCATCTTTTATTTCCTTCCAAAAACATCTCTCTTTACTATTTTATTTTATTTACTTTATTTACTTTTATTTTTTACCTTTTACTTTACCTTATTTATATTTACTTTCAATATTTACTTTATTACTTTTATATTTACTATTTATTTACTGCTTCTTATATTTTAAAAGCCTAATTGTTCTTTTTTACATAGCCGAATACATGTCTCAGATCTATCTACATTCTCTCTCCGCCATTAATGGAACGGAAGCTTCCGAGCAGCTAAAACAACTCCCAAATCTGAACAAAGAGATTTTAATCAATTAAGAATGGTTGATAGAGTTTTTCCAGTTGTTCGATTGAGACGGTAACGGTTTTATTAGGGCGGCCAAATTAGCCGGGTTAATGGCAAAAATGGGGTAAAATGGGGTATTCGTTGACGTATAAGGAATTGACGGAGATGATGAGGGAAGCTGATACGAATGGAGATCTTGTGTTGATTTTTCAAGAGTTTACAAATATAATGGCTAAATCTGCTGTTGGGTTTCTTGTTTTCACTGTTTTTTTTATCTTCGATTCAATCGATTGTTTTTTTTAACTGTGAAACAGTCCAATGGAGATGGTGTGTTGAGGTTTTGCTTTCTTGTGTTGTTTCGTTACTGAAAAAGCACCTTTGAAGCTAGTCTGAGGTTTTTCTTTCCTGTGTTGTTTGGTTAGTGAGAAAGTTAGTGAGAAATCAATAGTTACCTAACTCCGGTCGATAGAAAATAAGAATTAGGTTATGATGGTCTACTTATGTTTAATTTTATGTGCATTGACCATTGATTTAAGTTAAATGGACTAATTCAATACAGTTCCCTCTATGCTTTCTCGGTATCACGGCTATTGGAGCCGTAGCCACCACCGACAATCCTCTAAATTTTGAAACAAATTGAAGATTCAAAACCGAAGTTGGTGATTACGGTACCAGAGCTGTTCGATAAGGTTAAAGGTTTTGGTATTCCCGTGGTTTTTTTTGGGTTCCGAGAAATCGGTGGGTAAAATTTTGGGGTTTGATGATTTGATTGGGTTAGCCGGGTCGGTTTCAGAATTTTCAGATGTTAGTGTCGATCAAAACGACACTGCTTGCCTCTTGTACTCTTCAGATTTTAAAGTTGTTGAGAAATACAGCAGCTCGAGGAAAGGTTCGAAGACGGTGCAGCAAACCCATTTCTGTAATCCTTTCCGACAAGTTTGGTGTAACTTCTCTTGTTTCTGAATTTTTTGATCTGGTTTGTTAGTCAGAGGAAAGGCTAAAAGAAAAAAAAAGTAGTGTTCCTGGTTAGCAGTCGCAATGTCGAAGCGAGGACGTGGAGGAAGTGCTGGTAACAAGTTCTGGATGTCACTGGGTCTGCCAGTGGCAGCCACGGTGAACTATGCTGACAACACCGGTGCTAAGAATCTTTATATCATCTCTGTTAAAGGGATCAAGGGTCATTTGAACAGGATGTCATCCGTTTGTGTTGGTGACATGGTAATGGCCACTGTTAAGAAGGGAAAGCCTGATCTTAGGAAGAAGGTTTTGCCTGCTGTCATTGTTAGGCAGCGCAAACCATGGCGCCGAAATGATGGTGTCTTCATGTACTTTGAAGATAATGCTGGGATTATCGTAAATCCGAAAGGAGAGATGAAAGGTTCTGCCATTACCGGACCTATTGGAAAGGAGTGTGCTGATCTATGGCCCAGGATTGCAAGTGTTGCTAACGCTATTGTTTGAGAGTGGAACTCTATAGTTTTTGTTTGGTTTCTTGTTTGCTTGTACGGCTTGGTCTTGTTACACTTCAGTTTTGCAATCAGTTGGATATTGTTTTTGTTTTACAGATCTTGATGTTTAAGTTAAGTTTTTGGTTAAAAAAAAAAAGGAGAAAAAGTAGTGGAAGCAGTGAAATGCCCTTTGGGTTGATTTAGGGTTTGAGTGGATCCCAATTGGACTTTTGTAATACGATTGTGTACTATATTTTTCTCTAATAAAATTACTTTAAATTATAAAAAAAAGTTAAATGTACTAATTGGTGAAAAAATAAAAGTAAAAAGTAAAAAATAAAAGTAAAAAGTAAAAAATAAAAAATAAAAGGTAAAAACTAGTAAATGGGTATTTTGGACAGGATTTAAAGGGTGACCGTATATGCAACAAACCTGGGTACATTAGGGTGCCACGTGTCAGTCTCTTGTTAATTTGCACGCGCTAGTGGCAAGAATGCAACGATTTTAAACACTATTGACTCGTTTTGGGGACGACTGAAGCTTAATGGCACGAATGTAACAGGTGTCAAACATCATAGACTAACCAGGGTTTTTAGCCCAAAACTAACTATACTTAAGTGACGATATAAAATAAATGTGTTTTCATGATCCAAAAAATAAGGTTTCAAGAACTCAAGAAATCATAACCAATTATCAATATCTTCTTATCCAACAATCAAAAAATACAAATGGGACAATATATGCACACTTACGATTGAAACACAATTAATAAAGCATATTTCGTATTTGATTATTGAAATATGGATTTTTTGGAACTAAGATTTATCATTCTATTTTGCAATTCACAAATAATGTAATATGATATGATTCAGAATTCATTAATACGTTATTTTATGTAATTGAGATTTATCAATGTGTTTCGTAATTCACAAATAAAAATTGAGAATGTTTCACGATTCACAGTTTAGAAATAAGTCATATTTTATAATTCTCAATTTATAAATAAAATAATAAACATTTCTTTTGAATTCACAATTTAGAAATGAGGCATGTATCGTAATTTTTACAAAACAGAGATACACCTGTTTTGCAATTTGTAAATTACAAACAAGTCATGTTTCACAATTTAAAATTCAAAAGTAATAAAGAAGTATGTTTTGCAGTTCGTAAATCCCAAGTTAATCATGTTTCATAATTCAAAGTTCATAAATAAAAAATAAGCATGTTTCATAATTTGCAAATTGCAAATAAGGCACCTTTCACAAGTGGCAATTCAGAAAATAAGGCATGTCTCATATTTCACGGTTAAGAAAGAATAAGAATAGAACTCAACATTTGTGTTATATTTAGTTATGCCATATATCCATATTTTTTTTATATTTCCCCGTAAAAATATTCAATGAATAAATAACATTGGACGATAATAGTGGAAACTTTGGAGACAATATCCAAATGTAACGATACCCGGCTTGAATAAGTTATATATATATATATATATATATATATATATATATATTCTAGTGAATAGTCACTTGTAATATCAAGACTCTTGAATAATTTGAAACACCATTTAATTAGATTAAGGAAGTAGAAATGTATTCTTAATCGGACCTCGTAGCTTTCTTTAAAGCAATTCATGAAAGGATATACAATATATCTAAATTATAATCGTAATTAGAAAAAACTTAGGCTATCAGATCATGTTTATATCTAATATGATCATATATTTATTTAGCAATCAAATGCTAACAAACTCCTTAAAAAAAACCAATTCTTAAATGCACCATAATAGTAGCTAACTTAAATTTTTTTTAACAAACTCCTCACATGTGGTTAAATAAAACATTATAATACCTCCAAAGTCTTCAAATTCACAAACATAACGAATTATAATTTGGATCATTTAGTTTGAATATATGTGGCGCAAATTTTGACATTGCACTAAACAAATATACAAAATACCTATAAGTTAGCTCAACTCTAAATTTTCAAACAATTCATAATCATTAAGAAGAGTTAGATTATTGACATCTAATACTCGAAAGACCACACATAAATATTTCAACTAACACATATAAAAAAGTAACCAATAAAAATTATATTAAAACTCTCGTCTTAAATAAACCCCGAACAATACCCACTTTTCACTTCACTACTAAAGGATCTAAAAAATTTAAAAAACCTAATCTAAATAATCCAAATATGGAGAAAATGAGCCAAAAACACAACCTCATTTTTCAATACACTCGATAACACAAAAAAGTCATTTATTTGCCATCTATGAAACTATAGATGAAAAAAAATAGAGAATAACGTTAAGAGTTACTTATAAATCATTTTGAAACCATAACACCCTCAAAACGAACCATTTATAGGGTTAGCTTTTCACTCTTTTGGTTTTCACTTCTTTTCTATTTGTTTGGAATTCTGTTTTTTCTATATGCCAAGAAAGAAAGACGATATAATGTTTAGGATTTCAAAGAAATAAGAAAAACATATATTTCTGTATAGATTTTCGAAGAAAAAAGACAGAAATTTTTATAGATTAGTAAATTCAGTTTGACGTTTTTCATTTTCTTCGAGTTAGGTATAATCAAATGGGTGGATTAAATTGGGAGTTTAGTTCAGAAATACGCAAACTTACTATATAGTGGCCCATTCATTGCAAATGTATTAATACAACAACTAAAAAATCGTAAAATATACTTGTTGCTAATCTTTGCAGCATGACCCATTTTGTAACAAAATATTAGGGTCATTGCATATTCGTTATAATAAGTCGTTATAAATCCGTGGCTATTTATAATAAATTAGAAACAGATTAAATAATAGGATAGTGTTGCATTTTGAAAAATCATAATTAACAAACATTTCACAATTATGTTACGAATTTATTTCCAATTCATATGTAAACAACTATATCACAAAATATAAATAACAATAATTTTACAATTCATATATAACCCTATTTTGGGTTTCATAAATACTCTTACCTTGCAATTTAAACAACAATGATTTCATTGTTCGCATTTGATTCTATTTCACAATTCACATTTTACTAAAACTCGTAATTTACGAATTCATAGAATTTCTTATTTTGAGAGGTGTAAGCGTTTATCAACTTGCAAAACATGTGTTTTGCACTTTAATGTTTTTTTTGCAAATAACATAAATTTTATTTTGCTGTTTTTTTTCGCATAATAGTTTTTTACAAATAACATAAATTTTATTTTATCACTTTGCAAATCTTATAATATACAGATTTGACCCGTCTTTAGAAAAATTATAAACTAAATCTGTAGTTTTACATTTTATTCGAGATATATTTTTTATCATTTATTTAATATCTATTTCCTAAATAAAATATAATTTTCCATAAATTTACAAGATATATTAGCCGAACAAATTAGAAAAACAATGGAATTGATTAATATAGTTTAAACTTAAAATCTTGATGGTAAATGGCGTCAATATATTAATCGAGCTCCGTGTTTGGAGAATAAATGTTAGGTTGAATGTCTGAATTTTATAGAAATAAATGGAGTTGAGACCGTGATAACAAAATTTAATTTTATATATTTACTAAAAGATATAAGGGTATTAAAAGTTAGATATTAAATGGGGATGGACAATTAGGTTTAAATCGCTGTCTAGTCTTTCGACTATCACGTTTTCTTTCATTTAATCCCTCGACTAAAAAATCATCGGCGAGGCTCTCTCGACTATTCCATTTTCTTTCATTTAGTCCTTCGACTTTAAAATCACCGGTGAGGGTCCATGGACTTTGAAAAATCTATAAATTTAGTCCATGAATCTAAGAAAAAAACCCAAATGAGGGACTAAATTTATAGATTTTTGCAAAGTCCAGGGACCCTCACCGATGATTTTAAAGTCGAAAGACTAAATGAAAGAAAATGAGATAGTCGAGGGACCCTCACCGGTGATTTTTTAGTCGAGGGACTAAATGAAAGAAAACGTCATAGTCGAGAGACTATTTCCTGATTTAAGCCTGGACAATTATATATATAGTAATTAGTTACTAATATTGAATACCGAAAATTAAATTTGGTTTTGGATAACAAATATTACTTCCGGTATCTATGTATTCTTCCATAGCATTTAGAAGTGAGTTACGTGCATTGCTTATTCTAATACATTTTACTTAACTACCTAAGAAAATACATAGTTAGTTCTATTGACAGGAATCAGAATCAAAGTCAACTGGATTCCTCATTATAAAAGACAACTTGAATAAGTTTGGTATCAACATCTACCACCAGGAGCTTTTGTTCATTATAATAAGCACAAGAAAATTGGCAAAACGTGACAAGTACATGACAGGAGAATGATAGGCAATATCGTGTTCTTTAGCACGTCATTACATTGTCAGTACAGACTACTCATCTAATACGTATCTGGCAGTTGACGGAGTCCTTAAAGACTTTTTTTCATCTTATAGTCATCTGGCAGCACAAGTTATATCGATCGCTCATTGTCGCCATTTTTGTGTTTCTACAAAATCAAAAAACACAATAAAAGTATGAAGATTGATCATTATTTTGTCTATCTATTAGTTGCTGCATTTTCGGTAATAAATCTGGTCCAAGCTCAAAGTCAAAAAGGTATGAAAACTTGTGCAAGCGTATGATATGTTAGTATGAATTAACACGACTGTGAGTAATTCTTATTTATTTTTGTGGTTGCGCAGGATTTATCAGCTTAGATTGTGGCTTAATTCCAAAAGACCTCACATACACAGAGAAAACAACAAATATAACCTATACTTCTGATGCAAGCTACATCAACTATGGTGTCAGTGAGAGCATCAAATCGATACACAGAACGGATTACCAGCAGCAAATGTGGTCTCTGAGAAGCTTTCCTGAAGGGATCCGAAACTGTTACCATTTTGACCTCACAAAGGGTCGAAGATATTTGATTGGTGCGAGGTTTCTGTATGGAGACTATGATGATCTAAACAAATCTCCCAGCTTTGATGTGTATTTAGGTCCTAACCTTTGGTCTTCAGTGGAGATAGAGGATGCCTCAACTTCTACTAGGTTGGCGATTACTCATGTCTTAGCATCAAACGGGTTACAAATATGCCTTGTAAAAACAGGAACCACCATACCGTTCATAACCGCAATCGAAATAAGACCTCTGCCAGATAATACATACATCACTCAAACTGGATCACTGGTGCCCATGTGGAGGAATTATCATACAACCAATCTCGATGGGTTTATCAGGTTAGCTTGTTTTTGTTTGATCCCATAATTGGGAAAACGTACTTTTATGGGCACCAACTCTGAAAAGAGGCAGGCCGCAACATTAATAAAATCAACAGAAACATTCAAAGCTCTTGGCATATCCTCGTGCACTGTGGTGCATAGTTCGTGCGGTGAGGCACTTCGCTATTAGTGTGCAGCAGCGTGGAATTTTATTATTTTGGAGGCCCTAAGATATAATTAAATCAACAGAAACATTCATGCTCTTGCAGTATCATCGTGCCCTATGGTGCATGGTCCGAACAGTTGTGTCACTCCACTATTAAGAAAGGCCAGAGTTTTATTTTTTATTTTTTAGTCTTTTTTTCGCTCTAAATTTTATTATCATACTAATTTTTCTTCAGACATCTTACCGGCCAATATTTAATCAAATTTGAACAGTTTTTTCCTCACCGCTGCATATGTGATGCCCTTTTCACAATAAACTAAGTAAACTACGAATTTTTTCAGGTTTGAAGAAGATATATATGATCGTAGTTGGCTTCCATATTTTGAGGATGACTGGACTCAGATAAGCACCACTAGTAATATCGATACAAGTAATATCTATAACCCACCACAACTCGCAATGAGAAATGCAGCCACCCCTAAAAACAGTACTCGGCCTTTTAATTATACCATAATTGCTGATGATACTGTCCAAGGAAATACCACATCCCAGTTATACGTATATATGCACTTTGCGGAACTTGAACTACTAAAATCCAACGAGTCCAGACAATTCCAAATTACTTGCAACGGTGCAAATTTTTACAAACTTATGAAACCTGATTACTTGAGTGTGACTACTGTATACAACGATAAAGCATTGAATCCAGTGGAAGGAAAGTACGATTTTGTGTTTGAAAAGACTGAAACTTCAACTCATCCGCCTTTATTAAATGCAATCGAAGTTTATAAAACGATTGAATTCTCACAGTTAGAAACAAATTCAACCGAAGGTATGTTAATATGTACTTTCGCATTCAATTTTCAAGAAGTGTCATTATTAATATTTATAGTCATACGTTCCAGTTGATGCCATCATGAACTTTAAAGGCGGATACGAAGTTGACAGAATTAGCTGGCAAGGAGACCCGTGTGCCCCCAAAACATACATGTGGGATGGACTAAATTGCAGCTATATTCTTGACGATCCACCCCGGATCACATCCTTGTAAGTTTTAAAACTTTAGGTAACTTCTTAAGCAAGTTAATTATTAACATGACAATGTTTAACAAAAGCTATATCAATATAGGAATGTATCATCAAGCGGACTGAAAGGGGACATACCACCTTACATATCAAATCTTACTCAATTAGAACGGCTGTTAGTATCCTAAACCTTCCAAGTCAATTTTAGTAGCAGTGTCCTGTTACCATATAAAATGGATGATTGATCTTTCCATGTCAAAATGGCAGGGACTTATCAAACAACAGTTTAACCGGAGAAGTGCCACCATTTCTAGCTCAATTACAATTCTTGAAGTTCTTGTAAGTTGATCTGCTAGAAGTAAGGAACTTTTTTTGTTTTGGCCATATACTTAAATATTGTTCTCTCTTTGTAGAAACTTGAGCTCCAATCAGCTTAATGGTTCAATCCCAGAAGCTCTCCTGGAAAAACAAAAGAAAGGATCACTAACATTAAGGTTTTGTAGAGTAACTAATCTTTTATAGTTTTTCAGTTTCAACTTTGAGTATGAATAAACTTCTTCATTTTTTATTTTATGATTAGCTGTTAACTAAAGAAATTATTGTTTTACTCTATAAGGGAAGTATCTCGCTTTCATAAATTAAAGTACCCTGCACTGCACTTGTTTAAAACCTCATTCTTGTTATTATTGTTTATTTTCAATTCAAGTTTCGGAGGAAATGCTATGCTTTGCAAGTCATATTCATGCGATGGCAAAGTTGGGATCGTAAAGAAACGCAGCATTCTGGTTCCAGTAGTGGCAGCGGCAGCAGCAGTCATCGTTATCGCAGGTGCACTTGTAGCGTTCTTCATACTAAGAAGTAGACGAAAGTCAGTAACCGAAGGTACAGCCAAAAAACATAGTTTATATTTCACTTTATGATTTTTGTCCGGTTTAGTCGCAAATATTTTAACTATATATATACTTGTATAGTCTCGGAACATCCCCCTCCCCCTCCAAAATCCCCAGGCAAGCAGTATGTGAATTCAGAATCGAGAACACCCTTCGAATCCGTTCTAGAAACAAAGGGCCGGCGTTTCTCCTATTCTGAGATCTATAAGATTACAGATAACTTTGAGAGAGTTCTTGGTAAAGGAGGTTATGGAATGGTTTATCACGGCTATTTGGACGGCACTCAAGTAGCTGTCAAGATGCTCTCTCAGTCATCGGCCCAGGGTTATAAACAATTCAAGACAGAGGTAGTAGATCTCTTTTTATATGCATAAACCTTCAACTACAATAAGTCTTACAAAACTCACTTTTTGATTAACCTCTAAAACATTCACATTTTGGTTTCTTAGGTGGAACTTCTGTTGAGAGTTCATCACAGAAATTTGGTGAGTCTTGTTGGTTATTGTGACGAAGGAGAAAACATGTCGCTTATCTACGAGTTCATGGCAAATGGAGACTTGAAAGAATATTTATCTGGTAATACATAATGGCCCAACTGTACATAATAAGAATTTTTGTATTCATCTAAATGATATCTTATCAATATAGGAAAGCGTGGGAATAATACACTGAACTGGAGGGAGAGATTGCAGATAGCTGCTGAGGCTGCACAAGGTAATGTATCCGGTGATTGTTTGTTTTTAGATCTCTCATATACAGTTTTTAAGTTATAGCTGACAATTGGTTTGTACTACAGGACTGGAGTATATGCACCACGGTTGCAAGCCGCCCATAGTGCATCGAGATGTCAAAGCTACTAACATTTTAATAAACGAACATTTCCAAGCAAAACTTGGCGACTTTGGACTCTCAAAATCTTTCTCGTCTGACGGTGAAACCCATGTTTCAACGGTGGTTGCTGGTACACCGGGGTATCTTGATCCTGAGTAAGGATATCGATACTATAAAAATTAATTTCTCCTGAGATATAGTATTATACTTGATGTTTACTTTTAGTTTGGTTCATATGCAGGTATTATAGAACAAACTGGCTAACTGAGAAGAGCGATGTATATGGTTTTGGAGTTGCATTAATGGAAATAATTGTTAATCAACCAGTGATTGACAAAACGCGCGAGAGACCTCATATTACGGATTGGGTTAGTATGATTCTGACAAAAGGGGACATTAAAAGTATCATGGATCCCAAGTTAGAAGGTGATTATGATGCTAATAACGCGTGGAAGGCTATTGAGGTGGCTATGAGTTGTGTAAATCCATCTGGTAGCAGACGGCCAACAATGACATATGTTGCGGCTGAATTAAACGAATGTTTAGCAGCTGAGACGGCAAGGAAGGAAGGAAGTCCAGAAATGGAATCAAAGAGTTCTATCGAGGTCAGTCTGTCTTTCGGGAATGCATACGGTCCTGGAGCAAGGTAATCCGTTTGAAAAGATCCAGTTGTTTGACACTGTGTTCACAACAATTTTATTTTGAGTGATGTAAAATTACATTTCCCCCTTGAACGTTTCTGGATCTATAATAAGTTTATCAATTTTTTGTGCGATCTATGTTTTGCAAAATTAAAGGATAACAGATCGTCGGGATCTTGTTTTGTTCATGTTTAGTTATACCGACAGATTAAGAAACTTATTTCTTCTATTTTTGTTTTTATATCAGACATACATACTTATTAAGATACCTTTTTTTATCCATGCTATTATCTTATATATAGAGTATTGTTTTACATAAATAATTTAGACGCACTTTTTATTTCATTTGAGATTCTTTTTTTACCAACTTTTAACGTCAAATTCAAATATAACCAAAATTTAGCTACCAAAATTTCAAATTTCGCTTTCTCAAGAAAACTAAATCTTCTTAGACCATATCTAACTACATACATTGTTTAGCTATAAAAAACATAAATCATGGTTGAACTTTTTGTTGTTCGATTTTAATAATCCTTTATCATTTATTCCAACCTTAATATTAGCCCATCTAATTTTAATGGTACATTTTGTGTTCCTAATATTACTCTTAATCATCCAATCTAGTTGATTTAAACATTCAACTATATTTTGAGTTAGCCGAAATCCATAATTCTAACGGAGGGGGTTCCCAAACCAAGGGGTATTCAAACCGAAAGGGTTTTAGACAAAGGGTCCTTACATAATGATCTTGAAAAAGAGGCTTCTGTAACCGAAGGGGTTTTCCAATTGAGGGACACTCAAACCGAGGGGGTCTGAGACTGAGTTTCCTTAGAGAAGAATCTTGATAAAGAGGGTTCTTTAACCGAGGGGTTTGCAAGCGAGGATCCTTAGACAATGATCTTGAAGATGAGGTTTCTGTAATCGAAAAGGGTTGAAACCTAGGAATCTTTAAATGAAGGGTTTCCAAGCAAAGGGTTTTGAAGATGGGTTATTTAGACAAGGGTCTTTATATGATGGGTCAGAAGAGGAAGGGCCTCATGTAATTTGGAATTCTAAAAGACCAATAAAGTCATTTAATGAGTCATAAATAGCTTAGTAATGAGAGTTAAATAACCCTTGTAATCACTTCATCTTCCTCTGTGTTGAAGTCTATATATGTGACCCTTAGCTAGCTTTTTTAAAGTGCGTCGAAAAAGAGTCACAGAGTCTTGTCTACTAAAATCGATTTGCAACAGGTCCTAAGACGTAGGTTTAATTTGTTGAACTCCGTTAACAAATTTTCATGTTTTACTGTTATTATTTGTCTTCCATTAATCTGATAACAGGAAATTTAGGTAAGAATTTTAACAGCTAGTATCAGAGCTACAAGCTTGGTAGTGATCCAAAGGAGGCCAGATTTAAGTGGGAGCAATGGCTATAGACGAAAGAAATGTGAGGCTCGAAAAGTTTGATGGTGTAAATTTGGGTTTTGGAAGATGCATATAGAAGATTATATATACCATAAAAATATTTATCAACCCCTCTCAGAAAAGAAGCCAAAAGGTATTTGAGATGAAGAGTTGGGTCTTCTTGACAGACAAGCCCTTGGAGTCATCCAACTGTTGTTATCCTGCAATGTTGCTTTTAACATCGTAAAGGAAACAACGAAGACGGGTCTTACGAAGGCTCTCTCCAGTATGTATGAGAAGTCATCGACGTCTAACAAAGTTTACTTGATGAGGCACTTATTCAATTTGTGAATGACGGAAGGTGCATCGGTAGCTCAACACTTCAATGAACACAATACAATGACAACCCAGTTGATTTCAGTATAAATTGATTTTAATTAAGAAATATAAGCACTGATACTCTTGTCTTCCTTACCACATAGTTGAAATGCTACTGTCACGGCTGTGAGTAGCTCGTCAGGAAGCAATAAGTTAAAATTTGATGATGTTATTGACATAGTTCTCACTGAAAAGATTCGAATGAGAGAATCGAGTCAGTCATCAATCTTTTCAGTCTTGCATACAGAGTCGAGAGGAAGAAATTAAACCATAAGGAATGGACGCGGTAAATTAAACTATCGAGGTAGATTAAGAGACGGGAGGTCTAAGTCTAGGAATCCAAAAACAATTCCAAAGGTCTAGAAACATTGAGTGTTGGAACTTTCAGAATACCCGCACTATAGAAATCAATGCAAGAGAGCACCAAAGGACCAGGAGAAAAGAAACAGAGGAAAATATCACTTCAGAATAACATGTTGCACTGATATAATCCTTAAAGAGAAAATAAGAGTCTTGGGCGTTACACTCTAGAGCATCATTCTGCACTACTTTGAAGAAACATTCTTCGAGAGGTATGTCCATGGTAATCGTGGAAATATATATTTTTATGATGATCAATCTTGTGATACTATTGGTAAAGGTACTATAAAGATTAAGTTGAATGGGTTTTTCTGAGAGCTTAAAGATGTTAGGCATATCCCCGATAGGAGAATGAACTTAATATCAGTATGGCAGTTGGGTAGCGAATGCAACACTACGATATTCTATGGTGACAATTGGAAAATTTAAAAAGAGCAATGAAGGTTTTTTGCGGAAAGAATAGTAGTACAATTTACAAGACACCAGAGATGTGTTGTCAAAATCCAATAGCAGTAGGAAACAAAAATCCAAATTTGTGGCACCAAAGGCTTGGCCACATGAGTGAGAATGGAATGAAATTGTTTCACTCGAAGGGTAAACTTACAGCTCTACAGCCAGTTTGTTCACTCTAACGTTTAGGGTCTAATAATTGTTTCATCTATAGGAGGGAGGCACTACTTCGTGACTTTTATCGACGATCATTGTCAAAAGGTTTGGGTTTATTTTCTAAAGAATAAATCTGAAGTGTTTGATGTTTTTAGGAGTAAGAATTCTATGGTTGAGAATGAGACAAATCGGAAGATTAAAAAGCTCATAATTGACAATGGTGGTGAATATGAGGACTCTAGATTCAAGAACTTTCTATGACCATGGGATTAGGATGGAGAGAACCGTGCTTGGTATGTCTCAACACAATGGTATTGTTGAGTGTATGAACCAAACATTGATAGAACAAGCCAAAAGAAGTTGTATACAGTCACGTCTACCGAAGCAGTTCTAGCTAAAGTATTCAACACATCGGCTTACTTGGTTAACCAAGTCCATCAGTTTCTTTAAAGCATAGAATAGGTGAGTAGTTATTGAGTGGTACAGAGATAAAAAAAATTAGATCTAAGAATTTTTAGCTGTAATAATGTTATCTCCGTGATCTTGTTTGGTATGAGGAAAACATCAAGATGATATGAATCAGATACATGATCTTCAATGAAATAGTTATGTACTAGGATAGGTATAAAACTGGAGAAAATGATTCAAATTTGCACGGATCAGTATTTAAAGTTGTCAAGAGGTTCCCAAAATCGTACGGGTCACTATTTTCAGATGTTGAGGGGGTCCTAGAGTCGTACGGGTCAGTGTTTGCAGATATTGAGAGAGTCCTAGATAGTCAAGAAACATACCTGGTCGGATTAACCCCACAACAAAGGGACTCAGTTGGACAGATTGATCGGCAGCAGCCTGACACACTACAAGAGACCGTAACAACTTCTATGTTGAGAAGATATTCTCGACTCCATTTACCCAATACGAGATACTTGAACTATCTTTTACTGAAAATGGAGGGAGCCTGAATTATATGATGAAGTTTACCTATGGGTAGGAAGACACTTCATAATAAATGGGTGTACTGGATGAAAGATCAGCATGATGGTTTTATAAGATACACCAATATTTTTGCTCTAATTGTGAACCTCAATACTATTAGATCTGTGTTGAGTATTGTTGTCCTTGAAGGTCT
The DNA here is from genome assembly GCA_036936605.1 of Limnanthes douglasii subsp. nivea. NCBI lineage: Eukaryota > Viridiplantae > Streptophyta > Magnoliopsida > Brassicales > Limnanthaceae > Limnanthes > Limnanthes douglasii. Next base: position 157,868,123 of record JAUPFV010000001.1, read on the forward strand.
TTATCATGAATAGTTTGGCTTAAAGACTGTATCTCTTCACATGGACTCGGATGAAGATATATACATATAGCAACCAAAAGGTTTCTTAAAAATGAAAGAAAATATGGTATGCAGACTCAAGAAAAGTTTGAATGGTCTAAAACAAGCTCTGAGATAGTGGTACAAGAAATTTAACGGTTTTATGCACAATGAGAGTTTTAAGAAGTGTAATGATGACCACTGTTTGTATTTCAAAATATGTTGGTCCACTTATATCATTTTGTTATTCTATATTGATGATATGTTAGTAGCAGGTTTAGATATAAATGATATTGAAAGATTGAATAAACAATTGTTAAAAGAATTTGACGTAAAAAACTTGGGTCAGCGAAGAAGAACCTTGGAATGCAAATCATAAAAGATAAGCATAGAAGAACCTTGCAGTTATCTCAGTCAGAGTACATCAATCGTATTTTGTAGAGATTTAACATGGGTGTTGCCAAGCTAGTTAATACACCTTTGCCTGGTCACTTTCGTTTATCCAAGAATTAATCTCCTCAGATGAAGGAGAATAAAGACTTCATGGCTGAGGTTTCTTACAACTCATCTATTGGGAGTTTGAAGTATGAAATGGTTTGTACGAGACTAAACATAGGTCATGGAGTGGGAGTTGTGAGAAAGTTTATGTCAAACCTAGGAAAAATTCATTATGAAGCACTAAAATGGATTTTAAGGTACCTGCTAGGTATCACAAGAAAGTGTTTGTACTTTAGTAAGGGTGAATTAAAAGTACAAGGCTACGTAGATGTAGATTTTGGGGGTGAGGTCGATCACTGGAAAAAAACCAGCGGTTATGTATTCACTGTTGGGACTACAATTGTTAGTTGGATATCAAAATGACAGAAAATTATCATTTTATCCACTATAGAGGCTGAGCATGTAGTAGTAACCAATGCCCATACAAAGATGATACGGCTTCAAATTCTGTTAACCAAGTTCAAACAAAAAAAGAATATTCAGCATACTGATAGTCAGAGTGCAATTCACTTGGCGAAGAATTCAACATTTCAGTCAAGAACCAAGAATATCAGTATACGGTATCACTTCATCAGATCCTTATTAGAATATGAGGTGTTAATACTGGTAAAGATCTAAAGAAGCAAGAATCCAGTTGACATATTGAGAAGAGAGTAACCACTGAAAAACTGAAGTTGTGTCAAGCTTTAGTTGTTATATAAGAGTAATAAGAACATAAAACCTGATGCATTAAATCGTGGTGTGAAAACAAATCAAAATCAGTTTTCAAGTGTGAGATTTTTAGTCGAGGGCCCTATTTCCAACCGAAGGGTATTCAAACCGATGGGGTCTGAGACCGAGGTTCCTTAGACAAGGATCTCTAAATATAGGCGTATGTAACTGTGGGATTTGCAACCGAGGGGGTTCCCAAACCTCGGGGTACTCAAGCTGGGGGGTAACAGACCAAGGATCCTTAGATAAGTATATTGAAGAATAGGCTTCTGTAACCAAGAGGGTTGGAACTGCAGAGTCTTTAGACGAGGGGTCTCCTAGCCAAGAGTTTTGAAGGTGAGGCATAGTGCTTATACGAAGGGTCAAAAGACGAACGGCCTCACGTCGTTTGGAATTCTAAAAGACTAGTAAAGTTATTTAATAAGTCAAAGATGGCTGGATAATGAGTGTTAAATAACCCTTATAATCCCTTCATCTTCCTCTGTGTTTATATATATATAATCCTTAGCTAGCTTTTGTAAAGTGTGTCGAAAAAGAGTCATAAAGTCATTTTTTATAAATCGATACGCAGCAGATCCGACAATGTAGGTATAATTTGCTGAATTAATTAGCAATTTTTCTTGTTATAATGTTATTATTTGTCTTCGATTATAAGAAATTTGGGTCAGAATCCTAACAATTTGGACACAGTTACAGAAGATCAAAAATTTTATATGGATAATTATATTTTTAATTATTTTTGTATTCTAAATTATTTATATTTATGTTTTATATTGAACCAATTTTTCTACCCATTTTTAGTTATTTTTTCATAATAAAAATGCATTATTTACTTATAATATAAACAAAATAGTTTAAACTAATACATGAAATATAAATAAAACGAGTTATAATTATTTGCAAAATATTTTAATTTTTGTTTGAATATTTCTTGTCATATAGGGAGAAACTCAAAACTAAATGTGGTGGCTATATGTTTTAGGAAGAAACTAAAAGATAGATGGTTAGATTATTTTAGGAAGAAACTAAAAAAAGGTGGTATCCTTTGGCATCTTAATATCTAATAATTATTTCAATAATATTAAAAATTAGTTATTAAAAAAATTAACGAATTCAATTACGATATACTTATTAATAATTAAGTAAGTTAAATTGCTTAGCAAAAATATCCTTTAATATAAATACGATTTAAAATACTATTAATGTACATCACTTTTATCTATTTTTGAATTTTTAGAGGTTTCTTTTTCACAAAACTAATACAATGATTCTTTTGAAAAATTTTGAGTCTAATAGAAATTTTGTGTAACTGCATCATTTTTTAAAAGTAAGTGATCAACTTCATCTTCTTCTTTAAAACAATAAATAATTATAATATAAGATTGTTTATTGTAATTAAATTAAGTTTTGATTAATTAATGTTCGATTTTAAATTTTTTTATAACCACTATTTGAAAGTATGAAAAATTAGACATATAAATAAATAATAATTTAAATTTAATACTAACGTTTTAAAATACGCTACTAAATCATATTACATGTGTTTTTGAGTGGTGCTTCTGGTTATTAGTTTTTCGAGTAGTTGAGAAATTTAAAAGTACAAGTGTCTAGGAACTTACGCTCTAACAATTAACATTTGTATCGCAACTAATTATCAAGTCTTTGACTTTTTTACATCTCGTCAATCCCGAGAAAGCAGACTAAACATTTTTCTCGCATTTTCTAACCTAACAATTGACAATAATCTCATGTCTTCCATTTTTGTGATAAACACGTGTCTCACATCTTGCTTCTTGTAAATTAACCATGGTCTCACATTTCTTACATGAAACATGTCAAAAATATGTTTCTTAAGATCATATTTATTTTCCATTGTTAAAGAGTTGAAGAAAAATAAAATAAAGGAGAGTCACATAAAAGCAACACAGGTAACATCATTTTATAGCCTCTTAAAAGTTACATATGATATGTAAAACAATAAAACATAAAATAATAAAAATTGAAGTTTATCAAAAAAATAATCAATACATATGAAGCTGAGGCTAAAAAACATTGTTAGTCCTCCATGTTTACCACTTGTATCAATATAGTCCCTTTCGTTCACTTCTGCATTGAACTCATCCCCTTCGTTTTAAAATATTACAAATATAGTCCCCCCGCACATATAAACCATTTAAAACCTGACACGTGGCACTTAAATTCTAAGTTTTGTATCACTTTTGGTCCCCAAATCCCAAGTTTTGTATCACTTTTGGTTCCCCAAAATATGCGGAGGGACTAATCGGGCAAATTTTTAAAATGAAGGGGATGAGTTTTATACAGAAGTGAACAAAAAAGACTATGTTGATACAAGTGGTAAACATGGGGGACTAACAATGTTTTTTAGCCTGAAGCTGATCAAGACGCTTTCAAAGTGGGTTCAAATTTTGTAGCAATTACAACCAAAGATATGAAGACTATTTTTTGTCTGAATCACGGAGAATAAAGCATATCGTTAAATAACATATAGTCAAGCCTAGATACTCTGATTTACAAGAAGAAGAAGAATCAAGGATAGTAAAAACATATTTTTATGATGATAAGAAAAGAAAAGTCAGCAAAGACCGAAGTCAGCCAATTACAATTTTGAGGATAAAAGTATGTATTTCCTTATTTATAGATATATTTTTATATGGTTTCGCATCTCGCATCTCGCATGTCACATCTCAGACCACGTATATAGTTATATGTATTATCTTACATCTCGCATTAGTTATCTTAACTAAGGTTTCACATGCTTATATGATGCAATCACCAAAGTTATTAAAACTAAAGTAGATGAATGAGTAAAGGATGTTGTTATATTGTTGATCATGTTCACCAGCTGCACAATGTTCTTTTCTATATTTATGGTGTATTAGTTTCCATAATGCATTATTCACAACAAAGACGTATAAAAGATAAAACAATATGATTGGACTGAAGAAATTATGGATAAAATCATGAGTTAAATAAGGATTAGTCATAAAATTAAAAATAACAAAGTCATTGGATGTGTTGATCTTTCAGTGGTTAATATCTTACTTTGTTGTTAAACAAACAAAAAAATGGTAAAATATAATAATTTGATATTCATGATAAATGTAGTCATTTATCATAGACCGCACTATCATTGGTGAAGGAGAAACCATATAAGGTATGATACTAAGATATTACAACTGGTTGGGAATGGAAACTAAATATCAAATTTGATATTGATTAAATCTCCAAAGCAAATCACAGATGAAAAAAGTATGTTTAATCAATATACTTTTATTTATTTGAAAATATGTATCATAATATATTATACAACTGTAATGCATCTTATAATCATCTATGTGATATGGGATAAAATTTTAACATCTCACAATTATGTACGTACTCGAAAACCTTGAAGGCTTTTTATAGAGAATTAGCTATAACAAATTACAAATAAAATACATTTTGTGTGGCGGTCCATACAGAAGAAAACGTTGGCGGAGAGGAAGAAGAAGACGAAGAAGTTAATCTTGAAATCTACATTATTTATGAGATGATAAAGTTAGAAACTTTGATGAAATACAAGAAACAAAGAATAATGTATGTGAAGAGAAAAATGATAACGAATCTTCTGATAGAGTTGAGACCATGAATAGATACATCATCCAAAAATGAACGACTTAATCAACTGCACAGAATAAATTAATTGGACGTCCAATATAATCTACAGTAAGAAATGCCGTTACTATAGGACCGAGATAATGTCTTGAACATCCAATAAGATCTAGTATTGTACAAAAGCATATTGCTAGTTCACATAAAAGAAATTAAGTATCTCTGACTCTTGGAATCTAAAGAAACCTGAAACGTCACTAAAGAAGAAAACTTTAGTGAATCTGGGTGAGCAAATCTATACTTAAGAGTAGAGTATAGACATTTTAAATGTTTACTATTAAAGAAAATGTAAGGATCTATATCTCTCATCCCGCATCGCGCATCCCGCATTTCAAAATAATCTCCTATTTAGTGCATATAGTTAATTATTGATTATCTGTTATCTCACATATCGCATCTTGCATCTCACATCTCTCATTTCTTGTTTATAACTAGTCTCGCATTTACTACATGAAGTTAGTTATACATTGTCTTGCATCTCGCATTTCGCGTTTATAGATTATCTCATATTTAGTTCATGTATATTGTTGTGTATTGTATCACATCCCGTAATTACTATTTGCATGATCTCACCTTTAAGACTCTGGTTTATTTATTTTGCAAACTAAAAAACTTTACAACCACCGGACAAATATCTCACCAAAGTTTTAACTTACATAAAATAGACCAAATAAATAAACTGGGTGTTGCTACTATTAATTCTAAAAGGGAGGTTGGTGAACTGAAACATTAAATTATTAAAAAAGACAAGATTATATTAGCTATGAAGGAATAGATAGAGAAATATAGGTTAGAAAAAATGCTTGCACTGCCTATATTGTAAGAAAAATGTGAGGTAGACGATATGCCTTCCAAGAAACGTAAAAAATATCATGGGAGAGCACGTGTTGCAGAAGAATCAACTTATAAATAAAAATGTATTATAATAGAAAATGAAGCCTCTCATGATGCACAAAATCTGTAAAATATGCAGGATCATACTCATATACATGTCTCTTTTATTGTAAATAATATAACCTATGTGTAAATTCTTCTTGATCTACACGTCTCTGTGGTTATATAATAAATAACTTATGTGCGAGGTCCCCTTGATGTAAAGGTATTTACTGATGTAAAATATACAACTTACGTATTGAATCTTCTTAATATACAGATTGAGCCTCCTACTGTACATGAAGCTCTTGCTCAGCAAATAAATGTAGTGAATATGTGGCTATTTTAGATATACAGGTGATCTGGATTGTTCAAAACCATAACGAAACAAGTGACGTCAAGTAGGATAAGAAAAATCTATATTGGTCTGACTTTCTTTAACAATATTGATAAAGTAATTGGGAATCTACTCTCACATTTAGTTCATGTAGTTAGTAATGCATTGTATCGCATATCTCGTATCACATTTAGGTCATGTCAACGATTATACATTATCCAAAACGTCTGCAATAGCTCGGGTTGCGTTATTCTTCGTCCGCAAACCTTTGTGTGCCCTCGTTTATCAGAGCTAGTACACTTCATTGATTGGTTTCACGGGGCATCGGTAGAGGATCATTAATTTTCCTACCTTATTTTTATCGGAAGTCTCATTTTATCGGTTGGATTTGTTGCAAACCAAAATTAAATCGTATTTCATTAATATTCGGCACTACTAAAAGATTACTTATGAAAATTGATAAAATAATCGTCAAATGTTACCTTAGGGATTTCCCGTACCTAAATGTTAACAATCGAACAATAGAATGACAATATGTGGCCACGAAAATACCGTTTGCACGGCCTCCGACCAATCCGTCCTAATGTATCCACGTTCGACCCAATGCACGCGTGGGACAAATAATGATAAGAAACACCCTCCGTATATATTGGGCACGGCTAAAATGAGACCCATTTTCTTTATAGTGAGACCCCAAATCCTAATTTTTTCTGAAAACGTAAAATTACCAAATTGCCCCCACATATAAAAACCATAATTTTTTCCACCAACTCATTCTCTTCTTTTCCTCCTCTCTTTCCTACCACTTCTCTCTCCAAACTTCAAAAAAAAACACAAACTTTAAAGATTTCAAACTCTCACCCAAACATTTAATAAACATTAATTATTAAAAGTTAAACCCAATTACTCCAAGCATGGATTTAAGCGACTATAATGACGATTGGAGCTGCAACGTTGATGATTTCCTTTCGGAGGAGGAGCCACTTACTGACCACATGGAGAGTGTTGCTGAGGTAAAAAATAGCTTTTTTATGCACAGAACAAATTTTGGCATTTTCGTGCCTTCAGATGTACACTTCCACGCAAGAACACGCGTGGAAGATGACACATCCTCGCATGAACACGCGAAGATTTTCCCTAATCTTCGCACAATCATGCTTAGATTTGGCGAAATCTTCGCGTGTGCATGCGAAGATTGTGCCAAATCTTGGCATGTAAATGCTTAGATTTGGCAAAATCTTCGTATTAACATGCGAAGATTTGGCACAATCTATGCATAGTAATGCGAAGATTTGGCCAAATCTATGCATAGTAATGCGAAGATTTGGCCAAATCTAAGCATTTTCATGCGAATATTGGGTTTGTCTTGGTTTTACATGCCCTTTTTGGTTGAATATTGGGTTTGTCATTTACATGTTTGTGTTTGTGTAGGAACCGGCGGAAGCACCATGTAACATGGTGGATTATAGTCAAATATTTAGGACGGATAATTTCTACACCAAGGCGGAATTGATCGAATGGGTTGATAAAGAGAGCAAGAGTATAGGATTTATTGTCGTGGTAGATAAAGATGGCGATGGTAGTAAAAACGGTAAAACACCGCGGTTATATTTCAAGTGCGAGAGGCACGATGTTTACAAGCCGAGGCCTAAACCGGGGATTGTGAAGAAACGACGAGATTGTTCATCCAAAAAATGCGGATGTCCGTTCATGCTTAGGGGCAATCCGGTGTTAGAAGCACCCGGCTATTGGAAATTGGTAGTTATAATTGGAAAACACAACCACCAACCCTTCTTGTATTTGGATGGTCATTCACAGGCCGCGAGGTTAAAGGCGGAAGAGGAGGATTATGTTCGTAAACTCACAACAATCGGTTCTCGGCCAAGAGATATATACCGTGGATTGAAGTTAAGAGATCCGGAAAATGTATCTAGTATGCATACCATCTACAACATGCGGCACAAGCACCAATTGGTTGATAAAGCGGGAAAATCCCAAATGCAATACTTGTTTGGTAAGTTAAAGAAGCACGAGTACTATGTTTGGGAGCGCACAAACAAAGAAACCGACGAAATCCTAGAATTGTTTTTCGCACATCCCACGAGCATCAATTTGTTGCGCACTTTTCCTCAAGTGCTTATAATGGATAGCACGTACAAGACTACAAGGTATAAATTTCCTTTGCTAGAAATAGTTGGTCAAACTTCGACGAAAAAGACCTTTTGTATAGCTTTTGTTTTTATGAGCTCAGAGAAAGAAGAGAACTACACGTGGGCAATGAGCGTTCTAAGGAGAGTGATGGTGAACAACATGTGCGCATTACCAAATATTATCGTCACAGATAGGGAGTTGGCTTTAATGAAAGCTATCGATGAGGTATTCCCGGATGCAACTCATATGTTATGTACTTGGCATATAAATAGGAACATTAGCTCATACTCTAAGAAAGTTTTGCCCAAAGAGGACATGGGGGAGGAGTTCTTAGAATTTTATGTCGCGATTCAACATTCGGCGACGATCGAAGAGTATAACAAAAACCTCTCCGACTTGCGCAAAGCCTACGCATATTGTCCTAAGGTTCTCGAGTACTTGATGAAACAATGGATAGACCCTTACGGACACAAATTCCTTAATGTCTACACTAACAAGATTAAACATTTGGGCAACCACACTAGCAACCGGTGAGTTATATTATCATATGTATACATTACTATATTTAATTAGTTGTTAGACTTGTAACAAATTTAAGTTTATGGTTTAGGACGGAGAGTGCTCACTCTAGTCTAAAACGGGCAATCGGCACAAGTCTATGCACGTTTGAGCAATTTTGGGATAAAGTTCATGCGTTGCTTCGCATTCAACACTCTACCATCTTCGAAACGTTAGAACGAAGTTTGTTTCGTCCTAGACAAGCATCTAGGGGAGCTATCTTTCACGACATCAAAGGTAAACTTTCATGTACGGCCATTCAAATATTAGAAGAAACTATTAGAAAGGCCGGGGATTTGTGGTTCACTCCCGCAAAGTGTGGTTGTGTAATTAGGACAACACACAATTTGCCTTGTGCGTGTGAGTGTGATATGATCACGAAAGAAGGTAGGTCGATTCAAACGAGTCAATGTGATGCTTATTCGAGTACTTTAGCGATCAAGCCTAGGGAAAACGTTGGTACCGAAGATGAGCTTACAAGAAAGCTATCCTTAATTGATAGTACCATACGCGGTTACGGTCCACAAGTGAAAGATCACATAATAAATAGGATGATGCAAATCGTAGATCCCGCTAGAAGCCATGTTTTGGAACCTAAGGAACCGGTTGTCACGAAAGGCCGGAAAAAAGCTGGTGTCGACAAGTCAACTAAGCGGAATCCATCCGGGTTTGAATACGATAGTGTAGGTGCTAGTACTCCCGCCACAATAGGTAGCACGGCCGCGTCGGCGATTAAGGCATTTATAGTACGCAAATCCAAGTCCAAAGATAAAGCGCCACCGAAAAAGGAGAAAGCGACTCGATCTAAAAAATCGAATAAAGAAAAAGGATTGAGCACCTACGAGAGTTGTTTTCCCGAGTTCTTGCACAACTACATAAGTAGCGTTGAAGACGTAGCTCGGGACGGTAATTGTGGATTGAGGGCAGTAGCTTTGACGATTAAAGGCAATGCGGACGCATGGGAGGCAGTGAGAAGGGATTTGATGTATGAACTTTCAAGTCAAGGTGATCTTTGGGAAAGGGTTTTTGAGGGTGCACAACGTGTTGACAATCTATTGCGGAGATTGGATTGTTTCAAAATGTACGAGAGCGGAACTAGGCACTGGATGACATTACCCGACTTTGGGTTGGTGATAGCCACCCGGTATCAATGTATAGTATACCATGTCTCTCTCCAACTATCATACACGTATCTTCCTTTGGGTGGTGTGCCTCCAAGATCATGTCCAGTTGGAATTGGTTTTGTACACGGTAATCATTTCGTGAAAGTAAGTAAACTAGTACATTCTTGATACTTAGTTTTCATTTGATCAAAAAATCCGCGACGTATTTAATGTTTCTATATAATTGAAATTTTCAGATTGTATTAGACGGACCGTTGCCGGATATATACCCAACGTGGTTTGCGTTCCGCACTTGCGCTGAAGTTACAAATTGGGCCATACCAATAGGTGAACGTCTCAACAAGTATCACCAAATTAAACCAGCACAACCTCCAACATTATACGATGGGATGATGATTTCTACGATTTGACCGGGGATGCATAATGCGGTGTTGTATTTTTATATTTTGTGTTACTTTTTTTTAATCCTTTCGAAACACATTTCGCTACCTCCGACTACTAGACTTATATTGTTTTGGTTGATATTAATTATGACTTTTACTTATGCTTTGTAGATGTGCCATTTTTTTTTTAAACGGACGTATGATTTTTTTTCGGAACAGATCCTTTTTCAACACACGAAAACGTGTACTTGTACATGCAGACGTTTTTGTGTGCCAAAAAAGGCTCTGTTCTGAAAAAAAAATAGGGTTTTGGGGCAGTTATGATTTTTTTTTTGCCCATTCATGGTTGCCAATGGTTTCAAAACATAGTTTTAGCAACATTTGAGGTCGAAAATCAAAAAAAAAAAATTGGCCTTCAACCAAAATTCATGGCAAAAGGGTACCTATTAAGGCCTAAATTTTGAAAAAAACGGACTTCTACAGAAACTCAAGCCTTAAGGGCTAATCATTCAAAAACTTAAAAAACTAATACGAGCATTAGTTTAAACAAAAAAACAACAAGCTCAACATTAACTTGTGCAAAAAAAAATGGAATCGAGAAATCATATACTACCAAACATATACTGCCAAGAAATAAAAGCGGGAGATATGTTAGAGGTCTCGTTATAGCGAGACACCTAATAATAGAAGTTAGGCTATAATGAAACCCCTACTATTGCCCGCCCACCAAAATTGACTCGTCCCCTATAAAATATGACATAAAATCAAGAAATCATAATACACTTGCCAAACATTGAGCATTCAACATAAATATAAAACTCGTTTACGTTTACATATGGAGTTTACGGCGGACGAAGACTACCACATGCTTCAAGCTGTGAAGATTGCCCGCCAGATACTGGGGGAAGATACCAGTGATATGTTTTTCGAGCGTGTCCTATGTACGATGTACATAGGCTACGGCCGTTTGGGTACAAGAGGTATCGTTGTGCGTACTCGTGAGCAGATCAAACGCAGATATATTTTTTGTCAGCCAATACAGCATTTGTGCTTCTTGCCATCGTTAATTAAGCAAGAAGCTGCTACCGTCTAGAACCTGAGCTCAATAGACTACATCACCAGGGATATGGTAGCATTTCTGGAGGATAAAATTATTGCAAGGGGTGGAATTGATGATGTTGAATACAAACTTCGATACGAATAACCGTTCCACTGATGTTATTTCAACTTGTTATTTTCGTATCGGTTGTTATTTGAACTTGTGATTTTTCTTTCCAGTTTTTGTTTGAAGTTTTTATTTCGTTAGTTTTTGTTATTTTAAGTTGTGATCGAATGAATGTAAACATTCGATGTTTTATGTTTGAATGTTCATCTTGAAAACAATAGCACTAAAACTTCTAAATATGTCTATTGCATAAAAACATTACATACTTAACAAACCCTTAGTCAGTACTTCCTTCGGGAGTTGAATACATAAGCAAATAACTGAAGACAAATGATAGGTAGGCTAACCCTTAGTAACATTTCACACTTAGATTTATGGAGTCGGATATTTCAGTCCATACTCGAACGAATATTCACCTTCATCAGTACTTCCTTCGGGAGGTGAATACGTTTCAACGGCGCTGGCAATTGCGTCGACAATTTCTTGCTCCCTTTGTTGTGTCGCATGTGACACCATCTCCTGCATAATTGTACCTTGGGATCCCATGTTGAATACATTTTGGACATGTAAACCGGTCTCGTAAGCCAGTGACTCAATCTGTATAGTCATTGGCTTAAGATAAGCTAGCCTATCGAACACTTCTTCGCGTCCGCGTGGTCGGGGCATTAAGCATCCTAGACACGATGCCTCCCTACCGTGGTTGAAGAACATTCTGCACAAAACTGCATTGATGAAACCAGGAATCTCCTCTTGCATCGTACATATGACGAAGTCAAATACAACTAGGAGGCTTGCATCTTCGTGCACGTTCCACCCTGAATCACCCATTGTTGTAACTTAAGATGTTTTGTTTCATAGTTAGATTGTAGTATTTATAGACTCGGAGTCGGTGTGCCAATTCTTAAATAATTCGTGGGAAACGAGGTTTTTCTTCCCGCGTTAATTAATTAGCGGGAAAGTCGTAAAAGGGGTGTGTTTGGCGACAATTTTTTCACGTGTCTCGTTATAGCGAGACGTCTAATAATGGAAGTTACGCTATAATGAGACCCCTATTATTGCACTGCTGCATTTGTGTACTTTTGTACATATTAGGTGTCGCACAATCATTCGTCAACAATGTGATTGAATTAATGTAAACCTTGGGTTGTTTTATGTTTGGATGTTAATCTTAAAAACAATAACAGCTACAAGTAACATTAAATACATTGGATACATATAAATGGGAACAAAATAAATTGGGCAGTCAAATAAGAAACAGTAGTACATGGTAAATGTAAAATACAACAAGTTCAAACATTAACTTAAACAAACAGTACAGAAACTCCAAGATGCAAACAATTAAAAACATAACTAATGCCCATTAGTCGAAGTCGTATCCCAAGTTATCGTCAGAGTCAATCCCTTCTTCCCTTTCAGTAATCCTATTCTGAAGATACAGTACCATGTCCCTAGTGATGTAGTCTACCACCGTCATGTTCCATACGGCGGCCGCTTCTTGCTTAATTTTAAATGGTAGAAACAACAAACGATCCATTGGTTTGCAATAAATGTACCTTTGCTTGATTTGTTCACGGTTACGCACAACAAAACCTTCCGTTCCTAAGCGGCCGTAGTTATAGTACATCTTACACAAGACTAGCTCGAAAAACGCATCGCTACTATCTTCACCCAACTCACGCAGGGCAAGTTTCACTGTCTCAAGCAAATGGTAGTCTTCATGAGGGGTAAACTCCATTATTTCACTATTTATGTTTGAGGAGTGCTAAGCATCCACTTATAAGCTCGTGGGTGTTTGGGCGGGAAGTGCATTAAACGCTGGACAGGGCAGTCGACGACCTGTAAGGTCCCTCTAACACGGACGCGGACGCTCCGAGATGCCTCAGCACGTGCGAGCTCCTCCGTCTCATGAGCCGACTCATAGTCTGTATCGGTAACGGGAGGACGTAGGCGCGGAGGCATACTGCACAAGACAAAACCGAACAATTAGACGAATTCAAAGTGTAAAAAAATTGAAAATCGTGGATTTTGCGAAAATTCGCAATTTTAGTCGTGGATTTGGCAAATCCACGAAAAAAATTGCGAATTTTCGCAAACTCCACGACCTGTGGATTCGGCATTTCCACGCAACTTCTTACGTGGAAATACCGGATGCACACAATTTTATGCGTGCATCCGGTATTTACACGCACGAACTTGCGTGGAAATACCCAGCAACAGAAACTATACCCCGAACCTAAATCTGCCCAAATCAACCCCAAATCCCAAAACAAACACCCCTAAATGGTCCTAATCTCCTAAATAACAACATACATGCAGTTAAAATCCAACAAAACAACCCCAATTACATCAAAATTCAATTTTTATACCCGCATGTTAAACTCTAAATATCTCTAAAAAAACGATGGGAAATGAAAAAAAATTGTATCAAGAAGTATAGAATCCTTAACTTAACAGCTTGCTGGAGTTGGATTTCAAAAAAGATCGATTAAAAAACGTGGGTTTTTAGAGGTAGAGAGAGCTAGGGTTTCGAAGAGTAGAAAGAGTAACAAATTCTGAGTTTTTGCTATTTATATGAATGACATTTTTGTAATTAATGAGGGTCTCGTTATAGCCAAGCCGGGTTTCACTATAACCGGATCTCACTATAAAGAAAACAGGTCTCGTTTTAGCCTAGCCCGTATATATTTTGTTGTTTTATACAGATTAGTGTACTCTATCTCGTATAACTAGATAGACTAGAGGACAAATGATAAAAAACATATTGGTTCACACATCTTTTTCTAACGAATTACTTAGAATAATAGTTTATGACGTATTATCAAATTTAAAACTTTTAAAACTATATTTACCTATTAAATGAATTTATTAAGCATTATGATCTCTAAATTAATATAAATAGATCATAATTTTTTCCGCTAATATTTATATTTATATTTTTATATTTTATAAATTTAAATCTCTAAATCAATATTCAAACTATTGTTTTAAAGATATATATTTTTTTATTTGACATTAATAAATTATATTGTTTCTTTCATAAATTTATTTATGTTGTATAAATGCTATTCGGCCTCGGTTTAGTTTACATAATCTCAAACTATATCTAAAAATATATAATTTTAATTAAAACCATACGCAGCCGCGCATATTTCAATTGAATTATGCGCTTGAATTTTTGAATCTGCCGGACTCAAAAGATGGTTTGGGGTTCAAAAGATGAACCCTAATCCATCTTTTTTTCGTCCAATAACAGCATGCCATTTAGCATGCTGCAGGTTTCCTTTTTTTTTTTAATTCTTAAAATCATTTTTTAAGATAAATAGTTTGCCAAAAAATAAAAAATATATACTATTATTTTTTATTTTTTCATATCTACAAACAAAGATTTGGTTTGTTTGATTCCGACACCAAAATATTTTAAGTATTTTATTTATTTTGTATTTTTAAAATGATTTTCGGAATATTTTAGTAAGTTAAAAAAAAAAAAAATATACCATGATTTATAATTTCTTGAGATCTATAAATAGAGACTTGGTTTGTTTAATTCGAACCCTAAAAGTTTTTAAGTTTTTTTTATTAAGTTTTTTCAAAACAATCTTTGGAATATTTATATCATAATTTATAACATTTTAAGTTTTTTTTATTAAGTTTTTTCAAAACAATCTTTGGAATATTTTCGAAACAATTTTCGAAACATTTTAGTAAGTAAGAAAAATAAAAATAGATAATAACATAATAACCTATAAATTTGGAATTAAAAGTTTTAAATTCATTACAAAACTTAAAAAATTAAAATTCATAATGTTATTGATATAGTTACATTTAACAAATTTCAATCATCGACTATTTAAGTAATAATTTGGTAAATAAAAATTAAACAAATAAATTTAGGTGATCAATAATATATTTTATTAAATTGTAAATTATTTATTTTATTAAAAATTTAAGCTTTTTCAGAAATCAAACCAATTTTATTTTAAATTTGAAATTTAAATATACTATATATTATGTATTATATTTTTAATTATTTCTATTTTATAGTTTATATTTGTAAATAAAATATATTATGTTAATTTATGAAAATTATTTATTTTAATATATATAATTTTAATATAAATATATATTAAATAATAAGAAAAATTAATAAAAATTAATTGTAAGATATTGTATGGCAGACTGATATGGAAGGGAGAAATATGGGGGGTATGCTGAAAGATGAAATATGCACTGCTGCGTGGAGTGAAATTTTTTGCCAAATTATTTAAGGATTATGCTGATGTGACGCGCTTTTAGGAGATGAAATATCTCCACTGCTGCGTATGGTCTAACAAAAGTCCTAACTATAATTTGTTATTCTCGTTCTTCATGCTATCGGAGCCTTGTTGGATCATTTGATTCCGACGAATGAAAAAAATATTTGGGTGTATTCACAAAAATGGAAGGTATTAAGTCAACTTAAGTATTCGCGGCAGGTTGTATATGTCCGCGCGGAACGATTATTCTCAATTCACCAAACCATCTTCAGCTCAAAACAAAATTCAAACTCAAAACGATTAGAAACCCTAAAATTAGCCCCAAATTGATTTCCATCGGTCCACTTCCATATTCATTCACTTCAAAATTCCTAGCCAAACAATCCACCAGACTTCTCCACATCCATCAGAGCCTTCCACCATTGCATTTCTCAAGTTCATTGGCTAGCTCAAAATCTGTATAAAAATAGCCAAAACAAGAGCTACCATTGAACTAAATTCAACATCAATCAGGCTATTTATATATCCTAAGCCCAAGCTTTCCAGAAAAAAAATGGCAAGTAGTTGATTTGGAGCATGGAAATGAGAGAATATTAATTTTTCTTTGCATTTCAATGTCCATTTGGTGAGCCAGTCTGCAGGTCTATTCTAGACTCTCGAAATAAATTTTAAAGTCATATAAGGCATAATCAGATTTCTGCAAATGGAGATTAAGGAATGAAGGTACCATGTATTATTTCATGTTGACAATCAGATTCAATATCTACATTCACCCAGTTGTTTTCCTTGCATATCAGTAATTTCAAGCAAGGCTCTAATTTCATCAACCAAAAGAGATAGTTTCCCAAAGGTTTTGCTAGAGCCATTTTAACGATAGTTCCATCACTATCTCTGAATACCACCAGAAACTCTCTATTTTTTAGGCAAGAGGCATCTATGTTGAGCTTCAGTCTGCCATTCACAGGAGCAATCCACTTAATGTAAGTTTCTGTTTTTTCATAAATGGAGAGATAGCCTAACGAGGAACCTGCATCTTTAACATTAGACCAGTGCTTGCTTGTTAATTCCCATAATAATTTTGTTAATCATATTTATCGAAATATAAATGCTGAGAGAGAGTCTATATATTTAGCATTATTTCGACTCTTTCATATCACCTAACAGAAAATTGCAGGTAAAGAATGAGTGATATAGACTTTCTGAGTCAAAAACCGTAACCAGTTGTGAACAACATGGTTCGAATTCATGAATCTTTCAACCATGATGTTGAAAAGATTACTGAAATGCTGCCAAATACTCCAGGCATAATAACAATTAACAAATAAGTGATTGATATTTTCACAATTAGAATAAAATTGGCACTTTGATGTTATATGATGATGCCTTTTTTGCATGCAGGTTAAAGAATGAAGGTACCATGGATTCTTTCCTTTTCCTATGATGTTAATTAAGGTTAAACAATCAGATTCATTTTCTACTCTCACCTAGTTATTTTCCTTGCAGATCACTAAACTTTCAAGCGGGGCTCTAGTTTCAGCAACCAGAGGAGATAGTTTCCCAAAGGTTTTGCTAGAGCCATTAACGATAGTTCCATCACTGTCTCTGAATATCATCCCACCACAAGACTCTCCATTTTTTAGGCAAGAGGCATCTATATTGAGCTTCAGTCTTCCATTCACACGAGCAATCCACTTAATGTAAGTTTCTTTTTTATCATGAATGGAGAGATAGCTTGACGAGGAACCTGCATCTTTAACATTAGACCAGTGCTTGCTTGTTAATTCCCATAATGATTTTGTTAATCATATTTATCGAGATATAAAGGCTGAGACATAGTCTTTATATTTAGCATTATTTTGACTCTTCTATATCACCCAACAGATAATTGGATGTAAAGAATGAGTGATATGGACTTTCTGAGTCGAAAACTGTAACCAGTTGTGAACAACATGGTTCAAAGTCATGAATCTTTCAACCATGGTGTTGAAAAGATTACTAAATGTTTCCAAATACTTTAGGCATAAGAACAATTAACAAATAAGTGATTGATATTTTCACAATTAGAACAAAATTGGCACTTTGTTGTTATATGATGATGCCTTTTTTGCATAATAGAATCTTTGGGAATGAAATTATGAACTAGTTTCCATAACATAAAAGAAACCTCTATTGGAGTAATGGCAGACCAAATTTTCTTGTAGAAGCTTGAATTTTGTTTTTGAAGTCTAATGTTATTCCAAGTGCATTTCATATTGAAGTTTTGAACAATAGACAAATTTCAGATCATTTTATCTTCTATGATTGAGATGACTTTGAACTTATTGATTTAATTACTTCTGTTCTCATGGATAAAACCATTCAGAGAATCAAAGTCCCATATGCTATCCTTCCAAAAAGAGTTTACTTTTCCTTATAGAAACCAGTTGATAGCTGACTGGTTATGATCTAGGATTGGAGGAAAGTTATGCCAGTTTTCATTCCAAAAATCCGTGTCTCCTCTGCCCAGAAGCCATCTAATGTTATTTTCTGCATCAGATTTTGTTCCCATCTAAACCTAATGCACTATCCTTCTTCATGTAGCTAATAGTTTCCAAAATTTCTTCTTCATTTGCAGGCTTCATTAGGCAGTCATTATCACAATTGGTAACCAGTTTTATAATGGTATCAAAGGTAACATTATTCATCTTGTCTTGATCTTCTTTATTGCTGCTATAAGGATTATATGTAAGGTAAGATTTGAAGTAGTTCTACGCAGATTTACCTATATCATCAACATTATAGCACCAATTATCCCATATTTAATACCCTTAATTGTGTTTTTCCTTCTTCTTTTTTGCAACATAAGCATGGTAAATCTTAAAATTACTATTAGTATCTTTAAGCCATGAGTTATAGCACTTTTGTCTAGAAAACACTTCTTCATTTATGAGAGCCTTGATATGTAAAGCATGGGCTTTCATAAAAGAGTATCATTTGATTCAGTGTTATTGACCCTTTGATGAATAGCTTCCATGTTTTCAACATGATCCTCAACCTCTTTGATTTTACTAAAAATGTTGCCAAAATGCCTCATGTTCCAAGTCTTCAAACCCTTTTTAAGTCTTTTAATCTTGAACCAAAATATGTCATTTGGGAGACCTCTGATATTAAGATTCCAATCCTGTTCTACTAAACTTATAAAAGTGTCATCAGTAGTACACATGTTCATAAATTTAAAGCTTTTGTTTTTGTCTATATTAGTATAAGCATAATTTAAAAATGAAGAGATTAAGAGAGGAGCATGGTCAGAACTTGATAACCTGAGTTGTATTGAAGATGGCAGTCCAGTTAGTATTAAACATCACATGGTCTAACCTTTTCCACTTCAAATTTTTATTCCATGTGAACTTGGATCCCACAAAACTCGCGTCTTCCAGGTGATAATCAGTGATGGCTTCCACAAAATATTTAATACTATTTTGGCAGAAAGATGTACAACTAATTTTCTCATCAAAAGAGGCCATCACATCAAAATCTTCCATAGTAAGCCAAGGTTTCTTAATAGTTGAAAACCTTCTAAGCTCAGCCCAAAGATCAAACCTTTTCAGCCTTTGATACTTAGTGTAAACCACAGTTACATTAAAACTGTTATTAACCCAGGATAACTAACCTCCAAATAGAGGCACTGATCATTATTAACAAGTATGTTAATACTAATATCCTCTCCCCAAAACATCCAAATCTTATTTGAGATGTTAGAATAACTGTTAAGGATCCCTAATCTAGTAGCAATCTCATTTTTCACTTCAACTTTGTCCATAGGTTCCTAAATAGCAAGAATTTTAACTTTCTTCTTCTAAACAATATATTTCATCCTTCCACCTGTTGTTTTACTATTGATTCCATAGATATGTCAGTTAAGTACTTTAATCATTATCAGATAAAGAGTTTTTTTTTATCCCTGAAAAATGCAGAGACTTTATTATTCTTTTGCTTGGTCTTTTCACTTTACTAACCGATTTTAATTTCTTATGCAAAATGTTGTTGAAGCCATATTCTGGAGAAGAGACCATCCTTACCATCATGACACGAGAAGCACAATTACTTCCAATATTTCATTGTTTAGGGGAGTTGTTTCCAGAACAATGACTATTGTAATCTTGAGTATGTTTGGTATCAAAATATTTGTTGAGAATTTTTAATGATTCTATAATTTCAATGTCTTCCTCAGGTGATGGATCATGACTTATGGTTCCAGGAAAAGGATCGTTCTGAGAATTCTGGGCATCTCTTATATTTGGAGGAATAACTTCTTTTTTATTAACATTAGTAGATATCATGACATCATTGTGATTTTCAAAATCCTTGTTGACATCAGTAGAACTCATAGCATCCTTGTTATTTTTATATGGAAATAAGTTTAAAGGATTGATTTGTAAATAATTTAAATTTAATGGCTTAATTGTCAATAATGTAACTTTTGTCTTTGATTTGAGAATGATGTAAGTTTTACGAGGCAATTGTAACTTTGTATAATTTGTAAGGACTAAATGGAAATTAGTCCATTTTTGTAACAGAGACTAAGTCTTGGCTTCTCTATATAAAGGACCAGGCTACTCTAATAAAGGGGTTGAACACTTTTATTTGAAACTCTTTTGTACTTATGTCTTTTCTCTCTACAAATTCTTAAGCACTTTCTCTCTCTAGAATTTATCTTTAGCAGTTTACTTTAGCAAATCAAAACCTTATCAAAGTGGCGACTCCACTGGGACTTGAATAAGAAAAATCAGTAGCTTATTCTGTTCGAAAGTGATACTATTCAGTGGTATTCTTTGACTAAATTTCATAAGATGAATCCTGAAACCAAGTAAGATCTGATGTTGAGACAATAATGAATCAACTTTTAGGTAAAATAAATGCTTTGAATGAAAAGTATGAACGAAGAGAGGAAGAGATGTTTTCTGCTACAATTAGATCTGAAGTTAGACAAGAAATAGAAAAAATTGATGTGGAAGGTCAGTCAGATCGATCTTTTGATGACAGACATGCTAAGTCCGAGCATAAAAAATCACGCTTTGTGTCTCCTAAAGAGAGATATTTATCTCTAAAGGAAAAAAAGATAAGCAAAAATTGATAACCTCCAGTGATGAGAAAGTAGAAAGTTCAGCTCCGGGATTTAAAAGGCATAGAGGTTCTTCAAAAGGGGAATCAGAAAAATATTATTCGAGGAGGTATAAAAAAGAGAGCAAGTCTAAGAATTCTCCTCGATCAACTTGGCATGAAGGAAATCCTTCGAATCAGTATGATGAATCTGACAAGAATTTGTATGTCACAATGGGGACCGATGACCAATTCGTTCAAGGCGTTGATTGGAGGAACTCTCCATTAAAAGATGAAATTCATTCTATGACGCTTCTGAAGCATTTTTATTTTTTGAAGGTTGAAAAGTTCGATGGGATGCAAGATCCCGATGATCATATCGAACAAATCAAAAATTATATGATGAATTTCAAGATGACAATCGGCTTGTGTGTCATGCTTTTTCTTAAACTTTTAAAAGAACAACTCTCAAATGGTACAACAGGATTCCGAGGGGATCCATTTCAAATTTCAGGGATTTTTATACTGCTTTTGGAAGGTAGTTTGTTAGAAGCAAGGAGATGAGATCTAATGGTGATACAATTATCTAGTGCAAGCAGGCACCATGAGAGAAATTGAAAGACTATACCAAGAGATTTGTGTTAACCAAGGCTAGTTTGGATAATTGTGAAGAAAATGTGGCGATGAAAGCTTTTCACCAGGGTTTGTTGCCAGTGGATCTGGCTAATGAGACGACAAAGAGATGGGATTTGACTTTTGGAGCGTTAATGGCTCAAGTCGATGATCAAATTAAGGTTGAAGAGTCTAGCTGAGTCCAAAGTGCACCAGTTAATACTTCGAAGAATTCGGGACAGGCAGCCAATAATCAGGGGCAGCCCTCAAATGGAAATAATAATGCTAATGGTAATAATCAGCAGTCGAGGCAGAAGAACAACAATTTTCCTCCTCGGAGTGGTGGATATTCGAACCACACTACATCCAACAATTACAACAGGCCTAGGCCAAATACATGGTTAGGCCAGAGTACTATGCTGATTTGACAGAGAGTGTTTCTGTTATTTGGGATAAAACTAAGAATTCTGTGAATTTTAGGAAACCAGCTCCTATCAGCAGACCGTGGGAAGAAAAGAATAATAAATTTTGTAGGTATCATGATGATATTAGGCATGATACAAATGATTGTATTGCTTCGAAAAAATAAATCCAATATTTGATTGAGAATGGGAAGCTCTTGACTTATGTGAAGTCACATGGAAGTTCATCGAAGAATAATTATGCATCAACTTTGAAGGCTGCACAGCCAGCTGAGAATTTGATGATTATGGATTCACAGGTTGATTCATTTGATGCTTCTAATGAATAGGTTGAAAAGGATCCGAACAGGTTGCTTTTGATGGCAGTGGGGGAGCCTGTTGAGGATGTTTCTGTCGAATAGAGACATGTTCAAGAATTGTGCAAATTTTTTGAATCGTTAGCAATTTTTGGGGGCAATTCAATGATTGGAAATTCAAAAATTTTAAGGAAAAGGCATGTTGTTAACTTGACAACTAAAATTGAAGGGAGAATGTCATTACATTTATATGGAAAGAGAGAAATTCCCTTCATTTTGTTTGAGGAAGATGATTTGAGAGGGACTGCAGAACCACACGAGGATGTTGTGGTAATTGGAGCTGAGGTGGCTAGTGTCGAAATTTGACGTGTGCTGATTGGAAGTGGAAGTTCCTGCTAATGTTCTTTTTAAGTCCACCTATGATGATAGGATGACAAATCATCCTCAAATTACGCAATCAGATCGTACAATTATTGGATTTCCGGGTGTTACAGCTCGTGTTGTTGGTGAATTCGAGGGAGAAGTTAGTTTGGGGAAATGACCATTCAAGAAGAAGGTTCAAGTACTTTTTGTGGTGGTGGACTGTCCCACAAGTTATAATGCTATTTTGGGAAGATCATGGCTTTCAAAAATGTATGGGGTGGCTTCAACAGTTCATCAGTGTTTTAAATACCAGGTTGGAGACAGAGTTGGAGTGGTTCAGGGCAATCAAAAGGTCGCCAGAGAGTGCTATGCCACTGCGCTTCGGGTCCGAGGATCCAACAGTGGAGATTTGATGCGAGAATAACATTTAGAAGGGGTTCCCTCGAAGTTGGAAGAAAGGGTTGACGATCCGAGGGAAACTCTGGGGTCTTTAACAGTGAGTGAAGAAATAGAGGAGTTTACTTTTTCAGAAGTAAAAGTACTTCAGATTGGAACTTTATTGACCCCTAATCTACGTCAATAACTGCTTAATTTTTTGTCTCAGAATTTGGATGTTTTTGCTTGGAAGACGGAAGATGTAACAGGAGTACCTATCGAAGTAATCTGGCATTGCTTGGCCATAGATCCGAAGGTTAAACCAGTGATTAAAAAAAGAAGAGCATTTTCATCAGAAAAAGCGGAAGCAATTGTTGCAGAAGTGGATCGGTTATCTAAGGTCGGACACATAAGGGAATCTCAATATCTTTTGTGGACTGCAAATCCGGTAGTGGTTAAAAAGAAGAATGGGAAATGGAAGATGTGTGTGGATTTTAAAGATTTGAATAGAGCTTACCCCAAAGATCCATTTCCAGTTCCTCGAATAGATCAGTTGATCGATTCCACTTCAGGCAAAAATATGTTGACTTTTATGGATGCTTTTGCAGGGTATAATCAGATCCAGATGGATCTGAAGAATCAAGAGTGCACGACTTTTATAACTGATCAAGGCCTCCATTGTTATAGGGTGATGCCCTGTGGGTTGAAGAATCTTGGGGCCACTTATAATAGATTAATGAATAAAGCTTTTGATTATATATAGACGATATGGTAGTAAAATGTTCAAGGGACGAAGTGCATCTTGATGATCTCGAAGAAGCTTTTTTAAATCTAATAGCAATCAGGTTGACTCTAAATCCGTAAAAATGTACCTTCGGAGTTCGATCGGGGAAGTTTTTGGGTTTTATTATTAGTGAAAAAGGAATAGAAGCCGACCCAGAACAATTAAAGGCTTTGATAACAATGAATTCACCTCGATCAGTTGAAGAAGTGAAAATATTGACGGAAAGGTTAGCAGCACTTAATCGATTTAATTCACGGTTTTCTGATAAATGCTTTCCTTTCTTTCAAGTATTACGAGGCCCTAATAGGTTCGAATAGACATCAGAATGCGAAGCAGCATTTACCAGCATTTAAAATTTGTTGTCATCACTAGAAATATTAACGAAGCCTCGAAATGGGGAGAAATTATTCTTGTACATCACTGTATCGGATTTTGCACTCAGCGCAATGTTAATTAGTGAAGATTCAGGAATTCCAAAGCCGGTGAATTATGTTAATAAAAAATTTGGTGGCAGCATAAAAAAGGTATATTAAGTTGGAGAAGCTGGCTTTAGCATTGGTAATTGCTGCTAGGAAGATGCGTCCATATTTTCAAGCTCATCAGGATCAGAGGATTCTGGTGTTTTGGGTAAAATGGCCTTTGACTTTTTGGTTGCCATTTTATTTCTCATAAACTAGGAATGGGTTGATCGGAGAAGATGAAAATTGATCGTAAAACTCAAATTTTACGGTGAGAATTCTGGGAATAGGGGAAAAGCAGTTGAAGGTAGCCAAAAAAGCTCTAACTTCTCTCTAGAATGTATTTGTGTAAAGAGAGTTGAAATGAGAGATACATGGTATTTATACTGAAATAGGTGAAGACGTGTGAAGATGGACATACCCATTTGGTGATAGGTTGGAATACAAATCGTTGGGTGGGTTGGATGTTCGACATTTGTCAGGTCTATATTACATATGAATATAACCGTTACACATGTAACCGTTACATTCGAGGAAGGACTATCTACATAATATGTTGAGGGTAATTTTTATTCGAAGTGATTGCATCGATTCCTTTGGTTGTTATTCAAAGGTTATTTATCCATGGCTTCGAATATGTTATTAAGAGCAGTTCAAATGTGTTTTTAAGAGATTTGATATTCCATATATGCTTCGAATAATAGTTTAAGCTAACACCTTCAAATAGTTATTTTTAAAACATGACAGTTTGGTTATTCGAAGATAAACGGCTTCGAATAGGCTGATGATTCGAAGATAAACAAGTTTTGAAGACTTTTTAGTTCTCATTCATTTACTGGCATGAGAATTAGGGGTGCTTCTGATATGGAAATAGTTTTTAATGATTGATTTGTAAATAATGTAAATTCAGGGACTTATTTGTAATTAATGTAAGTTTTGTCTTTGATTTGCGAATGATGTAAGTTTTAAGAGGAAATTGTAACTTTGTATAATTTGTAAGGACTAAATGGCAATTAGTCCATTTTTGTAACAGATTCAGTTTAAAACTAAGTCTTGGCTCCTCTATATAAAGGACCATGCTACTCTAATAAAGGGGTTGAACACTTTTACGTGAAACTTTTTTGTACTTGTGTCTTCTCTCTCTACAAATTCTTAAGCACTTTCTCTCTCTAGAATTTATCTTTAACAGTTTACTTTAGCAAATCAAAACCTTATCAAATTTCAAGAACAATGGATTTAAGTTTTGGGATATAAACGAGAGTAGAACTTGTGTAGTTTTGGATTCAGTTTTGGTATTGATTGTTGTTTTGGATTTAGCAATATTGTTTGCATTTTGGATTTGGTGTTTATATTTTGACTTTAATTTGGATTCACATTTGGTTTGGGGTTCAGTTTTAGTTTTGGTTATGAATTTGGATTTAGTTTTGGTATTCATTTATGTTTTGGATTTAGTAATATTGTCTGCATTTTGGATTTGGTGTTGATATTTTGATTTGGATTTGGTGTTTGGATTTCATTTTGGTTTTGTTTTTTGGTTTTGGCTTTGGTTTTGGTTTTAAATTTGGTTTTAGTTTTTGATTTGGCAGTATTGTTTGCAATATGGATTTGGTTAGAGATTTTGATTTTGAGTTTGATTTTAACTTTGATTTGGATTTGGAGTTGGAGTTTTGTTTTGTTTTGGTTTTGGTTTTTTTTGCATTGGTTATGGATTTGATTCTAAGTTTTGGATTTAGTTTAGGTTTTGGGTTTGAATTTGAATTCGGAATTTGAAATTTGAAGATCTTAGATTTTATATTAGTGTTAGAGATTTGTTTGTACATCTGAGATTTAAGATTTGATATTGGGTTAGAGAATTGGTTGAAGAAGATGTTGATTTAGAAGAAATGTGAATAAATATATGAAGAGTAACCATTGACGAAAAAAGTTATTTGGAAGATAAGAAGAATATTAAGTTTGAAACTCTTTTGAAGATAATTTGAAGATTGAAGGCAACTAGCGGATTTCTCATGAAAGCTTAATTAACATCTTGATTTCATATTGTGTGTGACAAACTCACAAAACTTATTAATCTTACACAAAAATTTACATAGTGAGTACATTTACTTATATTTTTAGTTTGCAAATTTGTATTTACTTTAATCATATCTTTTAAAATAAAATTTACACTATATTTTAAATAAAAAATTTCATTTATTCCTTTAAATATTTTAAAATATTTTTTAATTAGCAATTTATGATTTACATTTATAAAATAATTAATTTTATTTTTGAATATGTTTATGCACATGTTTGTTAAACAATATATATTGATACATTTTTTTAAACAATTCAATAAAACAATTTATTTATATTATAAATTATGTTTTAATACAAATTTGATTTTATTTCCATATATTTTTTATATAAAAAAATTAATTTTATTTTCATATATTTTAAAAAATATCTTTTACATAATAAATTTAATTTTATTTCATATATTTTTAAAAATATTTCTATATAATAAATTTGATTTTGTTATATTTTACTTTTAAAATATCTTTTAAAATTATATTAAGAAATATTAAGATTTATTACATAATAATTATTTCATCTATTTTTAAAAATATTTTTATATAATAAATTTGAGTTTTTTATATTTGATTTTTAAAATATATTTTAAAATAATATATTAAGAAAGATTAAGATTTATTGTGAAATGATATTATTATATGTAATAAATAATATATTTAGATATATTTAAAATACCTTAAAGTAATAGATTTAAAAAAAATTATAATGAAACCATTTTACGACCAACGAGTCGTGTAGAATGAGTTTTTTAAATTTTTTGTTTAGCTTCCCTGAGTTTGATTCATGGATCCTAATATATGTAACTTGTGTTCTTGAAAGTAAGGAAATAAATAATGATTTTAGAGAGAGAAAGTAGATATGAATTTACACTTAAAAAATATATCAATCCTTGTATTAACAGCTTCAACCTTTATTTATAGGCCAACACACTTAGTGTAACAGAATTGGTTACAAAAATATTTTAATTGCACTTTAGCCCTCATCTTTACATGTAGTCTAAATTTTATCCCATATCATTACAAATATACATATAAGACTTTATTTATAACATTTTGGTCCTCAATATTCTATTTCATTATCAGTAGCCCCCTTAGTTCTTATGAATGTCGATGAATGAGAACTAACTGTCTTTCAGAATTCTTTATCGGCGAAGAAAATTTATTTGGCCAAGGCTCGAATTATTTTGGGTCAATTGCCCCAATATTCTTGAAAAGGCGAATTGTACTCGAATTAAGGAAACTTTCTAATGATGCTTCAAATATCTTCATATGGAAATATTTTGTTCTAACGGTCATAAACCTTCGAAGCGAAAATCAAATGGGTAATGATGTCCTAGGCTCTAAGTCTTCCATTAGGCTTGTCATGTGGCAGGTGTCAAATTCTCCTTTACGTAAACGTTTCGAATTCTGCCCAATTATCTTCTCCACCTCTTCCAGTTCCCTCTCCCTTAGCTCTTTCTATAAATACCTCTTTGTGTCTCAGTTCGCTTCACAACATATTTCTAAAGAGAGAGAGAATTTGTTTGTTCTTGAGATTTCTTAGCTACTTTCATTTGGATCTTCAGTCTCTAGGATATCTTCACCGGAAAACACAAATCCACCACCCATCATTTAAATTTATTTATGAGAAAGAATCCCAAACTCAAAAAGCTAAGAACTAGAAAATCCATAAATTCATCCTCCTCATATAAACAGAAACATCACTTTGGAGCATATGACTATTTCTGTATAAGTAAAAGAGAAGATGAATATAGAGCTGCAGGATTAATAAGCAATGCTCCTCGATTTTCTACTGATACAATACTCTACGGTAACTTCGATCCAAACCCTCCTGAATTTTTGGATTCATCTCTACAAGAAAAAGGTCAATCATCAAAAACTCAAACACCAAAAACACCTTCAATACCAATTGAAATATCTCCTCGAATTTCTTCTTCAATAACAGTTCTTCGAAGTCATCATAAACTAAGTCAAACTACATATTACTTAACAAAAATAGAAGAAAAAACATCTTCTACCATCTCTGAAACGCCTCGACGACTGCCCAAGGAGCCCTCCAAGTTCATCCAACAAATCTTCTTCCCTCGAGAAGACTATTATACATATGAGAGACGAAACTGAAAACATTCTGTCTTCTCTTATCCAAAACATTCCAACAAACCCTTCCCCATCATTTCCTCCCTTGAGGGAAGTTGTGGAGACAATCATAGAGTCTCGACAAGATCCCTCACATGAAGAGCATATAGAACCCAGCCTTGAATCCCAACCCATCTTAACGTATAAATGAGGCGTCTGAGGAAGAAGTTGACTCTGAAGCTACCCATTCTAATACCAAAGATGAGACTGATGAGGAGGTTTCAAAAGATATCGAATCAGTGAAGTGTGCAATGAAAACCAAAGCACAAAAAAGATGTTATTAAATTTCTCGATGAGCTTGCTGCTTCAATTAAAGACAACCTGAAGCCATTCAGTGCAGAGTATATATTGCCGCTAAAAATGTGCCATACATTTATTATTCAGAATCTCAAGATGCCTCATTGAAAAAGCAATGGGGAATTTCAAATAATATCGAGCTTTGGTTTTCAAAAGAAGGAGAAACGCCACTAGACTATAGAAATGATAAACTAGTAGTGTATCTTGAAATAATAAATATGGGTCTTCGATTTCCATTTGACCCAATGATAGTGGAATATTTAGAGATCCTCAAACTATGTCTGATGCAGGCATATCCCAACCAATGGTTCACCCTCTTGTCTGTTATCATGGCCTCCAGACTTGGAAAAATCCACTTACCATTCAAGACTTTATCTCTTTGACCAAATTGTCGAAGGGACGTGTCATGCCTTTTATATTATCTCACTCTTGATAATGATCTTAAGATAATTGATGATTTACTGGAGACAGACAAAGGTTGGAAACAAAAATTTGTCTTCATTTTTAGAGAATGGGAGAACGACAAAGCTATATCCAACGAAAACCCATCGCGACTCAACCTCGTATGGGGAATACTAGTAAGCTCATTTGTTCATTCATTTTATATGATTTTTTTAAGTCTTCTGCTGTTATTTATTCTTTATTCTTGTATCTTTTCCATAAATTTTGATATGATATAAAATTTGTCAAAAATATGATATGGATAATTTTACCACCTTAGTAACATGGGTAGAACAAGAGTGGGGAACTGAATTTCACTCAGTCTTCCAACCTATTAAATTTCTCAACAGTCATCTCTCGAGAACCCATGTGGGTGATTTCCTCCCAAAAATCTGATGGAGCCACCCAATCCTCTCATGGATGTCAAGATGCTTGTAGCCCCTGATTACAAAGTATGCATTCTTATTCGGAGTAGATCAGACAACCATATTCCCCAAAAAAGAAGAGGAAAAAAAATATAAAAACATCTAGCACATCTGGTGCTAGCCCCTCAGACAATCCGATGTCGCAGTCAAAGTCAAAGAGGAAGGCAACAAGAAACATCCTTCCCATTATTGAAAAGGGAGAAGAAGAAGTGTTGTCACCAAAGAGGAAGAACACAACAGCCTCGAAAAAAAAATCATCCAAAACGCATCTATAAAGAAAGTAAAAAAAAATAAAGTTGTTGATGTCCTGCAAGAAGTGCTATCTTCTGAGGCCGATGAAGTTGTTGTGCTAGAAAATGAACAAGGAGAAATTGTAGCAGACGATGATCAATGAGGCAATCAGCAGGAGGAAACTGCAACAGAGAATGACCGAGGTGACGATCACCTTGATCCTAATAACTTCATCAACCTTGATCAATCTCAAGATATTGATAGAGATGCAGATCCATATATCCAATAGATTGAAGACCAACTACAAAACTATGGTGAAAATCCCGCTCCTACTCCTCTCGAAGTAACTGAATCAGAGATCCCTTTACCATTGTCTACCTCCGCTCTTATGCCCTACACCAATCATGTATTCATACTTCATCAAGAGCCATCCGAAGAAATTAAACTTGCTCTCCAACCATTTACCAACCTAGGTGTTGTAATACAAACGTTTTGCCAATAAGTAAGATTTGCCTGAAGCCACTTAGAGTTTATGGCTAAGAAGATAGTTCGTGAGAGGAAAAATGTTGTAACTGAGAAAAGAATGAGATAAATCTTTGGTGGTTTTGTCGAGGACAGTTTTCATGGATTCCAAGTTGTCAGTTCAGAATTACTCACATGAATCATTCACCTAAAAAATCATCTCAGATTGGTGCACACAAAAGATATGGAAGACCTATTGGAAAATGGATTCGAGGATAATTCTACAACATAGGAAATACTTATGTAATTTTTTGGTTTTTTTTTCGTACTTGTTGTATCCATGTTAAAGTCCCTGCTTTGTCGGGCATTTTAAACTTTAGACACTATTAATGGAACTTTTTTATTTTTGGACAATGAAAGGAAATTTTAAGGTTAACTAACTTTTAATTGAAAATCCCATGAAATCCAAGAAATAAATAAGTGATTGTTGACTAAATTTTGTTGGAAGACCCCTCGAAATCTAAGAAAATTAAATGATTCTTCATCAACTTTCGTTGGAAGACCTCTCGAATCCAAGAAAATTAAATGATTGTTGACCAAGTTTCGTTCGAAGACCCGTGAGATCCAAGAAAAATAAATAATTGTTGACCAACTTTCATTGGATGACCCCTCGGATCCAAGAAAATTAAAAGATTGTTGATTAACTTCCGTTGGAAGACCCCTCAGGTCCAAGAAAATTAAATGATTGTATCGGCACCAAATATTGGGTTGACAACTTGTAAGGAATATTACAATAGTAAAAAAATATATTTATAAATCGGTTACGCATGCACCTCGTTAAAACCTTCCAGCACCCCTAGGGTAGAAAGAGTATTCCACCGACCTCTAAACAAGTTAGAAATTATATATACAATGTTTACCTTCATTCCAAATACAACTTAAGGTGCTCAATATTCCACAGGTGCCAAAAATCGTTTCATTTTTTATCTTCGAGTCGATATGTTCCTAGGTTTACCATTTTAGTTACCATTTATGTGTATTCCCAGTTAGGTCGCAACATACCGATTCTTTTATCTTTTATATGAAAAAAAATACTTTCATGAGGACCTTATGCCATCCACTAAACTCCCGTCGCCTGACCCTGCATGCATACATGCTCCACATCAGCGTTTGGTAGTGGAGAAAATTTAGTTGTGCCCGCATTCTTTTCTCTTCAATCAAGTCAAACTCAGCACGATTTTTCTCGTCGTTACCCTCTTCAGAATACTCATTAAATCGGTATAAAGGGAAGACTATCTCAGATGGTGTCACAACGTCCATCCTATCGAATAATATGAATGGGAATTCTTCCATTGTTGTTTGGGGAGTGGTTTGGTAAGCCCATAATATATTTTGCAGATAGTCCGACGATTTTCTAGCCATAATTTTCTTAAGCCCATCAAAGATTGTCCAGATAGTTAATTTGACTTGACCATTTTCTTGTGGGTGGAATAATACCGAAAAATATTTTTGTATGCCCGGGAAGAGCATAAAGTTTTCATGTTTTTGTTGTCAAAGTGCAGGCCATTCTTCATTGTTAGCCTCTTCAGAACACCAATTCTTTGATATCCGCAGTAATTATTGGCCAATAATAACCTGCTAGTGAAACTCTTCGCGTTAGGATTTATACCCACATTGTGTCGACCTCTCGTTGTAGTGTAGTGTTAGCAAAATTTTGGCAATGCATTGCGTAATGATTTCTAATATAGAATACCTCCGAGTATCACTCTAAATCGTATCGTTTTAGTCGTTGCCTTATCAATTGGTAAGACGTCGTTGGTTAAAAATTCAATGATGTTATGCCTCCAATCATTTTCAACACTTGTTGAAATTTGGAAATCCTCATCTGACCCCGTAGTCAGCTTGGAACCTTTCACGATCAAAGGACTTTCCTGCGTAAGTATTCATAGGTTTCTTTCAGAGTATGTGGTGGTAACCAAAGAGCCACCCACATAATTTTATGCCCTGCGAATGTGCTCATACTTTAGGCTTTCGAAAACAACTGCCAAAACCTACAAAGTTTTCAAGTATTTTACTAAGTGATCTTTCCTAACTTGGTCTGGTTAGATGCATGATTTGCGTGGAGTTGCAAGTCGTTTACCAATCAAACCTTTTCGGCCACCCATTTGTGTGTGAGTCATAATCTTGCCAAATCAGGCTCGTATTCCACCTCATTATTTGACGTTTAAAATCCGAAGTGTATAGCCTAGTACACCAAATCATCCTCATGCGATCATGTCACCTTTATAATATCATAATCCTCGAAATAGAGAAATGGGGATAGATTTTGGTATAAACTAAGTAAAGCACCCGCTTCCAACAATACGCAAAATGTGCCTTTTTCGGGAGAAGTTTATAGTGCCTGAAACGGTATCACCCCCAAAGATTGTTAAAGATTAAAAACAAACACATAATTCACTAACCTTCCCTTTTATTGCGAGTTCCTCCACCATCATGACTTTATTCTTGCTTGGCTTTGGGTCCGATTATTCCAAAGAAGCGTCAAAAGAATCAACAAGCTCTAAAATCATCAAAGCATTTTTTTTCTTCGGAGCTGGAATGACCTCCGTCACCATCGGATCACACCAAAAGTGTTTCTTAACGAATATTGTCAATTTATTTTTCCCAATCAACATTTGGATTTCTTTCTTTTAGCGCAATACAATCTTCTGTATCATGTTTGACATCGTCGTGGTACTTGGGATACGAGCTCCTTCTACTTTCATATAAAATATTGGCGGAAAATGTTCAAGAATATGTCAAAGTTCTTGATACAACCCTGCAGCAGACGATTACACCACTTCAAGGGGCCATCCTTAAATGTTTTGGAGAATTCTCTATACAATAGCTTATCGTCGTGTACATAGTTAATCACAAAGTTCTTGAACTGTCTTATGTGGATGTCTAGGTCTGGAGTCCCATCGAACTTTTCCAATCTTGAGATGTCAAACAATTTCCGCATATGCCCAGAGCTAATCTGCGCAGAAAAATGGGATGATCTCCAATTGTGTCCGGCTTTGTACATACCCATCGGGGCCTTCGTTTGCAATAGTGTACAAACCCTATTAGGACAAGTTCTCGAATTGATCACTTACACGGTACTTGAAGCTCTGGCTCTCCGACGGGAACTGAATGTAGGGTGTGGCTTTCTCCCTTCTAAAAATAATTACTACTACCGTTCTTCGGACCCAATTATCATTTTTTTATTATTCGTTCCCACTTCAAAACCCTAGCTCGGTGAGATGTTCGATGGTTGTCTTTATGTCTATTTGAAACCTTTGTCTTGCTATTCCTCTAGCGTCGGTCATCGATCTCCAAAGAGAATAATTCATCTGAATCCTAGATAGAGTAGTCCCTAGATTTAGTAGAGTCATAACGACCCCTAGATTATTTTCCTTCCTCGAAGAGTAACGGCTTCATCGCCTGTACATTTCGTGCTTGCCACTAGTCCGACGAGCATCCTCTACTTTATTTTCCTCTGATAACTATTCTTATCAATCACCGCAGCGTCTTTCTCCGAATTTAGCTTTGTTATATCCTCCAAGAGTTATTTTCTTCAACCTACTAAGGCAAATGATCAAAGGATATTTATCCTTGATTTTATATTAATTTTACACTAATATAATTTTTAGTTTTAATTAATTATAAAGAAAAATACTATCATTTGGTTTTTTCATTTATTAGTGAAGTGTGAGCACATGAGCAAAAATAATAAAAAAAGTTAAGATTAAAAATAAAAGGTTTATTATTAAAGAAGCAGATAAAAACCAATTACTTGAAGAAAATTAAAGAAAGAATAAAGGAAAGAAAGAGAAAAGATAAGATATTAATTTATGATCGGAAAAAAGAAGAGGAAAATGTTTGGTGTTTTATAACAAATTATGATATCTTATTATTTAATTTGAAAGAATAAAATAATTCTTATATTTTATTTAATAAGATTTGTATTTATATTCTTTGAAGATGTGTTTTGTCCGTAGGATATTAGGGTTTAATAAAAAAGCCCATAATTCTTTCTATAATAAAACCTTAATGTATCATAGAGAGAACACGAGCAGAGAGCCTGATAACGAAGAAAATCAAACACAATTTATTTTCTGATATTTTTGTTACTTTTATCTTCTTTTGAATTTTTATATGGTGAACAAGATTAGCATGAGCTAATCCTCTCTGCTCTGGGGGTTAGAAAACCTCTATAAATACAATAGCTATGTGATTTTTATTATATTTTCAATTTCTATTTTATTTATATTATTTAGCATTGATATTAAACTTAACGCTTGCAATTACTTATGAGTTATATTGCATGATAATAGATTTATGAGTAAGACCGAGAAGTAAAGTCTATATCTAAACTGTATCAATGCCACTAGGTTGAATGAGTAGTACGCTACGACCATGATCTATTGAAATCTGAACTAGATTCTTAGTTTTTATGGTCCAATTGTAGGAGGTAAGGACTTAAGATATAACAAGCCATATAAAATGATTAGTTGTGTGAGATCAAGATATAATCACAACATCCTAAAAGAGAATCTTATTTTAAAGAATATAAGTTTAATTTAGATTATGTAAATTAGATAAAAACCATAGAAATTGTTTATACATGTTTAATTATCTCCGGAATTGTTTTAAGATAAATATCATTTAATTTAGTGAAGTGTTTTTATTTAATTTTATTTCAATAATCAACTATTTGATCTTCACATCAAATTTTTATTATTTTTTCTTAGTTTGACTTTTATTTTATTTTTTGCCTAATTAAATTTTACCAATACATTTATTTATTAAATAAATAGATTATTTTATTTTAAATCTAGAGAAAAAAACAATTGCTCCCTTTGGGTTCGATATCTAGAGTATAAAATAGTATAAATCTACAAGGAAAATGGTACACTTGTGATTTTTCGTATCAACAGATTATTCGAGATGCTCCTCGGTATACTGATTATCGTAATGCCGTTCATATATCATCTTCTTTTCGAAGCGATGATCTTCGGACATGCCTCTGGTCACTAGGCCCTTCATGCCAACATTAGGCTCCTCTAGTATTTTCATATTCATCTCTCTCAGAAAACTTAGCAATAAAGGAGTGGTTTTGGAAAGACGATTCTGGGTACCAACTGTTTCCCACATACGACACCAATGAAAGTTCCAAAGATTTTCGGAGGGTGTTATAAGTCTGAGTTATTTTCGGGTGGTTATTTAAAGAGAGAAACACTAGAAAGCTAGAAATAAAAGTTGACAAAATAGAAATAAAGAAATAAATGTTCACCCTTCCTTACGAAGGAGTGTTCCTTTTATATAGGTCTGATGGTGGCCCTAAGAGCCGTATTAATTGTCCGATTAAGGATATTTCTTTCCATTATTTCACTAATCTCAACCATAGTTACTACTTATTACACAAAATACCCTCAATGTTACACATGTGTTGGGCCTATTATATAAGACTTATGTGAAGCCAAAGTAGTCATATATTCAACCGATCTAACTCGTAGTCCGGATAATTCTCACCCTTATTATATAATGTGAGTGAAGCTATTTCTAACAAATATAGATTTAATTAATATAAACATAATCGTATTTTATTTTTCTTGTCTTTATTTATATAAAGTATTTTTTTAATGTCTCATGAAATATTATATTTGTAATAATATAGATTATAAAATGTGGTACAAAATAAGTTTGTTTTGATTTATTAAAAAAAAATTATCATACTCAAATATAAAATCTTCCTCTCCATAGGCAATGATTCCGGATCTTTCATATCTTCGTTACATATGATTTAATATTATTTGCAGAAGTTTTGAAAGAAAAAAGAAATTTCATTAAAGAATTATTGCAACTGTTTTACAATGAATCCG
The DNA here is from genome assembly GCA_036936605.1 of Limnanthes douglasii subsp. nivea. Lineage (NCBI taxonomy): Eukaryota > Viridiplantae > Streptophyta > Magnoliopsida > Brassicales > Limnanthaceae > Limnanthes > Limnanthes douglasii. Next base: position 157,904,219 of record JAUPFV010000001.1, read on the forward strand.
GCCAATTAGTAAGTGATGCGAAGTCTATAATAATATTTTATGGGAATGTACAACAGATTCGTAAAAATAATTTGGCACCTAATAGTGGTCTTTGGTTTATGGAATCTTTGGAAACATTTATGGGTACACCAATTCCTCTAGGCCGCCTTCCGAGAGAGTTTTGTCGACAAATTGTTACGAAGATGAGAGGAAAATTTTCGAATTAGAAAGCGCATAATCTCTCTCTAACGGGTCAGATAACTCTAACATAATCGGTTTTGAGCGCTCTAATTTATATATTTACAGATGAAGTTGTTGATGCATGTGTGCAATGAAGTCGATTGAATTATTGGAGATTTCTTTTAGGGTTCATTTGAATAAGGTGTAAAGATATATTGGGTGGCATGAGACATGATCTATCGACTAAGAAAGGAAGGGGATATAAGATTTAGGGTTACAAGGAATTTTAATATAACTTTATTGGCTAGATGAAAATAAAAATGGATTATGGATTATGGATTATGGGTGAAAGTTCTCTAACAAAAATATTTTAAGGAATGCTTGATGGACCGCGTAGTTAAGTCGTTTGATTCGATGACATATAAAAATATATTGGAAGGATCGGATATGTTGATTAATACGGTGAGTATAGTTCACCATTGTGATGGAGAGTGGTACAATTAAAAACTGGAGCAATCAGGATTATTTTCGATAAAATCGACTTATAATTCATTGATCCCACCGCGTGTAGAGGGCATCATTCAAGTGGGAAAATATTTTAGCACTCAAAATTCTATAAAAAGTATGAGTACTATTTTGGCGTGTCATAAGTAATAGGCTTCCCACGACGGTTAATTTGATGAGTCAGAGTGTCACAATGCCGATTCTTTGCAGTGGACGTGGTAAGGTCCCGGAGACGCTTATCCACTTGTTATGAGATTGTGAGTGGTACAAAGATATTTGGGAATCATAGAGTAACTTTGTGGTTTAAAAGAATAGATTCGAGAGCACCACGAACTATGTAGCACCTATTGGAAGAGCATCAAAACTTCAAGGTGAACAACAAGCATTATGGATTTGCGCATCAAGAAATGAACGAGCATATGTAAGAGATATTAGATGGTGGCGCAAATTATTAAGGTGTCCGGGAAGTCCAAAAGTCTAGAAAATTTAACTCTTGGATTGGCTATAGTACGAAGTATATGGATTGATAGGAATAACATGATTTTTGAACTTAATGCGAAGCAAAAGTCTATAATATCAATTTGCGCTATGTTTTGGATCACGACCAAATACTATGTTCGAGCTTGAGGGTAAAGAGGTTGACGGGAGATTTATAGTGTCGTCGTGAAGTACATTAGTAAAATGTACGAAGCCAAGTACAAAAGATAAACTCAAGCTTGGTAATATTGTCTTTTGAGACAAAACTCTATGTGTTACAATTTGGGTTATATATAACGTTGGATCGTAAGTATATAATGCTTGTTGTATAAACAAAATCGCTAAACTTACCCACACTAGTGAAATGTGGTAACGATAATATGGGCCATGAAAAAGTGAACTTACGACTTTTAAAAAATTCTACGAATAATTCAAACATTTAATTAACTGTGGTTATGAAAAACTAACTATTATACTGACCAGATGGTCCAATAAATACGGTTACAATGATAGATTAAACTCTATTGATTCCCAAGATGGTTAAAAATTTATTATGACAAAATAAATATAAATAAACTACTCGTAAATTTATCTACCTTTAAATTTTAAATGCACAAAATTAGAAAAAAAAATGAAAAACACTGGACTAATTAAGCTATGCCACTAGTTTCGGTGTTAATCTACTTAATTAGAGCATGCACATCGTATGTGTTAAAATATGTGTTAAATATCTTGTTTGTTAGCGCGTTCCTAAATTAACTCCAATAGATGTGTTAAGTTATGCGTTAACTAAAAAAACTTAAAAATAGCTAGTGGTCTTGTTAAATACCTAGAGCGACTTAACAAAGCCACGTAAACCATGTTTGTTGTTTTTTTCGTTTTTTTTAGTTTCCAATTTTATTTTTCGTTTTTAATGTTTGTTAATAAATATAAAAATAAAATATAACTTTTATAAAAATAATAATAAATTTTAATATATTATTTTTGAAAGATATTTTGAAAATAGAATATAGCAAGATCAAATTTAATATTTCAAAAATATTTTTAAAAATAAATATAAATATAATAAAATTTATTTTTTTTAGGAGGGAACCCGGCTGCGCACAGGGTAAACTCTCAGTCTAACGCAATAGCCTGAAGATAAACCACACAAAGTGACAAACTCAGCTGAGAAAGCGTATGTAAAAGGACTCGAACTCATGACCTTTGATCATGAGCATGTCTTACTCAACCAACTCGGCTACCCATATAAGATATTGTTGTAAAATAGACAGAAATTATATCTTTAACAAACCCTCGTATATTTTTTTATTCTTTTTTTACTTCTTCTCTTTTTCGACTTGTCAATTTTTAAAAGAAAGGCTTTTGATTTTTTTATCAACATAAAAATAATAAAACAAAATATTTAAAATTTTATACGATAATAAAATTAAATAACATTTTAATAGATACAATAAAATAAAATTAAAAAAATATTGTTTCTCAGTTATTATTGGAGTGGAATTTAGGTTGTTAACTAAAAAAAGTTAAATGAAACTACTACACGAATTTAATCTTAACAAATGTACATACTCTGATAATCTTAACAAATGTGCTCTGTGTTTAGAAAATAATTACTTAGTAGTTCACTCTAACATTTTTTTAAAGCAAAAGAAAGAATTTTATTAAGAAGGACCAAAGAATATCAAATTACAAACTACAGGTCTTAAAGATAATAAGACCAAAAATAAGGAAAGGGGTCAAAATTGACAAAAGAGTCAATCAGATCCCTAACCCTCGATCGAAAACACCAAAGGCCTCCACAGCTTCAACACAACGATCTCTCTCTCCCAGCTTCAGCCTCTCCACCATAACCAAGCCCCAAACACCATTAACCAACCGATCTTCTGATTCGACAAGGTTGACGCTCATCTTCAAGACCCTTTCTTTTCAATCTGAAAAGGAAGGTTTGAACTGGGTGATGTGCACCGTAGAATCAGTCGATCCAGACCTTCTTCACCATTAACCCCTAACTCGAATCACCTTCAACACAAGCCAAAATCGAAACAGACTAAGAAATGTACCCAACCCCAAGGCTCTCCAGCAACACAATCGAGCGAAGATCATCAGGGGGAGTTTCAAATTGGATATTCTTCTTCGAGTTCAACACAGATTTCGTCTGATCATCATTCTTGAATGAATTAGCGATCTACAGATAGTCAGAGAATCAAACAGGTACCAGGCCTCTTTTCTAGTAGCTAACAAGTTAATTAGAATCAAATTATCAGATTCTACATCAATGTTAACCCACTGATTTTATTTGCAGATAATCAAGCCTTCGACTAAAGCACTGATTTCAGCAAAAAAAGGGTTAATCTTGCCCAGGAGAGAACCACGACCCAGAAGGACATCACCTTCTGAGTTTCGAATCAGAATCCCAGTGCTAGCCTCTCCGAAGTTATTGCACGCGTCGTCTACATTTAGTTTCATCCTCCCTGGATTCGGAGCGATCCATCTCAGGTAACTCGGAACTTTACGATTGTTAACAGAACAGCACCCTAGGGAAATACCAGTAAAACCAACATTAGCCCAGTGTTTATAAGTAATTACATTAGATAAATCCAGACTGATAATTATATGAACAACTCTGTCAATGGCCCTTTGAACATTATCTGGAGAGTCACCAAACTTTGACAAGTTTCTGTTTCTCCAGATAACCCAACAAATCATCTGAGGAATAATGCGAGTAATGTGACGCTTAGACTTAGAAAAACTAAACCAGATATGCAAGACATGAGACAGAACCATATGCCTTCTAACATTAATCCTAAACAAGCTACTAAAATAGTTTTAAACAGGCCAGGAAAAGCAGCAATTAATGAAGAGATGGTTCATATCTTCACAATTTTGACAGAACTGACACTTAGAAACCATAGAGACATGCCTTCTCATAAGGATAGAATCGAGAGGAATATATCCCTTAATGAGCTTCCAACACAAAAACGAGTACTTCTTAGGAGTAGAATGATTCCACATACAAGAAAGAAGACCAGACTTAGGATTACTATGCCTGATATTATTCCAAGTAGAGTTTAAATCAAACTCCTTACTAGTAGAAAGCTTCCAAATGATATCATCAGCCTTATTAGAGTCAATTTTATATTTAGATATATGATTAACACTATCCGGAGGCAAAATATTATGAAGCACATTATAATCTCATCTATCAGCTTTCCAAAAAGAACAAACACTAGCACTTAAAAACCAATTAAAGGAGTTAGTATCACTTATCAAATGAGGTCTATCATGCCAGTCTTCAAGCTAGAAATCAATAAACCCCTGACCCAGCCTCCATTTTATGTTCTTATTAGCAGATTCTTTAATCACTGAAAGCCTCTTCCACACTACCGAGTCAGTGCTTTTGCAAACAACTTTAAGAGCATGGGAGTCTTTACAATAGGTCTTGTGCATTAGAGAAGCCCACATACTATTATTTTTCTTGAAAATGTACCATAGTTTATAAGAGAAAGCAGTTTGAACATCACAAAGACTTTTGATGTTGAGACCACCCTCAGCATAAGGCTTACAAAGCTGATACCAACTAGCCCAATGAATAGTCTTAACATTATAGTTAGACCTCCAAAGAAACCTATTAAATTGTCCTTCAAGATTTTTAATAATGTTATTAGGAATAAAGGAATTCTGCATCCAATAGAAGACAATAGGCATTAAAACAAAATTTATAAGAGTCAACCTGCCCCAAAATAATAGGTTTTTAAGATCCCAGACCACAATTCTATCATGAATCTTATCCAAAAGAGTCTGAAAAAACTTCCCTTTGTTGCTACTAGCAATGGTTATCCCTAAGTAGTTGAATGGCAAGTAATCAGCATTGAACCCAGCTTGAATCTTAATATTGTTTGCAGCAGTATGGTTAACTTTTCTAGATATAATAACATTTGTTTTGTCTTTGTTTACAGACTGACCAGACGCAAGATGATATTTATCAAACAAGCTACCAAGCAAAGCAATGGAATCAGCCTTACAGTTGGTAAAAATCAAGACGTCGTCTGTAAATGCTAAACAAGGCACCAGTAAGTTAGATCTAGAAGTATATTGAATAGGCTTATTATTTTCAAAAAGCTTGTAAATGCCACGAAGCAAAACATCCTCAGCTAGGATAAACAGGCTGGGAGACAAAGCGTCTTCTTGCCTGATACCTTTGTTCTGTTTAAAGTAATCATAGCTAGAACCATTTATAAGTAATGAAATATGAATCTTTGTAATCATTTTCCTTATTAATTCAATACAGTTATCAGCAAAACCAAAGCATTTAAGAACTCTAAGAATGAATGCATGAGAATGCTTATCAAAATCTTTAGACATATCTAATTGAACAATATCATTCCGAGATTTAGGTTTCCTATCAATGTCATACACCAATTCTTTCGTAATTAAAATATTATCATGTATCAACCTCCCTTTGACAAAAGCACCTTGCATTTTTGAAATGATGTTAGGCAGAATAATAGAAAGTCTAGAGTTTATAAGATTGAAAAGAATTCTATTAAAAATTGAACAAAGACTAATCGGCCTAAAAGCCTTCCAATCAGTAGGGTTAGCACACCTTAGAACAAGACAAAGACCAGTTGCAAAGACACCTTCAGGAATGTCATTCCCTAAAAGATAAAAATTAAGAGCATTACACAAATCAGTATTAATAATAGACCAACAAAATTTGAAGAAAAAGATGTTAAAACCATCCAGCCCAGGAGCACTATCTGACTTCATATTAGCAATAACACTCCAAACCTCATCTTTATTAGTCTGCCTCATGATAGAATTACTATCCTCATGACTAACCATATTAGGAATACAACTGAAGATCTCATCCTGCATAAGTAAAGTCTCTTCCTCTCTATCAGAATAAGAAAAAGAAGATAAATGGACTTAAAATAACGCACAGCAGAGTTAGAAATATCTAAAGGGTTATCAAGCCAAGAACCATTGTCCTTAATCCCTTTAATATAATTACGCCTTCTGCTTTTAGAGACAAAATCATGGAATAACTTGGTGTTAGCATCACCATCTTTGATCCACCCATTGTAGCACTTCTGACGCCAAAAACTTTCTTCGTTTCTGAGAGCCTTTAAATATAAACTATTAGCTTTCGAAATATCAGACTTAGAAGAACTACTATTGGATTCAGCATCAATAAGCTCCATTCTTCTAACAACCTCAGTAGTCTCTTTTACTTTACTGAAAATGTTGCCAAAGATATTCAAATTCCACTTCTTAAGACAAAACTTGAGCCTCCTCAACTTATACCAGAAGACCTGACCCTGATCTCCATTGCAATGCAAGCCCCAGTTCTCCTTTACAGTACTTAAAAAACTAACATCATCAATCCAAGCATTAACAAACTTAAAACTCTTCTTGCAGTTAATATTATTAGGAGCCTGATTAGATTGAATGAAGAAGAGAGCATGGTCAGAACAAGTTCTGACCATGTAATAAACCTTGGTATCCATAAAGGTGCTGATCCATTTTTCATTAACCAAAGTTCTATCCAACCTTTTCCAACGAGTCCCCCTATTCCAAGTGAACCTCGAACCAATGTAGCCAACTTCCTCAAGATTACAAAACCTGATAGCCTCATTAAGGTCATTAGCATTATTATGATCAAAATTAGAACAGCCAACCTGATCTTCAGTAAAAGTAATAGTATTGAAGTCGCCAGTAATGATCCAAGGAGTATCAACAGGAGCAAACACTTTCATCTGATTCCAGAGATCCCTTCTAAGCATCCTCTGACTCTTCGCATAAACCACCGAGAAATTAAACAAAAAATTACAGTTAGGATAAGAAACCAACATGTTAACCAACTAAACATGATCATCAAGGATATCAATCACAACATCATCCTTCCAGAAGACCCAAATCTTATTAGAACAGTTAGAAAAGAAATTCTGAAAGCCAAGAACATCAGCCACACCACTCAACTTACAAGAATCAGCCATAGGCTCTTGAATAGACACAATCTTAGAATTATTATCTTTGATAACAGAAAGAAGCCTCCTCAACGTAGGCTTATTATTCAGGCCGCGAGCATTCCAATTAGTGATCTTTATCATTGTCAGATAAAGATTTTTGTTTCGATTTTCCTCCTTTCATAGATAGAGGATTAATGGCGAGCTTCTTAGATTTCCCCTTCTTCAATTGAGACTTAATCTTCCCACTGATAATAGAGTCAAAACCTTTGTTAACAGTCTGATTTCTCGGAGTATTATCACAGCTTACAATATCTCCAATCAAATCATTATCCTCAGACTGATGATTACTTTGAGCAAAATCATGCTCAATTCTATGCAGGGCCTCAATCACTTCCATATTGTTATCCACATTAAGGTCTTCACCAACAACAGAATCATTCACCTGAGTTACATGATCCTTAGTACTGATAACAGACCTCAGCTTTCTTCTATAATCTTTACTGAAGGATTGAGAGTTACTAGAGTTCGCATTTGAAGTTCTTGGACCACAACGAGAGTCTTCTTCCACAACACCAACTTTATCCCTAACATTAACAGTTTCACCCTTCTTACTGACCTTATTAACACTTTCAGCACATCTTTCTTCACAATTCACATCACAATTTTCAATCTTTTCATTATCTTTAACAACTTGAAGTTTCTTTTTGCACTCACTATCTTTATGACCAAGATGGAAGCAAGTATTACAATAAGGAGGCACGTTCTTGTAGCTTATGTTAATCCAGCACCCCTCATTCGAGCCAAAACCAGCCCAAAGTCTGTACTTAAGAGGTATCGAAACATCAAGCTCAACATGAGCGTAACAAGCATTCATGAGAGCTTTGTTTTCAGAAACTATAACCCTATATGTGGTACCAATAGAAGAAACTAAACTATGTATAATAGAGCTATTATACATAAATTCAGGAACTCTCTCCAAATGAACCCAGACCAGAGCCTTCGAACACTCATACCTTCTGTCAAAACCAGAATCCCAGCGAAGGATTCTCATCGATTTACCTTCAATATTTCAAACGTATTTAGACCAAATACTACTCACATCAGCCTTTAACTGGAATTCGATGAAGATATGCCTCGAATCAAGGCTACAAAACTTATACGAACCTTTAAACTTAAAGTTCTGAAGAAACGCTTCAAGAACTGATTTCTGCGGAATTTCATCCTTAAACTTGCAGACAACAATTGTTGAAGAATTTTCAAGGAGAAAACTCTTAACATCAGTTCTTGAAGCGTTTCTCCTTGAAACCATAGAGCAGAGAGGAAGAGAAAGTCGTGGGGTAGGGAGAAATTAGGGTTAGTCAAAATTGGGGAAATTGAGACTATGATTTGGTTGGGTAATTGGGGTAAACGGGTCGGATTTGGTTATATTGTACTGGGCTGGGCTAGGTTTTATTATTACGGGCTGGGCTAGGTTCGATATGGTTTCGGGTTTTGGGTTAACTTAGGGTAAATAGTAAGGCTGTTTCCATGGTCCCCCATGTTTACCACTTGTATCAACTTGGTCCCCTTCCTTCAATCATGCATAGAACGCATGCTCATCCTTTTTTTAAGTTGCAATTCTAGTCCCCCCGCACATGTGAAGCTTGTGAGCTTGACACGTGGCACCTGTTTTTGTTGCAAGAATGGTCCCCCAAATTTTCTTCCAAAATTACCCCTGCTCGGTCCAACTCAGCTGCCTAGTCAGCTGCCCCCTCAGCCTTACTATTTACCCTAAGTTTTTACCGTTTTACTAAAAAACTTACCATTTACCCTAACTTAACCCAAACCCGAAACCATATAGAACCCAGCCCAACCCGTAATAATAAAACCCGACCCGTTCGTATTAATTACCCCAAACCCCAATTACCCAAACCCTAATACCAGACCCCTATTTCTGTTTGTAATCGCAGAACCTCTACTGCTAACTCAGACCCATCTTTCTTCCTCCTTCCTACCTTCTTCTTTCCTTCACCAAACCCATGGCTTACTCCAGTGTTTCAAGACTCTCTACTAACTCGGGTGTCGATGGTATTTGTGAATGAGGGTTACCCAGTATAACCCGGATTGCATCGACGGATCCAAATCGAGGAAGAAGATTCACAGGATGTAGCAATTTCGGTGTAAGTATTGTGTTCGAGTTACTATATGTTACTTTGTTAGCCCATAATCTTCTTCTAAACTCTGATTTTGTAGAGAGGAGGTCATTGTCGTTATTTTCGTTGGATTGATCCCCCAATTAACAATGGGTCACAATCTGCTATCAATGGATTATTGAAGAGGGTTTCAAGATTAGAAAAAGATTGTGAAAGGATGAAGAAGATTACAATTTTTCTGTTTGTATTGGTAGGGAGTATAATAACATTTGAATTGCTTTCGTATGGTTAGTCTACTGTAATTGCTTAGCCACTGTAATCTCGAAGATATTAAGAGTTGTATTTGTTGGGTGGATGTTTATTATTTCAATGATAATTTACGATTTGTAATTCAATGTGTTGTAGTTGTAGATTTCCGTTAAGTCTAAAAACCATTGATTTTAGCCTCTGTTAAGTCTAAAAAATATTGATTTTAGCCTCTGTTAAGTCTAAAAAAACATTGATTTTAGCCTCTGTTAAGTCTAACAACCATTGATTTTAGTCTCTGTTTAGTCTAAAAACCATAAAAACCATTTATTTTAGCCCCTACATTTGTGACATGTAAGTGACCCATAAGTGACCTGTAAAATACTTGGTTCAACAAATGGCTTGAACCTGTAATTTAATGCATACATATCTACAGCATACAAAATGTGAACCTGTAATTTAATTCATACAAATATAGTGTATACTAAAATACTAACATCGTTGGGAGACAAAAAATATATACAAAACACGTTTCATTAAATTAAACCAGAAACCATCCAGTGCTTACGTTACAAAAAACCATCTAGTCGTCTAAACCTTCACAAAAAATCAGTTCCTAAATTGGACTAAACATTCACATGATCTCAAAAAAGACCCCACATAGCAGCCTAACCATCCATAAGTTTACAAAAAAAAACAGCACCATAGTTACATCAACTAATGAAGACAGAAACACTCGCTAAGGTTGCTTTCTCTTGTTGAGGTTGGAGGAAGCTTGATTTGCATCTTTAAATGTCTTCATGTCTCCTGTTCTCTTCCAAGTAGTATGAGGAGAGGTTATGCTGTTCTGAGAAGGAAATATACCACTTGCTTCCTGTTATATACAGTAGGAATCAATTCAACCATGGTTGCCTCCACTTGCAATACTATATACATAAACTTTAATAAAGTTAAGTTAAGAATCTTACAGGGTGGACAGCTTTTTGTTTCTCCAATTGTCTACCACGTGAGTGGTCTCTTCTATCAACACAATATACGACAGTATCCTGCAATCAAGAAAACAAACAGCACTATTAATTGGACCACCAACAACCAACAACTAATTGGAACATCTACCAACAAATAAATGGGACCACCAAGCAACAAGAAATGAGACCATCTACCAACAACGAATTGGACCACGAACTAACAAGTAATGGGACCAATTACCAACAACTTATTGGACCACCAATCGACAACTTATTGGACCACCAACCAACAATAATATACCAAAATCCACTACTTAAGCCCAATTGCATTCTTCAAAACAGTTATGTATTCAATTGCAATTACATCACTCACACCAATCGGTTTCAAATGCAATTACAAGACTTACAGCAAGCCCACAAAGCAACAACAGTTAAGGTTTTATATTACAAGCCCAAACCAACATGTAGTACATTACAAACAAGAACGATATTAAAGAAGCAGTACTATGCAGCCAGTATCAAACAATACTATTATAATAGAGCGAACCAAACTTACATCAGCCATAACAGTTTGGTCCCCAACTCCACCTCTTCTCATCTGTTGTAAAATGGACCCTATGTAAGTTATTTAAGGCAATGGTATAATAAAAAACTAATAAAATCTAGAATTACGAAGTAGTTACCGTTACGACATTGTAGTTCGACCCTCCTGTTGATTGAATGTTCGATGTAGTTGATGTTGGAGGAATTGGAGTACTTCTTTGAGGTGGTGGAGTACTTCTTTGAGGCAGTGGACCTTCTGGAAAGTTTGTTGGGGCTGTTGGGGTGGAGGTAGCACCTTCTGGAACGTTTGTTGGTGCTGTTGTTGTGGCGGTAGAACGTTCTTGAACGTTAGGTTGGGCTGATGGGGTTACCGTTGGACATTTACGTCGATTGTGTCCACTACGCCTACAAAGACCACATCGGCTAGTGTTATGTCTCTTAGACAGCCTTGTTGTGCTAGGTTCAACAGCTGATGGTGGTTGGAGTCTTTCGGAAGGATCTTTCCTTCTGGCTGTTTGTCGTCTGCCGCGAACAACTTTTGCTGGCGGAGCTGTTATCGGTTCGCAGGTGGTTGAAGGCCAGAGCATAGACCCGTTGATAGGGTTAATAGTGTGATAGTAAATCCTTCTCTGCGTTGCAACGTGATAACAGTCAGCCACGTAGTCAACTGGATCACTGAAAAATGGTCTTCCGATTGCTTGTAATACTCAGGTTTAAGTTCACGATTATGAACAAGAGAAGAAACAGATTGTTTAACAGTTTCCGCAAAAGATTTCTTAGGCTTGGTTGCTTCAACATCCTTAAGAAGAGAAAGAAACTCTTCGGGAGAATTAAGGTTTAAAGGGTTTGTATCCATGGCAAGAAGCAAGAAGGGAGAAGGAGAAAATCACCAAAGGGTGAAGAAACCCTTTCTTGTAGGTATATATCATTTAATACCTCTGGTTCACTCTAACATTAATTCATAACTGAAGCCTTAATATTTTAAAATTGGACTAATATACCTAATTAACGACTTATATATCCAATAGGTTTACTCAATTGAAGTTTTGTTACACCTATCAAAATAACTCGATTTATTTTATAAATTAGCATAAATTACACAAAAAATAATGTAGTACGAGTCCCGTGACAAACTATATTTACTACAACAACAAAAACAAATAGATGTGGAATCATTTTGAGTCCAAATACACCACTATATTCAAACTCATTAATTAGGCTTATGTGTTAAGCAGTAAGCAGTACTATTACGTTTGTGTATCTATTGTATTTATTACGGGCAAACGTTTCGGCCATTTTATTTCACTACTTATTTAACCGTTTCTAGTCTGGTGCGGCATGGCGGGTCAAATATTTGTGTATTTAACCGTTTCTTGTCTGGTGCGGCATGGCGGGTCAAATATTTGTGTTTTGATCGCTATTCATTTAACAGTTGTGACGCGTGTTAAATAATTTGTCTTTTAAGAGCATCCCAAACGGAGTAGGTATATGGGACTAGTTATATTTAATTGCGTAATTTTAGATAGGTATATTTAGATTGGAAGTTACCCACTCTTTATAATTATTATTTTTTTTCTCTTCCACCTGTTGAAATAAAAACTACTTCTATAATTGTTTTTTTTTTCTCTTCCACCTGCTGAAATAAAAACTATCTTAATTATACAATAGCGGTTGGGTTGGATTATATGATAATCTAAAATTTTACAGTATCAAAATCCTAGGTATATTTACCAAATTTTTAGAGTTGCTGTTGGGGATGCTCTAATATGACGTATGACACCGGGCAGTTGTACACATATTGACATACGTGCTATTGCTACGTGTGTCAATAGAATCATGACATATGTGTAATACCCTTCGTGTTATCTCGAGTCATGTTTAATTCACTGTTTATTAAATTTTTAAATACAACTATTAAAAATTAATTCAGTTGTATTAATTAATTTGAATTTCAATAATTAAAGAATATAGTAAACTACTATTTATAATATTTATTTTATATTTTTTAATTATATTTAGATGTTATAAATAGTTTATTCAATATTTTAAAAATATATTTGTAAATTAATATATAACTATTATATATATTTTTTGGTTTTTAAAAGCATTAAATATATAATTAAAAAAATTACAAATCTAATCTAAAAAAATATCAATCCCCGATTAGAGGAGTCCTGTAAACCAAGGCTATGAAATCCAAAACGAAGATGAAACAAAAAGAAATATAAAGTTTGGTTATCTCCCCTAAGAGGAGTCACTGGAAACCAAGACTATGAAATCCAAAAAGTAGGAAGATGGAACAAAATCAGACCATAACTCTAAAGAGGAGGAATAGGTAACTCTAGATTCAAAACTCCAAAAAACAATCTGGGTTATAAAAGAAGGGAATTGAATGAAATAGCTATTTACGGCACGGATCTCAAACCCTAATTCGAGTTTTTAGAGAGAGACGAGAGTTTCTCTGTCCAGAAACCCCTTTTAACTATTATATATTTATTTTTGTTTAAATCTTTAAACATTATTTTTAAAGTATTTTATATAGAGTTATTAAAACATAATTTCTATATTTTTATTAATTTGAATTCCAATAATTAAGATAAGTTTATCTTAAACAAAGTACTTATTATATTAGTTTGATATTTTTTAATAATGTTTAGATAATATAAATAGTTTATTTAATATTTCAAAACAATTTCAAATTATTAAACATCTAAGTTTATCAAGATCTTTAAACAATATTATTTTTAAAATATTTTATACACCATTACTAAAAAATAATTTGTATACCTTAATTAATTCCAATTTCAATAACTAAGATATGTATATCATAAACAAAATACTTATAAATTTTATATTTTTTAATTATATTTAGATATTATAAATAGTCTATTTAATATTAAAAAAACTATTTATAAATTGATATCTAACTTTTAGATATCTAAGTTTATTTAAATCTTTAAATACTATTTTTTAGAGTATTTTGCATATGTTTTTAAAAAATAGCTTGTATGCGTTAATTAATTCAAATTTCAATAATTAAGATATCTATACGAAAGATTTGTAATATTTATTTTGATATTTTTTATACGTAAAATATCTAACTATTAGATATCTAAATTTTGTTTAGATCTTTCAATACTGTATTTTTAAAGTAATTTTTATACATTTATAAAAATAATAATTTATATGAGTTAATTAATTTGAATTTCAATAATTAAGATATGAAATATAGTAAATGAAATACTTATAATATATGTTTGATATTTTCTTTAACGATATCTAATTTTATTAGATCTTTTAACTATTATATACTTCTAGTTTAGTTCTTTACTTCTTTAGATATTGCAACTATATATTTAAATTTTTTTATAATTGTATATGTATATACATACATATATTACTTGTATAATTGTAAATAAAAAGTAAAATTTGAAAGTTATTTAATTAAGAATTAATAAAAATAATAAGTCAAACAAAGCAATTCATTAATTAAACCAAATAACAACGTTGTTTAATCAAATAAAAAAGAAAACAATTATAATAAAAATGTTTCATACAATCAAATGTAAAAAAACTAAGAATCTTGATCTTTATAGTTAAAAAGTGGTGGTGTGGCGTGTGGACCAGTAGGATGCTCGACTTGCAACTCGTAGTTAATCAAATCTAAATTCATGTTCTCCATCACCCGTCGTATGTATTCTTTTTGTTTCAGATGGGAGGCCCGACATTCATTATGTCATAGCTCTTGTTGATTATGCTACTGCTCTTGTTGACCATTCCACTGCACTTGAAGACCATGACACTACTCCTGTTAACCATGCCATTGCGAGTGCCTACCTGTAACATAACTTTTCCTAATCTTAGTTGGAGTGTACATACTCACATCCACCTCATTTTAACAAAACAAATGACTAAATATTATCCCACAAGGTAACTTGGCCCCCCAACTTTGAAATACATATGTCGAATGATCATACTAACCAAATTAATTCTCACCTCCATTTTTAACACACAACAGTTAAAAATGTTTGAATATAAGACAATTATGAATTATTGCTAGTAGTATGAATAAAACAACTATTAACTAATTTCGAAGCTAATTTTCCTCGACCATCCAAATTAGTTATTAAAGCTTTACGTTTACCATTAATGATTGGTTGCTCTTGACCACTACTCAGATATTCAACTACCTTATAGAAGGACATATGCCAATCATTACCCGATTTTATACGAGGAAGAGAAAGCGACACTAATATTTCATTACTATAATTGTTTAGATGGAATGAGAATGTCTTTTTCAAAGTCCCTTTCAAAAATATCATATGCAAGACCATTAATGATACACCTCATTCCTAAACCTCGAGCATCATGTGAATTATACGTGCAGATGCATAATACTATTTTAATAATTCGATATATCAATCACAATAGAACGTAGCAAGATTTAACTAACCTAAACCTCTTTGACGATCAAGAAGATTGAAAAAAATTTGCATACTAGGAACTTATATAAGTTCTTTGAAATTCAAATACATACCTGAGTAGATTCTGACTCCACCTCATGGTGTTAGCTCGTTTTCAACGCGAACCTCTCCTTCGGAACGATGTTCAATAGTCTCGGATCGTTCTACTTCTTGAAACAAAGAACTTTTTTAAGAAATTGTTCGTCTTTTCGATGAGGACAAATTATCTTCACCTATCCGAATCTACTTGTATTTTTTTTGAAGAAATTAAGAATAATGTAATTGTTTTGTGTGTTTGAAAGATAATTTTTTCGAGAGAGACTATGAACAATATAATCAAAATTTCAGGTGTTGATGGTATGAAGAAATTATATGTGAAAACCATCTATTTATAGATTTTTTTCCGTTTAAATTCATATATCAGAATTAGCAATTCAGATATCCTAGTAATCCTAAACAATTAGTTTAAAGAAAATATTAATTTGGGCGCGTGAAAATTTGGATATCCGAATTCCAAACGGCTAGTTTAGTCAAACTAGACGTTAAGGCGCGTCACCAATTTGGATATCCGAATTTGGGATTCAGATATCTGAATTTCAATGAAAATGTTTTTTTGTGTGTTTTGTGTGTGTGTTTCTCCTTTATAAATAGAGGAGAAACACATGCATCACTCACTCACCTCTCAATACTACTCTCAATCTCTCTACTTCTCTTACAAATTCTATAAAATCTTTAGTTCTTGATTCTAGTTTTTTTATATACAACATTGCTTATAGTTACTCTTTACTTTCGATCAAAATTTATATTCAATTAAATTTGATTGTTGTAACATTATACTTGCTGAATTAATAGCTTTGTATGATTTTTCCATTTATTTGGTTGCTATATTAGTTTCGATATTAGTTTCCATTACTTGTTATTTGTTAAATTTTTTTTAAAAAAAAGAAAACTAAATAATATTTTTGGTGATATTTATTAGTATTAGTTTTATTTTCCGTTTAAAAAATTGTGATATTTTTTGTACCATTTTATAGTGATATTAGTTTCGATTAGTCTTTTTTTGGTATATATAAAAAAATATCAAAATATTTTAATTTATTTTTTCAAACATTTTTTAAGTTTTTATCCAAAACATAGCAAAAGGGAACCTAATGTTGAAATTCACGAACCCGCTACGGTCGATCTCAATTCGATGGATGGTATTCCAGCAGAATCCCTCACTTTGAATCACTCTCATTCCATGAAAGTGGTGGTGGTAGTACTAGTGGTAGGTCAGAGTCTCGCAAGAAAACATCTTGGACATGGGATCACTATATTGTGAATTATGATTGTAAATCCTCTAAGTGTAACTATTGCTCAAGATCATATGTTTGTAAGGTCGAAATTAGAAATTATGGCACCGAGTTTATGACGAGACATTTAGTGTCTCATAATATTACCGACCCTTTTAAAATTTACGAGATAGGAATACATTTATAGACACTCAAACATGTCTTGCTTTTGAGTTTAATCAAAATACGTATAAGGAACAAACAATGATTTATGCGGTTAGTACTTCACAACCTTTTTTTGCGATAGTTAGAGATATGAAAATAGAATGCACAGTGGGGTAAACCCACGAACCACACGCATTCCACGTAGCTATATACAATCCCTAAGCTTTAAATATTATTTACAAAGAAAACAAAACATTATTGATATTATGCTAGCTTTGCCATGGAATGTTTTTCTTACTAGTGATATAGCTACTTTTAGTGATTTTGATATGTTGTGTGTTATCCTTCATTGGAGGAGTCACGAATGGGTACTCCAAACAAGAATTGTGTGGTTTGAATCTATTGACAAACACCAAACACATGCAATTAGAGAGATTATAGTTGAGTGCATTAATCATTTTGAAATTAAAAATAAAATTTATGTCTATTTCATTAAAAAAATGCATCTGCGAACATATTAGTTATTATTTTGCTTAAAATAATTACAATTTTATGTTTTCTAAATTGTTTCACACTAGATGTTTATGCCATGTACTTCAATTAGTTGCGAAAGATGGAATAAGTAGGATTGTGGAAGATTTTATTAGTCCTATTAAAGTGACGGTCCTATATTGCATGATCTCAACCATTAAAAAAGAGAGTTGTAAGATCTAACTATTAGCAATAGAAAAATATATAAAAAACTTATTTTAGATGTCGAAACTAGATAAAATTCTACATATATGTTACTTGCACGTGCTTTTTTTTTTTAACAAATAGATTACTATGCTTTACAATAGAACTTATCCCAATAGAAGTCTTGAAAATCAAATTGAGTTTATTGTGCTAGCATGTTAAGGTTCTAAAAGATTTTTAAAGATGCAGCTAAAACCTTTTGTACGCAACATACTCCTAACATTCACTTGGTATTTTCCTTGATTACTAATCTTGCCATGCATATGAATGAATTTATAGATAAGAATATATGTGTAAACATGATGCCCGACATGTGTAAACATGAATTTATAGATAAGAATATATGGTATTTTCATCTAATCACGATGGCTTATTCTGTTGGGTTCATTTTTTTTTATCCTTTTTCACAAAAACCCCAATTTGAATTTCTAGTTAAATGTTGTGGCCACACATTCATAAATCTAGATGTTTTATCATGCACACGTAGTTGAGTCACATAAATGAAGTCCTAAATAATTAGCATAAGACCATATTATGTCAAATATTTGAATAAAGTCAAACTAAACATGTAAAAGATGTTAAATATCGAATTAGAAGATATGTTATTCCATTATATATATATATATCCATAAAATATGCTAAACATGTATTAAAACATACATATATAGAAATGATATTTTAAACCTCTAAATCAGTTAGCTGCACTTTTATATTGGGTACCTACAGTAACCTCACTCGAAACTATTACAATAAAGAAAAAATAAAATTACATCTACTATAATTGTGTGGCTAAACCACTCGTTATTAAAAAAGTAGCTAAATCATCATGTAGACCTCTGAAGTTTAGGTGAAATAAAAACAAAGAATCACCTCAATCAGATAACTCAGCGCCAAGTTATGGCATCATGAAGTCATATACTTAGAACTAAAACTAGAGTATGAGTTCTCAGTGACCACATCACGGGTGATAGCGACGAATTATATTTTGCCGCAATGACCATGATTTTGTCGTGGCAGACTGCACCTATAAAAAGTTCGTCGCATCGACCACTCTTTGGTCGCAGTAACTCCATGATTTCAAAAAAATTAAAACCTCCCACTGAATAAAGGTATTATATTTATTTTATTTTTAAAATCAATCATACACATAAATGTACAACAACAAAATATAACCATTCACACCAAATGGTTTATAACGTCCGAAATCATGTTCTGTATCCCTTACTTCATGCATAGGTCTCTTAACAAAAAAAAATATTCCATAAAGTTTTTCTCTGAATCGAAACAACTAAAAATAATAGTTTATTCAATGAATCTGGGAGACTTAATTATTCAAGTCATATTCCTACGCGAAGAAGGATCATAGATGACTATGATACCACTTGTTTATGTTAAATAGTGAATAAAAGAGAGAAAAGAGAACGGCTAGGGTTTTGTATTATTTAGAAAGTGTGTATTACATAGAGTCTAAATCTATTATTTATAGATAAACTATATGGGCTAATGAGCTTAGACCTTATATCTCTAACACCCTCTCTCAAACTTGCCATGCTTATTCTTGCATTGGGAGTTTGTTACACAAAATAAAAGAAACAAAATTGAAACATCAACGAATCAAAACAAAACATCAAAACCAAAATCAAAACGTCAGAAACCAAAAAATCAAACTCCAATCTTCAAGCTCCAATCTTCAAACTCCAATCGTCAAGCTCCAATCTCCAAACTCCAAAACTTAAAACTAATTCAAACGAAATCCAAACACCAAACGAATCTAAACGAAGTCAAGCAAAGCCAAACAAAGCCAAAACCAAACAAGTCCAAACGAAGCCAAACGAATCCAAACGAAGCCAAACTAATCCAAACGAAACCAAACGAATCCAAACGAAGCCAAACTAATCCAAACGAAACCAAACGAATCCAAACAAAGCCAAACTAATCCAAACGAAACCAAACGAAACCAAACGAAACCAAACGAATCCAAAAAAAGCCAAACGAATCCAAATGAAGTCAAAACGAATCCAAACAACTTCAAACGAAGCTAAACGAAATCTATACACGAAGAACGACATCTAAACACCAAAACGAAATCCAGACGAAATCTCAATGTCAAATACCCAAACAAATCCAATCTCAAATCCAAATACCAAACTAATATCCAAAAATCAAACTAAATTCAATTTCCAATTTCTAATTACCAATTTTAAATTTCCAAAATCAAAATCAAAATCAATTTGAATTCACTGTTTTACCAACAAGACTGCTGCACTGTTCCAGTTGCGATTTCTCCCAAACTGTAGCACCGAATCATAATCCGACCGGTCATATTGAAGGGTTGGATGTCCCGAACATGCTCTCCAAAATTCAGTAAAAACGGACATCGTTTGCCTTTCGATCGGACCGTTTTATTGGAGCTGCACACAGCAGATCCGAAAACCGAAAACTATATCTATTCTGACGAAAAGCAGATCGAAATTTCCAACACAAATCCAATCGAAAAACAAGATAAAAAAAATAGAAATCCCACAAAAGCAGATCCAAAACAATATCAATACATAATCCAAAATTGTCGAACAAATCCAAGATTTCCAAATAAATCCAATTCCAAACTGAAATCCAATACTTCTACGAAATTGAATAACTGGTAGATCTACAAAACAGGAGGATCGCGACGGTTCCCTGATCAGATCAACCTGGCTATGATACCATGTTAAATAGTGAACAAAAGAGAGAAAATAGAACGGCTAGGGTTTTGTATTATTTAGAAAGTGTGTATTGCATAGAGTCTAAATCTATTATTTATAGATAAACTATATGGGCTTATGTGCTTAGGTCTTATATCTCTAACAGTTTAAACATACAATTTAATCGAGTGTATTCATATCCATCGATTTTATCTATGAATTCTAATCCCTCTATTGTAGAAACAAAATGAACATTTTAGCCCCCAAGGGGGTAGCCGAGTTGGTTGAGTATGACATTCTTATGACCAAAAGGTCATGAGTTCGAGTCCCTCTACATACGCTTTCTCGGCTGAGCCTGTTACCTTGTGTGGTTTACCTTCTGGCGTTGGTTTGCAAGCTATCTCCTCAGACTGAGGGATTACTCTGTGCGCACCATTGCACTCTGAGTAGGGGTAGCTGAGTTGGTTGAGTAAGACAACAAATAATTATACTATTATTTGTGTTTATACTTTAATTATATTTTGCCATAACAAATTTAAATACTCTAAATTATATAAAAAAATCATTCAAATTCAAAATTTGTGCAGAATTGTATTTTAAAAATAGAGAGTAGAGAAAGAAATAAAATCAATAAAAGATATAAAAAATTCCAATGTACATTTAATGTTAATCGAAATAAATAAAGTAAACGGAACGATGATTCCAAATTGATTTGAATAATCAAAAGCTGTAATCATAGACATGGAGAGTAGTATCCTGTTACGTGCTGGATATAAAAATTAGAAATCATGGTTAAGAACTATGTGTCTTAACAAATAATATTATATCATTAAATGTTTTATTAAATAAGTTTGATGTACTATTTAAAAGATTTTACATTTTAATAATACATGCGGAATATAGGGTTAAATAAACCTACCCCAGCCACAGTATAGAAATCCGTCACAACCGCTAACAAAATGACATATAGTTAGTTATACTCGGCAAACAAAATCAACTACCAACTACGGCTAATAAAAAAAGACAATCTGAATAAGTATGGTATCGACCTGTACCATGAATTTTGTTCAATATATTAATTAACTGGGACAATTTCATGACGGGAGAATGGTAGACAGCATCGTGTTCTTACCATATCATAGTGTTGTTAATAAAGAACATGAAGACTATTGATGAAGTCTTTAAAAGACTTCTCATCTACACTTTGGTCCTGGAGCACAACTTACATGGGTTGGTCATTTTTGGTATACTTCTGTTCTACAGAATGAAAAAACTGAATCCAAACATGAAGATTGCTAATCTTATGTTTCAATTACTTTCTACATTGTTGGTTACAAGTCTGGTCCAAGCTCAAAATCAAACAGGTCTGAAAATTCCTAACTCTATGTAGTTAGAATTATGGATTGTGTTGGATCATATTGATTTTTGTGGTTGCGCAGGATTCATCAGTTTAGATTGTGGTTTACTCCCAATCGATATGATCTACACCGAGAAAAGAACAAACCTGACATATACTTCTGATGCAAGTTACATCAACAGCGGCAATACATACCCGATTACCAACAGCAGTTGTGGTCTCTGAGAAGTTTTCCCGAAGGAATCCGAAATTGCTATCAGTTTAACCTTACAAAGGGTCAAAGATATTTGATCAGAGCAGGTTTCCTGTATGGAGACTATGACGGTTTAGACGAATCTCCTAGCTTTGATATGTATTTAGGCCCTAACCTTTGGTCTTCGGTGAACATCAAAAAAAGCTCAGTTAGTTCCAGCTGGGATATTACTCATGTTTTAACATCAAACCATCTACAAGTTTGCCTTGTCAAAACAGGAACCACCACACCTTTCATCAGCTCGCTCGGAATAAGACCTCTGCCAAGTGATATTTACAACACCGAATCCGGGTCACTGGTGAACATGTGGCGGGAATATCATACAACCAATCTTGATGGGTTTATCAGGTTCGATCCTTATTGTTGGAAATCATACTTGATACAAACATATCACCTGGAAAATAGCATATTTAAGATTCATAAATTAGGCTCAAAACATGAATTAGTTGCGCTTTTCAAAGGTGGTTATATTTTCCACCTCTAGTTTTCTTACAGCCTTTACAAAAAGTAACTTTTAGGCTATGACAAGTCTTGTTGGATCTTATTGGATAGAATGTTTGAATCTAATTCTTGTAAATCAATTAAATACGGATTAGAGAATACATAAATCTTGGTCATACAGAGATATAAATCTCATCGAAAAATTTGAAGATATAAAACGCAATAAGTAGGATACAGAGATAAGTACAAGATGGACATAGACTAACTCAATTAGTCATCGTTGACTTGCCTCTCTAACGAAGTAATGCTTGATGGAGATGTGTTGACTCCTACAATGAAATACTGAAGTTCTGGACATTCTAATTGTAGGCTTCTTGTCAAAAGACACCTTTGCAGCTCCTTTACACATAAAATCTTTAGTGATCGATGATGCATATAGATATTCTGCATGCTTGGCTGTATATAGCGGAGTATACTTCTATTGAAGTCACTGCCTTAAGTATCATTATTGGAGACCTGTTGATTAAAAAAACTCTCTTGTTCGCAACATCTGATTTATATTAGATTGTTGTGATTGAACAACTAAGAATTTAGTTTTTTGATTCAGTCTACTTCTATAAATGACCAAACCTCCCACAACCATGACATTTAGATTTATATTTTTTCAATCAATCTTTTGTAAGATGATTTTTTCACTATAGATCCTAGAAGGAGGATATCGTCTTCTCATGCCTGAGGATTCCCTGGTAGAGGATGTAATTTAGGGCAAACTCTCAACTGAGAATTATCAGCATTTCAAAAATAATGCTTGAATTATGGACCAGTAATCCTAGTTATCTTAGAAGAACTGAGGATGAGCACTCAAACTAGTAATCCTAGTATCTCACACGATTAAGTCTATTCACTAAGAATCAACAGTTCCCAGCTTTGATATATGCCCTCATACTAAGATGAAAACAGAAAACTTAATAAGCTAGATAGGAATTAAGTAAATGGAATCCAGAGAAAGCTTGTATCATTCTAATACTTGGGATGAAAGATACACTACTAAAAACTCACTCTCAAAATAGCAACCAGTTCTTGTCATATTAGTTTTTCCTCAACTAAGAATTTTTTCAGGTTCGATGAAGATATATATGATCGTGGATGGAATCCATATTTTGAGGATGACTGGACCCAGATAAGCCACACTAATAACATCTATTCAAAAGACATATTTAACCCACCAGAACTCGCACTGAAACATGCAGCCAGCCCAAAAAATGGTAGTCAGCCGTGATGGCAATAGTGGTTATCTGGACCAACCCTTTACTCCTTCTTTCTTGAGTGTGAAAACTATATCCAGTAAGACAGCAATAAAATTCGTTGATCGAAAGATCGAAATTTTACTTAGAAAGACTGATAATTCAACTCATCCGCCCCTTTTGAATGCCATCGAAGTTTACAGCGTGATTCAATTCCCACAGCTGGAAACAAAGTCAAATGAAGGTATAATAATATATGTCAGTTTCGCACTTGGTTTTTTTTCAGTATAGTATCATTACTAATGTTTGCATTCAACTATTATATACGTTCCAGTTGATGCAATCATGAATCTCCAATCCTTATATGAAGTAAATAAAGTTAGCTGGCAAGGGGATCCGTGTGCCCCTAAAGCATACATATGGGATGGACTGAATTGCAGCTATCCTCTTAATGATTCATCCCGTATCACATCTTTGTAAGTTTTTCGACTTCATTCATGTAACTTCTTTTGTACGTTAATTATTTAGATTAAAAAGACTAACCAAATTAATATCAATATAGGAACTTGTCATCAAGCGGACTGACAGGGTATATAGCACCCGGCATAGCGAATCTGACGGAATTAGTAAATCTGTTAGCATCTCAAATATAACTCAGCTCCAGTGGCATTGTCATGTTACCAAATAATATAAGCATTAAATCTATCTCATGTGAAAATTGCAGGGACTTGTCAAATAACAATTTGACAGGAGAAGTGCCACAATTTCTAGCTCAATTAGAATTCTTGAAATTTTTGTAAGTTAATTTGTTTATAGGTAGGGACCTTATTTATTTGATTGCTTTATAACTAAACTTTATTCATTTCTTTATAGAAACTTGAGTTCGAATCAACTTGATGGTCCAATTCCATCAGCTCTCCTTGAGAATAAAAAAAAAGGATCGCTAACATTCAGGTTTTCTTAAGTAACAATCCATTCTTTTCTTTCCATCTCAACTGTGCATGAATAATCTTTATATATATATATATATTATGTAAGTTAAGTAACATCTTGTTTTTGTAAATTAAAGAACTGACACTGCACTTGCTATTCAAAAGCTCACTAAAATTGTCATCATTTTTTATATTTGAAGTTACGGAGGAAATCCTGTTCTTTGCAAGTCATATTCATGCGATGACAAAGTTCTGATTGTAAACAAACCTAAAAGTATTATTCCAGTAGTGGCAGTGGTTGCATCATTCATTGGTGTCGCTGCTCTACTGACCACCTTTTTCATAGTACGAAAGAGAAGAAATGCTATATATCTAGGTACCCCCTTCGAACCTGGTCTAGAAATAAAGGGCCGGCGGTTCTCCTATTCGTTGAGGTATTTAAGATTACAAATAATTTTGAGAAAGTTCTTGGCAAAGGAGGCTATGGAATGGTTTATCACGGATTTTTAAACGGTGCTCAAGTTGCTGTCAAAATGCTCTCTCAATCATCAGCTCAGCGTTATAAAGAGTTCAAGGCAGAGGTATTTGATCTCAGGGGCGGATCTAGGATTAGAATTTAGGGTGTGCCAAAAATATCATTGAACTAAAAAAAGTTCAAGTAATATATAGTCAAAATATATTAATATTCTATTACAACTAAATATGAAAATCTATTTCTAGTCTAAACGTAATTGCATTCTTCTCTTACTCATGCCTTCAAAGCGCTTAATAATATCTCGATCATCGATTATAGCAAACACTTCTTTCTTCACAAATGTCACTAAGCTATCATTAAGCCATGGATTGGACATTCGATTTCTCAACTCATTCTTCACATATTTCATACTAGAAAATACTCGTTCAACATTTGCGGTGGCCACCAGTAATGACAAAGCTAGCTTTAAAAGCTTGTACACAAATCCAAACGTTTTGTGTTTTTTTGTACGCACAAGAGTCCTACATAGATCCGAGATACTCTTCAAATCGGAAAAATTATCGTTCATCTTCATACACTCAATATAAGTCTCAAGTTGGCTAGACAACTCTTTATCACTAACATCCACAATGTCATTTGGGTATAATCTTGCCAACCTCACAAGTGAGTTAGTGTCAAAACCTTGAAATGAAGAACAAGAATTCAAACATGCCACACAATTCAACAACTCAACATTTTTGGGTGTAAATCGATCATTCAACTCTTGCATTACACAATCTATGACATTTAAAAAACAATCATTCTTGAAATGATTGTAATTTGTCAAAAACGTAGCAAGTCTTTTGGATTTATTACCTTGCACATACCTTGACTCCATGTCGGGCACATCAACTTCAAGATTACCACAAGAACCCACAACGTTTTCATAAAATGGTTCCCATCCACTATCTCTCTGATTTTCAATTTTCAAAAGCTGTGAAATTCTATTTCCAAATCAAAGATTTTTCATGATTCTTGTTAAGTCAATTAGATAAATAAATTAAACAATTCTAACAATTCTAAATCAATTTATCAAATTGATTTCTTAACATACTTGGTAGGAAATACTAAAAGCACATTAATATACCCGAGTCTCAAATTGAAAGCACATTGACATAATAAGAAAGGAAAAAAAGAATAATTTAGGGTTTAGTGGGGAAAAATAAGAAAGGAAAAAAAAGAATAATTTAAGGTGGTCCAAGGTTTGAACTCTTGACCTCAAAGTTAAAAACTAAACAATCTTACCACTACACTAAACTTATTTTTAGAATTTAGGGTAGTCCATGGCATACATGGCATTGATCTTTTACATGTACATAAACCTTCAACTATAGTAATGCTCATTAGACTTGTTCTATTACTTAACAGTCTACGAGTTTCTTAGATGGAACTTCTGTTGAGAGTTCATCATAGAAATTTAGTGAGTCTTGTTGGATATTGCGATGACGTAGACAACATGTCTCTTATCTATGAATTCATGGCTAACGGTGACTTGAAAGAATATTTATCTGGTACTATATGTACTTACCCAAACTATTATGCATAATATGAATGCTATATTCTTCTCAATATATGGTATTGATAAAGGAAAGCGTGGGAATAACACCTTGAGCTGGAGGGAGAGATTGAAAATTGCTGCTGAGGCTGCACAAGGTAACTTATCCATGATTACTTGTTATTAGATCCCTCATAAGAGTTTTTAAGTTATGTGTCAATGGATTTGTAACACAGGACTGGAGTATTTGCAACATGGTTGCACGCCGCAAAAGCGCATCGAGATGTCAAAGCTACTAACATTTTAATACACCAACACTTACTAGCAAAACTCGGCGACTTTGGACTCTCAAGATCTTTTCGGCTGATGGTGAAACCCATGTTTCAACCATGGTAGCTGGTACACCTGGCTACCTTGATCCTGAGTAAGAATATCGGCACTATAAACGTTCATTTTTTGAATAATAATATTATTATACTAGATGTTAATTTTTAGTTGGGTTCATGATATGCAGGTATTATTGAACAAACTGGCTAACTGAGAAGAGCGATGTATATGGTTTTGGAGTTGCATTAATGGAAATAATTGTTAATCAACCAGTGATCGACAACACCTGCGAGAGTCCTCATATTACCGATTGGGTTAGTATGATTCTAACAAAAGGGGACATTAAAAGTATCATTGATCCCAAGTTAGAAGGTGATTATGACACTAACAATGTGTGGAAGGCTATTGAGGTGGCAATGAATTGTGTGAATCCATCTGCTAACAGACGGCCAACAATGACTGACGTTGTGGCTGAATTGAACGAGTGTTTAACAGCTGAGACCGCAAGAAAAGAAGGAAGTCAAGAAATGTAACCAAAGAGCTCCATCGAGGTCACTCTGTCGTTCGGGAATCTTAATGGTCCTGGAGCAAAGTAAGGGTCCAAAGCTTGCTTCATTTAAGGGTGATACAATGCCAAAACATTGCTATAAGAAATGTTCGCAATAATATGAATTTGTGAGCCAGGTATTTACAAGATAAAATCTAAAGTTTTGTATCTACAAGAGGGACAATACACAACCTGTCTCATTCTCACCCAACAAAGAAACCATGATCCCTTTGTATGTTTGATGTATGATCACTGGGCGATGCTAACGATGTCCAAATGTATTTTTAATATAACAATTATTTACTTATTTTCGAAATACTTACTTAGTTTTAATTTAATAAATCTAAATAAAAATTATATATATAATTACAAAAAAATAAATAAATATTTGTTTCATGATCATTTTCCATGATTATATTGTTTAGAAAATCCCTGAACTTAGAAATATTCTAGTAGTATATATGATGTTTTGAGTTCAATCCCTAGCCGATACCTAAATTTTCTATTTTATTTCATGAGTTCAAGACCTAACAGATACCTAAATGTTTTAATTTATTTCACTTCTTTTTTATCTAAATGTTTTCAAGTTTTCTAGTATTATACTTGAGGTCATGAGTTCAAGACCTAGTGGATACCTAAATATTTTAATTTATTTCACTTTTTTTTACATTCTTTTATTTTTAATTTTTACTCTATTTTCTCCTAATTTTACCCCATCTATTTTCCCAACTTCTTCTCTTTAAAAAAAGCAACATAAAACTACCAAAATCAAGTAAGTAATATTATTATTTACTATACTAATTTAAAGTGTTTGATTGAACAAATTACTACTATTATGACATTTTTGCATATTTTATATTGATGAATTTGTAATATTTTGTTTGGAAACAATATTTTGTATGTAAGTAAAATTATTGTAGTGATTCTTTTTATTCAAATTATTGTCTTAAATGTATTTATTCAAATTATTGTACTGATCCTTTTATCTCAATGAATATTTTGTACGGAATATTCCAATAGAAAGTAATATTTTGTATATGAAAATAATTAAGAAAATTACTGATTATGTAGCATATTTTATATCGATGTATTTGAAAATGGCTTATTTTTTAGCATATTTTGTATTGATGAATTTGTAATATTTTTATACTATATTTTTATTTTTAGATTTATAATTTATTGACCACAAACTATGGTTATTAACTATTTGGTACTTTTTTTTACTAACACGATGTAGTTCATCATTTCAAGACTTTAATTTTCTTTTTAATTTTTATTCATTGATTTATAATTTATGGACCGCAAATTGTGTTGTTCATTTTAATATTTTTACACTAAATCACTTGTCAGGTTGACAAGATTCTATCAAATGAATTTGGATATATTAGTGATAAGGAGTTGTCTAGCCAACTCGAGACGTATACTGCATGTGTCAAGATAGTTGATAACATTTCTAATTTGAAAAATATCTTGGATCTATGTAAAAATCTTGTTCGTACCAAAAAGTACAAGATATGTAGATTTGTGTACACACTTTGGAAGTTAGCTTTGTCCTTACCGGTTGCTACCGCAAGTATTGAGTGAATTTTTTCTCGTATGAAATATGTGAATAATGAGTCGAGAAATCGAATGGTTAATTCATAGCTTAATGATTATTTAGTGACATTTGTGGAGAAATAAGTGTTTTCTACATTGATGATCTAGATATTTTCGGGCATACCTTAAATATTAGTTCTGGATCCGCCACTGTATAGGCGGTTATCGGATAGAAACATACCGTACCGCTAAGCTTTGGTTCTAATTTTTGGAACCGGACCGAACATCTAAGCTTTCGGTTTGGTCCGATTCGACTCGATTCCGGTTCTGGTTCGGTCCGAGTTTAGTTCGGTCCCGTTTCGGTCCGTTTCGATTCGGTCCGGTTTCGATCCGGTTTGGTCCCCTTAAAAAAATTAAATCCAATTAAAATTTGATTTTTAAAACCCGGTCTATCCAAAAATAAAATATTTTAAAATTAAATTATCATTTCAATTCAAATCTCACAAAAAAAATTATATATATATATATATATATAACTCATCTTCTACGATATCTCAACCATAAAATACAAAAAAAAATCAAAACAAATTTTAAATCTTTTTAAAACCCTATCATCAAAATATAACATACTTGTTTACATACTCAGAACCATTATTTTAACAAAACAAAAGAATATTACCACTTTAAATTTTTGGACCCAAATTCCATAGAACTAATCAATATTAATGGTAGAAAAAATTATTCATCTAACTTCTTTACTACTATAAAGTTACAGTACAATGTCACGTAACTCAAATGTTGTATAATATTCGAATGTGTTTGGTTTATTTAGTAACATTAATTTTTGCAATGATATTCAAATGTGTTTTGTTTTCGTAGGGATGGCATAGAAATTATCTCAAAATATCTAGCATTCTCCGCCTACTTCTTATGTACCAGTTTTGTGTATATTGTTTATAGAAAT
Source organism: Limnanthes douglasii subsp. nivea (assembly GCA_036936605.1). Taxonomy (NCBI): domain Eukaryota; kingdom Viridiplantae; phylum Streptophyta; class Magnoliopsida; order Brassicales; family Limnanthaceae; genus Limnanthes; species Limnanthes douglasii. The sequence continues at coordinate 157,934,145 of JAUPFV010000001.1, forward strand.
GGTCTTTATTTGCGTTCAAAGACAAAATCAGAAAAAGTTTTCAATGAGGTGGTGTTATTACACCAATCGATCTACGTTTTCCTACACATTTTAGTGAAAGAGCCATTTTGTATTCACTAATCGAAAGAATATTCTTTTCGCATCAAGTATACCAGATGTTACTCCAGTTAGTATTTAAAGAGCACACTACACGCATAAAATTTTGTATTCACTTCAAAGAAAAGACGAAGCATAAAAGTCGCATTTAAAGAGCACACTACACGCATATTCAAATTGTTTGACCATCAAATTAACCAAAACAATTGTGCGGCCAAAAGCATCTCTACAAACTCATGTTGGAAAGATTTTTTGTAAACTTTTAAAACACCTTGGATAATATTTTTTAAATTAATCAAGACACGTCTATAGATGGTTTAATCTGTTTGAGAAATGATCCTCTAATGGGTCCTTCTACAACTGTTAACGGTCTTTAAAACCGTAACCGAATCGAAAAAAATCGATCGAGAATTGGACGGAGTTTTAACTTATTTCGCAGTCCATTTTAAAAACCAAAATCCATAAAAAAAAATTGAACCATAAAATATGTTAGGAACCAAACCATAAAACGGATAGAACTAAACCTTTAAATCAATAAAACCACCATGGAACTGAACCAATAAAATCCAATAACCAAATCGCTATCAATAAAGCTACTGTTATCGTGTCTTGTAAACCCCGAATTTCGTTACCATGTTACTAAAATGCTCTTAATTGTTTTTCTAAATAAATATAATTTTAACAAAAGAACACCAAAAGTATCCAAACTTTTGAATACACAACCCCAACGCAACGTTCAATCTAAAAGACTATACATATCAAAAGATAAATTTTAAGAAAATTTATTATCAAAATAATGGTTGAGTACGAAATTGAATAAGGGACACGGATTGACAAAAGATTAACAAGGAAAGTAGACACATAAGATGAACACAGTTATACTTATTAACTACTTTGAAATGCGGAACCAAAAGGAGACTTCTCCTTTTCTGAAAACTAGCTCAACTATTGTAATTTAATAGATGTGTAATATATCAATCACATAACAAAAATATTTTTAAATGTTTATAAAAATTAAAAATTGATTCGAGAAATAATAGTTGAAATTATATCCTTCAACATAATAATAGTGAAGATTCGATGTCTCTTCTATTTATAAAATCTATTGTCAAAGTGAAGTAGTTCATAAAAATAAACTGAAAACATATGAGAAGGTATACATGCTGATTCTGCATGAGTAAAAAAAAATGGAAGTATAATCATTTCAAAATACTAATTACTTGTACATATACAAATTAATATTAAATGAAAATTCATGCTTACCATTTTACATCTTCAAATTTTGCCATCGAAAACTAATTGTATTAGGTAAATTGTTGGTTTTTGTTTTTATTAATTTTGTCTGTGAATATGAATAATGTATATGGTTTTATTGAAATAATAATATTGAAATAATTATATATTTTTTATTTTAAATTTATAAATTCGATAATTATATTTAAATAATAAAATATGTTTGGGAGTGATTTGATCCGTAATTATATTTAAAGTTAAATATATAATTATTTATTATTATTTTTATAAACTTTGTCCATCAATCATCTACATAAGTTTATTAATCATATTTAGGTAATTGAATAATTAACAATTTTTTTAATCAAATTTACTAATTAAATAGTTATATTTAAATAATAAAATGTTATAATAAGTCTAAAGTTTAAATAATAAAATTATATTTTTGGATGATTTGGTTAGTAATTGTATTTAAGTTATCAACTGATTCGGCTACTAATTTTAAGTTTTTTCATATTACTAGTGAATTTTGTTGTGTCTATCTAGTGTTTAATAGATAATTTAGTTTCATTTGTTACAAGATGTTGTGCAAGTTTTTTAAGTCGTAAGTCTAGACTTCTGGAGTTTAATATTTCTATTATCGGAAATGAATCAACTGAAAGGTCATCAATAGAACCTAATTCTATTCTTTAAGTGAAATATTGGTAAATTTTACAATGTAATATTCAAATATTTATATTTTTACAGTGTAATATTCTTTAAGTGAGATATTAAAAATCTAATATTTTCTTACAATCTCTCACTTGGATCATTTTTTTGTAGAAAAGTGTACTCATCTGATTTTTCAATATAAAACGGTGTTGTTTACATGAAATGTTCGAATGTCTATTCATGTCAGATGATAGTCAACCATGAACCAAAAAGGTTCCATCACGTCTTACGTTTTCCTAATGGTTATAAAGTAAATGTATTGATAACTATCACCTTAATGAACCCAAACTTCTCACAAAGTATAACATGGAAGTGTGAGACAACCCCATAATCAAAAGATGTCAACTTCTATATGATCTTACATTAGTGAATTGAGATTGCTCAATATCAAGGAATAAGAACAAAAACAAAATTATTGTACTATTCAAATTATTGTATGCATATAATCAGAAATAATAATACAACCTAAAAACTGAATTGGAATCTGGTAAACTGAAAACTGAAATCAAAATAATACTCTCACTAAATCTGGATATTCTCTAGATTAAGAATGCTCATATGAATGTTGTATTCATGAAAGACTTTGGGGGTTGAAATCTCCAGAGAGGGAGATAGAAAAGAGAAAGATGAATCTTTTTGTGTGACATGAATAAGCAAGAACTGGTGAAACTCTCTAGGTAAATCTTGAGTCGTGACTTAGTGGCAGATACGTTTGTTGAATCTTAAGGTTGAGACAAGTAGTCAAGATAAGTGATTAATTGTGTCAAATAAAATATATGTTAGGCTGAAGTAGGCTGGTCTGAAGTAGGCTAGTCCGGAACAGGATGGTCTGAAACAAGATGAACTGAAGTAGCTTGATCTAAAGCAAGTTGGACCAAAACACTTGAACTAGACCGAAACAGAGTCTTCTATTTTCTAGGTATCTTTTATTGTATTCGGTCCCCTATTAGTTTTCGGCTTCCTATATTAATTAGATTTTCTATTAATTAGGTTATTTATGAGGTTGTCTATGTAAAGTGACTATGAGTTATTTTATCTTTTGATTAATGAGATTTAATATGGATCTTTCGTTGAAGAATTAAAGTGTTACCTAAAGATATAAATAGAGAAGATATTGTTATGTAATTTGTGATGTGTTAACAAGTTTTTGTGAGAATCATATTTCCTAAGTGAGTGAAATAACTTTATGTATTTTGAAAGATAAGTGAGGTGAGAGATAAACATTCAATACAAGGTTATGTGAATCACGTCATCTTTTGTAACAAATAATATTTGAGTCATTTGTGTTTGAGAGTCTTTTTGTAACCTGCTTATTTATAAAAGACTGTTTATTTTTATGGATGTATGATTTTTTCAAAACTCTAACCATATTAAATCTGTATTATGTGCTTAGTTTTATGCATGTTTTCGTTTTTTTATTGATCATCTTGAATATGGTAAATTTCATTTTCTTCCAAAGGTTCGTTTATTCATACATCGGTGTGTACCTTGACTGAATGATGGTTTCCTCAACAAGTAATGCGGTGAGTATGAAGAAACAATAGAAAAATTAGATCGATCGATGATCTGTATGCTGGAGAAGTAAATCTCGTATGCAAACCAAAAGCGGCAAAAGAAGAGTTCCATGAATCTTAGCCTAAAAATGTTCGAATGATATAATTATGTTAATATATGAAGAATTAAGTTTAAAGCTTACGTAGTACATAAGAGATTGATTGTTGCTATCAACAATAAATCTACATAGTTTGATGCCACGATACTATCTAAAGCTCAAGGTGTCCTTATACTAAGCATAGGAGATGAAATGCTACTTGAGATATCTGAAGAGCCTACAACGCTGGGGAAATGAAATTCGCTAAAGGTGATTTATAAAAAGAAGTCCTTGGAAAACATATTGTATCTAAACAAACATATTTATACACTATTAATGGATAGTAGCACATAGCGTATCATACTCGACTTGAATGCAGTTGGTGTGAATGTGGATGAAGAGTACCTAAAAATAATCTTCTTAAGTTATATGTGGAAGGAGTATGAACACTTTATAGAAACCATGCTCTATAAAAATTACCCCTTTATGATGACCAAATTCATGAGAGTCTTGAATTCCAAAGACCTTCAAAAGAAAAGTGTTCTGAAAGGTGACTTGGAAGGGCACAAACTGAGTTTCAGAGGTAACTCACGGAAGAGAGATTTAAATAAAATGGAGAAAACGCTCAGTCAGAGTCTAAAGGGCATGGGATAATTTCAAAATTAATTACTCGTACATATAGAGATAATTATCCAAAGACTGAAGCCAGAGATGCAAGAAAAAATGGCATATTAGTATGAAAGGGCTTGCAAGAAAAAATGGCATATCCAAAGTCCAAAGATCCTGAGTTATGTTAGACATGCAAGAAAAAATGGCATATCAGTAGGAATTTGCCGCATAAGGGAAAAATGAATAAATATCTGAAGACTGAAGCCAGATATCCTGCAATGGTGTTTGATGATTGTCAGTATGTTAAAGGTTTAATGACTTCCAATTCTTATAGGTATAACGATAAATGGGCATTGGATCTGGATGCATCATTACACATTACTTCCAATAAATATTGGTTTGAAAACATGCAATTACACGATAGATGAAGGGTTTGAGTTGTGAAATTAGGTTTTGGAATTAAGGTTTACAACAACATACAAGATTGAAAGATTTAATGGAGGATCCAGCTTTGAATTGTGGGGGTCAAGTTGAAATATTCATTGGTACTGTAAGGGTTGTGGAAGGTTGTGGAAATAAGTTACCAAAAGATATGAAGAAGAGAAGAAGTTAGATCTTTAAGAAAGGGTTTTATGCTGGAATCTAATGAGTATAAAGAACAACGTACTTCGCGAGATTATTGGTGTGAAGACTGTTGTCTACGTATGGAAGAAATTGGGAGAATTTTACTCAGAGAAATAAGTGGTGAACCGGGTATACTTGAAAAATGATTATACGATTTCAGATTCAAAGAAGGTATGTTCATAACTAAACACTTAGATAATTTTAAATCAATTATTATGGACTTGCATTACATTGTTATCTTCATTGAGGATAAGGATCAAACTTTGGTCGTCTTGATATCATTACCAAATCCCTATGAAAACTTTGTAGATACCATAATTCATGGTAAGGATAAGTTATCGCTACCGAATATCAAATAGGCACTAAAATCAAAGGAGTTGAGATAGTTGCAGCCAGACAATCAAGCGGGAAAAAAAGGTCTTATGACTAGAGAAAGATCTAGAAACAAGGAGATTTCTTTTTATAAATGAACTAGAGGTCCAAACCAAGAGCCAAAAACTGAAACTATTATGAATTCGGCAATCATGGTCATTACAAGAGAGACTGTCTGAAGACGAAAGGCAAAAATGGAAATCAAAAAGAAAATGCAGCAAACGTAGCAGAAAGTGTGAACAATATGACTCATAAGTGTGAGAAAAATAGGCTCAGCAAATTCGTAACGTTGAGGATATTTTGTTCAATAAGTAGTAACTATGGTTGAGATTAGTGAAATAATGGAACCAAAAATATTATATAATTCTATTGTGTAAAATTTGTAAGGATAACTTCTATTATTTTGTTATTATAAATATAAAAAAGTTTAATAATTAGTTTAACGAGGTTTATTATAATATATCTAAAAAATTCAAATTCTAAAAATACAAAAAAGTAATTCAAAAAAAGCTAAACTGAACCAAAACAAACCGGACCGAATCACATTGATGTTCGAACCGAAAAAGCGACCGAAATTGACATAAAATAATTGAAATTATCTTAATAAATCAAATTAATAATTTGTAAACCAAATTATTCGATTATGATTAAATATATGTCAAAAAACCGACCACACCAACCATATCTCAACTTTGGATTTTGATATTTTTTATAATCGTTCAGTTTTAGATTAAACTTTTATTTTGCATTTCAAAACAAAACTATCCATTTAAAATTCAGTATGAAAAAAAGGCATATACCAACCTCTATCCATATAAAAGAAAAGTATTTGTATATTTTAATTTTACATAAATTTAATATAAATTCGAGTTTGTTCAGCTACATTATATAAATTTAATATTGATTTGGTTTGAAGTTGGATCGGGTTTTTGTTTGGTTTTAGGATCCCGACGGAGACACTATTTTTTAAAGGTTTTGGCTAAATTAGGACCAAAAAGGATAATAATCCCTAAAATTTTAGCCAATTTTAAAGCTTACCAAAAATATCATTTAATCCCCGCCGGTTGAGCCAGCGGGGAAGCTCCCCGTCGGTTGAGCCAACGGGGAAGCTCCCCGTCGGGTGAAAATAGGTGGCCCGGCGGGTGAGAGGATCTCACCCGACGGATGAGAAGGTTTCACCCGGCGGGTGAACAAACGGGTCCAAGAATAAAATGGTAAAAGTTTAAAAACACTCAAATTTTGTGAATGGTTAACATTTTTTGGACCCCATTTTAGCCAAAACTCTTCTTAAATTGTTCCGATTTCGTATCACGTTATAAATAAGAATAGTCGGACCTCTACACTAGTGTGATATTGTCTGTGGCTTTGCTTTTGGTCCACTTCCAAAAGACCTCACACTAATGGAGATGTATTCTTAACTTATATGCTGATTTTTCTTCTCATGTTTAACCGATGTGGGATGTGGGATGTGGGACTTTGGTCGCACCTAACAATCCTTTTATCTAACAAACTATCACTCTAACATCCTCTCAATTGACTTTCATCCGCCTACTCTAGTCAGGTGGAGAGAAGCCAAAACTGTAGAGCTTTAGGGTGGATCTATCTGCTCACTATTAGATGACAATGTGTCTTTCCTTGATCAAGCCACCTGGCGCTCCATTTATAGATGACACTGCGCCGCTCCTTGATCAAGTCACATGGCGCTCCATCTATAGATGACACTGCGCCGCTCCTTGATCAAGTCACCTGCTTGATGAGCCATCTGGCACTCCATCTATCCAACATACCAATCACCTTGAGTATGGCTCATGGCAAGATGTTCTGTCTGGGCCTGGTGCTCTGATACCATTTGTAGGGAATATTGAGAATTTCACCCACATCACACCCACCACATCGCGTTCTGTCTGGGCCTGATGCTCTAACACCATTTGTAGGGAATATTGGGTTCACAGTTTTGCTTTTGGTCCACTTCCAAAAGGCCTCACACTAATGGAGATGTATTCTTAACTTATATACTGATCTTTCTTCCCATGTTTAACCGATGTGGGATGTGCAAATTTGGTCGCACCTAACAAAAGGAGGAAACACAAATTAGCAAATCTGTAACTAAGTTTAAAACTAGCAGTCAAATATTATTCTTCTCCGAGAGTTAAAAATAAAAAGGGCTAAACTATAAAAAATGAAGCACTAATCAAATAAAAATGGGCTAAATTGTAAAAATGAAACACTAATCGAATAGTTTTTTTTTTCCAATTTCATGTGTGAAGAATCAAATATACCAATTTCAGATTTACCAATTTCACGTGTAATTTTTTTAAACATGTAAACATTTGTCCCAAACACTTTTATTTTATTAAAACTCGTTGTTTCATTTATTAGGACTTGAAAAAAATACACACTGTTAAGCAGCCCGACAAAAACGAAAATCCCCAATTTGAAACCCTAGAAAATCTCTTCTGACCTCTTCTCACCTTTCTTCAACCTCAAATCAGTCCAGAATCCATTTACATCCATTAACAAACCTTCCAAAAACTTGACCACTCCCAAAACTTTGAAACCTTGAGCAAACTATCTCATTGCACCCTCAAACAGCCCATTAATCGAACCATACCAGGAAATTAAAGCTAAGGGAACGCGCTAGCAGAGGATTCAACAGATATAAAGAGGTAAGTTCTTCTCCATGATGATTTGATTCTCAAGAGTTGGGGTTGTTTGAGATGACACAGCCTCAATCCTTCGAGAAAAACTATCGCTCTTAGTCTCGCTGGAGCTCCACCCTCCTCAAATTTGACTTTTTTATTAGAGTCAAGAGCAGAATGAGAAAGCCAATTTGTTGCATCATTCTACTCTCTGAAAATATGAATTATCTTCATATTTGAGGAAATCAGCTTATAGCAGCAATCAATAAATGCTTTAAGATACCAAGGGGTTCTACCTGTTAGAATCATCTCACACAACATGCGAGAATCGGTCTCAATATCGAGCATGTTGATTCCCTTGGATTGAAAGATTAGTAGACCGTCCGTCATAGCCCTTGTTTCAGCTATTGTAGAACTACCTTTACCACAACTTCTACTGAAACCAAAAACTATCGTTCCAGCACTGTTTTTTACTAGACCTCCACCAAAACATTCCCCAAAATCAGAACAAACCCCATCCGTATTTAGCTTGAATCGACCTAGTTTAGGGCAGACCCAACTTAGAGATACCGGAATATATTTTCTTTTAAGATGATTCACACATCCTAAAGAAGGCCTAATGCTGCTATCACGACCCAATACTTTCTCTTAGGTAGGTGAGCATTGTCAAGACTAAAGATCATGAAGATAATTCTCTCAATCATGTCCTCAGACCTTAGATTCTTACCCTCAATTTTAAGTTTGTTTCTGGCAAACCAGATTACCCAAACAATTATAGAAAGAAAAATAAACCTAATATGGAGATCCTTGTTGGATGACCAATACCAAGTTCTCACTAAATGAATGACAGACATGTTTCTCGTAATGTAAATCTTGAAATTCCTAGCAAAGAATGTCCAAACTTGCCAGGCCTTCTGACATTCAACAAAGATGTGCTTCACATTTTCAACATTCTTGCAATTCTGACATTTTAAGATTGCTTGAAAATTTCTTCTTTGCATGATGGAGTCAATAGGCAGCCAATTCTTCAGGACTCTCCAAATAAGGAAGAAGTACTTCAGAGGAGTAACTTTATTCAATGTCTTGCAATAAATATAAGATTTCTGACCCCCGTTACAAACTTCAAGCCATGTATTCTTAACATTAAAGAGGCCATTGTCACTAAGAGTCCTGAAGATAGAGTCCGTCTTTGTAGAGTCTAGAGAGACTTTAAGTATATTCTGGATTTGAGATGGATCCAGAACTGATTCCAATTTGTTGATCAACCAACCATCATTAGCCCAGTACTCCTTCACCAAAGAACCCCAATAATTTTGCAAGCCCTCCCCACTAGCAAAGGATATAAAATAATCAGGAGAACACCATCTGTCCAACTTTAGATCCATATTACCAGCCTTAGCCTGCCAAATTATAAATTTTTCAGTCTTGTCCCTTACATACTATAGTCTCTTCCAAGTATGAGAACTATTAGTTTGTAAAGGGACAGTTAAAGGGTGCTTATTGTTGAAATATATAGATTTCATAAGCTTTGACCATAAGGAGTCTTGATATCTGAGATTAACCAAAGCTTAAAGGAGAAAAACCCCATCACGTCCTCAATTATCTAACATTGAGACATCTATTATCATAAGGCTTACAAACCTTTACCCATTTACACCAACTGATTGTATTCTTATCAGATTTTGATCCCCACAAGAATTTGTTGTAGAGAATTTCCAGTATTTTGATAAAAGTATAGGAATAATAGTATTTTGAATTGTGAAAGTAGGATAAGAATTTAGGACAGATTGAATTAGGAGCAACATACCCCCAAATGATAGACTAGTATAATCTCAATCACTTATCTTATTCCTTGTTTTAGTTATGATGCTTTCAAAATTACTAACCATTCTTTTGTTTCTTATCACAGAGCCCAAATACTTAAAGAGAAGATGACAGTGCTTGTAGCCAAGAAGCCTTTACAGCCTTCTAATTTGCTGAGGTGAGGTTTTTTTGGATAAGATCACCCTTGACTTGCTCTTGTTAATCAATTGACCCAAAATTTCTTCATAGTGACTGATTACTTTCATTATTCTTTTAACAGAAATTGTGGATCCATTGCAAAAAATCAGTATATCATTAGCAAAACTTAAGCAAGGTATGTCTAAGCTTCCTTTGCTTTTAAATCTGATTGAAGGCTCTTGAGTAGATAGGAAATTTAGGCTCCGAATAAGATATTCTTGGGCTAGGATAAAAAGGGTTGGGGACAGTGGGTCACCTTGTCTCAAACCCTTATTGGACTTAAAATATCCTCTTAGAATCCCATTGACCAAGATAGAGAATTGAAAATTGTTAATATTTCTCTCAATTAGTCTTATGAACTCAGACCTGAACCCAAAATCAATCATCACACTTAAAAGAAAAGTGTGATCCAATCTGTCAAAAGCTTTATCCATATCCACCTTCAACATTATATTCCCTCCTCTAGTCTTAGTTGAGAGATCACCAGAGAAGTACTGAGAAATCATGATATTATCATGTATGCTCCTTCCTTTAGTGAAAGCCTCTTGCTCAGCGGAGATTAGGCTAGGTAAGACTGAAGACATTCTACTGTTTATTAGTTTAGTTTAGTGAAAGCCTCTACTGTTTATTACTGTTGAAGTAATTAGTCAGACTTATGGGTCTGTACTCCTTCCATTCTTTGGGAGAATCATTTTTGGGAATTAGACACAAAACAGTAGTATATATGCCTTTAGGGAAAGAACCTTCCTTGAAAAACTCCTTGATAGCTTCACAAAATCCAGTCTTTATAATGGGCCAACAGAATTTATAGAACCGACCATTAAAACCATCTGAACCAGCACCAGCATTAGGATATATGTCCCTTATGATTTCATAAATTTCACTCTCCATAGGCATTCTCATTAGCATGTCATTATCAGCCTCAGAAACCTTCTTAGGAATGAAATCACCCAAAACATTAGAGCACCAAAGGTTTGGTAGATCATATATTAGAACCTTAAAATGATTAACTGCAGATTCACCAATAGTATTAGGATATTCATCCCAATTGGAGCCATTCCAAATTCTAGTAATTTGAGATCTTTTCTGCCTTATTTTTACATAATTATGAAAAAATGAAGAGTTTCTTTCACCATCCAAGAACCATTTATCATGAGTTTTCTGAATCCAGTAGGCATCCTCTCTTTCATATAGTATTAGATGTTTACTTTTGGCTTTTTCAAGAAGGTCTTTGTCTTGAGGAGAATTAGAAAGAATTAGATTAGCTTCCAGATTAATGATTTCCTCCTCAACCAGCTTTATCGAATCAAAAAACATTCCCAAACACTGTCATGTTCCACACTTTCAGATTAGCTTTTAGGAGTTTAAGTTTATACCAAAAAAAATTGATAGGAGTTCCAGGTAGATCCTTTTCCCAGCAACCTTCAACAAAACTGTATAAATCTTTGTGTAGACACCACATATTCAAGAATTTGAATGAAGAAGGCCTTTTAGTTGAGGAGGAAGAGATAGTAAGCAATAAAGGAGAATGCTCTGAGCAGGTCTTAGGTAGGTGAAGGATGAATGTGTGGTTATTTTAATTCAACCATTTCCCATTATAAAGAGCTCTATACAGTCGTCTCAACTGCCTACCATTAGTTCAAGTAAACATATTCCTTAAAAATCCAGCATCAATTAGCAAACAATCATGTATAAAATCATTGAATTCATCCATATTAGTTGAGCTATTAGAAGAACAATTAAGTTTTTTATTATGATAAGCAATAGTATTAAAATCCCCAAGAATCATCCACTCCCTTTCTTCATCAGCAAGGTTCTTTAAAGTATCCCAAAGCAACCTTCTTAAGCTTCTTGTACATTTAGCATAGATGGCAGTAATATAGAACTCCTTTGAGACTGAACAATGATTGATTCTTAAGTTAAGGAACTAGTCTTCATTTTCTAGGATGTCCACCACATACCTCCCATTCCACATAACACATATCTTATTACTAATATTGCTTGTATAACCTTGAAAACCCAGATTTTTTGAAATAGTTTCCAACTTAGAAGCACACACCATAGGTTCTTGAAGAGAAATAAATTCTAGCTTTTTAGATCTCTTTAAGGCTTTGATTCTGGATTGTGTTACTTTGTTTCCAATCCCACGAACATTCCAGTTTAGGATAGTAATCATCTGGATTGTTTAGATTTTTTGGCAACACTTTTATGTTGCACACATTTAGAGGATATAATCCCCTTTGAATTAATAGATTTCAGTTTTTTGACTTTCTTTAGATCATTTCTCTTATTACCATGGGAGCTAACAGAATTTTTGTTTACAAGAGATGAAGGGAGACTACCAGTGGTTTGCTTAGTTTGGGATGTTGATGCAAGCAAAGAAGAAGCAGACTCATCTTGATTAGTAGTCCCCATTTCAAGCATGTGGATTGTTTCTATCATCTTTTTACTTTCTATAGCTGAAGGTAACTGTGTCTGGACTATTTCTTCATTACTTTCAACATTTTAGATTTCCTCTTCTTCGGTAACATTGTTCACAATTATGGATTTTAACTTATTACTAGTAACCTCTAACTAAAATGCAGGTACCAGGGAGTCAAACTTTATGGAGAAGAAAGATTTGACCTAATAAACAGACTTCCTTTGAAGAGATTTTTTACAAACATTATCAGATGCCCCAGGTGAGAGCAAGCTTTACAATATTCGGGAATTTTATTGTAGACAAGACTTTGCCAAAAATTGTCAGCCCCAAAGTTGATCTTTATTTCTTTTGGAAGAGGCTTAGAAACATCCAGGATGGCCCAAATTCTACAATAGTTTTTCCTAACTCTATTCTTTGTTGGGACACATATATTCAAAGGTGTCCCAATTGATTTAGCCACCTCAAGAATAGTAGACTAACTGTACAGAATCTCAGGTAGATCAGGTAGATCTATAAAGACAACAGTAGACGGATTCTCGACGTTAGGGTTGAATTTAGGTGACCATTCAAGAAACCTCATAATATTTTCACATATCTGTCACACATTCCTCCTCCAAATCTGCTTTAGGTCTTCTATTAGAGAAAACTCTATAAATATATGTCTGTAGTCCCAAGCATAGACATTATACTCTCCTTTAAAGTTGAATGTTTCAAGAAAAGATTTCAGAGTAACATATTGTGGTTTCCCACCTGCAAATTTGCCCACTATCGTATGTTTTGCCTTTCATTGAAGTTGTCCCAAATCAGCAGCTTCAAATTTTATTTCTAATTATTCATTAACCCATGGTCTTGAAACATTGTTATGCACAAATTTGTCGCTATTATGTTTAAACATATCAACGAAGGTCTTATTTGCTGCTACTTTTCCAAAGTTGGTTGTAGATTCGAATGTGGGATTGTCCCTGATCTGTGGCTGGTGAGGGTGAGATTCCAGGGCTGGAAATAGATTGTCATGATCAGTTGATCGATGGAAGTGCGAGGAGAATTCACTTTCCTCCGTTAGAGACTATGACTAGAAGATGAACAAGAGAAGAGCACAAAAAATTCTATGATTCATTCTTGGAGAGAATCTTGAAGCTTTGTAACTAACTTTGATCTCCAAAACTTATGTGATTGTCCAGTGTCCCAAGGACTTCTTAATCTAAGTAACTAAAGAATTAGAATTAAAAATAAAAAAAAGGCCAAACAAATAATACTTTATTAAAACCTTAGATAACATCACAAATATCACAAACATAACAAATTAAAAGGGACGCAGGCCGTCAGGCGTCGGACTCTGATTATTCGTCTATCAGCAGCAGCAGCAGACCTAAAAGTTTGGGGACACTCCAATTTTGGATTAAATTTGGGAGTCCATTTTAATAATCTAAAAGTTATCTATCATATGCTATACACATTTATTTTCCATAGTTTTTTAGTTTTCTTAAATTTTCTAGTTCGATTAACAAATGCATGTTGTCCCAAACTGCTAAATTATAAGGGCCAGCAAACCTAGATGTCTATTATCCATTTTGATAGTCTTCTTTGTGTGAGAGTGGTGTAAAATCTATATTATTATCTTTGATTTCATGAACTATCTGCTCTTCAGTATGAACTTTTATTGATTTTCTTGTTCTTGGTTCTTGTTTTGAAGAAATTCTTGGACTCATTTCTTTTTTGTTGAGGTGAAGTTGTGCTTTTTAATTTGTCATTGTTGTGGTTTGATTTGAGATTAGGAATGGTTAGGATTTGAGAATACTGAGAATTGAGGATCAAGAAGAGAAAAATTGTCTGATTCTCAAAGAGTGTGAAAAGCTCAATCCCCCGCCTCTTCCACCAAAATTTAATATATTTTTTACCTAGTATATAAATCTAATAGTAAATAAATAAATACATTTTAAAAATACTTTTAAATAAAAAAACTATTTTTTTATATAATGTCAGGACATCTGTTAGCAAAGTCCTTATATTTTAAAAAATATAGTAATGATATGTAATATTGAGTATTAAATGTTTCTTTACTATTGCCATTGTAAAACCAGTTCAACTCTTTAAACAATTGTGTTAATTATTAAAATAAATTAGTGCATTTAAATCCATCCCATTAGCGGAGAAGAAACACAAGTCGAGAACTCTCCAAGAACAGAGCTTCAAGATCTTGGAAAATTTATTTCTTTATCAAAGAGAATCTGTAAATGATTATCCTCTTCGCTGAATACTGATCTATACCGATCAATGGAGATATACAACAATCTGATTTTTGAGGAGGAAGAATTTTCCACTCTTCCTACTAAAAACAGAGTGGCAGTTAATAGCAAAGATAGTGTTAAGAAATCATATGTTAAAATCATCAATCCAAAGGCCAATTGTTTAAATTCTCATGATCTAAAACTGGAAAGCATTTGTGAAAAATATGATCACATCTCGATCCAGTATAATCACGATGTGAAAGATTCTCTAATACAGGGTTCAAGAATCATGCTTGTTAGTAAATTTGTAAATGGCTTGCCTAAAACATATTCGTTGAACCAATTTCTAGATTCTTATAAATTCAAAGAAAATTGAAGTATTAAAGTATGGGACTCTTGTAACATATTTTTTGAGCTTGATTTTAAAGAAGATGTTAGTTGATTATGGGGCCGAACGGTTTGGAATTTTGGAACCTCTGTTATGCGTCTATTACGATGGACTTTTGATTTTTCTATAAAGAAAGAAAGTTCTTTCTCTTTGGTTTGGGTTAGAATAGAGAAAATTCTAGAAACGTATATAATAAGAACGTTTTAAAATATGTTGTTGAAACCATCGGAGTGGTGTACAAGTTAATCATTCCTGAAAGAAACAAAGCCTTAAAACATGTATGTTTTGCTTTGATCGAGATGGATATTTCTAGGTGGCTGCATAATAAAATCTGGATCGGATTTGGATCAAATGATGGATGTTGGCTATCAATAAGTTACAAAAATTTCCCTTCTTATTGTCATTTATGATGGCATTTAAGACATAAAGTCTATGAATGCAAGAAGTATCTTAATAGAAAAACTGAGAAGGAAAATGAGAATATAAACAAAGTCAGTGAAGTTCAAGTCATTGCCAATCAAGAAGATTATTCTCACTGCAAGAATATGCCAATGGAAAAAAAATTCAAACAAGGTTTATCGACCAAAAGTCAAATCTATTGTGATTCTAGGAAGTCATGAAATTGAAAAAGGAAAAGAGAAGGAATCTGAATGGAAATCCTCATCTATTAATAAAGATCCTTCAAATATCAATAATTCAAAGAAAGTTATGAAAGACTTTTATTTCTTTGAAGAAATGGAAGTTACGGATGCTATTAAAAAACTTGAAGATGGTTATTTACAAAATAAAATAAATGATTGTGAGACTAATTGTGCCATTAGTAACACACCTGATCCTGGAAATAATGGAAGATCATCAACAACTCCTATATGGAAAGAATCCTCTATTGATCCTAATTTTAATATCACTCTAGACATAATTTTTAAATTTGTGAGGAAAGAGAAAAAGCCAAGTAAGTTGGTGATCAAAGCATTAAAATATTTAAGGAATATAAACCGTTTCAAATCTATATATGATAAATATTCTTAGATGGAATCTTCGAGGAATCAACAACTGCCCAACTATATAAAGGTTGAAAACAATAATCTACAAAGAAAAGATTAAGATCTTAGCTAGTCAGAAGTCAATAGCAAACAATGAGAAGATGAAGGAGATTGCTAAAAATCTTGGATTTATTAAGTATACTGCTAACATATCTAACAAGATATGGATTTTCTGGAACTTGATATCAGATGTAGCATTGATATTCTTATCATTGATATTCTTATCAATTTGGAGCAATGTATTCATTTGGGAATTACTCATCTTGATTCTGATATCAGCTTCAATTTAACTGTGGTCTACGCTAGATATCAGAGATGACAAAGACTTGAATTATGGGATCAGCTTAAAAATTTACCATCTATCAAATGAGGTTGGCTTATTGTGGGAGATTAAAATGTTATTTCATCATCCGATGAGCAAATCGGATGTATTGCATCATGCCAAAACAGCATGGATGATTTTAACGACTTCATTAGAAACTGCCAGCTAGAAGATGCCGAATGTTTTTTGTTCCAAGTTCACCTGGAATGAAACACTAAATGGAAACGTTTAGATCGAGCTATGTTCAACAATAAATGGATTAAAATCTTCAAAGACACTCAGATTCTTCACATGGTCAAAACAAGTTCTGACCATGCGCCTCTTTTTATTTCTGCCTTTTTTAATACTCATAACATCTACAATAGCAAAAATAAAAGTTTTAAATTTATAAATATGTTGAGTAAAGATGATAATTTTCTTAATGTGGTAGAACTGAATTGGAAGCTGAAGATCAATGGAGATCCAAATCAGAAGTTTTGGTTCAAGTTAAAAAGGTTGAAGAAATGTATGAAAGCTTGGAATATCAATATCTTTGGCAACATTTTCAACAAAATCAAGGAGAGTGAAGAAAATGTCAAGATGAAAGAGATAAAACATATAACTATAAACAACTTTGATACCAAAGCAACATTAGAGAAGGAAAACAATATGTATCTTAAAGCTTTGAGAATGGAGGAAGATTATTGGAAGCAGAAGTGTTATGTTAATTGGTTAAAGGATAGTGATCGTAATACTAAGTCTTATCATGCCTTTGTATCCAAGAGAAAAAGAATGATTATATTAAATACATCAAGCAAGACAACAATTGGATTTTAGACCCGGATGCAATTGGCAAATCATCTAAGTCTTTATTCAAGAACATCATTACTAGTAATCCTTATAATAGCTTTGAAGAGGAGCAGGATATGTGGAATGATAAGTTTTTTTATAACATCCCTAGATTGGTTACTTAGGAGGATATGTGGAATGATATGTGGAATGAAGCCTACATGTGAGGAGGAAATCTGGAAAATTATCAATAGCATGAATTATTCTAGTGCTGCTGGTACAGAGGGGTACAATATCACCTTTTACAAAGTCTGCTGGAAAATTATAAAATTTGATATGTACTTAGCTTTAAAATCTTATCTTGAAGGTCTTGCTATTCCTAATGCATATTTACCACATGTGTTTGTTTAATCCCAAATATTACTAACCCTACATACTGGAATAGCTACAGACCTATTGGGCTTTGCTCTATGTTTAACAGACTATTTTCAAAGCTTATCAATAATAGACTTTCCAACATTCTTCCTAAAATCATCTCAAATACATAAGATGCTTTTTTAAAATGGAGAATCATTTGGGAGTTTATATATGATCTTAACAGGAAACCTAAATCAGAAAACATTATAATTCAGTTGGACATGTCAAAAGCTTTTGACAGAAAGTCCCACTCTTTTATTCCTAAAGTTCTAAGCTCTTTTGGTTTTTCAAATATCTTTATATCTTTAATCAACAAGCTTATTAAGAATGTCGATATATCTTTGTTAATAAATGGTGATGTATTTGGATACTTTAATCCCAAAAGGGGCTTAAGGAAAGGTGATATTTTTTTCTACAAACCTCTTTATTCTGAGGGAAAAGGTTCTTACTATGGGGTTTTTTAATCTTTTATATTCTAACAAAAAAATGCAATATGCATCTAGAATAGAGTATTTAGTTCCTTGTCTAGCTTATGCATATGATATCCTTGTTTACTAACAGTTTGAATTTAACTATTGATAATCTCAGCAAGTTTCTAGACATATATCAAAAAGTTTCGGGTCAGACTATAAACAAGGGAAAGACAAAGATCTTAACTTTAACAAGACTCCATCACAACAGAGTAAACTACCTTGAAAATATGACGGGATTTATTGCTGAATATTTACCAACAAAATTACATTGGGATAACTTTAAACTGCAACAACAAAGCTAAGAATTTCAGTTCTATTATTGATAAAATGAATGATAAGATCACTGAATGGGACAATAAATACTTTTTCCTATGGGGGAAGACTCTCTCTTATCTCCTCTGTTTTAATGTCCATTCCAAATTATTGGATGCAGAATAACATGATTCCTCAATGCATTATAAAGGAATTGAAAAAGGCTTTAATAAATTTCTCTGGAGATCCAAATACACTGATAAATGCATTCATTGGTCCAAGTGGGCATCTTTGTGTAAGCCTTTTTAAGGAAGGGAGTCTGAACATCAGGAAACTCAATGACATTCAGAACACCTTCTCCCAAAAGCTTTGGTTTCTTTTTAGTAAAATTAATATCTTCTTGGCTAAGATTATGGGCAACATTTACAAAAAAAATATTTATCCTTTAAAAGCTAATTTTAATAAAGCTGGTTCTTTGATTTGGAAAATGTTTGCATGGATTAAAGATGAAGCAGAGAGGAACATTAGATGGCTTCTGGGTAAAGGTGACATGGATTTTTTGTTGGATGATTGGCATAATCACCCTCTTATTATTGATGCTAACAACTATGAATCTAATCATTGGTTCATGAAGGCTAAGGTTAACACTTTCTGGAAGAATAGCTATTGGGATATTGGTTCTTTGAAAGATGTTCTACGTGATGACAGATTAAAGCAAATAATGTTATAAAAATAGATATCAATATGGAGGACAAGATGATTTGGAAGCTTTCTTTCGACCATAACTTCAACACCAATCATACTTGGAATTGTACAAGATAAAAGTATAATAAGTCAAGTATTTACATGAAGATCTGGAATGCAATTACCCCCATGAAGTATTCTTTTCTCTTATGGAAGTTAATGAAAAATTCCATCTCCACTGATAATATAATGCACAAGAGACATATAATCCTTGTTTCTAAATGTCAGTGTTGTCCTAACTATGAGGATATAAATCATCAGTTTATCAAATGCAATTACGCCTGGGAAATTTGAAAACATTACATTGATCTATTCAACATAAGGATCGAGAGACATATAGTCTTAACTCATGTCATTAGGAATTGGTTCTGGTTTTCTAATAACAAAGTGCACATAACTCATATAATTCATGCGATTATTTGTTGGGTGATTTGGAGGAACATAAATCATTCTAAATTCAAAGTTTATCAATGTTATAAACAATATCATAATTGGTATCGATTCTACCAATGTGCTTACTAGAAAGCATTGGTCTAACTCTTTAACTGCAGGTTCCAAATTAGGATGTTCTTCTATCATGAACGAAAAGATGAAAGTTACTTAACTCAAATGGATTGCTCCAATCAATTGAAGATTGAAGCTTAACGTTAACGCAACATGTTTAAGAAACAGTTCTGATGAAATCATAAAAGGTTTTAGCATTACTTTTGGTAATCTTCCGCCTTTGTTTGCAGAGGCGAGAGCCTTACTCGAAGGTTTGCTAATTTGGAAAAGAAACAACTGCTCTCAAGTAGATATTGAGTGAGACTGTGAAATGTTAATCAAGTTGCTGGCTGAGAGAAGTTCCCCTTCTTATCTAAACCCTCTACTTTCCATTTGTAGAAAAATTATAACTTCATCAATGTCAGTTAAATATATATCTAGAGTCCAAAATCAAGTTGCGGATTGGCTTGCAAAATGGACTTTAAGATGCAAACAAAAACTTTGAATTTGCTCACCTTAATTGCCTAAATCATCTTCTTGCGATGGCTTTGTTAGAAAGTTTAGGGATTTGTTACATAAATCCAATCACTGACTGAATCTTACTTGTGTTTTAAAAGCAAGTTTTTGTTGATATTTTCTTTTTGATTTTAGGTTCTCCAGGAAATGGTTGAGAGGCTAAAAATACTTTGAAAGCTAAAAAGATTCTGATGGATTGAGATGAAGAAAGATAACTGGATTATTTTATTTTCAAATCAAACCGTAATGAAAGATAACTGGATTATTTTATTTTCAAATCAAACCGTAATAAAGGTTGGAAGACGTAATTGGCGGTCTTTAAAAGTCTCCTATAAGAAATTGGTGTTAGGAAATTTGGACTTTCTAAATTTGAAAAGTTTTCATTTATTTAGGAGGGTTTCACTGTCTCTTCGTATTAAGAGTTATGTAAAAATTATCCGCAGTCCTCTATCTTTTGTAAATCTTATGGGATGGTCCAAAGTTAAATAGAATTTCTTTATGATTAAAAAAAAATATTTCCCGTTAGCAACTAATGACCCTATTACAATAATAAGTAATAATTAATAACCTTCTTTCTTTGTCTACTTCCCGACTTTCCAGTTTGATTAGTCTCTTTGACCTAACCATTCGCCGGATCCCAGAGTTCCCAATATTCAAGTCCATCGAAATTTCGTCAGTATTTGACAGGTATTTTCTCTTAATATTTTTAAATTTCCAAACTTTGCATGATCAGATTCAAAACCAATTTTTTAAAAGACAAACCCGTTGACAAAAATTTAGTATACCCAATAAAGCAGACATAGTCAAAGAGCTTACTTATATAACAAGCCTAAGCCTCTACTTTCTATGCCTGAAACTAATCAGAGTTTCTGATAAAGACAAAGGAATCTAGTTTTATTTTAGTTTAGTTATACTCCAACAAACTACTCGGTCTACGTTGCTTGTCATTTGACATTCAATATGACATTCCATGTTTATCTAGTGTAGGTTTATATATATATATTATATGCCGGTATGATCAGGATGTCTTGTTCCACCCATAAGAGTAATTTGAAGATTGGTCAATTCTTCATACTATTAGTTTAGCATATGACAATTATGTGATGTTGTCTTTTGGAAGCAAAAACAAAAAGTGAGAAATGAATTTGAATCTTTTGCTACTTGCAGCTTCTTTTCTTGTATGTTTGATCAAAGCTCAAGATCAATCAGGTCTTTACAATATTATGTATATATAGATTGTTTTTACTTTCTGGCATTTTCTTCCCAAATAACCATGATCCTTTTTATTACTTTATTTGTGCAGGATATATTAGCTTGGATTGCGGTTTAATACCAATAAATTCCAGCTATGTTGAGTTAGCTACAAAAATCAATTACACTTCAGATGTGGATTACATCCGCTCGGGTGTAAGCAAGAGTATTAAACCCGAATACAAGGACGGTTCTCCGCAGCAACAATGGTTTCTAAGAAGCTTTCCGCAAGGAATCAGAAACTGCTACACTTTTAACCTCAAAGAGGGCGGCTACTATTTTATAAGAGCATCTTTCGTTTATGGAAATTACGATGATCTAAACCAATTGCCAAACTTTGACATTTATATAGGTCCTAATCTATGGACCACGGTTGAAATTCAAGATGCAGGAAGTTATGTTGGGTTGGAGATATTGCATCTCTTGAAGTCAAGCAATTTGCAAGTATGCCTAGTTAAGACTGGCCTTTCAACACCTTTCATATCGACCCTTGAGCTTAGGCCAGTTGATAAGGATGCATACGCCACTCAACCCGGATCTCTAAACCTCTTCGGTAGATATTTTTTTTCGAGGGAATCTGACATAAACATAAGGCAAGTCATCTCTTTATCATGATATATAGTAATTCTAACCATTTCCATTGGATAATTATGATCCTGCTAAATTATCTGAGAAAATTTTCAGGTTTCCGAATGATGTTCATGATCGTATATGGGCTCCGTATTTTGAGAATGAGTGGGCTCAGATAAACACCCTAAGTACTATCCTTACTAATAATAGTTATGACCCACCAATGTTTGTGATGAATACCGCTGCCTCTCCGGCAAATGATGAAATGCCTTTGAATTTAACGATACCTGCACATACTACTTTCCAGTTTTATATATACATGCACTTTTGTGAACTGCAAGAGCTAAAAGCCAATGAGTCTAGAGTTTTCAACGTTATTATTAATGGGGAGCATTTGTACGGACCCTTCAGTCCTGTCTACTTGATCACGACCACTATTTCTATCCCAACAATTACAAATGGAAAGTTGGAGATTATACTAGAAAAGACTGCAAGTTCTACTCATCCTCCCCTCATCAATGCTATCGAGATTTACACTGCCGAAGAACTTGCGCAATCAGAAACAGACAGAAACGATGGTATGTAGATAAAATCCTCTTTTTATATATATTTTCTTACTTCTCTTAAAATCTTTTCTATGTTTGCAGTTGATGCTATAACAAGTATCAAAGAAATGTATATGGTCAATAAAATTAATTGGCAAGGAGATCCTTGTCTACCTAGAGCTTACCTGTGGGAAGGCCTTAATTGCATCTACAGTGATAACATTGCACCCAGAATCACATACCTGTAAGTTTTTATTTACAAGACACTGATTGTTTGTAGGCCGTGCACATTGGATGCGGTTTTGCTTTCTTTTTTTGGCTTGTTAACTCTTAACTTATAAAAAGTACAGGAACTTGTCATCGAGTCGATTGCTCGGGGGAATAGCACCGTCGATATCTAAGCTTACTATGTTAGTAACCCTGTAAGTATCGCTTTGACTCACAACACAAGTTAGTAAGAGATTCGTTACAATGACTGAAGACTAATTAATCAATTTCTTGATAAAATTGTTAAGAGATTTATCGAACAACAGTTTGATGGGAGAAGTGCCTGAATTTCTAGCTCAATTGGAATTCTTGAGGCTCATGTGAGTTATTAGTAGCTCAAAACAAATAAATTATAGTTTTATTATTTTTTTATTTTCTAATGCATAATTTTTGTTTTTTTCTCAGAAACTTAACCAGTAACAAGCTTAGTGGTTTTATCCCGGCTGGGCTTCTTGAAAGAAAAAAGAAAGGATTACTGAAACTGAGGTATGTATTGCAGTTTTGAAAATATAGTCAATGTTTCATTTTGTTTCTAAACAAACATGACTATTGAAAGTTTAGCAGAATTCAACAAAATGACTTGTAAAAGAATCTGTCTTCGAAGTATTTTAGCAAATAGTGTAGCTTAACATACTTTTTGGTCTTTCCTTTTTCTATGTACAACTCAAAATGCAGTGATTATTTCGGAAAGTTTGACAAGAATGAACGTATTTTCCGAGGCACTATATGCTCTACTAGATTCTGTATCTTCTAACCATGTAAAACAATATACTTTTTGGAACAAAAGATGCAAGGCCATGGCACTTTTATTTAAGTAGTGCACTCTTTTTTACAGAAAATCGTATTTTAGTTCTTTTGTACTGTACTATTACAAGTGTAGCATCAGGCAAGTAACTCTTGATTTGTGACTATCTATAAAAGCATTGGAGGAAACCCGGGTCTTTGTGCATCAGCTTGGTGTAATGCAAGGAACAAGATGAAGAAAAAAATTGTCACTCCTTTGATTGTATGTGCTGCATCATTAGTTGCTGTTGTAATTGCATTACTTACCCACTTCATCCTTAAGAAGAGAAAAAAGAGAATTGCGGAAGGTATGACTCAAAACCATAGCATAAATTGGTTTGTTTTGCATCTTTTTTATTGACAACCTTTTGTGCAGCTGTGCAGTCTTCAGCAGGCATAGACAATGCTGTTATTCTGTACGAGTCATCATTGTTGGGAACAATGAATAGAGTCTACTCCTTTGCTGATGTCTTAAAAATTACAAACAACTTTGAGATACTTATCTGTAAAGGAAGAAACGGAATGGTTTATCTAGGCTATTTAGGTGACACTCTTGTAGCTGTGAGGATGCTATCTCAATTATCAGCTCATGAGTCCAATGTGTTTAAATCAGAGGTATATGCTTATTATTGCTAGTAACAATAATGTTATTATTTATGAGTAAGACATTTGATCTATAGTGTGTGTTTAAGGTCGAACTTCTTCTGAGCGTTTGCCACACATCCCTAGTTAATGTTATTGGATATTGCAATGAAGGAGACAAATTGGCCCTCGTCTATGAGTTCATGGCTAACGGAAACTTGAGAGATTTTTTAGGTGAGTAATATTAATATTGGTATTCATTTAGCAACCAAATTGTGATATCAATTTAGCAACATAATTCTGAGATGTATTATTATATAAGAAGAGCGTTCTGACTAAGCTCGTTATCTCACTTGGCTGTTAAAGTTTCTAGCTTTCTTGTCTTGTGCAATAGGTAAATGTCCAAGTAACGTAGTCAGTTGGGAAAGCAAACTCCGTATAGCCAAAGATGCCGCACAAGGTAATATATTTATATATGCAATTAGTGATTTTAATGTTCTTATTTATGCTATTTATTGACTGGATGAATCTGAACTGCAGGATTGGAGTATTTACATAATGGGTGTCAGCCTCCTATAGTGCATGGGAATGTGAAAATAACTAACATTTTGTTAAACGAAAACTTTGACGCTAAACTTGGAGATTTTGGACTGCCGAGGTTACTTTCAATAGAAGGCGGCCCTTGTGTTTCGTCAGGATACCTTGATCCTGAGTAAGTATAATGCCTGTAATCTCAATAAGTAAATTTCCAGTATATAATTAATCAAAGAAACTAGTGTTATTTGATGGATAAAAGAAAAAGAAAATGAAGAGACTTAAATCTTCTATCAACCGTGCAGGTACTCAAGGTTAAACAGTTTAACAGAAAAAAGTGATGTATATAGTTTTGGAGTGGTGCTGTTAGAATTATTTACAAACCAGCCTGCGACTGACGAAACTCGGACAAAATTCCACATAGTTGAATGGGTTAGTTTCTTGCTTTCCAAGGGGGAGCTAATAAATCCTACTGACCAAGAACTACAGGGGAATTCTAGCGCTAATTCCTTCAAAAGAGTTATCGAGGTGGCATTGAGGTGTGTTAATTCATGTTCTAGTACAAGGCCACCCATGGCTGACGTAACCACGGAATTGAAGCAGTGTTTGGCTGCTGAGGTTGCCAGGAAATATGGACGCCAGGAAATGGAACGTTAAAATCTGGATGAGGTTAAAATAAGTCATAGATAGAGCGGTATGTGTGTTAATCACGCTGCATTTAAAAATCACGTCTTGTGTTTTGTATCATTATTTCGGATCAATTTAGATGGTAAACATTTTGATATAAATAGATGGTGTACTTTCAAACTAACTTGCATTCCATAATCATGTCTTGTTTATCATTATGCTGGATCGGTCTATATAGAATAAAATTTAAGATTTATGAGAGAAGCACTAATAATTGATTCCTGTTTTAGCTATCTACGACAGGAGCCAAACATAGGTACAAGTCGTTTCATCATTTAGATTAAAAATACCAAATACATACGATTAAAAACCTTAAAATAATAAAAAATAAATTAAGAACTAAAAAGTAAAAAATAAAAAAGGAGAAACTATCGTTTTATGGAATTGGCTAAGGGGGAAGCTATTTCCCCCATAGTATTTTTTTATTTCCTTCATGGTTAAAAAAAAAACTCATGTTGTTATTTCCTAAAAAAAAATAACATATTGGCCGTTCTAATATCTTGACATCTACTATTATAAGTTTTTCTTTCTTTTATGCTATTTTATCATTTCAACCATTTAAGTTGACGTTGTCATTTTTTAAAACTTGGTGAAAAACTACTACATATTTTTTAAGAGAGGACTCAATAAATAGTCATCATAAACAACATCATTAAACTTTATTTTTTCAAGATAAAAAATTTGTCATCGAAAAGAAAATTTCTTATTTCTAAACAAAAATAACTTCAACTCAAACTTTACAAAAAAAACCTCAAAATGGAAAATAACAAATTCATTAATGAAAATAAAACTTCAAAAGAAGTAACCTATGAAACCGAACTTATCAAATAACCAAACAATTATCATGTAAATAACAGGAGGAAAGAGTTTTCCTAGAACTACTCCTAAATCTAGACAGTGGTATAAAAAAGATAAAAAATTGCATCTGTTAACGAATCATCATTGTATGTGAATAGGTTTTCAACACCATTATTGATTTTTAGTGATGATGATTGTGGGTTAGTTATTCCACATGAACATGCTTTATTAGTTACTTTGGAAATTATTGGGTGATAACTAGAAGGGTGTTGATAAATGCAAGATATTCAGCTAATGTTCTGTATGGAAGCCATTATGAACAAATAATTTGAATAGCTATGTATGAGAAAAGTGAAAGTCATTTAGTAAGTTTTCCAGGATGGCTGAATGTTGGTATTTGTGAAATATAATTACATGGGATAGTTGGTTTTTGTGAGACATAAATAGTATTACATACTTTATATATTGCAGTTGATACACAAAGCCGATATAATGCAGTTTTAGTTGGAGTTGCAAAATTATAGAGGAGTGTAAATCAATACTAGTTGCATCATCCAGTATGTAAATGAAATTTGTTTCTTGCTTAATACATTCATCCAGACATATGGTCGAATAATTTTATTATTGTAGAAAGTATAGAAAATACTATATGGCTAATATATCATAATAATTCTAAATTTAAGTAGCAGGAGCTTGGTTAAATTCAAACATACCAATATATATATTTCATGTATGTTAAAAAATGTACATTAGACATAGAGAACTAGTACAAATTTTTAATATATAATTTCAAAATTAAATAACTTTATTAAGTCTATTACATTAAATAAAAATAAAAACAATATATATATATATATATATATATATATATATATGTTATCAAATAAAAATATTTTTATTTTTATTTTTTATATATAAAATACATTTAGCAAGATATGAAATATGTGAGGATATTATATCATATACTTTAAATGCATTCAGCTTCATGGTTTTTAATCAAGTATAAATATACAAGAAATATAAATATTTTCTAATTATAGTCAATAATAACTTACAAAGAACTTCACATGAGTTTTTTGTCGTCATAAAGTAACAACACTAAACTCCAAATGAATTATTTACTCGATTAATAACTTTTGAAAATATAATAATCAAATTTTAACCTAAAAACTAAGTTTTATAATCGACATAAACACAAGATTTAAAAATTATAGCAAGTGTCTAAGAGATTCTGAAATTGGAAGTGGTCATATATAAAAGTATAGCAGTTTCACCTTAATTGGGAAGATTGAATTAAGTTTAACTATACACTTTCTTAAATACTTATCTTACTATATATATAAATTATTTTTATCGTTTTGTTAAATAGATATATTATAAAAAAAAAATTAAATGCCTTATGTGCCAACCAATGAATCATCATACTTTGTTTTTTCCATTCATTCAACAACATAACACATATAATATTTTTTGCAACACAAAAAAACCACGTATTGAGACTCAAGTTGCAACTTTACACTCAGGGAGAGCCAAAGAATAGAGGGTTAACTTGTATGGTTACAAATAATAATATTGTCTTCTATAAGTACTGAAAACCTTAAATGACCGTGAAAGATACTAAAAGTGTACATCAGTATTGACCAAATCAACAATGAGCAGAGACGGATCAACAAACATCAATAAACTCAATCTCATACACAAGCGCAATATTAGAAGGAATTTTAATCTTCCTACTAAAGCATATACTAGATAAATAAAATGATATATGTGAATTTAAGTAACATTTGTGTTAGTAAACCTAAAATTTGACACAAAAATCATAAAGATAAAAAACATAATGCTAAGAAGACAAAGTCTTACGCGTAGCTCAAATAAACTTTTATTCTTCTTTTACCACCAATGTACATTCCTGAATATAATATACAATAAATAAAATAGGTTGCGAATAATTAAAATAAATAGATATTATTATCATTAAGATAAATTATAACATTAATAACTTGTGATCTGAATATGAATTTGTTCATATTACTGTGTGTTTCTTATTATGTAATGACCTCTTCAACTATAAAACCACTAGTAACATACTATTACTGTCGTACTAATCTATTTTATATTAGTCTTTGAAGTTTTCACGGTTGGTATAGGTAGACAAAACTTAAAATGTGCGAACACTCATCTGCAACACGAAAGTAGATTTTGGTTACATATGGAAGTGGTTTATTTAAGACAGGTGTGCATGTTATATCATCAATTAAAACACATTTTAATAATTCACATATTAATATATTTAGGTTTCATGATATAACAATATAACACATAGAAGACTAGGTAATAAAAACCAACATGTTTGCTACAATAATCTCTCTTGGTAAATGTTTTTCTTATTAACAATTTCTCAATAATATGACCATTAGAATGACTCTCAAAATCATAAATCCTCTCATATTCTTATACATCATCTGACAAGGAATTATATGTAGTCGTAGTTCCACAAAATCTTCCAAATAAGAATTAATTTACCATAGTAAAATAACCAACACAAAATGTAAACAGTATAACCGTAAATAATCAAAACAAAATAGATGGTAAAATGATACATATCATGTTTATCATGTATGTTTATTCCTTCACCATGTTCAAACTATCCAGAGAGATTAATATTTTACGAGCCAATAAACGGGAACACAACCAAATCTTTAGTTTCGCAGATACAAGTTTTAAGGGACACATTTTACAAAATATTTTTTAAATTCAATTAATATAATATAATATAATATGATATGATATGATATGATATGATATGATATGATATGATATGATATGATATGATATGATATGATATGATATGATATGATATGATATGATATGATATGATATGATATGATATGATATGATATGATATGATATGATATGATATGATATGATATGATATGATATGATATGATATGATATGATATGATATGATATGATATGATATGATATGATATGATATGATATGATATGATATGATATGATATGATATGATATGATATGATATGATATGATATGATATGATATGATATGATATGATATGATATGATATGATATGATATGATATGATATAATACAATATAATATAATATAATATAATATAATCTTATGGTAAGAGTACAACAAAAAAAACCAAAATATTACATTTAATTATATTGATGTCGTTGAATCTAAATGATCTTATTATCAGTATGAATTTGGTGTTCTTAGTTCAAATGTGTGAATAAATTACAAAAATATGACCTTTTAAGCAAGAATATTTAAACCATAGATTGAACACCCTGAAAAATGATTACAAAGAAAAAATTATTCTTAATGTATTTTTTTTTTCTTTAACTGGATTTTTTTATTAATAATTGTTAAGAGTGAGTAAACTTGGTCACTGTTGTGGATGTTGCTGCTGTCTTTGTTGAACCATCAGCATAAAACAATTGTTATAGGAGGCCTATTAGGCCTCGTGCCAGGAACGAGCTATTGTTGATACCCAAAACCAACCTGTGGAGGAATCATAGCATGAGGTGGTTGACCATAAAAGATATGTGGCCCACCAGGTGGATGCATTGGCATACGCGGCCCAACTGGGGGCACGATTGGAACCGACCTCATTTGAGAAAACTGAGCCTACAACCTAGGCTTCCTATCTTTCGTGCACTGCGCAATTGCAACATACAGAGGTTTTGCGACAAGCATCTTCTCATTCATCTTTGTTAAAGATTTAACGGCTTCCTCGGGAGTAGAAAATGCGACAAAACCAGAGGTTTTACTTATTTTAGAAGGGTCACGCATGACCTTGCATGGAAAAATTGTCTCATATGGAGAAAATAGCTCCTAGTTATTGTACCGTATTCACCAAAAATACCTAGTTATTGTACCGTATTCACCAAAAATATTCTTCAAATCATCATCGATGGTGGACTCGACAAGATTATTCACATACATATTATTGAACTTTGGGTTGGAAGAAGAGTATATTTCTTGCTTGCAAAGAAATGGTCCAACATATATTTGCTTTTCATTTAACAGTATGTTGTTCAGTTCCCTAATAGCTTTCTGAGCCGACTCCTCGTTGTCATACTGGACAAAGTCGTACCTTTTGGATTGGCCAGTAGGATCAGTAGCCACCTTGCATTAGAGCGCATTCCCGAAAGAGTTGAAAGTGTCATACAATGTTTTGTGAATACTATGATTGCGATGAGAATAAATAATTCTAATAGCTTTTTAAGAAGCATGAAAATTTAGTTGATTTATAGCCCTCACATCATATTGTGAATTGCTAAAGTTAACATAGTCATAACCAAGCGTTTGACGGGTCGTCAAATCCCTAGTATCTCTTATAAATAAAACATGTAAGGTTTTACTTTTTAGAAAGTGTACAAATTACCCCTATGCATGCATCTTCTTCAAGTATTCTTCTTCAGTTACCCTTCTGCATGCATCTTCTTCAAGTATTATTTAGAAAGTGTATAAATCCTCTTCAAGTACCATTTTGCATGCATCTTCTTCAAGTATTCTTCTTCGCATCTCTTCTACCTCATTATCTTCTTCAACAAAATTTAATTCATTAAATTCCGTTTTTCAAAGCCCTAATATCAATCCAAATAGAACTCAAAAATAAAAACCACAATTGAATCTAAAACCAAAATTGAATCCAAATCCAAACTCCAAAGCCATAGTCGTAAGACAAAATAAAAATAAAACACCAAAACCAAAAGTGAAACGTCACACTCTAAAATCCAAATTCTAAAATCCAAAAAAAAGCTAAACACCAAACGAATACAAACGAGTTCAAACAAATCTAAAGGAATCAAAACGACAAACGCAAATCTAAGAAAACGTTAGACATAATTCAAACGTCTAACAAAATCTAAACACCAAACGATAGACATAATCTAAATTTCTAACAAAATCTAAACACCAAACGAATCTAAACGAATCCAAACGAATCAAAACGACAAACTCTGATTTAAACAAATGTCAAACATAATCAAAACGTCAAACAAAACCTAAACACTAAACGAGTCCAAACGAATCAAAATGAAAAATGCATATCTAAACAAACATCAAACAAAGTCCAAATTTCAAACAAAACCTAAACACCAAACAAAATTCAAACAAAAAATGCAGAACTCCAATCCATTGATGCCAAATGCCAATCCCCAAACGCCAAACCTAAACACGAAACTCCAAGCGCGAAATGGAAAATGAAATCTCATTTCCAATCCAAATCCAAATCAAAATAAAATTTTAAATAAAATTTTGAATCCAAAACCAAAATCAAATCCAAATCTAATATTAAATCAAAATATAAATCTAAGTTCTCAAAACCAAAATCAAAGTCAAAATCAACATTAAAATTGAATCAATGATTTCACCAACAAAAAACCTGTACTGTTCTAGTAGTTATTTCTTCTAAATCATAGCACTAAATCACAATCCAACCGGGTCATATTGAAGGATTGGATATCCCAAACATACTTTTCAAAATTCAGCAAAAATCAATATCGTTTTCCTCTCGATCATGTCTGTTGATTGTGACTGCACACAACATATCCAGGAACCGAAAATTTTCTCTCTTTTTTCTTCCGGCGGTAGGTAAAATAATTGTACGTCGGCACATCGGAAGATAAGAAAACTTAAACTCAAATATAAACATATGCCCTAATACCATATAGAAGAAGAAAAATAAAGAAAACAGCTAGATTTTTATTATTTTGAAAGTGTCCAAATTACAAAAGGTATATGCTCTTATTTATAGATAAAACATATGAGCTAACGAGGTTGGACCTAATATCTCGAAAAATAATGAAGATAAAAAATATTCATTTAACTTATATAGAATATGGGATCTAGTATTCATACTGGATTTAAATAATTAATTAAAGTTGTGGTTTATGAGGATTAGAATCCATAGACTAATATATTTTATAGATTAAGTTGTTGATCTATGGTTCAGTTGTCACATATTACACCTCAAAACCATAATACTAGCATTTTATTATCCGATGATCTAAAGTTAACCTGACACTAGTTATCAGATGAAATATTTACAATAGATAAGTGCATATGGAAGTAATTTGATAATTTAAAGTTAACCTGACACTACTTATGAGATCAAATATTTACAATAGATAAGTTTATATGGAAGTAATTTGATGATGTAGTCTAACAAGAGATTTTTACATGTAAGAAATATATAACATACGATTAAAAATATTGTTGTTGCTTATTTATGCCGCAACATGACATTAGTGATCATAATGCTAATCATTATCTAAATAAATTTAAACTTCTCAGCGAATACAACATGAGAAATATATGACTTAATCATCTTACATTCTAACTCTAATTGATTATACTTAGATTTAAGATCTTTAAAATTAGAATGTATAAAAAAGACCTGATAAATAACAGCGGTGTATATTTTGTAACTTAATTGAAATGTATGCAAACCAAAACTAAATTAAAAGTTCAAATTCAAATAAATTCATACTGAAACTAAATATTCTAAATATTAAAAATCACACAAACATTATGTTCGTGAAAAATTTGAATGTTAAATCTTTAGTATAAAAAACTCATTTTTTATTTAATTTTAACAATCTCAAAACTAAAACATGAAATTTATTTTCATGTGTTTTTTTATTAAAATAATTTGCATTGTTTTTAATAGTAAAGAACTATATATAATATTATACTAATATTCTTATTTACTTTGACTTTTTAAAAATTTATATGTGATTTTTTTGATTTTTTTAAATATGAAAGACACACGTAACATGATACCTTATAGTTAATAGTTAATATGTGTTAGCAAATAAAAATAGTTTTGTTGGAGAAGACTTTTTTTAATATGTGTTAACAAATAAGAACAATTTTGTTTTAGAAGTTTTTTAGTGATTAGTATGAGTTTTATAAGTCAAATTTTTTTAGTTTATTTTTTTTAAGTTAAGATAAATAATAATAAAATATTAAATTTTTATTATAAAAATAAATTACTTTTAGAAGTATTATAATTTGTTTATAATGAAAGGATTTGGAACATTTTCATTAATATAATGTTTGAATAATTAAAAAAAAATTCCGTATAAATTATGCTAAAAACTTTATAGTTCAAATATTTTTTGCAATTGGGCTATATTCTTATAAAATTTTAAAAATAAATGATATTTTTATCGTGTGAATGAGTAAAAAAGTATAATATTTAGTATTCAATAAATATGAATTCATAAACTAACATAAGTTGATTTATAAAAATATATATCGTAAAACGTTTTTTTGGTAAAAAATATTTAAATAAAAAAAGAGTTCATACAAATACCTGGGGCATACTCCGAGAAGATACAAAAGATAAGTGAAACTGATACAAAAGTACTAGGTGGCCGAGGTATAAATAATAGTAACATCGGCATAACTACTCAGATAGAAATAAAAGAGCAGATGTGGAAACAATATCACTGAGCATCGAGAGACCCCCGCGACAACCCGATGAAAGCGTCAGAGGTAAGGACTTCGTAAGGTCCCAAACGAAGTGTCTGCGCAATCGATAATACCTGCAATACGAGAAGGAGATAGTTGGGGGTAAGCAGTTATGAAAGCCAGTAAATCTTGGAACCATGGAATCTGAACTGAAGATCAGAGTAGATTCTGTGAGAAACCAGGGAGGTGATGGGAGGAGGGGAGCCGAAGATTCTTGAGTTCCTCTCATTCCAAACGTGGTAGATAACCGCGCCAAAACTAGAGCACCAGAGATGGTGGTTTCGAGATTGAGACCAGTTTGACGCCTCATTAATCCAAGGCTTCCAGTTAGAGTGAGTTAAAGGAAACCCCAATTTTAAACTGGATTGAGCCAAATACTCTGAGCGAAACTATAGTCAAAGAGGAGATGAGCTGAGGTTTCCAGTGCAGAGTTACAAAGTACACCGTCAGTCGGGGTATTGTATCCCCAACTGAGCAACTTATCCATAGTGGATAGTTTGTTTTGGACAGCAAGCCAAAGGATGAAAGAATGTCGAGGAATATTGTATTTATTCCATACTAAGCTGGCCCACCCCACTGCTGGGTTGGGCTTACGAATGGCATTGTAGGTGTCGTGGATGGTGAATGTGATATAACTAGTTTTTGCATTCCATTAATGAACGTCTTGAGTAGAGATGTTAAGAGGGGGAAGGGAGAGGAGGAGCCTGTTGATCTCTTTGAGATTAGCGATGCGTCTAGCTCGAGCGAGTCGAAAGTTAGATGGCTAATTCCAATTACCATTGAGAATGATCTCGGAGACCTTGAGGTTCTTCCCGAGTCTGGAATCGTCAATGATATCGGATCCATAGTGATTTACAAGGGAGGTAGAGATAAGCTATGGGTCAAACCAGAAAGATGTAGTCGAGCCATTACCGATAACCACCATGTACAAGTTGCTCGCCAAAGGTCAAAGCCGGAGAATTTTCCTCCAAATCCAAGAGGGGGAGGATCCGAGAGGAAGATCCCAAAAAATTTTATTTTTGATTTTTTCTATTTTAATCCAATCACTCTAGATCGAGTGATTATTATTACTGATAACAGACCAAAGGTGTTTAAGGATCCCAAGGCTGCCATCTTTCGTGGGATAAATAACTTTAAACAATGTTATTTTAGCCCCGTGGGTTTTCATGGTAGAACCCGACTAGAGAAATCGACAAAGGTATTGAGAGAGCTCTTTTATGATCCTGGAGGAGAGAATGAAAATGGAGGACCATTAAACTTGTCCGGTAAAGAGGACAGATTTGATGAGCTGGAGTCTGCCCGGATATGATAGATGTTTGGAAGTCCAAGAGTCTATCCGAGCGGTAATTTTGTGAAGTATGGGACGAAAATCTGTATGGGTTAGACGCCATGTAAGGAGGGGAACTCCCAAGTATTTGACTGGGAGAGATCCTTCAGGGAAACTCATAATGGAAAGAAGATCGGCTCTCAGAGGGCGTTTGATACCCGAGAGAAAGATGTGGCTTTTGGAGGGATTAACTTTGAGTCCAGACATGGCATGGAATTCAATCATGGTCTCTTTGATAAGAAGTAGAGAATTAGCATCCCTATGACAGAAAATCATGAGATCATCTGCAAAACAGAGATTTGTGATTTTGAGTTTGTGGCATTTCCAGTGGAATTTAAAAAAATTATCAGAACTCTTCTCATTAAGAGTACATGAAAGGACTTGCATGACCAAGACAAAGAGGAAGGGGGGGAGCGGGTCCCCTTGCCGGAGACCTTTTCTACCTTTGAATTTACCATAGGGGTCTCCATTGACGATAATGGAGTAAGAGGGGGATGAGATGCATTTGATGATCCAATTGATCATCTGATTGGGAAAATTCATAGACACCAGAATGTCTAGGATGAGATGTCAGTGCACGCTATCAAAAGCCTTCTTAAGATCAATCTTTAGAGCAACCCTTCTGCCATAAGCATTAGAGTGATAGCCTCTAAGGAGTTCTTGGGAAAGAAGGATGTTATCTGAGATGTTTCTTTTCCTGAGACAAAAGGTCGATTGAGAATTGTCAATAAGATAGGGAAATTAGTCTTTAATTTTGTTGGCTAAGATTTTGGAGAATATCTTATAGACAACATTACAAAGAGCAATAGGTCTAAAATCAGCTGCCTCCAAAGGGGATTCCTTTTTGGGAATACGGGCAATGGTGGTGGAGTTCCAAGCGGAATTGATGGTACCAGTTTGGAAAAACTCCAGGATACCATTACAAAGTCCCTCCCTAACCACATTCCAAGAGGTTTTGAAGAAGAAAGAATTAAAACCATCAGGGCCAGACGCCTTGTTGCAATGAATGCTAAAAAGGACAGACTTGATCTCCTCACGAGAGATCTCGTGGACCATATGGATCTTATAACAATCTTTGACTTTGGTAGTAAGAAGAGATGGCACATTTTCCAACCCCGGGTAATCCTCAGGATGACGGGCCCCTAAAGAGTTTTCGAAGTACCTGACAAAGACATTTGAGATACTAACAGGAGAAGATATAGAGAGTCCCTGATCATTATTGATTGAATTAATTTTATTTCGGAGGAGTCGATTTTTAATATTGTTGTGAAATAATTTCGTGTTTTTGTCCCCAAGCTTGATCCAGTTTCCTCTAGATTTTTGTTTGAGGAAAGACTCTTCGGCTCAACTCAGGAAGATGAAGTTTGAGGAAGCCTCTACTTTGTTGGAGACCAAATAAGGGTTGAGAGGATCATTGGCAACGACTTCTTGGGCAAGGAAAAGAGTATTTTGAGCATTAGTAACCCTAGTACTAATATCACTATACTCCTTTCGCTTAGGAGTGGCGAGCTCAAGTTGGAGACGATTAAGTCTGTCAGTCACACAACTCATACCGGAATAATGAATAGGTAGATTCCAGCTATGGGAAACTATGCTTTTAAAAAGAGGATGAGACTGCCACATATTGAAAAAATTTAAAGGTTTATTCCTTCAAGGCCTAGGGAGGCCAAGATTGAGGGTGACAGTGGTGTGGTCGGAAGAGCGGAGAAAACCAGTCAGGATTGACTAGGACGCCATCGATTTTAGAGAGGGTGGGGTGTGACGGTTGCTTATTGATCCTGAAGAAATTGACTCCCGTCGATCTAAGATCACTAAGCTCAGAATGATAGCATCAATTATTGAAATCATCAATAGTCCCAGACTAATTGTTGGTTGAACCGATTTGCTCATCGGGATGACGGATGGCATTGAAATCCCCCAAGGCAGCCCAGTGAGTGCCTTGGTTGGATTTGGAAATGGTGATTAGATCATTCCAAAGATGGATACGATCTAATACCTCATCGAATGCGTAGATAGTGGAGAATCTAAATGAGGCATTGAAATTGAAGCATTTGGCTGAACAATGGATGAATTATGGATATTTAGAAATTCTAGTGATTGAGATAACACTAGGAACAAATAATCCAAAATTCTTCCCAAGAGATTAGAGGAGTGGTTGGTGAGAACATGCCAGAAGGGTGCCATAAATCTAAGAATAGAATCGACTTTCGAAAGGTGGACTTTGGTTTCGACTAGGACAAGAAGGGAGATGTTATTTCTAATTATAAAATCAGTAACATCTTTTTGTCTAACGGGTTATTAAGACCTCTCACATTCCAAGAATCAATATTCATAAGGAAGTAGACTTACAGTGCATCAGTCGATGGTCCTATCAAAGGACATACACATTGTGCTCACAACTGAAACAAAGTCAGGAAATTCGCTACTATATGAGAGACTGCAGCACGTGACTACAATCTCAACGCACGCCTTACAGCAGCATATGTCAGCACGGTACAGAGGACAAGCGCACACTTTTTCACGCGGCCGAAACATGTTCGGGACGACAACACATATGGGATGAATGCGCAGCATCGCAGTCATACGTAACCATGTTGGACAAGAGCACGCCTTCACAATCATTACATACAAATAAATTGAAACTTCAGACTTAATAACCTTCACCTCGAGCAACTCAAAGATCAGACTCAGATCGCCATCATCTTCATCTCGACGCTAGGACGGGACCAATGTTTTTCCATGTTCATCACAAATCTGAGATGGAACCAGAGTTTATTCTCCTTCACCACGAGCACGGGGCGAATACAAGAGTATAGGGTAAAAGCTGATGTACAGCTTCAACCCACTTCGATTGTACTTTGTAGACGGGACATAAAAATATTCCGTTAACGGATAGTCCCGCTACTAACCCAAACGGTGGGCACAAACAAACCAACTGAAGTGTTCTACTTTTCGTTCCGAAACACGACCCCTCACTAACACCTGAGCTTAAGAAAGCCAACGACAATAGAGGAGGAAAAGGATAATACATGGGTGAGCCCATAATATCAGACCGGGAAAATAGAAAAGATGAGAAAAAAAACCAAAGATGGAGTGAGCAAGTTAGAGGAGAATAATGGAAAAAGGTGAATGACTTAAATCCAGCGGTGCGTTTCAGACCGGAGGTCTGAAACCACTGCTAGAACCAAAACCGTTAAAATCTTTCTTATTATCAATGGTTTCCGACAATTTACTATCGGTAAGAAAAGAAACCGGTGAAAAACTAGATGTTAGAAGAAAAAACGATAAATTACTGGTCGTTTAAAGAAATTCCGACGAAAAACTAAACGTTAAAAGAATAGAAAGAATAGACACTTTCTTCCAAAATTCCGGCGAAAAACTAGACGTTTAGAAAAAGAGAGTGGGCAACGTTCTCTTTCTTACTCTTTGGTTTATTCTTTGAAAAAGAGAAAACGTTTGTATTGAAACAAAATGAAATTAAATGTTTTTGTATTTTATAATATATATGTTAAATTTAGATTCGAACAGAGTTATTAGATTTTTATCTTAGTTTATTCTTAATATTATCGAGTATTTTATACGAGCTAAAGAATATTATTTAATAACTAGAAAAGGAGAAAAGAGAAAATGATAACTAGGTTTTCCTATAACTTTGATAAATATAACTAAAATTTTAATAATCTAACATATAGATTATGATGGTTTTTCATAAATACTATATAACTTAGAGTAACTATCTATATTTAAAAAAATTATGTTTAAATTTTCCTAGAAAAATATATTCTTAAACCTAAAAATCAAATAATATTTCAAGAAAATCATAAAAAATTTTAAACAAGTCATTCCATTAAAAACATTCCAATATACCTAAACATTTATTTACTAATCTAAATAAATAACTTCTATTAATTCTCTTATAATTAATGAGAAATTTAAAAGAATATATTTTTAGAAAGTTCAAATATAAATTTAGTGGTTAAATGATTCAATAAAAAAATATCATTAACTTTATTATTAATAATACTATTTTTATAATGATCCTAATAGAAACTAAAGTTCGTCTCTCTATAGCGGACCTTACAATCAAATTTATTGTTTCTTTTGGTATTATATAACTAACCATACCTCTCTTCTACTCGCTCGGATCTGGATTATTTGGAACTTTAGTGTTATCTTTATCTCCATTAATTTTCTTCTTCGCCATACATCCACTATAAAGCTATAAGTCTTAACTTTTAAATTTGTTTTCGTTTTACTATATTATTTACGCTTTTAACAACATAATGCAAG
This sequence comes from Limnanthes douglasii subsp. nivea, assembly GCA_036936605.1. Taxonomy (NCBI): domain Eukaryota; kingdom Viridiplantae; phylum Streptophyta; class Magnoliopsida; order Brassicales; family Limnanthaceae; genus Limnanthes; species Limnanthes douglasii. The sequence continues at coordinate 157,973,220 of JAUPFV010000001.1, forward strand.
TCTTATCCAATATCTTTAAGGATAAAAGCACTCACATGAATTCAAATTCCAATGGAAATATTAAAATCTCAAAATAGTCATATTTTGTTTTGCTGATAACTTAATAATTTTTGTTACGATGATCTGAACTCCCCAATCTAAATAAAGAGGGTCTCGATGAATTATTTTATCTCTTTATCTCTCTCTCTCTCTCTTGGATCTTCAAGTAAATCGTGCTAAAATACATATCAATCTAGTTGGGGTAAACCTCACCTTTGAAATTATCATACCAACATTTTAGGATACAAGAGATGCTCTTTTATTGTGAAGTATCTAGGATTTTCTCTCATCACAGGTTGGAATTTCTATAATGATTGTCGTCCACTCTTACAAAATATCATTTCTTATATAAGTTCTTGGACCTCTAAAGGTTCTTTCTTATATGAGAAAGCCTCAACTCATAAAATTGGTTTTCTTTGCTGGCCAACTATTGGTCATCGATCTTCATTATCTTGTATAAGATTTTTAAAGAGTTATCTCAATTCATCTAAAAATTTCTCTAGTCTAGCCATAACATGAAGGTTTTGAAGGCTAAGTTGGCTTGGTCCAATGTAACATTATCCATAATGGAAGACGACATTGGGATTCTGAATCTTAAAATCTGGAATCAAGTGGTTGTTGTTAAACACCCATGATCCGTAGTTTGTAAAAACATTAACTCAATCTGGTAGGATTGGATTAGTACCGAAAAGATTAAAATAATAACTTTTTTCCTTTAAATCATGGTTTCTCTACTTTCTTGAGTTTGAGATAAATTTTACGTCTTAGGCAATTGGATAGCAAAATGTATAAGATAGTAACAAAAAATAGGATTCTACCTCATTTTAGTACGACTCGTGGCTTCAACCTACCTCAACGGTAACCCATTATGGGAAGGTATCATTCATGACTTAAGATTTGACAAAAATCTCAATGTATCAGGCATCATCCAGGATGAGCTTTGGAATTGGTCATCCTAATCAAGGTTTGCAAGTGCAAAGAATCATCGTAACCTTCATGAGCTTAACAACCTCATTCTCTATATCCCTTATTTAAGCATCAATTACGATGACGTCCACTATTGGACTGTTAAGAGTGGAAACACTAAGTTCGCAATCAAATACACATATAATGTCATCTGAACGTCCATCCCTTGTGTCGAGTGGGCTAGGTTGGTATGTCATAAGTACAATATATCTTACTTTTGATTTGCAATCTAAAAACCTCCTCGGATTGTATTTTGTGCAACTCTTGTATTGAATTCATCGATCATATCCTCTGTAACTATAGTTTCACTCAGAGTATCTGGGTCTAAACTGGTTCCAAGCTTGGGTTCATACTAAATACTATTTTTGGTGTTCCTATTTTGACGCCGTAATATTACACACGTGACGGGAGCGGAATACAATAATTTTTTGTTCCCTTCCCTTACCTCAGAGGTATAACACCGTATGAATTTTTAACCTCAGATTTATATTCACTATACCAAAATTATATGGCCAGTATAATGTCTACCTATATTCTAACTTGATGTTGTTTGAAGTCACATTCCCCTCATATCATTGGCGTCGATATTGATTGTTGGACATATTATACCTCCTTGTATATTAATTTGTGATGTTATATTGTAACGTTCATATAAAATTTATCTGGATCATGTTTCATTGATATCCATCTTTATTTTTTCTATGTTTTATCCCACTACTATCAGACCCGATATCAAAACCAAATATTTATGGATCTTACACAAAACTTCAACAAAAAGGTTTTGATATTTGAATTTACTTAATACTAAATATGCTTCACACGAAACTTAGGAAATAACATTGGGCCAGGCTAGAAAAAAACTACATTTTTTGGATCTTACACGGTTTGATCCTACACCCAATTGATAAGTTCTCACCATATTTTGGACAAATTTTCTCTTGCTAGAAAACCTAAGTATAAAAGCATTTGATAGATCTATCACCATTTTCCCCTATTTTCCTCTTAATCTCTCACCAAACCTCTTAAGCATCTAATTTTCACCGAAAATCAAAGCTTGTTTTTGAAAAATTTGAACCCACAACAACATCGAGGTAAGCCATACAAGCTTCACATTCTATTTTTTCATGATTTCGTTGTGTATTACGTGTTCGTTATGAGGTTAGAGTTTCTGTTTTTCAAAGATTTGATTTTGGTATGATTTAAGGCGTTGTTTTACTATATTAATGTTGCAGACTTGTTTTTATATGCAGATCCGTTTATTTGGATTTGATTTTGTTGAAAATGGTGTTGTATCGACTGATCTAGGGTTTTAAGTTTTGCAGGTGTTCGTCACACATTGTATGCTCCCAGTTTGGTGTTCCTCACATACATCATGCGACCATGATGGGTTTGCGTCGCATGTGACTGGCACATAATGATGGGCGCATGCGACCAACAAACATTAGTTGTTGCATGCGACTGGGCTTATCCAGAGCGCATGTGACTACAATTTAAAGTACATTTATTAATATTTGTTTATGTTTTCAGGATGGGTCGTACGAAAATGACTGTAAAGAATCCCCATCGTCGCGAGACAACTCATGATACATTGAATCCTACAGAGCTTGCCACTATTTAGGAAGGAATTGCGGGTAACTGTACAAAGCAACGCATGCGTCATGATGGCCCAGATGACGATACCAGCCATCTCGCTAGTTGGGCTGCTGTAGAAAACAGTGGTGCAGGTTCGTCTTCGCATGACGCACCTGAGGCGGATACGAAGTTCGCCTTAGTATTTCCACATGTTCCGAGTCTCTATCTTGATTACTCCCTATATGAGGTGTTTAGTGTATATCATGGTGAAGTAAGTTTTTCTACTCAATAACTTTATTATATAACTGGTTCTTAATTTTGTTAGACAAATTACTCATTTACGTGTTCGTGTGTTTGATACATATTGCAGAAAGAGTTAGCTTACGATGCTTTGCGATGTATGAAATTCTCCGCAAATGGGACTTTAAGAAGCAGACTCGAGTACGGGTGAGGGCCATGAAGACTATATTCAGACCTCTTATCGATACACTCTCTCGTTTGCATACCAACCTGCACTTGATAGAGACATTCTTAGAGCGGTGGTATGAGGAGACGTCCTCGTTTTATTTCCCATTCGGCAATATGACCGTGACTTCAGATAACTTCCACATCATCAGATTACCGGTCACAGGTACATCTTTCGAAGTTTTATCTTTTGATGATGAAACGGAGAGGAGAAACAGTTAGGGTACTATGCTTGGTGTACGACCATTCGAGCTGGTTAAAAATCTTAGGAATGCTAGTAGTGTGACATTAAGATGGCTGCGTACTATATCCACGAGTAATCGATATGGGTCATAGAGGCATTCTTAGAGCGATGAAATGAGGAGACGTCCTCATTTTATTTTTCATTCAGCAAGATGACCGTGACTTCAGATGACATCCACATTATCATCGGATTACCGGTCACAGGTACGTCTTTCGACGTTTTATCTTTTGATGATGATACAGAGAGGAGCCTCACTTTTGCTACTATGCTTGGTGTACGGTCATTCGAGTTGGTTAAAAATCTTAAGAACGCTAGTAGTGTGACATTAAGCTGAATGCGTACTACATTGATGGGTAATCGATACAACGATAGTAGGGCTACAGATGCGCAGGTTGATCACGTCACCCGTGTGTATATAATATTTCTGTTAGATACCAATATTTGCACCAATAAAACCAGCCATAGTATATCCTTAGATTACCTACAATTTTTTAACCAATACCAGATTATGAACTAGTACAACTAAGGTCAAATGGTATTGGTGCACTTATACAACTCCCTTAGTCAGGGTTCGTTGCATGGTATGGGCGGTATACATGGGTTTACTGGTCTACTAAAGGCATGGATCTTTAATTACTTTAGGCAGTTTCTTACTCCATTATTTAGTGATTACGATTTATCATTACCGCATATCTGCCGGTATGCGCCATAGAAGATAGGTATTTTACAGGTTGTATGCTAGGAGTTGAGGCACGCACTCTTGATGTGCACCGAAGGAGATGTAATTAGTATTTTTAAAATTTAAACATTATGCTTCTTACTATTAGAATTGTCATGTTTGTTAACTTTATCATTTCCGGTCATTTTCTTATGTATGAGTATATGCGGAATGAGTGTCCTTTCCACATCGTCACTTGGGTTGATCTTAAGCTAAAGATGTTTGACGTTGTTGTGCCATATTACCCAGATCGTGTCACTCGTTAGATGGGCCACATTCAGCTCATGTTGTGCAAGATACATCCTCCTCCTAACAGAAAAGCATCATCTTTTTACCATAATAGGTGTGGTATATGATGATGGGGAGCACAGTATTGACTCAATGTACCCTGTTTGGGTAAAGAAAAACCTGTGGTATATTATGACTAACCCTGCTTCGGTTCGTGATGATTGAGGGCATCAGGTGCACCCTCAGGGTGGTGTTGATCCCGAGGGAGACGACTAGATTGCTGAGTTTATACTACGACTACCCACGTTGTCATACGACGAGTTGTTAGCAGCTGCGACTGAGATGGGAAGGATTAATGAGAGATATAGAGGCTGTTGAGTTATATGTTATTATTACCGATGTTTATTTGTTTGTTCTTTCGTTTTCATGACTTGTATTAATATATTTATGTACTTATGAGTACCACGAAATTTATGACTAATGTATGGGTTTATTTTATTCTATGTTTGAGTAAGTTATTCTACGCACATTAATATTATTTAGATTATCATTACAACAACTAACAAGTAGTATAAAACCTATCAAAATTTTAGGTATCTCAAACTAAGAAAATGAGGAAAAAACTAAGTGAACTTTAGGTAACAAAACCAAGTAAACTCTAGGTATTAGGTTATAGTAATACGTCGCATGAGACGTTTTCCTCCGCGGTCACATGCGATTCCGTCGCAAATCACTTGCGATAACAACTCCTTTATCCAAAATCTAAAGCCAAAATAATACAAAGACGTCGCATGTGACATATCTAAATACGGTTGCGTGCGACTATATCGCAAACTACATGCGATGACTACTCCTCTATCTAAAATGACCAACCAAAATAATATGAAATCATCGCATGCGACTTAAGCATGTTCGTGCATATGTGACTAAGTCGCAAGAAATATGCAACGACTACTTCTCTATCTAAAATCACCAACCAAAATAATATGAAGCTGTCGCGTGCGATCTCAATATTACCCAGTCGCATATGATGCCTTTTAAAATCCACCTATGTTGTACAAATCAAAAAACTAAGAGAAAATAACATTCAATTCATTAGTAGTCTAATGACATACAAACAACTAAATATCAAGCATAGAAAAATGGCTCAATAAAGCTTAAATACAATATAAAACATAATACGACTAGAACTTAGTAGTCAAAGTCGTATCCCATGTTGTCTTCAACAGGTGATGAGTTCGCAATAGCTTCCTCTTTTTGCTCATTCGTATTCTCCATATATGTTATCATATATTTGGTAATAAAATCATAAACTTGCATGTTTCACACTTATTTAGCTTCTTGCTTAATTTTGTAAGGCATGTACAACAGACGTTAGAGTGGTTCAGATTTAACACTATTGTATCTGTTTTTGACTTCTTCACGACTACGTGGTGGAAGATTTGGCACTACAAACTGGTCGTGATAAAAAAACATCCTACATAGCACTCTGTCAAAAAAACATATCGGTTGTATCTTCGTACATTGTGAAAGTGACAAACTTTACCGCCTGAAGTATATGATAGTCTTTGTCAACATTAAACTCCATATTTCAAAATACTATTTTTTACTTTAAAGGACTAAGGTTTGGTAGATGAATTATTAGGTAACGATTTGGGCTTCTTTTTATACAATAATAAAAAATAACTTTTAGCGAGAACATAATATAGGCAGGAAAGAAACTATGGCTGGAAAAATTGGTAATAAACATTATTAGCAGGAACAAATAAAAAGTAGAGAATATCAATTGTTTAGGTAATAACCAATCCATAACTTAAGTGGGGATAAAAAAACAATATATATGAAAACCAACGTTACATCAATTATCGTCTTTAGTCCAATCGGTAACATGTGGTGTGTCTTTCAAGTTAACTCTCCTAACTGGCATAATTTGCGTAAATATTTTGACCTATGGTAGTACGAATATGCCCATTGACTCGCTTATTTTGTGGCGTACGCACCTCACGAGTGGTATAATGGAGGCAAGGGTCAATTGGGCGGAGTAGTAATCTGCAAAAAAAGGTGAAACTACTGTTTTAGGTATGAAAAAATTAAGAAAGATCCATAAATATTAAAAGGATGATATACTTATATTAACGAAGTGACATCCATGTACGAAAGCAATTCCAAATTCTATAATCGTTGCAGCGTTCACGGGTGGGTGTCTACGAATTGGTAGATACGATAATGACGTTGCTTGCGAGACATTGTACACCATACATTGATAGCTTGTCGCAATGACTAGTCCTATGTCTAGAATAGCATCCAATAATGGCTAGTAGGCTTAGGCTTCAAGTAATCCATCATATGTACCATATCATCCAAAACATCAGGCGAACCATAAACCTCCAACCAAGATGCACGGTGATCATTTAACGCTTTCAACAACGCGCATCTAACATCTTCCCATCTATCTTCATTATTATATATTGAATGCACTATGGATTGATATCTGCATTGTCCGTCCGGGAGAACGTCCACCAATTTAGTGATATAAGTGTGTAAAAAAGTCGGGATGCAATCCGGATATATAGTTAACTTCCCATCCTTCACAGTTTACCTTGGCCGACCGACTTTATTTTTTGCAAGTGGTGGCTTGGGTGCTATAATCGGAACCATTTTTGATGCAGCCGTGCTCCCTAACATGTCAATGAGTGTACTACCTTTTGATTTTTCTGAAGTGCTAGCACTAGCGATTTGTTCAATGGGATCTTCCCATGCACTAGGGCTCTGTTTGGTCGATTTATCCATGCCTCCCTTTGGCATACCTTTCGCTCTAACCACTTCTTCAGGCCCTTGAATATGACTAGTTTCGGGCTTCAAGATTTGCATAAATCTGTTGATAATATGGTCTTGTTGGTCATGGCCACAACCACGAATATAACTATCTGTGATGGATAGTTTTTTTTTGCAAGTCGTCTTCACACGAAGTGGGATTTCTATGAACAATATCTAATTGTCTCCAAAATATATCATTATCTTCCTTAGGATTGCATCTACCTTTTGAGTTTCCTTAGAACGTACAATAGCGTGCATCAATGTCGGTTAGGCCTGCATGAGATACATGACCTTTAAGTTGGCTAATAAAAATACAAGAATTACCCGGTAGAGTACGAAGCGTACTTTGCTCGAACGATTCAAGGATGAGACGTGTTGCTTTGTTAGGAGGTTGTGAACTTTTTCCCAAAAAAGTTTGAAATTGCATTGGTTCGTCCCAAGGTATTTTTTTAAGGCCGAGTGGGCACCATCGCACCTATGTAATACAATTATATAATTAGAACGTATGTTTATAGAGATATAATAACTAAACATGTATAGAATTAAAGGAGATACATATTTGTTGTTGTTTGGTTGTAATATTTTATATTGTCCGTTCAATATTGAAGAAATGTGTCACCATATTTCGCTATCCATGCATCCATAACGTAATAAAAAAATTGGGGTAAGAAGCAAACATCTCCTTCAATATAGCTAGATTCGTTTCGTAACTTTCAATCGTGTTCGTTCCGGTTGCGTAGCCATAAAACTCGACAAACTATCTCACAATCAAATCATCTTGGAATATCTTACGAATCATCCCCAAATGTCCTTACTAATATGCCATGTGCATAACAAGTGGTGTGTGCCCAAAAATATTTCCTCGATAGATCGCATGAGAGCTAACTCGCAATCGGTAACAATAACGCTTGGAAATGCGCACACACTATCCATGATCAAATCATGTAATACGGTATCTTCTCTTCGCTCATAAACACATATGCAACGTTAAATATAATCAAAGTAAAAGTTACTTCAACAATCTCTAAAAACAACATATTATACCTAATCATCTTGTAGGTACAATCCATGAATAGCACATTAGAGAATGTACACAATAAGTTTATGCTCGTTGAATGTGAAAAAAAAAATTGATGACCACCTTTGAATCATCTTTCAACTGATCCCACGTCGAATATCCATGCTTCTTCATTTTCGTCAACAAATATTGTATTTGGGATTGTCCCTCGTGTGCAATATCCCGATGTTTTTGGAAGAAATTCTAGATTGCACACATGTTCGAAATATTCTCCGGATTTTGATTCTTCAAACCGCTATATATCTTCCTAGGACGCGAACCAAGGTGAGACAAACTACAAACTAGTTTATCTTCATCCCATTTTAGCCTACAAGCGCGGGAATGATCGTCTAAGAGAACATAGGGATCGTGATTATGTTTACTTTTTATCACTTCCAAACCCCATTGCATGGCTAATACGTCAATCAGATGACCTTTTAACGCAAATGGACAATTATATTTCTTCGTCACAATCTTTATTTCTTCAAAGTTTCCAGCTTCACTTTTGATTTTAGAATAAGTTACCTCTCGCAAACGTAATATAATGTAGGATTTCTTCCTCATTTCCCACTATCATAGATCTTTATAATCGTGACGAACTTAATCTTATTCGATTCCGCGTACAAGAAAGCATCTGGTTCATCTTTCATAAATAATCTATCTGTTGTGAAGATTTTTGTGTAATCAACATCCATATACGAAGGTTGGCCAGGTTCCTCCAACAACGAATAACAATTTAACTCAATGTATAACGAATAGCATACCATAAACGAATAATATTCAACTGGTCGGATGTATATTGCGATAACTAAAGCGTAGGGATCGCATGATGATTTATGATGTATGTATGTACCATATCGCATGAAGATATGTGACGCTGAAATATAACTCATTGTAAGATTTATGCGACCAGATTCAAAATAGAAACTAGACTTTAGATCGTTACCTCCATTTGATATGCGCCCTCCTCGTCCAGCACGTCTTCCGAAGAGACGTTCATTTCATCATCTTTCATGAATACTACATTGTTTGGTTCTTTGTGGTAGATTTTGGAGATTTGGGGTGTGGAATATTAGTTTTAGGGTGGTAACAATGTTTGTTGTGCTTACTACTTATTTAAATTCTTTTTGCTGCTTAACCATGTAGTTAGGAATAGATTGATCATGCAATTAAATATTTCATGTGCTTATCATTTATTTAAATTTAAGTAATGTTTTATGCTTAAACCATATAGTTTGGTATAGATTGATACTTAAACAATGTAGTTATGTACAAATTAATGTGTTATAGTATTATCATGATCCGTGCAAATTTGGCAAAATTTTTTGTAGGTTTCTTGCAAATTTAGCATAAATATAGCACAAGTTTAGCACAAATATAGCAAAAATATCTTACATTTTTTATCATACTATTTATACATTTATTTTTTGTTATTTTTTTGTATCTATAAGTTTTTTTACTTACGTTTAATTTTAGTTCTAAATTCACCGCTGCACATAAAGCAGTTTGTTCATTCTTATAAATGTTTTTTTGAATGGTTTCAGATGGTGATTGATAGCTGGACTCTTGATACCGAGTAAAAAAAACTCCTCGTCAATCCCAACCCTGATAGGTAAAGAAGAAGCTCTATCAATCTCACATATTTTATTCATTCTCACCTACATATATAGTAGAAACAGGGAGAGAATTGAACAAAGAAACAAAATTTATAAGACCCTCATGAAAAAATATAATACCCATATCAGCTTTTGACTCAGAGATGAAAAATGAAAAGGATAAAAGTGAACTTTAACACGTATTATATATTTAAATTAATTTGATAATTTCCAAGGTAATATTTGGATTGTTCGACTCATCATAATGCATCAACTAAATATTTTTAAAAGTAAAATTTATAAATGTAATAAAATAAAAAAGTGTTTATATTGTTTGAAAAAAAAGGCAGGTTATTTTATTCCACGAACAATAACAGAGTATGGCAGTGAAGTCAAGGTCTTCTTCAATACAATAGAGGTTGTAATAATTATCTAAAATAGAAGGTAATAAGGCTAAAACTTGAATATAGCTACAGAAGAATAAGACATCAACACAAGATACACTTGAGATTAAAAATCAGGAGAAAGACTTTATGCACCTACTAAAAAATAAAGGAGATTACAATATCAGAATAAGTTTAAATCAATACAATAATGACCATAATTTTGACTTACGAATCAATCTTATCCAACAAGGAGGAAAGTATCTCAATCAAAATTGTCAAAACATATGCAAAATTGGCTAGAGACACCATCAAAGAACCAATTCTTCGTCATATGGGCATACAATAAATGAATGACCATATTTCGATCAAATTACACATTAATGAGAAACTTTCCCAAAGGTAAGGCAAAACTTTCTTATATATAACAGTTCTTAAATTATTTTAAATTCATAGATGAAGTAAATACAGCATCTTGGGACTCAAGATAAATTTTATTTGAGTTATATTTGCAATAATGTTTGTGCAAAATCTGGAAAAGAAATGTGTAGCAAGTTGGTGATTCATCTATGAGGTTACTCAAATGATAATCGTATTTTAAGTCTAAAATTAAAAATGCTACAACTCTTGTATGGATTAGATTTCCCAATATCCCAGAGTTCTTATTCAATGAAGGATTTATTAGGCATTTGGCATCTTCACTGGGTAACTTGCTAAGATTACCGGTTCATAGATATCACAGAGTTATGCATAATTATTATAAGGCTTTAATTGGATGGGATGTTACCAGGAAACCTATACACAAGGCTTGGATAGGATTTGGAGATAAGGACGGATGTTGGGTTGACATCCAATATGGCGATATACCTCCATATTGTAAGGTTTATATGCATTTAGGACATGGAGACTCAGAGTGTACAAAAATAAGAGTATCTTTGGAAAACCAGATAAAACACACAGAACATACTCCAGATTCTTCTAGCAGTCCAAAGCTTCATGACAACACTTCTAATAATATTCCAAAAATCAAATCAATTATTCGCAAAGGTAACAACAATAACATAATAGATAACGTAAAGTATCAAGAAAACATAAAAGATCTAACAAAACAAATGAATAATCAAGATATTATTCAAGAAAAGTTTCAAGTGATAAAGATAATCCTCAAGAAGTAATTACGATTTGAGACAGTAATGTCAACAACTTAATAGAAAACATGGAAATCAATGAGGCATATATTATTGAGGCTATTCAATCAATAGAAACATGGGATGCTATAGTTTTAGCAAATGACTACGAAAACCTTGATTCAGAGAACAATTCTTCTAAACAACTGAACCATTGGCAGTCTACCTACATCTCTGAAACTCAGGAGAGTTGAATTGGGGAAAAACTAAATGAAATACTAAGCAAAAAAGTCAAGAATTCTAAAGGAAAAGCTGCAAAAAGAACATTAACCACTAAAGATTCACAACTGAAGAAGCCAAATACGACTACTTCTAATAGTTTAAAATTACTATAAAGATTTTGAATTGGAATATTAGAGAAATTGTAAATAAATCATAAAAAGAGGTTAAGATTCATCAAGAGAAAATATAATATTGACTTCTTGGCTATTCAAGAACCTCTGATAGCTGAAGAGAACTTGCTCGGGGTTTTTAAAAGTGTTCGTGTTCAAAATTGTTTTTCTAATATCAGTAATAAAATGTGGCTAATGTGGAAGGAGGATTTTAAAATTGATACTATCACTAATCATATTTAGTTTTTGCATGTCAAAGTTTGTCACTTAAAGATGGATAAAAGCTCCATAGTAACAATAGTATATGTGAAGTTCTTAAGGATTGCTTGAATTGAACTTTGGAAAAAGTAAGGGATTTGGACAAAAATGATAAAGAATGGATCGTGTTTGGAGATTTTAATGTAATTTCAGCTGCTCATGAACAAATTTCTTGTTCACCATTATGTTGGAGAAGATTAGAGGAATCCAACAACATGATAGAAGATTGTGTTTTAGAAGATGTTGGTTTATTGGAACAAAATTTACATGGTCTCATAAGAGGAAATAAAAGAGGTTAAAATGACTTTAATCAATAATTACTAGAATAATTACTTTCATAAAACAAGGGTTAGGCACATGACTCATATTTGTTCAGATCACACTCCCGTTTGCATTACTCTAGAAGATAATAACATTAATGTAAGAGCCTCATTTAAGTTTCAGAATATGTGGACAAATTGGACTCTGGGAATGGAAAGTCGGCCAATGTTTATTTTATGGAACAAATTGAAAAGACTGAAGGAGACCCTAAAAATATTAAATTGGGATCATTTCAAGAACATATTTTCTCAGTTTTATAGGCTGAAGAAGATGTCAAAGACCTTGAAAAAAAGTTGGAAGAAATTAAATACATGGAGGATAAAATCAACTTAGCCAAATGACATATTGTTTACCTTCAACTTCTAAAAACATATGAGTTTTTCTGGCAACAAAAATGTAATAGAATTTGGATTAGAATTGGAGATATAAAAACCATCTAATACCAAAACTATGTTAAAAGGAATATGATAATGAATCAGTTATTAGGTGTTAAGGTTGGAAATGGATGGATTCAGGATCATGCTTTATTGGGGAATTGAGCAAAAGCACATTTTAAATCTATTATCATTATTCAGATAAATCAATACATGAATGATGAACTAATATATAACATTCATGAGCTTATAACAGAGAAAGAAAATAATATGCTAATGAAGTTACCTGATGAAGAAGAAATTTAAAAAGTGATTAAAGATCTTAATCCATCAAGTGCGTTAGGAATTAATGGATTTAATGAGTTTTTTTTATCAATTTTGCTGGAACATCATCAAGACAGCTCTTTGTGAAAAAATCAAGGACTTATTCAATGGACATACATTACCTAATGGTATTAATGCTACCATTATAAGCTTGATCCCTAAAGTCCGACTCTACAAACCTGGAACGGTTATAGACCAATTAACTTATGTATATTAATGAATATAATTATCTTTAAATTCATATATTACACAGTTTTTTATCATTTCTGAAAAAGTATTTGATGAGAGGCATGAAAAGCCTGCATGAATCAAGGAAACATATGATTTGCAGGTCTAGAGGAGCTATGGTAATACCATGTTTAGAATTTGCAAAAGGTTTACTCATTTTCACAAATAGAGCTAAAATGTTGATACTTTGGAAGAGGTTTTACAACATTATCAAAATGTCTCAGGTCAAATAATTGTAAGGATAAAACCAAAGTGATTTTTGCATCCAGTTTTTCAAAATTAAGAGCTAATATGATTGGTAGTCTCTATGAGTTTTGATGGCTCTTCTAATCTACTGGATGCACAGTTGTTTAATTCTTAAGATGGTTTTAGAAAGATTAGAAAGGCTATATAACAAATTCCTCTTAGGATCTAACCAAGACTCAAACAATATTCATTAGACTAACTAGTAAAATCTGTGTAGACCATATAAGGAATTTCAAGATCTCCAAAATACTTTCTCCTGCAAACTGCGGTATAGATTTAGAGAGAAAAAAAAATCTATTTGGACAAGGTATATGTCCGAGGTATATTGCAAAGATAAACATCCCCTTCAAATTAGTTATCAAAATCAGCATTCATCTACTTGGAAAAGATTAGTTAATATAATAAAAAAAACCTAAAGAATTTGTATACAAGAAAATTGGTAAAGGTGAGATAGAGTTTTGGTTTGATAGATGGGTCAGTCATTTACCCCTTATAAATATTAATGAGAATGCGGACAAAATTTGGTATGTTAAGGAAAGTTTTAAAACATACTGGAACAGAGGATGTTGGATGCTAAAGAAACTTAGTAATGTTATATTGTCTTCTGATATAAGTGATAAGGAAATATATTTATTAGGGACTTAAATGTAATTAGTAAGGACTTGACTGATAAGTTTTATTAATATAGAGTAAGATTAAAGTTTTACAAGAAGAATAGGGACTGAACTGTAAATAAACCTCTTATGTAACCGAATTTGTAACTAACTCACTAGGCCTATTTAAAGAGGTCGAAGAGGCTGATTACACCTATGAAATAATTAGAGGCGAAAGATTATATTCACCACCTAAAAATCTCTCTGTTAATTCTTGGTCAATTTTCTCAATTTTCTCAACTCAATTTATGTTCTCACCAAATTGGTGCTAGAAGGAGGGGGCGAAGATACCTTGATCGATAGATCAAAAATCGAGTCTCGAATTTGTTCGTTTTCTGAAGTATTTCGTTTATATTTTTGCTGATCGGAGATGAATTCAGAGGAAGGAGATAATCCACCTGTTCGAAAAGCTTTGGAGACGTTGAATTCTGATCTGCAAGAGAAAGAGGCAGGTAAGTCAATTCTGATTCAATCAAACCAATTTGATTTTGAAGGTAAAATGAATGAGTTGATAAGAAAAGTGGCGGAACTTGATGAATATGCTAAAAAGAAACAAGATAATAATGGCGCTAGACTTAGATCTAAAATAGCAAGAGGTGATCGGGATGATCAGTCGGATCCATCGAATGATGACGGCGACGTTCGAAATGTTCAGCGTAAAATGCATTTTGAGCGTAAAAAGGAGCATAGTGGAATGAGAAAAAGGGAGAAGTTGCAGAAGCGACACTATGTAGATTCTAGTGAAGAGGAGGATTTTGAAAATTCAGAGTCAGATGAAACATCAAGATATAAGCATTTTCGAAGTCATTCAAAAGGAGGAGGATATGAATTTCGGCCAGCTAAAATGTACAAGGAAGGAAGGCAAAAAAAGGAAAGACGAGTGTATTCTCCTCGGAAATTTGAAGGTGAGTCAAGTTTGTGTGCTACTGTGGGAATTAGGAACGAAGACCAGTTTGTTCAAGGAGTAGATTGGAGGGACTCACCGCTGATTAGTGAGATTAGATCTGTGCCACTTCCGAGGCGGTTTGACATTTCTAAAATTGACAAGTTTGATGGAACTCAGGATCCAGATGATCATATAGAGCAATTCAAAAACTATATGACTAATTTCGAAGACGATGATAAATTGGTTTGTAGAGCATTCTCTCAGACATTCAAAGGAACTGCACTAAAATGGTATAATAAGATTCCTAATGAGTCCATTGCAAATTTTAGAGGCTTTTACACAGCTTTTCGAAGACAGTTTGTGGGAAGCAAAGAAATGAGAGCTAATGGAGATACAATAATACAATGTAAGCAAGCTGTGGGAGAAAAGTTGAAGGATTATACTAAAAGATTTGTGTCAACGAAAGCAGGATTGGATGATTGTGAGGAAGTGGTAGCTATGGCAGCATTCAGACAAGGATTGTTGCCAGGAGACTTAGCTGATGAAACAACAAGGCGTAGGGCATTAACGTTTGGAGCTCTCATGGCTCAGGTTGAAGATCAGATCAAAGTCGAAGAATCTACTCGAGTTCGAGGAGGAAATAGTATTGTTCAGAAAGGAAATAGTCAAGTGAACGCTTCGAATAACAACTCGTCGCGCGCGAGGGGTAGTCAAAATGTTTCCAATCAAAATGTTCGAGGAGGTTCGAATTCATATCAAGGGGGTTCTAGTCAGCACAATTTTAATAACCAACACCAATTCAGACCAAGATCGAATGTGTGGGTAAGGCCATAGTATTATGCGGATTTGACTGAAAGCGTGGCATCGATATATGAGAAAACCAAGGGAACAGTAAATTTTAGAAAGTCGGCAGCAATTAATAGGCCAAGAGAGGAACGCAATAACAAGTTCTGTAGGTATCATGATGATATTGGGCATGATACAAATGATTGTATTGCTTTGAAGAAGGAAATGCAGGTTTTAATAGAGAATGGAAAATTGTTGGAGTATGTCAAAAGGAACGCTAAAGCCATAACTCAAAAGGTAGGCAATCCTAATTCTAAGCAGGAAAGTGCACTGATGATTTTAGATGCGGCAGATGATAAATTTGATGTGGCTTCGGAATATGTCGACCCAGACCCCAGTCGATTGTTGTTGATGTCAGTTGATGAGCCGATGCGTAAGGGACATGTTCGGGATTTATGTGCGTTCTTTCAGTCATTGACAATATTTGGAGGAGACTCAATGACTAATCATACTAATAATTCGAGGAAAAGACATATAGTAAATTTAATGCATCAAATTGAGGGAGGAGCATCATCACATCTGTACAATAAAAAGAATGATCCATTTATAATTTTCGACGGGGATGATTTGAGAGGAATTACTGGGCCACATGAAGATGCAGTGGTCATTGGAGCAGAAGTGTGTGGGGTGGAAATTCGACGAGTATTAATTGATACTGGAAGTTCTGCTAATGTGTTGTTCAAATCAACATATGATAGATTAAATGCTCCGCCTCGGATAGAAAGGTCAGAAATAACAATAATTGGGTTTACTGGTGCGACAGCGAATGTAGTAGGGGAGTTTGAAGGTGAAATTCTCTCGGAAAGGGGCCTTTCAAAAAGAAAGTACGAGTACTTTTTATGGTGGTAGATTGTCCGTCGAGCTACAATGCTATTTTTGGAAGGTCATGGCTGGCAAAAATGTACGCTATAGTTTCTACAGTTCACCAATGTTTGAAATATGTAGTCAGAGATCGAATTGGTGTAGTTCGAAGTGATCAAAAAGTGGCTAGAGAGTGTTACGCTGCTGCATTTAGACTACGTGAAAAAAATACCGATAATCCAATGGAGAAATAGCAGTTTGAGGGGTTGCCTTCTGGTAGTACAGATGAGGGAATTGATGATTCGAGGTCAACCCTGAGTTCTGTGGTAGTAAGTGAAGAAATAGAAGAATACGTCTTCGATAATAACAGAGTACTTCGAATTGGGACTTTATTGTCTTTGTCAGTGCCAGAAAGATTGTTGAATTTTTTGTCTAAGAATTTGGATGTGTTTGCTTGGAGGTCTGAGGATGTAGTGGGGGTCCCAATTGATATTATATGTCATAGCTTGGCTGTGGATTCGAAGATCAAGCCGATAATACAAAAAAGGAGAGCTTTTTCGTTGGAAAAATCTGAGGCCATAGTTGCTGAGGTAGATAGATTGTATAAGATGGGGCATATCCGGGAGTCCAAATATCCAAAGTGGACAACTAATCCTGTAGTGGTGAAAAAGAAGAATGGAAAATGGAGGATGTGTGTAGACTTCACAGATTTAAACAGAGATTGCCCAAAGGATCATTTTCCAGTACCTCGAATTGATCAACTAGTGGATTCTACTTCTGGAAACAAAATTCTAACATTTATGGATGCATTTTCAGGATATAATCAAATTCGAATGAATCCAGAGGATGAAGAAAGCACAACATTTATCACTGATCGAGGTCTACATTGTTATAGGGTGATGCCGTTTGGATTGAAAAATGCTGGGTCTACATATCAAAGGTTGATGAATAAGGCGTTTGCTTCGCAAATAGGGAGGAATATCGAAGTGTACATCGATGATATGCTTGTCAAGAGCAAAAGTGATGATGGTCATATTGATGATTTAGAAGAGACGTTTCTGAATCTCAGAGCAATACAGTTGAAGTTGAACCCAGAAAAATGCACGTTTGGAGTCCGATCTGGTAAGTTTCTGGGATATGTGATAAGTGAAAAAGGAATTGAAGTGGATCCAGAACAGTTGAAGGCTTTGATATCGATGTCTTCGCCTCGGAATATCAAAGAAGTGCAAATGCTAACAGGCAGGTTAGCAGCTCTGAACAGATTCATTTCTCGTTTTTCAGATAAATGCTTGCATTTTTTTCCAGGTGTTGCGTCGACCAAATAATTTTGAGTGGACTTCGGATTGTGAAGAAGCTTTTATTAAGATCAAAAACCTTTTGTCCTCTCCTGAAATATTATCAAAGCCTCGAGAAGGTGAGCAACTGTTTTTGTATATAGCAGTGTCGGATTATGCAGTGAGTGCAGTTCTGATTAGTGAAGATTCAAGAATTTCGAAGCCTGTCTATTATGTTAGTAAACGTTTGGTTGATGCTGAAAAACGTTACTTAAAGCTCGAAAAATTGGCATTGTGCATAGTAGTGGCAGCAATAAAAATGCGTTCCTACTTCCAAGCACATACAATTGTGGTTCGAACTTCTTATCCATTGAAAAATGTATTGCAAAAACCAGATATCTCAGGAAGAATGACTAAGTGGTCTGTTGAATTGGGAGATTTCGATGTGTTATTCTCTCCACGAACGGCTGTCAAAGCTCAGGCCTTAGCAGATTTATTTGTTGAGTTTCATTCGAGTAGATCCGAAGAGAAAGAAGATGAAAAGATGAACATGAATCTGATGTGGACAGTACGAACTGATGGAGGATCTAGTAATAAAGGGACGAGTGCAGGAGTTGAATTGGTGGCACCAACAGGGGAGTATATGTTTCAAGCTATAAGATTTGGATTTCATGCTTCGAATAATGAAGCTGAATATGAAGCGGTGCTAGCAGGATTGCGGTTAGCAAAAATTTGTGGAGCAATATTCGTGCGCTTAGAAACATATTCGCAGTTGGTAGTTAACCATGTTAAAGGGATATCAGAGGCTAAAAAAGACCGTTTAGTTTTGTATTTGCCAGAACTTCGAAGTATGATGGCACAGTTTGAAAGTATTGAGGTGGAGCATATTCGAAGAGGTAATAACACAATGGCTGATTCTTTAGCAACAATGGCTTACTCTGAAGAATATCCATGGATTATAACACAACCACTGCCTTCGATTATATCAAGCTCTGAGCAGTGTGAATTTGTTGATAGGTAGTAAATGATTCGACGCGCATTCGAGGTGATCGGAGAACTGACTTGTTAAATTTTCTTACAAAGGGAATACTACCTCTTGATAAGCACTTGCTCAAGAAAATAAGGAATAAAGCTCTTGGTTATGTGGTGTTGGATGGGGTATTGTATAAAAGGTCTGTGTCGAGGCCCTTATTACGATGTTTGAGTAAGCAAGAATCTCAAAACATTCTATCTGAATTACACGATGGAGATGGGTCAGCTCATTGTGGCTTCAAAGCTTTAACACGTAGGGTATTGTTGGCAGGGTATTATTGGCCTACTATATTGTAGGATACCAAGTTATTAGTTCGAAGCTGTGATACTTGTCAAAGGTATGCACATTTGATACATAGACAAGCGACACCCCTAATGATAATCTCTGAGGTGGTTCCTTTTGATAGATGGGGGATTGATTTAGTAGGACCATTGCCTATGGCTTCAGGTGGAAGACAGATGATTATTGTCGCGGTTGATTATTTTTCGAAGTGGGTAGAAGCAGAACCTTTAGCTGGAACAAAAGCTAAGGATGTGATCAAGTTTATTCTAAGTAACATCTGCTACCGTTTTGGGGTTCCTCGAAAAATAACAACGGACAACGGTCCCCAATTTAATAACAAGGAAATGGACTCTTTTTGCTCCTCGAAAGGAATACAGCAATGCTTTTCTACTCCTTTCCACCCACAAAGCAAATGGGTAAGTGGAAGTTACAAATATATCTATTTTGGAGGGTTTAAAGAAAAATTTGGCGGGAGCAACAGGGAAATGGCCAAATTATCTTCAAGAAGTGTTGTGGGCATATCGAACAACCCCTAGAGAGGCCACAAAAGAGACTCCTTTTTCTTTAGTGTATGGAATGGATGTTGTGTGCCCTGCTGAATCTACATTGCCTTCCTACAGGTTATTGCGATATTCTGAAGTAGATAATGATGAAGCTAGAAGGATTGAGCTTGATTTGTTAGAGGAAAAGAGGGTCAAAGCACATTTGAATGTGGTTCATTATCAAACCTTAATGAGAAGTAGGTACGATGCTAAAGTTAAGAAGAGGGAGTTCAAGGTTGGCGATAAAGTATTACGAAAAGTATTTCTTCATACTAAGGACAAGCACCTCGGAAAATTGGCTCCGAATTGGGAGGGTCCTTATGAAGTCAAAATGAAGGTCAAGCCAGGGTCATATAGGTTGTCTGATCGTGAGGGGAGGATGCTCAAACACCCTTGGAATATAGAACATTTGAAATTGTATTGTGAGTAAAATTGAATTTCGAATTTTTACAAGACAGACATACTCTTTCCTTATCTGTTGGCCCAGAAAGGTTTTAATGAGGTGTCTGGTTAAAATTGAATTTCATAATAAGATTTCTTTTGGTCATTGGTTGTTTAATATGATGAATGATTTGTTATTTTGGTAACTTGGCAAAGACTGATCATCTTTGAAAGTTGACCAAGAGTAATTTTCCAAAGCAATAGCTTTGAAGAAACAA
This sequence comes from Limnanthes douglasii subsp. nivea, assembly GCA_036936605.1. Taxonomy (NCBI): domain Eukaryota; kingdom Viridiplantae; phylum Streptophyta; class Magnoliopsida; order Brassicales; family Limnanthaceae; genus Limnanthes; species Limnanthes douglasii. Next base: position 157,993,550 of record JAUPFV010000001.1, read on the forward strand.
CCTATTTCGAGGTGCCACGTCTTATGAGTGCATCTAATTTTCGAGGTGCCACGTCTTATGAGTGCATCTAATTTTCGAGGTGCCACATCTTATGAGTGCATCTAATTTTCGAGGTGCCACGTCTTATGAGTGCATCTAATTTTCGAGGTGCCACGTCTTATGAGTGCATCTAATTTTCGAGGTGCCACGTCTTATGAGTGCATCTAATTTTTGAGGTGCCATGTTTTATAAGTGTACCAGAAATTTGAAATATTAAGAAAGTTGCTTGTTTCATCGGATAAAACTTGAAGCTTACAAAAAAAGAGAAAACTACTTAATTAAAACACACAAAAAACAAACACGACATATATAATCTACTGTTTAGTCATCCTCTTCTTCCGATGACCCTTCAGAAGCATCATCTTCTTCTGAGGAGCTTGATGGCACCTCGAAGGCTTCCTTTGGACGATCTTCCTCTGGAACTTGTTTCCAAAATTCTGTTAAATTCAACCTTGGATAGGCAGCATGGATTTCTCGAAGAAGATTGATAGCTGTTTGAGTTTGAGCTTTCTTGATACCATCAAGCATCACAGAACCAACAGCAGCTTCGGCTTTCTTGACGACAGCCTTCTTTTCCTGCTCGAATCCTGTTTGAAGCGTAGTCAATTGAGTTTGACAATTTACCAGTCTTTCCTGAGTTTTCTTAACAAGTTTTTCAGCATCGGTAGATTTTTTCTTTTCCTCAGAAATGGCAGTAGAATGTTGGGTATTCATATTTTCAAGAGCTAGACGATGAGAAGTTTCCAAAGCTTTGATTTTTTCTTTATGCTCTTTAAGAAGTGTTATTTCTCAGCCTCGAAATTTTGAAGTGCTTCATCTTTCGAAGTTTTTTCAGATTCTTTTTCCTTTTTGCTCTTGATTAGTTCTTGTGCAAGGAGCTCTAATTGTGTATGTGAATTGTTCACTTCTTTACACAATTTTTTGGCTGCAGCACTTAAATTAGTAAAAGGTCGAAGGATTGAAGTTACCTCATCAGATCTATCAGGGTTGGGCAAGTTTGATGGGCGATGATGAACAGGAATGATTGCATTAGATGTTGAAGTTATAGCAGCCCCGGTAGAAGTTGATGGAATGGTGTTGGTAGGTTGAGAATCTTCACCAGTGACTACAAAATCCCCGCTCGAGTTGAAATCTTCGAGGTTAAGATATTCATTTTCTTGGCTATCTCCTAGTGCCAATCCCCCCTGAGGATTTTCTTCAATGAAGATTTTCTCATGCGCCTCGGAAGCCAATACCTCTTCGAGCATGTCAGCTTCGTTCTTTTTCTTCGGGGTAGTGGACTTGCTCTTTTTCTTCTTTGGAGCATTATCTTCTTTCCTTTTCTTTTTCAGGACAGGTTCGTCTTCTTCGGATATTGGAGGAAGTTGAGATGCAGGCATTTTACGTTTCCCTGCAGGCTTCGAATTTTTGGAAGGGCTAGGCTTATTTGTGTTGGGCTTTTGAGGGCTAGCTTTCCCTTCTTTTTTAATGGCAGGTGACTGTCAGATCGATTCCTGGTGGGAAGGTAAGTTTTCCCATCTGGTGCGAGTATTCTTTTGACTGCTTAAATGGGATCTGGGGGAAGCATTGGGTCTTCTGGGAAGTCAGCTCCCAAGGTTATGCGCCAGAGATGGCTGTTGACGAAGTTGATTGGTTGAAAGGCTGAGTGAAAGCCATTTCCCCAGGCTTTCTCTGCCCATTCAGCCATTCTCTTAAAGATGTCCTTTGCAGTCTTTCGACGACCTTTGAATCGCCTCGGAATTTCTGGAGAAAGAGTAAACAGTTAGATAAGTAGACTTGGTTAATTTGACTAGGCTTAATAAGTTAAAAAAATATTAACAATACAACAATAATTTACTTACTGCTATCTCTCCAGGTGAGAGTAAGTTTTGAGGGGTTTTCATCGGAAATTTCTTTACCATTTTCCCAAGGTCCTGATAAAAAGACAAACCTTTGCTTCCAAAACTTGTCAGCCTCAAGGAGGTCATCGATAATCTTCAGATCATCCTCCAAAGTGAGGTAGTAGAATGGTAAAACTGGCCCATTTGAGATTTTGGTCAGTGAGATGAAATCCTCTATTTCGAGGGGGATGCTTCCTAGCCTCGACACCATAATAGCGGAGAATAAAGTGAACAGTTGGTTTGGAGTGACTTGTGTTGGGCACAACCCAAGAATTTCGAAGTACCTTACAATCATTGGATCGAGGGGAAATCGAAGTCCCCAGTTGAAAAGTTCAGGGTAAACTACCAGTTCGTTCTTCTGACACTCAGAGGTGTTTCTCCTTCTACTGGTAGTCGAAGAACAATGTTGTCTGTTAATCCCCATAGTTTCTTAAGTTCTTCGTTTTCTGATTCGAGGTAGTAATTATAGGGTACATTTTTTAGGGCGAGAATGTACCGAGGACAAAGTGGTTGTAGGTTTTCCTGAACCAAGGCAGCAACATCTTCGGGGAGGGTAATAGGAGCTTTCTTTCCTCGAATTTTCTTTGGAGGGATTACCTCTTCTGCCTCGGATTCGCCTTCGGCATCGGATTCAGTGGCTTCAGAATCATTTTCTTTGTCATTTTCTTCATCGGTAGCTTCATCGCGAAGACTTCGAGTTTGAGTCTCAGTTTGAGTCACAAGAACTGGTTGACTATTCTCTGGTGTAGCGTCAACCACTTCTTGTGGGGGAGGAGCGGAGGTTTCTGCATCGTCACCCATTGCTAGAAAGGTTGATGTTTTGTGAAGATTAACTTTAACGGCTTCGGATTGTAGGAGAGGTGATTTGGGTTGTAGTTTTTTAGGAGTTGGAGGTTTGTCAGAATTGACAGCCTTAGATTTTCGATGTGGTCTTAGTGATGGAGAAGTGGGTTGATTTCGAGGAGGAGAAGATTGTTGGCTAGATTCTGGGTTTGATGCTAAAGGTGAAAATGAAGTAGCAAGGTTGGAATCGAAGTTATCGTATTTGAAGGTGGTAGAGGAGAAGTGAGGACCGTTGTAGATTAACCCAGCAGCTCTGTATTCTTCAGCTCTTTATCCAATACAGAGATAATCGTAATCACCAAACACTTGATTGCTAGGACCAGGGAAGAGAGATTTCTTTGGTTTTCTTGGTTTTCTGGGTTTAGATCTTTTGTATTTGGGATATCTTCTCATACAATAGATGTTGATCTGGGAAGTTGTTTTTGTGACTGAACAAAGTGGTGTTTCTGGGGAAGGTAGCAGAAGATGAAGATGAAGGTTGATGAAGAACAAGATGAAGATGGCTTAGGAAAGAGATGATTTTTCTAAAAGGTTCTCAGTAAGGTGGAGCTAAGTATTTATACTTGGAAAAAATGACGTTGAGAATTGGAAGAGGCAAAACCAGTAAACTGTTCTCATTGGGTGGAATGTGAAACGTGGAGGAAAACTTGATGTGTCATAGACCTATCAAGAAGGGTCCAATCAGTCTTTCAAGTAGGGGTCAAGAGGTTCGAAGTAGAAGTAAAGTTGTAATTCTAGTCAGAAGATTCGAAGTGAAAGTAAGGTTGTATTTCAAGTTGGTAGATTCGAAGTGAGTGGGGAGTTTATTTGCACTTATTCTTAGATTCAAAGTGAAGTTGCAAGTCATTAGGCTCAATCATAATGAAGGGGCTGGATGAAAGAAGTTTTATTCACTTGGAGTAACATTCGAAGAGTGAATAGTTCTTATAAAATTGTTTGTATAAGAACTAGGGGGGCTACTGATAAGGAAATATATTCATTAGGGACTTAAATGTAATTAGTAAGGACTTGAGTGATAAGTTCTATTAATATAGAGTAAGATTAAAGTTTTACAAGAAGAATAGGGACTGAACTGTAAATAAACCTCTTATGTAACCGAATTTGTAACTAACTCACTAGGCCTATTTAAAGAGGTCGAAGAGGCTGATTACACCTATGAAATAATTAGAGGCGAAAGATTATATTCACCACCTAAAAATCTCTCTGTTAATTCTTGGTCAATATTCTCAATTTTCTCAACTCAATTTCTGTTCTCACCAATAAGGAAGATTCAAAGTCACTGCATCAAATAAAATGAAGAGGTTGAACTCTAATATTAATTGACTTAGTACTAAAGATACATGGAACAAGCTTAGAAATATTGGCAATAATTCCAACTTATTCAAATAAATATGGAATAACATTATGGAGGGTTATGAATAAATGACTAAATGACTACATCAAAGGTTCATTTCTATTATGGAGGGTTATGAATAAATGACTGTCAATGGACTTTATTCTCCAAAAGAGAAATCTAACAGTAGTATCTAAATGACTACTTTGTGAGAATTCTTAATCAGTTTAATACTTATTTTTATCTTGTAAGCTTGTATGGGATGTTTGGTCTCACTTTTCAAGGTTATTCAACATCTCTGTGGAAAAACATATGACTATATCACATGTTATAAGATGTTGGTTCTGGTTTGTTAACAATGATGTTCACTCAAGAACTATTCTCCCTCTTTTGATTTGATGGGCTGTAGGGAAGGCTAGGAATCAAGCTAAACATGATGGATATAAGATAATATCAAAACATATAATTAGTCACATCATTCAATTACTGAATGGTTTGGATAATGCTAGACTTTTAAAAATGAAATACTGGACAACATATAATAAAGCTACTATGAAGTTGGGTTGTTTCAATCACTTAGACAAAGACAAAATTTATAGCTTGTTCAGTTGGATTCCTCTGAGCATCAACATATTTAAACTCAATATTGATGGCTCATGTGACATCAATGGTGAGTCCAGTGAATGGGGCTTAACAAAGCACTATAAAGGTGAATATATTGCTAGCTTTGGAAGATTGTATGGTGAGATGACACGTGTTCTAGCTGAATGAGGAGCCTTTCTTGATGGATTACTAATGTGTAAAAACCTAAAGATTAACAACGTAGACATATAGTCTGACTCTTTAATATTGGTTGACATGTTAAGTAAAAATAAAGTTCCATGGTACATTAACCCTGTCCTTAAGTGTTGGAGGAAATTAATATTTTCTAACATGTCAATCATATATATTTATAGAGATAAAAAAGATCCAAAATATTGGCTTGCTAGATGGACTAGAAAATGAAAAATGATACCAAAATATAATCATGAGCAACTACCTAACCAACTAAGAGCTATTATCCTTCTCGAGAGTATAGAACTTTGATACATTAGGATAGAGGAATAATAGTTAGTTATCTCTTATCTCCTAGTTTATACAAGTATATTTTATTTTAATGAATTTATTTCTATTGACAATATCAAGCAGGACGTTCCTAGATTTACTATATATAAATAAAACTGCATGTATTTTAAGAAAACAAAGGAACTAAATGAGGGTTAACATAAAAATATGGTACATGTGCAATTTCTTAGTTCTATAGTTATATTTGTGCCTATCTCTTGGATCTGAGCTTAACAAGTGAGATAATTTTCTTTTAATCCAATCTTACCAAATATTTAAGTTTAGAAGAAGAACATAGAGGAAAAAAAGAAGATAAATTATTTTGGTAAATATACTCAAAATATTCATTCGTGATCCTCTTTAAGAAGTTAAGGCATTGGAATCTGACGTGGTATCCTTAAGATAAATACACCAAACTAAATCGATGATTTTACTTTATCCTAAGTTCCTTAATCAAGTCTCAACTAATCTTCTACAAATACCAAATAAGTTTGTATGATTATAATTAACATTAATAATTAAGTTTTACCTAACGATTTTCTTTTTGCATGATTATAAATTTCAATTAAAGGAAAACACTTAAGGATCTAACTGGATTAATCATCGTAAATAAAGAAAGATTGCATACTGCTATCTCGAAATTTTAATTCAAATCAAATTTCATAAATAAGGTCTCTGATTATGAATAAAAAGATCAAGAGTTGGTCATTCAGATGTGCAATATTGAAATTTAAATTCAATAGAAGAGAAATAGTAATACATTTTCAAGGGGTCATCTTGATATTACCATGCTTTTTATATGATTTTGAATAAAGAAAGGTTGAGGTAAAAATGGTTTCTGAAAACCGAGACCACCACCAATTTACTACTCAAATCAATTTCTCATGCTTGAAACAAGTAGAAGAAAGAAGACTATATAATAGATCGGGTAATCGTGGGTGAAGCACCTTCACCGGAATTTATGAGTGAAGAGAAGACTAAGGTGAATGTGATTAATGGAATTGATAAGTCCTTTCTCAAGACCACCACCAATCTACTAACTGGAACCATTCCTCAAGCTCGAATCAAGAAAAATGAAGTATTCTAGATAATAGATCGGATAATTGTGAAGTACCTCAACCAGATTCCATTGGGAAAAGATAAGGAAATGAATACAAGGAGACAACCTATTGCTACAGTTTTGAAATTAGGTTGTGAGGTATATTTGGTATTGATTATAATAGTTGGGCCAAAATTAAGTTATTGGACTACTTACTAAATGGCCTACTGACCTATTTAAATTCTATGTAATTGTTTAAATTCAATGCAAAAAAAAAATTTTGTTAAAAAAAATTGTTTGTAAAATTATATTCTGAAATTTTAAGTGTTATGTTTTGTTCCTCGTTTGCAGTTTAAACGAGGATTTATATGAAGATTGAGAACATATGTTCTTTTTTATTTTATTAATTTTTTATATATCATTTAAAAAAAATTAACTAATTATTTAAAATATTTTAGTTTAATATTGTATATAGAGTTAAAGTAAAATATTTTATTTATTTATTTAAATTTGATTCGGGATATTTATTAGTCTTACATTTTATTTAACTAAGATTTGGTTAATTTATATATTTGACTATTTTTAGTAGTCTCATAATCATTTTTTAATAAAGTGCGAGAGAATACAAAATTATAAATTATAATTTTTTATAGATGAACTCCTAGTTTAGGATCAAATAGTTTGGTTCATCTGCTAGTTTAAATACTTGCAAAACCTTTTCAACGAACAAGAATTTGGTTTATGGTTCTACCATTCAACTCAATCTCTATTTTTATAGTTACTTGATGTGTATGATCAAATTATAAAAGTTTGGTGTAATTAGATAACCAGTTCTTTATGTTTTTTTCCAGATTTTTTAACGATCTTTGTGAACTTTTGGTTAGAACTAAGATCCAAGGGTTTCTACTAGTGTCATTACTTTTGGTTAGAACTAAGATTCAAGGGTTGCTACTTGCTAATTGAACCGTCCTGACTCTAAAAAACTTGGTTCAGTGTTGCACTTACTCCTTATCTCATTAACAATCATTTACCGGCCTCAACTTCATTTGAGGATAAAAAAAAATATTTTTATGAAAGAAAAGTAGTACATGAGTAAGTAGTAGGTTGCTAGAGTAACTGGTATATTTATTTTGAATGAAAAAAATTACTTTTGTTTATTTTATTAATGCGAGTAACCCACGAGTACTTTAAATTATAGCATAAGAAGTTTTTTAATTAGAAAAATAAAAATAAATAAATAAAAGGATCGTACCTACTATTTGTTATTATGCTGAACTTATGAAAATAAGCTAGGTAGTTCTATGACTTTTAAAGATAAATAAGAGACATATGGTCGATCTAAAATTCAAGAAGGTAATGGTTGCGCGTGAGGAAATAAAGTGTGAGGTGTTAGTGGAGGCTAAAGTGCTCAAATATTGACACGTGTCTCACTTTCGATAGTAGTTGTTATTCTCTTATCACCTTAGGATTAATAGTGAAATACCAAATCTCTCAACACGGGTATGGCAGGGGTGAAATCAACGTTTCAATGTTTTCACTATAAATATCAATATATTATCATTTCTGTTTCTTTTTCTTTCTTTTGACATGTTTCTAATTTTTTATTTTAATATTATTTTCTAAGTCTTTTTTTTCTTATTTTTTCCATTCCTAAAAATGGTATGAACCTAAACCTTTGAATCTTCTAGCTCCAACATCTCTTAGTTAATGTGTAAGCCTTCTACCTAAAATAAACCCCTCGATGTAATGCTTCTTGATGTTGTGTCACCACCATCATTCTTAGCAGATTTAAATATAAATTTCATGTTGTTGGGTCTATGATCCTGCATTGGACACCGATGTTCTAAATGAACTAAAAATGAAAATCTCCTTTATAAATATGGATCATGGATCAAATTGTTTTTTATATAAACACTATCATTACCTTGGTAACGACAAGCGACACATATTAAATTTTCGAAAGAAAGAGTCTTATTTTTGTTATCGATAGCTGAGCAACTCATAAACCTCGCCGATTGCATATTCTAAATATGAGTTTAGAGTTCAATAGTTAGTAGTTTACTTTTTCTCTTATTATATGTTTTATATACAAATGCATTGTAAATTTTGACATTTAATTTTTATTTAGCGGAACATATTGGTTTGTACAAGGATTTTTCTATAACAGGTAAAACAAAGCTCGCATTTTTGGCTAAAATTGGTAATATATGGAAGACGTCTTATATTCATCCTATTGTCCCTGAAAACTTTCACATGTTTGGATATTGGCCTGGAAGATGGGACTTTTAAATTTAAACCCCCTTGAAGAAATGTAATGATTTCTGAATTTGATAGAAATAACATAGAATGTGATCACTTGAAGAATAAGAAAAAAAAATCCCCCAATGATGACTTATATACCACAAAGGTTACTGCTATAAATTTTGAAGAGACTACAAAGAAGAATGAGGTGGTCGATGCATCCTACGGAACTTTAGGGAAAAAAACTTATTCTAGGACAACTTCTCTAATAACAATCATCATAAAAAAGATAGTTCTTCAAAAGCTCAAGTTCTAAAAACTCCCAACAATTCTCCTCCCAAATTCACGGATAACATGAATACCAACGATCATGTCGATGTTTTGTCCAACAATGATACCAATGTTATTGCCGAAGCTTTGACCAATTTTGATATTGTAATGAGTGGTGGTGCCAAGTTTATTGAAGCAGCTTGAATTTCATTTGTGGGGTCAAATAATCCCATAGTGATGCTACTAGTTTAATAAGTGGGCTTAAGGCGTTTATGTGGGTAATTTTTATGTTTTCTTTGTAGTTATGTCATAAAATATGAATTCCATTGTTATCTTTTGTGTAGACTATTCAGTGTTTTAAGTTTATTGAATTCGAAGCACATTGTAAGATTTCGAGAAACAACTTAAGCTTCAACTAAAAACATAAGATGAAAGCCAATGATAAAGGAGAGACTAAGGTATAAACTATGAAGAAAGACAAATATGAAACTGAGACTAAGGTTTTGAATATTGCAAGGCGTTGAGCTCCAGTTACTTGAATCTCAAAAGAAGTTTGAAGAGTTAAAACCCTATTATTTGCTTCCAGATATGCACATATCTCTTTGAAGGGGTATTGAATATCGTATATACTGCACTAGATAAAAAGAGAATTGGTCATGAGACTAAAATAATTAATTTGAAGGCTCAATAGCAAACTCGTTTGAATATTATGACGAAGTTTAATGCTGATGAAGAAAATGAATATGGAAATATGATATAAGAAAATTTTATCATGTTTGTCCATGAGCACTTTTTTGAAATCATTCTTGGATATATTTGAGAGTTAGTGCCAGAATAGAAAAAAACCTCTTGGATTAACTACAGACATGATCAAAGTTTGTAGTACACTCCCTCTAGTGAATGTATAATAAATACAGATGTAAAGACTACGGTTGTCGAATGTTCTAGATAAGGAGATATGTCATTTATTCTCAAACTTAATGTATTCAGGCTCAAAATGAAAGTACTGAGATTAGAAAGGAGTTTCTACATGTCCAAACCCTTAATGCTTATGGCGAATTATTTTTTGCAAAATAAATCGCAAGTGATAAACAATTGCTTTCACTCATCCAAGTTAAACAAGAGATAATAATCATTTTGCATCCTTATCTAAAGTAAAATATGATCCTTCTACCATTTAATTAGTAGTTGATTTTATTTTCATTTTCCTTTGGATATATTTATTTTATGAACCAAAGTTCTTTTTCAGAAGTATTTCTGCTAACTGTTATAATATCTCTTATATGACCGAAGCAATAGACATACTTTATTATCATAATTTTACTTGCAAATATTTTGGTTTATATTATATGCATAAACAAATTGTTTAGTTTTAATATAAACGTTTCTTAATAAATATTCTTGCAATAAATATATTTACTTACTTTGTAAATTTATGTGTTGAATATATATAATTTTTTATTTTATAGTTGTTTAGTTTTCTACAAGTCTTTTAACACATGAACCCTCTTTTAAGGTTTGAGTTAATCACTTATATTAATGTTTTAACGTAATTGAGAAGAATCTAATACAAGGTGATATGCATAAATAATTATATTTTAGTGTTGTGTTATGTTATTGAAAACACTTAAGTGCTCATAAGGTACATTTATGTTGCTTTTGTGCAGTGGTCTTATATGAGTACAATGATATTGTGTTAATAATTAGTTTTTTGGCATAATACATTTCGTACAACGATGTTGTATGTATAAAACTATGTATATTTAAAATATAAGTTTTGCCTTAGTATATTGGTGCTCCTTCGGTATATGTAACTACTATGTAATAACTTTAAAAGTAAGAATGCATAAATATTTTTTTATTTAGAAAATCTCTCATTAAAACCTATATGCACCACTGAAGTAGAAAACAGTACACTTTAAGTACATAAATAAAACTTAAAAAAGAAATTATAATATAAAAAAACTCATTTCTTAGCAGGCATTTCATTTTATGGTGTGTAGAGTTTCGAATGCTAAATTTTCCATGGATGTGGTAAGGATTTTATCTCTTTGTCTTGCAGATTATAAGTACACGCTTTGATTTTTGCAGTTACCTTATATTCTCATTCCTATTTCAATCCAAAATTTTCAAGAGCTTTATCTTTTTGTATTTAAGCAGGCCCTTCTTAGTACTTAATCTCCTGCGTAGAATGATAAAAATGAAATTTGAATCATACATGTTACACATTAAAATTATATAGTATTTCATACGCACGTGAGTTTTGATTTGTTTATATTTGATCAAGTCTAGTTTCGCTCTTCAGTTTTCTTTGTATGTTCTTTTATTGTAGTTTTCAGTTTGAAAATCGAGAATGAATATTTGTGCTATAACTACAAATTTTATCCCATTAGTCAAAGAAAATTGAGGTTCTAATGTTGTATATTTTGGTATGGTTCAGTAGGACCATATCCATTTCGTGGCCGAACCCTCAAATATGCCTTTGATCTCTTCTATCAAGGTTCAGTCGGTCACTTTAACTTGACCATTAGCTTGTGGGTGGAAACATGCTGCAAAGTTTTGTTGGATCCCCAAAATCTATATATTAGAGTAAGCTTGTTATTATAGAAATACATTCCATTATCTGTTGTACTCACTCTCACGACTTCAAATCTATAACATATGTTAACTTTACAGAAGTTGATAACATTTCATTGGCTCGAATTCTTGCTAATGTTATACTTACATCAATTTTGAAAAGTAATCTGCTTCTAACGAAAGGTGTTGCCGACCTCCCAAAGATTTATGAAGTTTTCCTACAACTTCTAAACCCAATGTATCAAATTAAATTTCTTTGGAAATATATTTCGTTGGTACCATTGATATTTGAGTTAAAGTAAAAAATCCCTGGCGCATATCACAACATTCAAAAAATATTTATGTAATCTACAACATTAGTACATGTTTCGTGGTGATCATTATGATGTTGTTGCTATTTTTTGTTTTACTAGTTGTTTGTCATTAATATTTGTGAGTGCTTAAACACTTGGAACTTGTAGAACTTTTGTTTGGCTGCAAAATACCTAAGTATCAATGCCTCTTTTTATTTGCCAATTTTTGTTAGTCAAAATAACCTCATTAAATGTTTATCGCCTTGTATATCATGTTTAAATGAACGTTAACACTTAAAAATTTATTACCACACAGCTTGGCACTTCGAACAATACTTTAAATGAATGTTAGCACTTCAGAAAATAATTTAAATGAATGTTAGCACTTCGAACAATACTTTAAATAAATGTTAGCATTTCGAATAATATTAACACTTTCGTAAATCTCTTTAAACAATGCTTTAAATGGAAGTTAGCATTTAGAATAATAGCACCACTTCGATCAATACATTTAATGAACGTTAGCACTTCGTATAATATTACCATTTTGAACAGTTTTTTTAATAAACGTTAGCATTTCGAATAATATCATCACTTCGAACAGTTCTTTTAATGAACGTTAGCACTTCAAATAATATCACCGCATCGAATTGTGATTTTAATGAAGGCTAGCACTTTGAATAATATCACCACTTCAAACAGTGTTTTTAATGAACGTTCAAACTTCAAATACTATCACCACTTGAATTATTTTTTGTTATCTACCCCAAAGATGATCAGTCTTTGTGTAATTACCAAAATAACTTAAGCTTTACTATAACAAAAATGAATGATGGCCAAGAAATAAAACTTCATTGATATATGAAAATGTGAATGTGATACCTCATTAATACTTTCCTGCGACACCAGGAAAGGAAAGAGTATGCCACTTATACAATCAATAAAACTATAATATCATAAAAGCAAAAGAGAAAGTATTACTTTCAATAAAATATCTAATGCTCAATGTTCCATAGGTGTTGTAGAAGTCTCCCTTTTTTTATCTTGGAGGTGGTACATACCTAGTTTAACTTGTTATATCATTAAATAAGGACCTTACTAGTTTGGGTCCATTTTTCCTAGCCTCTCATCCTTTGTGTCCAAGAATATCTTCCTCGATACCTTGTCTTCCCTTTTTAAAATCTCTTCATCGTACTTTCGAACTATAACGAATCATCATCAAAGTTTGATAATGAGTCAAATTTAGATACTCTGTAACCCTCTTTTATTCAATTAAATCGAGGTCTGTTATTCTTGATTTTGCAGTAGTATCCTCAGAATAATGAAGTATTGTATAATATGGTAAAGTTGATTCTGAAGGGCTCACAACATACATTCCATATACTCAGGCAAAATAAGTTTCTTGAGTAGCTTCTCTATGTGTTGTTCAATAAGCCCATAACACCTCTTTTAAATAACTAGGTCATTTTCCTGCAACACCTGCCAAATTTTTCTTTAACCCCTCTAAAATAGACTTATTATTTACTCATACTTTCCCATTTGTTTGAGGATGAAAAGGTGTTAAAAAACACTGCATAATTCCCCTCGAATTGAAAAAGATGTCATTTCTTTATTATTAAACTGAGGGTCGTTATCTATAGTAATCTTTCGAGGACCTTCAAAATGATAATAAATATTATTAACAATAAACTTGATAAAATCTTTAGCTCTTGTACCTGACAATGGCTTAGCTTCAGCCCATTTGGAAAAATAATCTACTGCCATAACAATTGTATGTCGTCCTCCCGAAGTCATGGGTAGCGGCCCTACTAAATCTATTCACCATCAATCAAAGGGAACCGCTTCGAAATTGAGATAAGTGGTATTGTTGGTTGATGAATAGAATTAACAAATCGTTCACAAGTATCAAAGCCTTGTACAAAATATTTAGCATCACCCATAATTGAAGGCTCATACTAACCTGTTAACAAAACCCTTCTCAGCAAAGCCTTAAATCTACAATGAGTAGAACTTTCTCCATCATGTAATTCAGATAGAATTTCTTGAGACTCATTATTACCCAAGAATCGTAATAATGGTATACTCAAAGACTTCTTATAAAACACTTCATCGAACATTGTATAACATGAGCTTTATACCTCAATCGTTGAGCTAACTTTACATCATGATGCAATGTTCCTCTTAGCAAAAATTTTGTTATTTCAAATCGTTAGACGCCTCGAACATTGTCTACAGTTACAAGCACCTCTTCAGAATACTTACATTGTTCTGATTTTAACAAAATCAAAGGACTATCTTATAATAATATCCATGGATACTTCTTTGTATATGCAATAGTTGCTAAAGAATCTGAAACTATGTTATCTCCTCAATTGATATCCTCAACAACCACTTCATCAAACAAAAGAGTTAACCTTCCAAGTTCACACATATATATAAAACTAATTGATCTTTTTTAGCCTCGGATGTCCCTGTCATATAATTTTCCACCAACTGTGAATTTATCTCTAATCGAACTGTTTCGCCTCACAAATACTTGCAAGATTTAAACCGACTAAAGTATCCTCGTACTCAGCCTCATTATTTGCTGCGTAAAATCCAAATTGAATAGCCTGGTACATGACTTCTCTGGAAGAAAAAAAATCAATTGTACCCCCGCACTTGGTCCCAAAATACTAGAGCCACCATTTGTTCGAACCACACATGTTGAAGTTACTAGTAATAATTCGTTAATTGTTCCCTCATCTGACCGACTTGAGTGAAACTCAACCAAAAATTCTGATAAAGCTTGAGCCTCAATAGCTGTTCGAGGAGTAAAATTATATCAAAATCCTCCAACTCAATTGACCATTTAGTCATTCTTCCAGAAATATTTGATCGTTGTAGTACATTTTTTAATGAAAAAGAGGTTTGAACAAAAATTGTATGAGCTTGAAAATAAGGGTGCATTTTTCTAGCAGACACCACCGAATCTGAATATTCCGATGTTGTATCAAACTTTTCTAATTTAGAGTCCATGATCATCAAATTATTCTCCTGCTTCGAATTTGGGTTAACAATCTGATGTGTGGATGTGCTCAGGTTTTTATGCGCGTTGTTTTGTCCATTAACAAAAGCCGTTAACTTGTCATTTCCTATCCAAATCTGGATCTTTTTGTTCAATGTTATGCACTCTACAGTGTCATGCCCAACGTCATTATGGTATTTGAAAACGTATTATTACGTTCCTCCATTGGCCTGTTTATTGGAGCTGGTTTTGTAAAGTTAACATAACCTTTGGATCTTTTCAAGATGGTCGCCAGATTCTCAGTTAACTCTGCAAAATATTTTGGTCTTATATATTGATTAGGCCTCCCCCGATGAGGTTGAGAATGAGCTTCTCCTGATTGATGAGGTAGATTAATGTTCGTCCTCTAGCAAGATAGTACTTGAGAATTCGAGGTATTGCTCTAAATTTCTTTAAGTGGGCTTGACCCACCTTGCAATCTTGTTGATTCCTTAACTTTAATCTGTTACTCAACTTGAGCCATCAAAGCTCCAAACATCAATGCCCTTCTCCTCGTAGTTTCATTTGCTAAATCCCCTGGAAGCAATCCTTGCCTAAAATCTGCAATATCAACAAGTTCTTCACAATCTTCAAATTATGTCTTTGTCAACTCAAATTGTCTCGTATATTCTTTTAACTTTTCACATACTGCTTGTTTACATTATATTATTGTATCATCATTAGCTCGCATTTCTTTGATTCCTACGAATTGTCTTCGAAAAGCAATATAAAAAATCCTAAAGTTGGTTATAGATCCTTTTGGAATTCTATTATACCACTTTAGAGTAGTGTCTTTAAATATTTGTGAGAATTCTCTACACACCAATCTATTATCAAACGTTGAAATGCATCATATATTTTTTAACTACTCAATATGATCATCAAGATCGTGTGTGCCATCAAATATTTTCACCTTTGAAATATCAAAGCGCTTAGGAAGAGAAATTGATTTAATTTCAATTGATAGAGAAGAATTCTTGCAATCTACTCCGTGCATATATTGATCAGCTTTATTTGTTCCCATTACAACATATAAGTTCTGGCCTGCAATATTAATGTACTGGTTAGACGTGTTACTCGCGTGCCATTAGTTGCCCCTCACATTTCAAGGCTCATCATTCTTCTTTGATTTATACTCTTTGTGTGATTTTTTACGGTGACTTCCATCTCCCTTCGAAGAATTCAGTATCTCATTTTTTAATTCAATCTCCCTCAGAATTCGAACTACAAAATTTACTATCACTAGATAATATATATCGATGCTTATCTTTTTTTTTTCCTTTTGCAAAGAACGATGTTCTTTATGAGTTTAAGAACTAAATGTTGATCACCCTTTATTCCACCATCCTCTCTCCTATTTATATGACTGGAGGATAAATAATTAATTCGGTTACATATTTGGTTAAATTTCACTTTGACCCTTACAATTTATATTCAATATTAAATTCATCCTTTTAACTTTACAAAGTTATTAACAACAACCTTTTTATCTAATTACTTTACCTCCCTGATAATTTATATCATTATCAGTCGATCTCCCAAAGATTTTGGAAGTTGTTTTAGAACTTCTAAACTCAATCTATCAAATTAAATTTCTTTGGATATATACTTCATTGATACTATTGATATTTGAGTTATAGTAGAAAAAAGGTTTTTGTAATCTACAGCATTGCTATCTATGAGTAATATTGACATACGGCGGGATTTATATTCACAACAAGCTCATTATTTAAACTCGTGAAGTTCTTCTAAACGTATACATATTAATCAGGTGATAAACAGCTGACTATGGGCATAGTTAGACCTTATCGAGATAACTTTTCAACAAACCATATGTATCTAGCGTATCAAATTTTGATACTCCGAGCCTCTATTTTATTTTCAAAAAGTGTTCCTCTGTAAGATAAAATATGATTGGTGTTTACGGGTCCTGATGTTTTTCAGTAACCGTAAGTTCTAAAGCTGATTCAGAAAAGTCATATGTGTTATACCGAAATATGTTAATAACTGGTGAGGTTTATTTTCGTTTGAGGGTAATTTTGTCCAGATTTTTGTGGTATTTTGAAGGTATTTAATATTTGGATAGAGTGTAGAGGGAGAATTGAGCTGCCTGGTTGTATTTAATTTTTATTACCCTCATTTAATGTAGGTGGTTGGGTATTTATACCCTTATTTTTGGGCCACATGGGCTTTCGGGTTGTGTTAATGGATTCAGGTCGAGTTTAAAGACCCACTAGTTTCTAAGTAAGCAAGTAATCAGCTTAGTCACGAAGTGGTTAAGTTTTAATACTTTAGTTCTGTTCTGACAGTTCAGTAAGTGGAGGTTGTCCGAATCATCCATGTCCGGTTAGGTGGATGATGTCTGAATTGCCCCTGTCTGGTTCTCATAAAGAGTGGTGACAATATCCGGACTCATCGGTAGCCCCTTTTTTAGGTGGTGTTCAAAGGCCTTTGGCAAGACCTAAAAAATAGCCTGCAGCTGGTCACATCCATGTCCGGACAGATTCTCGAACTGTATAATAGCTTTATTCAAACTGAAAAAGTTCTCAGAAACTAAATGGTTTTTTGCCAGAAATTGTGGGACACGTATCTCTCTCTGATTCGCCACATCAGCCGCTTTTTTCCCTAGAACGGCGCTCCCACTTACTTCAAAAGCAACATTTTCATTTAATGAGGATGACATCAGTGCCGTTCTTAATCATTGCAACCCTTTCGAATTCTCCTAGGTATCAAAGCATCTTTTGTATCTTTACTATAAATTAGTCCCTTTTCTATTGGTTTACCATCTTCATCATCCTTGCTCTACTAAACTTCAAATCTTTCTCTCTCAAAAACACACACTTTCTTTCGGTGTGAGTTTATGTTTACAGCAAGAAACTATTTAATAAAAGGTGGGTGGCTCAATTTGTCAGAGTTAGAAAAAGCTCAAAAGGTTGAACGAGAAAGACACATTGCTGCAGGCCTCCCTGTTTCCCCCGTTGATAAACCAGAAACACCAAGCTCAGAGCCTGACCGGGGCTCTTTTTCAACTAAAAGCGTTAAACCTAGGAGGTTGTTCCAACCCAATCTTTCACCAATTGTTTCGGCTCATCGGTTCAGGAATCAGAGCCTACTGTTGAACCAGGGTAGGTAGTCACCAGTTTTAAGAAACCTTCCCCATTCATTGCCATGGGATCGGATGCTGATGCCTCTCTAGAGAATTTAGTAGATCGGAGAAGAGTTCGCTTGGTAAAAGGGAAAGCTCTAAAAGGTACACCTTCCAAATCGGGGGCTAAAGATAGCAATACGGGGTCAGAGGTACCCATTAAGATTCCTAAGGAGAAGCTGTCCGGCCCGGAGGAATCTAGTTCAAGTCTCCGAAAAGAAACCACTGCATCTGAGCCCCAACCTGAGTCCAGACTACAAGAAGCCAGTGAAGCCCAACAATCCGGAGGGCCTGCTGAGCCAACCTCTAGCTCCCCTCACCCAAAAATAACTGAAAACCCCTCCATGACAATGGAAGAAGTGATGGAGGATTCTATCGAAGAAGCTCCCTTTGAGTCCGAAGTCTCCGGGCAAACAAGTGAGGCTGTTGCTTCCAAGAAGGACAAAGGCAAGGAGAAACTATGCTTAAGGCATCCGGATTTGCCGGAATGTCTTGTGGGAAAAGTGGGACCGTGTTTCCACAAGGTAAGTGTTAAATATCTGATAGCTTTGCAAAAACTTAATTATGCTTTCATCCACACAGCTGAACTGGGTCGGATGCGAACAAAATGCGGGATCCCGGAGAATGTCAAAATGAGGATTCTGGTGGATCTAGAGACACCGATGGACTGCAAGCTCAGTGAAATAGTTTTCTTCACTGAGCTCTTCAACTGGGGACTAAGGTTTCCCTTAGACCCGAAGATAGTCAAATACTTTCACCTCATCAAACTTTTCCCAAGCCAACTGAGCCCTAATGCATGGTACACTCTCATGGCCTGTATTATGGTCTACAGGCTCTCCGGAATTCCTCTTCCAATAGAGCAGTTTGCAGCTGTGGCCAGCCTCTGCAGAAACCACCATATTCCCTTCTATCACTTCAACATGGGTGATAATTACAAAGCAGTGGATGATATGCTCGAGTCGGAAATATATTGGAAGACCTATTTCTTGTTTGTGAGTGGCGCTTGGGAGAATGGGAGGAAGATTAAAGTCGGTGTCAACCCGAGCCTCCTTACCAGCAGATGGCGAAGCGATGGTAAGAATCCCATCTCACATTCCCATCTTTATTTTTCACAAATTTGTTTATCTGACTTGTCTTTTTTTAGTTTCTTGGCAGTGCTGCCTAAGGATTTCAGTGACTACTTGAGGGCTGGGCAGACCAATTGCACCAAGCTAAATGCTTGGGCTACTGAGAAGTGGGGGAATCGCTTCCACAATGCCTTTACCGGAGGAAATCTAATAAGGTCCTACCTTTGGAATACTACTGACCGGAGGGACTTATCCTGGGAGAAACTTACCACCCCAACCCCTCCGGAAGTAGTCCTCAAAAGAACACACGCGCCGGATGGGGCATTGTATCTTCCTGGTAGAGCCAAAGCCCCAAGTAAGATGAAGGGCAAGAAAGGTAAAGGCAAGCAGAGTGCGGTTGAAGCCAATCCCACCGGAGTGGAGGAAACTGCTCCAACAAACCAAGAGGGGCCAGATCAAGGACAGAATGATGCTGCTCTTCTAGAAGTAGTGGAGCATGAAAGTACTAGGGAAGTTGCAGGATCTCCAAAACCTCCAAAGGTTCCCAAGAAAGATATGAAACGGGGAGCAGAAGGTAACGACAAGGAGGCCAAGAAGAAGAAGAGCTCCAAGGGTGATGAGATTTCCCTCCGGCCTCCGGAGCCCCATCCCCCTGTTGACCCTACTGACCCAACTCAAGCAGAAGGCATCCATAAAAGATAGCAGCTTGTTCCCATATGTGGAATCCACCAACTGATCAATCCGGGGAACTGGGTATAAATCCTTCGGGCAAGCCCTGTTGAGATCTGTGAAATCGATACACATACGCCACTTGCCATTTTTCTTTTTCACTTATACCGGATTGACTGTCCATAAAGGATACTGAGACTCCTTTATGTGCCCCATTTTAGTAAGCCGGTCAACCTCTTGAACTATGACATCAGCCTTTTCCTTAGAAAAAGCTCTTCTTTTTTGTATCATAGGTGTTATGTCCTTTCGGATGGACAGTTGGTGTGATATAATATATGCTGGTACCTCGGTAACATCAGCATTGCACCAAGAAAAAAAATATTGATGGTCTTTCAATAACTTTAACATCTTACCATTTAATTCTGATGTCATCTTGGACCCTATCTTGACATTTTTTCTTCAGCCAATGAATGTGTTTCAACTTCTTCAATCGATATTAAAACTCCATGGGTCTCTCTAGAGTCATCAATCTCACCCTCTCCCCCAGAAAGCCCCTCAAACTGCTATTCTTCGTTAATCCGAACTGCCCCCAACGTCCGGGGGGGGGGGGGGGGGGGCAGCGCTGTTGCATAACACTCTCTTGCTACCTTTTGGCTACTCCAAACAACTCCCATTTGTCCTTGCACATCATATTTCAAACATTTATGGACTGTAGAGGCCACCGCATGCATCCTAGAGAGCCAAGACCTCTCCAGAATAGCATTATAACAAGTGGGACAATCCACCACGACGAACAGTATTCTAACCATTTTCTTAAAAGGGCCTTTACCCAACAAGACTTCCTCCTTGAACTCCCCGATCACATCTGCTGAGCTTCCAGTGAAACCCACAATTGACCTGTTCGAACGCTAAATTACTGCTGGATTTTCATCTTTTTGTAGGAAGTTAAAAAGAGAATATTGGCATAACTTCTGGTGTCCACCAGAATCCGCCTTATGTCATTGCCCCCAATGGATGCTCCTATGACAACATCATCTTCATGAGGACCAGCTATATTCCTTAAGTCATCATCATCGAAAACAATGAAGGGAAATGGAATTTGTGATTGATAGGAAGTCATGCCTCCCTCCATTTGGGTAGCTAAAGTATGAACATGCCTATTTCTCGAAGAAGCAGTGGGTGCTGTCATGGTGTCTCCTCCGAAAATTGTGAGTGACTCAAAAAAGTTGATAAGTTCGGACAACGACTTGAAATTTTCTGCGATAACAGCCACTTTATTCCGGGTCAGATCAGGGTCCAAGTACTCTGACTCTACATCGAATCTCTCGACTATCACCATGGCCCCTTCCGGAGCCGATGTGCTTGCATTGTTTGGACCCACCCGATGAGTGTTATCAGGCCTATTGCCTCCTCTTCTTTTAACATATGCTCCCAACTTTCCTATTTCAATTAAATTCTGGACTTCTTGCTTCAAAGCAATACAATCCTCGGTGGTATGGCCAGTATCATTATGATACTGACAGAAATAATTGTTACGGCTCTCCCTATGAGATTGTAACGCAGCCGGCCTTCTATAATGCACTTCGTCTTTTGTTTTGTCATAAATGGTGGCTACGTTTTCTTTTAATTCTGCAAACCACTCCGGTTGGACCCAAGGTCCTCGCTTATTTCTAGATTGTTGACTCTGTGCTGGAGCAGCTGGCTGAGACTGAGCTTTGGCTCTGTTATGACTCTGCCCGGCCTCCCTGGCCTTCTTCCCGGACTGGTTTTGGTTTGGATTTGGTGGAGCCGGAGCAGATCTCACCTGCCTGTGCACCCTTGTTTTCTTTGTTTCATCAACATTAATCTGTTTTCCAACTTGATTCAACAGACCTCCCCATGTCATGGCCTTCTTTCGGGTTACTGAATCAGCCAGTTTTCCAAGGTTTAAGCCCTGCCTCAGAGAAGCTATTGCTACTTGTTCAAAGCAATCAACCAACCCATTTTTGGTGTTTACAAAGCGACTTATGTATTCTTTTAGAGATTCGTTCGGTTCTTGGGCACAATGGATGATTGTGTCTCCATTGCCCTTTACCTCCTTACCTTCCAACAAATTGCCTCCGGATGGCCACCCAAAAGTATCAAAATTTCTGATGCACCCCTGCGGTAGGCTATTATACCACTTCAGGGCACTCCCCGTAAAGGATTGGGAGAATGATCTACAAAACAACTTGTCGTCATCATCAAAATTCATCATGAAATTTTTGAACTGTTGCAAGTAGTTGTTCGGGTCTTTACTGTCATCGTATATTTCCATTTTTGTACTGTCAAACCTCTTAGGAAGGTTCTCGGACAGGATCTTGGAGGACAGTGGAGATTGTCTCCAATTCCGGCCACGACTGAAGACGGTATCCTCATTAGGAGTTGCAAAGATACCTGGTTCATCATGGAAGGCAAAAGGATCCATCACCATCCGATCTACGTGTCTCCGGCTATGAGACGATCCTTTGCCTATATGCCTCTTTAAGTTTCCATGCCTATCCCTTTTTCTTGAATATTTTTTGACTAACTTTTGTTTCTTTTTCGAACGGCCTTCATCACTGCTGGATGACAGGGATTCTTCGACTCCATCTTCGCCCGAGGAGCTGCCGGAAGATTCTGAGTCTGAATCAGAGCTCTCCACCGGTTTAGACCGGTGAGACTTTTTTGAGCTAGCATGAGTCTTCTTCGTGCTCATATGGGTTTTTGAGGGCTCATGCTTTCTAGGGTTATCAGTATGATGAGAAACTGACGCCTTTGACTTTTCTTTTATGCCCATCTTTTCCCTTTCTGCCCTCAGAGCCTCTATTTAAACTCTTAATCTATCACGCTCCTCGATCATGTATTCATCATTTTCACCCACCACTTCAGCCAAAGCTGGTGGTATTTCTTGCACGTCCGGATTCATCCGAACTGGTTTTTTCTGATGGTTTTGAATGCTAGATTCAGGCACCGTCGTACTCCCACTGTGGTCACCAATTTGGTGAGGTTTATTTTCGTTTGAGGGTAATTTTGTCCAGAGTTTTGTGGTATTTTGAAGGTATTTAATGTTTGGATAGAGTGTAGAGGGAGAATTGAGCTGCCTGGTTGTATTTAATTTTCATTACCCTCATTTAATGTAGGTGGTTGGGTATTTATACCCTTATTTTTGGGTCACATGGGCTTTCGGGTTGTGTTTAATAGATTCGGGTCGAGTTTAAAGACCCACTAGTTTTTAAGTAAGCAAGTAATCAGCTTAGTCACGAAGTGGTTAAGTTTTAATACTTTAGTTCTGTTCGGACAGTTCAGTAAGTGGAGGTTGTCTGAATCGTCCCTGTCCGGTTAGGTGGATGATGTCCGAATTGCCCCTGTCCGATTCTCATAAAGAGTGGTGACAATATCCGGACTCATCAATAACCACCAAAGGGTCAATTATATGCTTCTTGAAGCTGATAAAACATTTGCTACCATATTCCTTGCACGGGATACTTATTTATACTCAACTTTATCAAATTTCAAAGCTTCACGTTTTAGTTTTTGTACATAGAGGATTGGATTTTTTATTGCTTCATCTTGATCTAAATGTTGGTTACTACCAGTTGCGAGTCAGTGAATAATCTGAAATGTTTGGCCCTCTAAATATGGGTTATTTTAAACCTCATATGACTGCTTCACATTCTGCTTCGTTATTGAAAATAGTGAAAATGAACTTAATAGATTGGTATAATAATTCCCTTGACGGAGATGCCATATGTATTCCAACTCCATAACCATAATTAAAGCCTCAATCAGTTTGGATTATCCAAAATAGTTATGGATTTTCCTCGGAGGGGTTTTGTTTTTCACTTGGATCTCGGTGAGAAAATCATCAAACGATTGTGCTTTAATTGTGATAATTGGTTTGAATTGGATGTTGAAATATTTGATTTGACTCATCTTTTTGTTAATATTTTTTATACATTAGGCTTTTGAAGTACAACTAGTATAGGTAATAAGGTTTAGATGGTGATTATGTGAGTTTGGAAATAAAGTCGCATCTTTCTTGCATCCACCAGAAATTCATATACCGATTTTTCTAATCGTAAGTATCTTGTTTCAATTTCTAGAAAAGACTTGCTAACATAGTATATGACTTGGTCATTAGGTTTATTTTCCTCCATAAGAACTGCACTTACTTTATGTTTAGAAACTACTAAGTATAAATAAAAGATATCATACGGGCTCAATTGTCGTTTAACCTTAGGAGAAACAGGTGTTCATTAATATTTTTTACGCTCATCACATTTTGGAGCCCAACTAAAATGTACAAACCGTTTTAATACTCTGAGAATGACACAATTATTTGATGATCAACAATTGAATCAGTTTAAAAAAATAACTTTCATTCAAGTATCTGATCTTAGGGTTTAGCTTTAGATTTACAACGCAAAGGTTTCCAAAACATTTCTTAAGGTATATCAGATAATCGTCATCCTTCTTACTTGTTATTAACATAGGATCTATATATTCTTTTATTTTTGTCAAATTGGAAGGAAAATACATTATTGACCAAAATTTGATATATTTCTTCTTTATTATTAAGTCCGAAGAACATTACTTTATAACAATATAGTCTTCTTTCAGTCATAGAACTTTTATGTTCTTCATCTTTTGAAATTCATAGTTATATGGTTGTATCCTGAATATACATCAATGGAGGACATCATATTTTTTCCGAAATTAACAATTATGGTTGATCAATATGCGGAACTGGAAATGGTTCATTGGGACATGCTCTATTATGATCGGCGAAGTCCCCTCACATACACCATTGCCATTTTTTATATCAATCAATACCATGTTTTTTCCATATCGGGTAAAAGACTTCCCTTATATAATCAATTTAACTTAGCCTCGTTACTTCCATAATGATGTCATCTGATTTCTCGTGAGAGAATGATATCCGTCTCTACTTCATTTTCATGCAACTATTATTAATAAATAGTTGAGGACATGTTATTCTGGTGTAAAACCTGTTACATCTTTTGTAACCCAAAAAAATACATTGAACTTTTTAGTAAAAAGAAAAATTAACAAGATAGTTGGAAGTAGCTATTTTAGGTCATGACCAAGACAAACCATATGTATTTATGTTAAACTGATTTTCTTTACTGCCTCTATTGGTTCCATAATTTTTCAGACCTTCTCATAATCGTCCATATTGTCTAAGGCGATCAGAGCCCTCTTTAGTTGATATATCAAAGGGACAAGTTGATATATCAAAGGGACAAGAGAACCAACGTAGCATTCACGTAATATGCGTTGCGAGTTGCGTATTACGTATAGTCTCTCATTGATCACAAATCTTATGCATTGATGTCGCATGGGTGTCCGAATATACCATTATATGACGATGAACCATCTACCACCACAAAAAGCACTATACCCTTTTTATGCATTCTCATTTTCTCAAAATCACATCTAGTTTAAGTTTACCAAATATAATGGTTTGTGGCCTAATGAAAATAAATAATAACCTCTTTGATAGTGGCATAAGTGTTATGTTACAAATCTGATCATATGTCTTTCGAAAATGATACTTACTAAGATCTCGTGATCAACGAGTATCTCTTTTAATCTCGATTCCAAAAAGCATAAGAACAACAATCTTTGCATCTCCATAAAATCCAACCATTTCTCTTAAATCATTATCTTCAAACAAAATATCGAAATATAAAACATAAAAATAAATAAAAAATAACACTTTCATAATAATTTAGTCTATATTATTAATTTAAAATTAGAATAATAAAAAAACTATGTATAATAATTCATATTATTCTTTAAATACCACTTTCTCCAGATTAAATACTTTTATTTATATATTTATAGAAATATTAAATTAAATTAGAATAAAATACTTCTATAATTACATGAAATCTGCTTTAAAACATAATATTTTATTGTAAAAATAGTAACTATTATTTTCAATGTTTTTTATTTATGCATAAATTATAATACTTGTAAATAAATGATAATAAGACTTCTATTAAACTTTGTCTGTCAATCCGATGAACAAAATTAGTTACAACTCTGAATTTGAAACGCAAATCCGACAACTAACCCTTTTCTCGTGTCATTTTTATTTTAATTATAATCTGAATAAATTGATTTTTATGTAAAATGAAATGGTCAAATTTATAGTCCTAAATTTTATGGTAAAAAATTGTGGGCGCCTAAATGTGACCATTTCTAATTAGAAGATGAGGAGTGGAAATGGATCGCTAACTGGACATTCAGTCAAATTAAGTTTGCCCGCTTTAAATTGAGCTGGGCCCAAACAAGTTGCCCATTTGAATCTGAATTTGAATTTTGGCCAAGTATGACATTCGGATAATTAACGCTTATTGAGTAGTCAATAGGTGGAGCTGGATGGATGCCTCTGGATCCTAGGAACCTACCCAATTCGTAAACTAGAGGTTTAAGTATCGAAAGAAAATTAAATATATCTTCGTCCAATAGTAAAATTAAATTAGGAACCCACGACCTGAATGGTAGAAAACTACTTCTTATGTTTTTTATTTTATATCTTTTTTTTTTATTCTTATCTATATATTTTCTTTTTAAACCTATCCTATATTTTTTCTTTTTTTTACTTTTTTTTATTTTTATCCTATATATTTTCTTTTTAAACCTACCTTATATTTTTTCATTTTTTTATTCTTATCCTATATATTTTATTTTTAAACCCACTTATTTTTCCTATATTTTCTCATTTTTATATCTGTTTATTCTTATCCTATATATTATTAATATATTTTCTTTTTAAAGGTCTTATCCTATATTTTCTCATTTTTATACCCGTTTATTCTTTATCATATATATTTTCTTTTTATACCCACACTTATTCTTCCACACTTATTCTTCCTATATTTTTTCATTTTTATACCCGTTTATTTTTATCCTATATATCATTTTCTCATTTTTATACCCGTTTATTCTTATCCTATATATTTTCTTTTTATACCCACACTTATTCTTCTTATATTTTTTCATTTTTATACCCGTTTATTCTTATCCTATATATTATTAATTTTTTTAAAGATCTTATCCTATACCTATATTTTATCTTTTTTATACCCACGTATCCTTATTATACCCACTTATTCCTCCTATATATTAGGTGTTCGTATTTATAAATATATATTATTAATAGTTTCTTACGTATTTAATATAGATAATATTTTTCAAATATATATAATATCAATTTATACTTTTATATATATATATATATATATATATATATATATTAAACTCTAACTACAAAATACAGTATTTTCTTTCTAGTTCCTATTTTAGTTTCTTGCTTTATTTTAGTTTTTCCTAATCATATTTTAGTTATTTATGTAACATATATTATGTCATGACACCGACAATTCAATATTTTAAATTTGAATATAAACCATTTGTTATTATGATTTATTTTGATATATATATATATATATATATACTTCTTCAATAATAAAGTCCAGGACACCACGGTGTTCCGATCCTGGCTACGCCACTGGTAGTCATATTCCTCTTATCTAAAGATATTTAGCAGCAAGCTAACGATATTCGGCGATTTCAAGAGAGGCGACTTTTTTTTCGTGTGAGTTGTATTATATTATATTTATTATTATTATTGGGAGTTAAAGACTAATCCCTATAAAATATAGTTTAAATCATAATTTTTAGTCTCCGGATTATCAAATATAGTGACCGATATTTTTGAATTTTTGAAAAATATGGTTTATGAATTATTTCGTTTAGATAAAATTATTATTCCGTATTTTTTTATGGGCCAGGCTAAAAAAGTAGCTAAAAAAGTTACACATTTTTATGGATCTTACGCGGTTGGATCCTATACCTATTTGAAAGATCTCTCACCAAAATTTGGACAAATTTGCCTCTTTTTAGAAAACCTAGGTATAAAAGCATTTTATAAATCTCTCATCATTTTTTTCTTCTTTTTCTTTTAATATCTCTCAAAACCTCTCAAGCACAAAAAATTTATCGAAAATCAAAGCGTATTTTTTGAAAAATCAGAATCCATAACAAC
Organism: Limnanthes douglasii subsp. nivea; assembly: GCA_036936605.1. Classification (NCBI taxonomy): domain Eukaryota; kingdom Viridiplantae; phylum Streptophyta; class Magnoliopsida; order Brassicales; family Limnanthaceae; genus Limnanthes; species Limnanthes douglasii. The sequence continues at coordinate 158,021,173 of JAUPFV010000001.1, forward strand.
ATTAAGATAAACCATACAAGCCTTTCACTATAAAAAATTTCAAGATTCGTTGTGTTTAAGTGGTACAATATTAGGTTTTTCGATTCTGTTTTTAAAAGTATGATTTTCGCATGATTTTAGGCTTTGTTTTCATGAATTAATGTTGTAGAGTTGTTTGTTACACGCGGATTCGTCGATTTAGCTTCGAGTTTGTTGGAAATGGTGGTGTTTAGAAAGATCTAGGGTTTGGCTCTATGCTGACGAACACCTGCACACAGCCAAACCCTAGATCTATCTAAACACCACCATTTCCAACAAACTCGAAGCCAAATCGACGAATCCGCGTGTAACAAACAACTCTACAACATTAATTCGTGAAAACAAAGCCTAAAATCATGTCAAATTCATACTTTTAAAAACAGAATCGATTTTTATGGATTCTGGTTGTAAAATATTTGTTTTAGGGTATTAAATAGTTAGGGTTTAGGGTAATTTTTGGGGTTTTCAAATTCTAGACAATTTTAGAGAGTAAATGACATGATTATAATTAGTTATGGTGAAAATGATAAATTAGGAAATTCAAATTTGAGTTCCAAAAAAAAAAAGGAGTGGGTGAGAAATCGATCAAAATGTCGCTTTTTTCTAGCCTAGCACTTTTTTTATTAATGTAAAACTATATCCGACACGTATTTAATAATTAATATTAAACTGACACGACACGTGGTACTATATTCAGTTAAAATTTGTGTGCTAATTTTATTTTTATTTTTTCTCTTTAACTGAATGATTTGGTGGCATCAAAATCAAATATTTGTAAATGGATAAATTCTATTCCAATTTTCTACTACAAAACAATCTTTAGTTCTAATTTAAAGAATCATCTCGAAAATCTATCATACTTATAACGAAATTTGTAGTATATATATTCACTTATCCAGACTGATGACAGAGTTCATATCTTCTGATTCTTCAGTATTTGGGGCATGACAGGAACCAAAGTTGCAGCTTCCGTAGATGAATTTTTTGGATCACATTGATTTTCTCCGCGTTTATAAGGAATTTCAAAACAAAACTAAAATTTAAAATCTAAAAAGACTAAAAACAAATTTAAGAGAAAAAAAACAAAACAAAGCTTTAGATTTGGGTTGTAAAAATGGAACGAAAAATTTAAACGAAAATAAAATATTGAAAGGCGTAAATTCAAAAATATTGGAGTGTAAAGAGTTGTTGGATGCCTTTTTGGGTAGCTGAGTTGGTTGAGTAAGACATGCTTGTGATCAAAGGTCATGAGTTCGAGAGTTCGAGTCCCTCTATATACATTTTTTCGGTTGAGCCTATCACCTTGTGTAGTTAACCTTCTGGCACCGAAGGTTTACCTATGCGCAGTCATTGCACTTTGAATAGCGGTTGCAGATTTCTTCCAAAAAAAAAGTCGTTCTATTAAAATTTGAAAAATAAAAGTTAAAAAGCAAATGACAGGGACAAATCATTTTTTGGAGTTTTGTTTGGGTTAAACTAGAAAGCATGTCGATTCAAAAAGAAATCAGAAGGATTCGCAGCCATTACTTATAGTATAATGAGTGCGTATAGGGTAAACTCTCATTTTGAGGTAATAATATGCAAACCAACGTCAAAAGCCACATAAGGTGAGAGACTCAACCGAAAAAAAACATATGTAAAAGTACTCGAAGTCGTGACATTTACTCACCCAACTCGACTACTCCTTATGAATTTGTCGATTCAAATTTCTGGGTTAACCCAATTTTGCATAAATTTTTACTTTTTATAAATATTGTTTTGCCATTTTATTTTGTACTATTTTTCTCGATTTAGATTTTTGGTTATCCCAATTTTGCATAATTTTTTACTTTTTATAAATATTCATGTTTTGCCATTTTATTTTGTACTATTTTTCTTCATTCTGATTATCTCCCTAATCAATACAAGAGAGGTACACCTAACCAAATACACATAATAAACTAAGTAACTTATTAATTATTAACTTTTGGTTTAGTTTAATCAAAATGCGAATCAAGTGAGATCCAATTTGTGAAAGGACTACAATTCAATTGCTATACAAGTGTTCATAAGACTTTCACACAAAACCATAATGGTTTGGCTTTTAGCTGCATACAAAAGTATGTATTGCACTATGATTGCACCAAAGTTTGAATCAACTAAGAACTCTGCTGTGTAATGAACTCTCTCTGCTCTCAGATTTGTTTTTTAAACCAATTTTGTAATACTGTTCCATTGCCCTTTTTTGGTGTCTTTGTCTCTTCAAATTTACAAAAATAATAAATATTAGTAGCTAAAAAATAAATTGTATTTATTCTGAAAAAAAAAATACATCTAAAGATTAATTTTAATGGGCAATGTCAACTTTGGCAAACTTCTGCAAACTTCTATTGTATTAAATGCGTGACTGGAACTCCTAAAATGATTTATCTGGCAAAATAGAATAAAATAGCAAAACATAAATATTTATGAAAGCTAAAAATTTAAGCAGAATTGGGTTTACCAAAAGCTTTTTTCAATTTTCTATTTTGTTTAGAACGCTTTTTTCTATAACTGAACAACTTATTAGTTTTTTACTAGTGTTATAATAATAATTGTTAAAATTATAGAGTTTAAGTGAAATCATATAATGTAGGAAAGATGGAGAGTCTTCCAAAAAATTCTTTCTTGCTTTTCAAGAAAAGCTTTGATCAGCTATTATATGGCTTAACCACCTCTGTCTCCTATTAACTACTATTTGTGCCATGTAGCTTCAAAGCATGATTATTTGTCCTTCTCAGCGCAATGATTATTTTCTTGTTCTTCAATCATAAAAACTTCGATCAACAACTCCTCAAATGCAGCAAACACATTTGGTCTCTTCTCCTCAGCCTACAAAATTCAACAGACATATATCTTACTCAGATATAGTATTGAACAATCAACAAAGAATCAACCATAAACCCTCCCAAGTTTCATACAAATCCGGTCATATATCATTGCAGTTTAAAGATGAAACAGAAACCTCACTATAGAAATCATCTTCTTATACTCCGGGTGGGACATTCAACAAAGGTTTGCCAAAAAAACAAGTACTTGACAGATTCTTTGAAGCTAGGAGGTTTAAATATGACTTTTCATATTCAAAATGACATTCTAGACACTTGTTTATGGAATTCTCACTAAAAGAGGACATCAGCAAGATTTGGTCAAGATTTGTTTGGCAGATTGACGAGTATTCAATGCGAATCTTCAAATGGCTTCCCTTTTTCACTGTTAAATAAGAATGCCATGTCATACATATTTGGATCAGAATAGAGAAGCTACCTGAAAATTTGTACAACCCCAATCATAAACTTTATAGTTACTTGTATAGGCTGTCCTTTAAAAATTTGGATTCCACCGAAGAACAAAGTTATGCACAATGTATGCTACGACGGGGTTGAAATCGATATCACAAAACAGTTACAACACAGTATGTAGATCAGATTTGGTGATAACATGGGCTATTGGATTCAGCTAAGTTACAAGCAAGTTCCAAAATACTGCAACCATTGTTTTCATGTGGGTCATGACAAAAGTGAATGCAAAAAATACTACCCGAGACAATGTTGTCCAAGATATTCAAGCTAAAGCAATTCAGAAAAACTCTCAAAACTCTTAAAACTCTAAACCATGAAGCCTCAGTGTTATGAACCAGAGTAATGCTACATCAAATATCATCACGATTGCTGATATTCCCAAAACAAATGTAACTACAAATAGCTCCATGAGACTACCAACTAAGGAACGGGAAATAGTGTTTAGAGAAAAGAAAGAATCCAATGACAATCGACAAGTTAATAGTAATGAGGCAGAAAAAAAATGAAGCAATCAATTCACTTGAAGATAATCATAACCTTTTTAGAGGTTTTGAAACTAACAACACTGCACATGGATCTCCAAATAAGAACAACTCTAGTAGTCTTCCTCCAACTCCTACACTGAAAATGGAGATAGTTGACTTAAGCTTTCAGAAGGTTTTAGACCATAAACTGAAACAAGCAAGTAACAATAGATGAATGAAATACTTAGTTATTAAATCTTTACAATTTGATAAGATCAACAGCGATATCAACACTAACCTTAATTATTAAGGTTCTAAGTTGGAATATAAGATGGATTGGAAACAACCCCTCTGTTAGAAGACTAAAATCAATTATAAAGAAAGAGAACATCAAATCTGTTTTTGTTCAAGAACCAATGATAAGTAGAGAGCTCATTGGAAAGGTTGGTGAGAAAATCAAGCTTCACAAGTTCTATGCTAACTCATCTAATAAAATATGGTTTTTTGGGGATTCTGAATTAGAATCTAAGGTTATTACTGATAACTACCAGCTTGTTCACTTCTCTGTTAAATATTTGATGTTTGATACTCACATTAGCATCACATGTATTTAAGCAAGATGCCAAAGAGCTGGAAGAATTGAACTTTGGGATGAACTAAAGATCATCTCTAACACTGTAAAAAAATTGGTTACTTCTCGATGATTTTAACTCCATACTCTTTATATCAGAACAATCTGGTTGTTCTAACTATTATTTTCAAAGCTCTTCTGATTTCTCTAATATGATTAATGAGTGTCACTTGGAGGATGCAGGCTTTGTAGGTACTAAATTTACTTGGACAAACAAACCAAGCTGGAGGAGGCTGGATAGAGTGTTGTATAATCGGGATTGGACTGATAGATTCTTTGAAAACTAAGGTCCAACATCTAACGATAACATGTTCAAACCAAACTCCTCTACTCTTATCAATTACACAAAGCAGAGAAAAACAAAAGAAGTCTTTCGGATTCCTTAATATATGGACAATGGATAATGATTTTGATGATTTTATAAAACAGATTTGAAGTGTAGAAATGAATGGATTTCCAACGTTTATATTTTGGAATAAACTAAAAAGATTGAAGAATGAACTAAAAGAATGGAATAAAAAGCATTTTAGAAATCTATTTGATAAGATTAAACATTATGAAGAGGAGGTAAGTACTTGTGAAGAACGCTTCAGAAACGTTAGAAGTGGCCAGGATAAAGCATCTCTATCTAAGGCTACTGCTGATCACTTGTTAGATTTAACCATGGAGGAGGATTTCTGGAAACAGAAATGTCACGCTGAATGGATAAAGAATGGAGATATAAACACAAGGGTTTATCATAATTATGCTATGAAGAAAAGAATAAAAAGTAGAATCAAGGGAGTCAAGATCAACAATAAATGGTGCACTGAGGAAGAGGAGATTAACAACTCTGTTGTTTCATATTTTTTGAATAATCTTTTCTCTCATTCTTTTAATAGATTAAATCATGAATTATATTACATGGAAAGTAGTATATTCTCTGTAATTCCAAACTTAGTAACTAATTTAGACAATAAAATGTTAATAGCCCCTTCTACTGATCTTGAAGTGTGGAATATCATTCAACAGCTTAATTCCTCTGGAGCTACTGGGATGGACGGTTTTAACAAATTTTTCTTTATTACATGTTAGCAAGTGATCAAATCTGATTTGATGAATGCATTATTCTCTTTCATTAAATGTTATGATATTCCTAATGGTATATTAACCACATGCATTTGTTTAAACCCTAAAGTTCATCACCCTACTTACTGGAACCAGTATAGGCCTATCACCCTATGTAGTCTAATGAATCGTATCATGTCAAAGTTGTTAAACAACAGACTGGCCTTAATTCTACCTAAGCTAATTACTGAATCCCAAGGTGTTTATGTCAAGGATAGAGTGATCCAGGATAATATTCTGGTAGCAAAAGAATTAATATATGATCTAAGTAGAAAAATCAAAGAAAATAATATATTCATTCAAGTAGATATGTCGAAGGAAATTGGTAACATTTCACATAGTTTTATCTTAAAAGTTCTTAAATGTTTTGGATTCTGTAACAGTTTCATTAGCTTAGTCAGTGTTTATGTCTGTTTTAATCAATGGTCAGGAAATTGGTTTCTTCAAATCTAGATAAGGTATTAGACAAAGGGATCTCTATCCCATAGTCTTTTTATTTTGGTAGAAGAAATCTTGCTTAGGAGGTTGATTAATAAGTTTGAATTAGATAAACCACTAAGATACTCATGCAGAGGAAATATAAACATATATTCTTGCATTTGTTGATGATTTGTTAATTTTCAGTAACGTTTTAACCATTTTTTTTAAAAATAATAGGTTGCTTCTTGCAGGAAGAATATGAAGCTTCAAGATAAGCTATTAACAAAGATAAAGCTCAGATAATTATTGGCAAGAGAGTGACTAAAACAAACAGAAAAACTCTTACAATTCAATCAAACTTCAAGACTGTCTATCTTTCTACAACTTACCTTGGCATTACTCTCAGCCAACATAATAAATCAGCTAACTTCATGCCTCTTATAGACAAAATTAAGGTCAAAATCACCAACTGGGAAGACAAGAAACTATCATATGCAGGTTGACTTACCTTGATCAATTCAGTGCTCATGCCTATTCCAATATACTCGTTACAAAGTTGCTGGTTGCCATCTTCTGTCATCAACAAAATTGAAAAGTTATTGAATAAGTTCTCGTGGGGTTCTAGCATAGAAGACAAGAAAATTCACTGGTCATCTTGGAAGTCAATCTGCAAACCATTCAAGGAAGGAAGCCTTAACGTTAATAGCATCCATGACATTCAAAATGAATTTTTGTGTAAACTATGGGTCTGATTTAGGGAAAATTTATCCCTCTGTTCTAAACTACTACACAATATTTACTCCAACTTGACTACTCAAAACCTGGATCTCAAACGTGGAAGAGGCTTGCTAGGATTAAAGAATTTGATGAAGAACTTGTATTTTGGAACATTGGCAAAGGAAATATGGACATTTGGTTCGACAAATGGTTTGGAAGAGCACCTTTGATCTCTCTCTCTCTTCAAACTGCAACAATACTTAGTTCAAGGGTTCGATGATTAACTCTTTATGGAGTAACAACACATGGAACATACCCAAAATGCTCCCTCTTCTTATTGAGTATAACATAAACCTTATCTCTAAATTAAAGATTAATGAAATTAAACAAGATACCATAGTGTGAAAACTTTCATCAGATGGTTATTTTAACATTAAAGATAACATTAATATTTTAAGAATATCTAAAGCTTGTTCCTCACTGTTTGATGGCTTATGGAATCAGATCTCACCAAGAAAATGTTCTTTTATTTCTTGGAGACTCCTTAAAAACAAACTCCCAATTGATTCCATAATGCAAACCAAACATATACAGTTGGTATCCAAGTGCCAATTTTATCAAAGTTCTGGTCAGCTCCATACACGACTCATATCAAAACAATTCTACCTTCAATCATTGTATGGGTAGTGTGACAGCAAAGAAACATAATAAAAATGCAAAATAAAAAAACATTAGTTGAATCAACAATTAGCTACATCAAATTCATATTGACTTTTTTAGATCACTCAAAATTATTGAAAGCTAAACACTGGAAACATAATGAAAATGCTGCAATTATTCTAGAATGCATCAATCACATTAAAACCAATAAGAAGATTTCTTACTTGAAACAGAATGCTCCAGCTAAGGGTAAATTCAAAGTCAACATTGATGCAAGTTGTTCCTACAACGGTGAAGCTTCTAAATCAGTTATAATTAGATATGATGAAAGAAAGCTTATACTGAGTTGTGGAAACAACTATGCGAAACTAACTACACTTAAGGATGAGGCGAGAGCAATCTACGATGGTCTCCCTCTATGCAAAATCAGAGACATAAGAGAAGTTGAAATCAAAACAGATTCTGATATATTAGTTAACTTGCTCTCTACTGGATTTTACCCTAATCATTTGAAAGCTATACTAGATAGTATTTGGGAACTAATATCTAGCTCTATAACCATACAACATATATACAGAGAGCAAAATTGAGCAGCCGATTGGCTTGCTCGATGGACTCAAAAATGCAAGATGAGGATTGACTATCAAAGCTTCATTCCTCTACCTGAATTAAAATTAATAATCTATCTAGAAATACTACAAATTGGTTACATAAGAGTAGAGTAATTTTTACCTTTTTGTATCAGGTAACGGGAGAGGAAGATGATGGATTCTGCACTTGAAGATCTCTTGAAGCAGGAGGATATGCTCTCGAATTGATCAAAAGAAGCTTGAAGATGGAGTATATGAGAAATAAGATGTAATTCTCCAGTAATTTTTGAGCTACTGTAGTACAGATTTGATGAAGTCAAAATTTTAAAACAAAAGCACTACAAATTCAACTGAGCACCAATAACTTTTGCGATAATTTCAGTCACATCCCCAAGTTTCACGTTCTTTTAGAATTTGGTCCTCACAATTCTAAAACCCTATGTTTACCTTTAAACTTTGTAAACGTCTGTTTGAGGCCCCAATTTCAATACAAGTGTTAATTAGCTTAAAAAAAATATATAGAGTTTAAGTCTGTTGGTTTTTAATTTTATCTATAAACATGAATATATGTTTTATGTAGTTTTTATGCTTTTTAATAATAAAACTCTAACTATTATTATATTTTCTCTTTGTTTGTTCTTTTGTTAACATGGTATCAGACCTTGGAGTAATCTGATCGGGGAAGCGCAACGACCTCCATGTTTCTGTCACGTAGTCGATTTTCGATTCGTTGTTTAGATCTTTTTTTTATAGATATTCAATTTTAATTTGTTGTTTGGATTGCATATTGGTATTCGCTTTCGTCTTGGTATTTTGATTCGTTGTTTGGATCTGCTTATTCTATGTACTCGATTTTGCTTCATTGTTTGGATTATTTGATTTCGTATCGGTATTGGTATTCGATTTCGTCTTCATATTTTGATTCGTTGTTGGATATGATTTTTGCTAGGTATTCAATTTCGATTCGATGTTTAGATTATTAAATTTCATATTGGTATTGGTATTTGTTTTTGTCTTGGTATTTCAATTCATTGTTTGGATATGCTTTATGCTAGGTACTCGATTTCAGTTCGTTGTTTGGATCTGTTTTTGTTGTGCTTCAACTACTCATTGTTCTTATTTCCATGTTGTGCTTCAGCTGATTTATTCTTCTTGTCGTGCTTCAGTTACTGGTTATTCTTCTTGTTGGTTGTTTGTTTTATTATACTTCATCTGTTGGTTGTTCTTTTAGTTTTGACCATTCTACGTTACGCGTGGTTGTGATTCTTTTTCTCATTTATTTTGGATATGTTTTTGGTTGACTTTAAACCTGTTCTCTTGCTTTTCGATTGGATTTTTTTGGAAAAGTCGATCTGCTTTTCGACAGAAGAGATATAGTTTTTGGTTTTTGGATCTGTTGTGTGCAACCACAATCAAACGGTTTGATCAAAATGCAAACGGTTTTGGTTTTTGCTTCATTTCGGAGAACGTGTTCGAGATATCTAATCCTTCAGTTTAATCGTTTGGATTGTGATTCGGTTCTACAGTTTAGAATATATCAATGTTGGACTAGTGCAGTGCTTTTTTTGGTAAAAGAGGTTTGATTAAGATTTTGATTTGATTTTGCTGATTTGAATTTGGTATCTCTTGATTGTTTTCTTTTGTTACATTAGAGATTGTAGATCTTATTGTAAATATGATAGAAAAATATGATTTTCTACAGTCTACTAATACTAAACTGAATGAGAAGAACTTTGTTATGTCTACATCTACATACCATTCATGTATGTTCTCATATTACACTTCAGATATTGATTCATCATTGTGGATTTTAGATCCAGGTTTGTCTCATTAGATTTTGTATGCCAATCTTCAACGTGACACGTGGTTGTGATTGTTTTTCTTGTTTATTTTGGATATGTTTTTGGTTGACTTGAAATCTTTTCTTTTGTTTTTCGATTGATTTGTTTGGAAATTTCGATCTATTTTTTGATAGAATAGATACAATTTGTGGTTTTTGGATCCGTTGTGTGCAGCCACAATCAAACGGTTTTATCGAAAGGCAAACGATGTCGGTTTTTACTGAATTTCAGATAACGTGTTCGGGATATCCAATCTTTCAGTATGATCGGTTGGATTGTGATGTGGTGCTACGGTTTAGGATAAATCTCGGTTGGACTAGTGCAGTACTTTTTGTTGGTAAAAGAGTTTTGACTAAGATTTTGATTTGATTTTCTGATTTGAATTTGATATCTCTTGATTGTTTGCTTTTTTTAGATTAGAGATTGTGGATCTTATTGCTGATATGATAGGAAAATATGATTTTCTACATTCTACTAATTCTAAACTAAATAAGAAGAAATTTGTTATGTCTACATCTACATACCATTCATGTATGTTCTCGTCTTCCACTTCAGGAATTAATTCATCATTGTGGATTTTGGATTATGGTGCGTCTCATCATACGTCACCTTACATGTCAAACTTTGTTTTGCTTTTCTCATGTTTTACCCATATATGTTTTGTGTGTTAGTGCTACAACACTATCAGTAGATGGTATTGGCTCTATTTGTACCCCTCATATATCAATATCTGATGTTTACTACGTTCCCACCCTTTCTTTGAATCTTATTTCGGTTATCCAATTATGTAAATCTGGTTAATGGATATTGTTTTATAGTTATGTTTGTGCTATACAAATTAACAGGCCCATAAAGTGATTGAGACAGGTTATAAAATAGAGGAACTCTATGTTTTAGAAAAATTTAAAGTAACAAATGTTGATGTCTATGGTGTTAATAGTAGAAAAATATACTTGACTGATATTGCTGATTATGATGTTAATTTGTCTTCGTTTCGTTTGAATCCTTCATCGTTTGAGTTTTATCTTTGGTATTCTCGTCTGGGACATGTATATGTATCGTGTTTGAATTTTTTAGTCTCTATATGTGTTTTATGTCAGTTAAACACTTGTAATATCTCGAATTGTAGTGGTTGTAAACTAGTAAATTTTTAGGTATTACCGTTTAATGAAAGTGTCACTTTTTTTATTCCTTCGTTTGCTATTATTCATTATGATGTTTGAGGTTTATCTTTTATGTTCATAAAGGAGGTTTTGTCATATTATGTATTGTTTTTTATGATTATACTCGATACGTATGGATTTATCTAATGAAACGAAGGTCGGATTTCTTTGGAATATATAGAAAATTTGAAGTATTGGTTAAGACTTAACATTCTGCTATGATAAAATACTTCAGGTGTGACTTAGAGGGTGAATATACCCAATAATTTCATACATTAACTTGTATATAATACTACCATACATCTATCATCTTGTACTGAAACCCCTTAGCAAAATGGTGTTGCAGAAAGAAAACATCATCACCTTGTTGAGACTACTCGTTCTTACTTTTTATCGACTGAAGTTCCAACAATTTTCTGGGGAGAAGTAATTTTGACTGGTGTTTATGTGATTAGTCAAATTCTCACTGTTTATTATGTTATTAATAGAATTCTCACTATTTATGAAGGAATGTATCCATTTTATACGTTATACGGACAACTTCCAGATTATTCTTTCTTATGAGTGTTTGGATGTAGATGTTTTGGTCTTTGTTCTCATGTTGAATGAAATAAATTGGGTCATAAAACAACTATATGTGTTTTTCTAGGTTATAGTGTTACATAGAAAAGTTAGCATTGTTATGATCCACCACTCATAAGCTATATGTATATCGTCATGTTATAATGTTTTAGCATATTCCTTGTTATTTGATTTTGAAAAAATCACGTGATGTAACAAAGGGAGACCTTCGACTATTGATCCTTTTGAAACTGATAGAGATACACCTTTTGACATTAATATTCTGACTCACGGGACATCCAAAATTGTTGATACTACTTCTACTTTATCAATACTTGTGTCAGATTCATCAATGTCTGATCCAGCTCATTTCTCTGGTAAAATAACAAATCCTCCACCTCTCACGAGATCCATTCGTACAAGTTAGTCTACTAAACTACCATATTTTGCGCACTCATCTTCTTTTTCTTCTTTTATATCAAACATATATGATTTGTATAAACCTCGGTCAATTAAAGAAGATTTGTTTTTGTGATCCTCGTTGGAAAAATGTTATAGTCAAAGAGCTTACTGTTCTTAATCATACTCATACATGAGATATAGTTAAACCTCCATCTGGTAAGCATATAATCGGCTCTCATTGGGTTTTTAAAATTTAAAACAAAGTTTGATGGGTCAGTTGAAAGATATAAGGCTCTTCTTGTAGTAAAAATGTATTCAAAGAAGTATGGTATGGGTTATGATGAGGCATTTTCCCCATTGGAAAAAATGACGACAATTCGTACTCTTATTGCGGTTACATCCGTTCCACAGTGGAAGATCTTCCAACTAGATATCAAAGATACATTTTTTAATGGTGATCTTCATGAGGAGGTTTACATTTCTCCTTCTTCATGTGTTGCTCACCAGTCAAGTGAAGTTTGTCTACTTAGGAAAGCTTTATATGGTCTCAAAGAAGCTCCTCGTGCTTAGTTTGAAAAATTCTTTATGGTTAATACTTCACTTGGTTTTCTTGCTAGTAATCATGATTCGGCGTTGTTTATTATATGTACGCGTGCATGACAAATTATTTTATTCCTATATTTAGATGATATGATCATTACTGGTGATGATATTGATGGCACTGAGGCACTAAAATGTGATTTGGCTCAACATTTTGCGATAAAGGACTTGGGACTAATATGTTATTTACTAGGTATTGAAGTGGCTTACTCTCCAAAAGGTTAAATTCTTTCTCAAACAAAATATATATCTTATTTATCCAAGCGAGCGCGACTTTCTGATAAAATAACGGTAGATACCCCTCTTGAAACCAATGTTCGGTACTCTCCGATTGATGATGTTCATTTGTGAGACCCAACTCTATATCGAACTCTTGTAGGGAGCTTGGTCTATCATAAAGTTACTTGACCAGATATAGCTTATGTTGTTCATGTGGTTAGTCAGTTTGTTATTGCTCATACATTCATCCATTGGGAGAGATTTCTTAGAATATTGAGATATTTTTGTGGCACTCAGTTCCAGAGCATCTTATTTCTTTCACCTCTTCACTTAAACTGTGTGCCTATAACAATGCTGGTTGGGATAGTGATCCTCATGACCAAAAATCTAATACTTGTTTCTGTATTTTTCTTGGAGATTCATTAATCTCATGGAAAATCAAGAGACAAGATGTTATCTTGAGATCGTCTACAGAAGATGAGTGTTGTGTTATGGACGTGACCACGTGTAAGATTTTTTAGTTACGATGGTTTCTTACAGATATGTGGATTGATGTTACTAAACCAACTTCTTTACATTGTGATAAAAAAAAACGTCATGCAGATAGAAAATAATTTTGTTTTTCATGAGAGGACAAAACACATTGAAATAAATTATCACTTCACTCGGCATCATCTTCATATTGCAGGTTGTTGATATTTTTACGAAGGCTCAATCAACATCGTGGTTTTGTTTTCTTTGTGACAAACTCTCAATGCTTATTACTATTGCATTATGAGTTTGAGAGAGTGTATTAAAGATATAAAGCTCAAGTCCGTTAGCTCTTTATTTAATTTATATATATGAGCATATCCTCTATGTAATTTGTATGCTTTCTAATAACAAACCATATCTACTTTTATATTTTATCTTTGTTTGTTCTTTTATTAGTAATAATAAGAATAAAATAATTTCATTTGAGTTTTTTTATTTTCTATTTTAAAATTATTTTTTTATCATTATTTAATTTTGAACAAAATAAAGAGTAAAGAGAGATGTTGATTGAATCTGTGTTTATCTTTTGTTTTTTATCTAACAAACAAATTTTTTGAGGGGTATAGATAAGAAGATTAAACACTGATATTGTTCAGATTTTAATTTTTCTATAAGAGATGATATTGCTGCCTTTTTCTGTGGTAGGTGTATATTTTTTAAAGAAAAAATAAACGGAGTAAACAAAAGTGAAAATAAGATTTTAAACTAATGAATTGCTGCTACGTAAGATACAATATCCATTTAAGTCACTTTCATGCCAACAAGGAATTTAATCAAAGTGTAAAATCGTAACTAAAGTCGAAGGACTATTAATGAGATAAGTTTTAGCTGAGTATGGTGTCATGTGACTACTTAACATAAATAAGGGAATGCGGTGGACTAACTTTATCCATACGGGATAGTCTATGGACTACCACCGAACTTTTGAAAGTTCATGAACTATCTGTCAATAAAATCGATAGTCCATTGACGAGTTAGTATTCAAAGCCTAAAAATATCCATTCGTGGTAACTTTTTCTCGATCCTATGATTTGTTTCAACATTCCTTAGTAAAGTTATATATTGGAATTTTTTAGACGACCAATAATAGAGCCCAAGTAATTACAATATATATGGATATCATCCCTATATCTATGAGATTAGAGTTGTTATAATTGTTTTTATTAAATTTAATTATTTAAATTTAATTTTGTTGAAATAAGAATTTTGTTTAATAAATTAGGTAGTTATGTTTAATAAGTTTTTTTTTATAATTGATAAACAATATTAAAGTTTATAAAAAAAAACTATAATCTCTGTTTATAATGAAAATAGCTCCACCACTTTGATTTGGTACATATCTCATACAACCGCGACTTTCTCCACTTCAATAATCTTTCTTTCTTATCTGATCAACTAAGATTGAGCATAGTCCGTCGTTTTCCCTTCATTACGAGCTCATGTTTGAAGTGAGCTTAATTTTTTTTAGAGTTTTGTATCTGAAGGAAAATACCATGTTTTCGAGAGATTTATTTTTCAAAGTTTTTTATTAGTCTTTATAGTAGCAGCCGAATATCAAACATTACCATTGTTCCATCTTTTTGCGCTCTTGCCATCATGTCAAAGACAATAAAAACAACATGCAGTTGTTTAAATTTTATTATAAAAATACTATTTGCACCAAAAATATAATGAGTATTAGTAGTGAACTAATCTCAAGTTCAAGATCCACTTGCTCAACTACAAGATCTAAAACATACGACATGCTTCTTTGTTGCAAGGACATCAACTCCTACGAACAGTTTCTGCGACCTTTATGGGGGCCAACGATGCAACATCTACTCCTGGTTAGCTCTAACTCCCATTACATAACTTATTTGGATTGTCATTTAATTCTTGTAGACCATTTTATATTATTCCTTCCTATTCTTTAACGACAAGTACGGTCAAAGGATTATCTTGTTCCTCCTTGAACGTACTGCGATGAGGGAGCATATAAATATATACCTCTATATGAACTATGTAAAACTCCATCATGATTTTTACTATAGTTGAGGGTATCCATGTAAAGTAGGCATCACATTTTTCCAGCTTCAAATGACTGCATTCAGTTATTTTTGGTTTTTTCACGGTCAGCTCACCACCATGTGTCATCTTTGGGTATAGTCGGTTTTATTTTGATGATCATTCCATAACTATCTCTTTATTACTCACTTCATTTATCTTATATTTCATCAGATCTACGGGGTTAACAACGAGATGCTTATTGACTTTCTCTTCAAATATGATAAGCTTCACGATTGTTGCACCTTTCTGAAGAAAAATATCTTCTACATAACAAAGGTCGACAACACTTTGTTCATCATAATAAAAATCTAAGATCTAGAGCAAAGGAGTAACTTCATAATGATCAGAAATTTTTGTGTATTCTAAGTCGGCGGGGACAACATTAGCTACGATAGATCATGTTGTCACATAAGCACCACGAAGAGACACTTGGTACGATCCATCTTCCACATGCCAATATCTAAGCACAATAAATTTTTAAGGAAATAAGTGTATGGTACAATTTCTCATACCCCGCTGAGGTGGCAAAAGTTTTTCTTTCTAAAGTCTCGTTTTTTAACAAATTTTCCAAAATGCAATATGAATTAACATATGTCCAAACACGATTATACTAAGTAGATCAAAATATAATAATTTACTAGTAAAAACTCAATCATTGGTAGTCATTTCCTATTTGCATAGCCCCCTTATCTCCCACACTCCAAGATAAATACAAAAACAAATTCCCTTGTTTCTCGAAATATGAAATCTCTGTGACCATCATGTACTGGCTGAGAATAGACATGTAGTAGTAAACTATCTTTTTGCGTGTTGATGATCATGCTGTTTAAAAAATATTCCATTATAAATGGGAACTTGACATATTGTGTGACCATAATTGATGTTATTAATAATCTCAAGTTATTTCGTATCAACTGGGTAGGGAAAATTTGAGACAATTGGAAGAAATCACATAACGCAATGTGCAAAATTATAAGTGATAATGATATAATACCTGAATAGTGATAAAGTGTTAAGTAAATTATGTAATTATGTAAAATATAGACCACTACTATGTAGTAAAGGCTAATATATAGATTCAACTACTGTAACCACTTGTGATTCTATATATACATACTGATCGAAACACTGAAAGAGGACTATTCTAATTTGACAGTAAAAAATATTTTCTCTCTCTAGCTCATTTTCCTAAAAGCTCTTATATCTCTTATATTTTTTAAAAAAATCTATTTTGGTGTTTAATTAGGTTTTAGACATTATCAAATTGGTGTCGTTTGTGGGAACAATTTTTTCTCACTCTTCTAAAAACCAAAATCGTCTAATCTTTTGAAAGGAGAAATTCTTTGAAAATGAAAAAAATCACATAGAGATCACTCAATGCTAAGTCATGCATACCCATTTTTATTCACGTACTTAATATTTATTTCACAATTTATACATACATTACATATAATATATGCCCAAACACATAAATTGAGTGAAATAAATTAAACATTGGTAATTTTAAATTAATTAACTATTAATTTAAAAAATATTTTTTGAATTTTTTTATTAAAAAATCTCCCGACTTGCTGCAGGTTATGGGCGTGCATCCAGCCTGCAACAGCATTGTTGCACCCGTAATAGGTGCTGGTACAAACTACAGATAGTTACTGCGGGGTCCTAGGCATGCACCCTCTCTGCAGCTGCTGTTGCAAGTCGTGGGCTTATACC
Source organism: Limnanthes douglasii subsp. nivea (assembly GCA_036936605.1). Classification (NCBI taxonomy): domain Eukaryota; kingdom Viridiplantae; phylum Streptophyta; class Magnoliopsida; order Brassicales; family Limnanthaceae; genus Limnanthes; species Limnanthes douglasii. Next base: position 158,038,179 of record JAUPFV010000001.1, read on the forward strand.
CAACCAACAACCTCCTATTGTAATCATCACCATGACATTGGGTTTGAAAATCCTCATAGGTTGCGGTTTTCATCGACAATGTCAACAATACATCGGTCATGGTGAACATCGCTAGACAAATTTGATCGTTGTTAACATAATGGGTTAAGCCGTCAATGAAATTCTTTCCCAATAGTTTGAATTTATTCGTTAAATTAGGGTTGCTGCTAAATTCGGGAGAAGATTTTTTCAAAATATCAAAAACTGAAAAATACCAAACTATCAACCATACAGTTTTATTCATATCAAACATTATAAAATCACATAAACATGATTTTCAATACGAATAAATCACCGAGCATGCTCTTCATATAATTTTGTAAAGCCATGTCATAACCAGCACAATTAAAACACACAATCCCAATGACATTAATTATTTTTAGAAAATAGAAAAACATACGTTAAATACATGCAATCGATTATAATATCAAATCGTAAAAGGGTTTCTACAGGTTATAATAGTAATTGTTAGACATGATTGAAATTGCATCATACCAGTGTAACAAAACGCGAAAAAAATATAAAAATCCCTTTGAGTTAATTCTCCTATTAAAATAAACGAAATTAAGAACTTATGATTTTACCTACTGCTTTCCATTATAAGTTCTTCTAAAATCTACTATGTCTTTTTAATGTTCTTCATGATAAGTTATTATTCTCCAAATAATCTTTGAGAGCATCTATAAAAAGAACTAGAAAAAAGAAGGTAAGAGATTTTCCCATAACTAGATGACGATTGTGTTTCAGTTTAGCTAAATGAATAACAAAACCCTAGTCATTTTCTATATAGGCTACCACTCGAAACCTTAAGTTGGAAGGCTATAAACTTTTACCGTCTGTGATAGGAGACCACAACCCAGTAAATCGATTTACACCTTCAATTATTCATTCAAGCTCAAGTGTTAAGATTTGGGCCCTTTCTTACACAGTGCCCACACCCAATCCATTTACCCGACTTAGGTTCATAATGTCTTTTTCATCTATAAGTCACATAAAATTAATTATATATAATTAACCGATTAATTTTATTATTGGACTACCCTAAAACAATAACATAATACATAATTAACATGTCAGTCTAAAATATTCTAACAAATCTTTAGGATGTTTCATCACCTAATGCTCCCAACAAACTATGAGAGAAGTCGTTGATCTAAAGCTTGTTAAATCGAGTTTTTTAGAAAGATTAATAGAATTAGAAATTGCGCAAGACAAATGACAAAAACCCTCTCATTTTTTGTTTACTAAAGGAAAATTAATATTTTTTGGTTTACTAATAATTTTTTTAAAAAACAATTGGGTTATAATTTATATTGTATGATAATATCATTTAATCATTAATGATATTTAATATTTATTTGTGACTAACAAATTAATAAATGAATAGTAATTTGATTAAAATATATTGTTTTTATACTAATTTATAAGTTAGTAACTAATAACTAATAATACTATATCATTTGTTTATTTTTGTGTATATTAAAAAAAGATAGTTAAAAAACAAAAAAAAAATTGTAAAAAAAATACAACTAAAAAAATAATTAAATAAAAAATATTATTTTTAAAAGAATTTAAAAAAGAAATCAAAATCAAATTTTAGATTATAAAAAATTAACAATAAATAAATAAATGAATTTGATTCTGATTTTCAAAATAATCTAACCCATAAATTATTGTTTTTATAATAAGTGGATAACCATTAGAAAAGAAAAGCTCTTGGAAGCAAAAATGGAGAATCTTCTATAAAAGTAACCATTATAAAAATTTATTATTTTTTTACATATTAAATTTTATTTTTTATTTTTATTTGAACAAGATTAACATTAGTTTTTTTAGTTATTGTGAATATCTTTTTTAATTTTTTTATATATTCTTTAGTATTGTTTATATTATTAATACCTGCAATTACTTAAAGGTTTAATTACTTGTCTATAAATATATTTATTTATGAATAAGATAAAGTCTATGTCACTGGGTTGAATGACTAGTGCTACGATCATGACCTAAAGAAGTCTGAACTAGGCGTTTACATCTTTTGACCCAATTATAAAAGGTATATATATATATATATAATCAGTCATACAAACAATTAGTTATAAGTGATAAAAAATATATAAACATCCTAAAATATTTTTTGGTTTTAAAGAATATACTCTTAATTTATAAAAAATATATAAATTGTTAAAACATCTTTTAAAGAACTCCAAAATATTTTATAACATTAATACTTTCTATTTTTTTTATTATTATTTAATTGAAATAAAAATCCTAGTTTAGATTATTTAAATAATTTTTTATTAAATTAATATAATTTTTATTAGTATATTTTATATTAAAATTTTAGATAATAAAAATAGATAATTTTCCATTGAGTATGATATCCGAGTCCTAATATTCGTTACAACTACAACAAAACTTATACACTTCCAATTTTTAGTTCACATTGCATCTCAGAAGAAACTCATGGTGGATGCTTCGCCTGAGAGACATGATCCCAGAAATGATGAAGATCGAGTATCAGAAAGCATCAATGGAAGCTAAATACCATATTTACCATTCCTTTATGTTTCTTCTTTACCTTGGCAGCTCCTGACTCGAGTTTAGTGATAGAAATCTTCCGAGTCTCCACCATAGTACGAAGCTCGACAGTGGTTTTGTGAGTAAGGTCGCGGCTATGGAGTTCGACCGGCCGTATACTCCAACATATTTTTCTCTATGTGCTGTTTCGATGCCTTAACCACTTCAATTTCGATCACATGCTTGATAAATTTCTTCATTATGCTACACTAGTTAGGAAAGTTTTCCCTATGCTCGTGAATGAAACTTTGCAACATAGTCCGAGTGTTGTTTAAAATTTGTAGACGGAGCAATAACTTTGGAAAGGGTAGGTAACATAAATCATTTAAAAGTCATAATGTTATAAGATTACCTTATAGTGCAATGCAATATGCTAGGAAATGATGTTGGGCAAGGACATATGAGTAACCAAAGTAACCACATGCGTGTTCCCCTTCTACTCCGACTTTGCGATAATATTTAGAATCCTTGACTTGCAACAAATTAAGTGTTGGCTCTTTTTTCTATGACCCTACTAATTTTTTTTATCCTTCTTACTATAATGAGAGTCTTCCAGTACCATCATATTTCACCTTTAGCCGGATCATATGATTTTGGTGTTGTTATCGATCCCGACAGAGTCAGCAGCCTCTATCTCGTCACCCTGCTTAGATTTATTCTTAAGGACGTCAATCTTTTCCTTATTGATAAATCACTTGTTAGGGGTGGTGTGGTTTATTTTAAACTCAAGGTATTTTTGTCAAGTGTTTTAGAGAGTTTCAAAGGTATTAAATGTTTGGGTGTTTTGTAGTGAGAGATTTAAGCTGCCTCATTGTATTAAATGTTCATTACCGTCATTAATGAAAGTGGTTGGGTATTTATACCCTTAATTATGGACTCATGGGCTTCTGGGTCAACTTAAGAAACCGGGTCGAGTTTAAAGGCCCGTTAGTTCTTAAGTAGATTAGCACCTAGCTTAGTCAAAAGGGGTTTAGTGTTTTAATACTTTTTCCCTGTCCGGATAGTCCAGTGGGCGTTTACTGTCCGAATTACCCTTGTCCGATTTTCTCAGTGAGTGATGGTGAATAAATGCGGACTCATCAGTAGCCCTTTTTTTAGGCTTTGTCAAAGGTCTTTGGCAGGACTAAAAAACTCATTTAGTCAGTAACAACATTTTCCGGCCCGTTCATGTGTTTAGTTCAAGGTTTATCCGAACTGATTTCTTCTCAGAATTCTAAGAGTTTTTCTTTAGATCGTGGGACACGTGTCGCATTTTGATTCGTCCCACCAGCCATTTTCTTCCGAGAACGGCGCTCCTACTAAGCCTGAAAAGTAACTCATGCATTTAATGTTTCTTACGTCAGCCCCGTTTTTAATCATTACCTAAATCTTTTCGTTTTCTCCTAGGTATCAGTAGCTTTTTGCCTTACTAACATATAAATTAATTTCTTTCACTGTTTACCATCTTCACCACTCCATAATTTCTTCTTTCAGAGCTTTTCATTTTTTTTTTCAAAACCTCTCTTGGATAGTTTTATGTTCACAGCGAGAAATACTCTTGTGAAAGGTGGTTGGTTGAATCTTTGTGAGCTACAGAAAAACGAAAAAAGTCGAACGAGAGAGACGCATTGATACTGGTCTTCTAGTCTCTCCAAGCAATAAGTCTGATACACCATCCTTAGAAGCTGATCAAGGATTGTCTTCCACCGAAAGCGCAAAACCTAAACGCTTATTCAAGCCAAACCTCTCGCCAATCCCGTCAGGCTCCTCTGTTCAAGAGTCTCAACCTTCTACTGCTCAAGAGAAAGCAGTATCAAATGTTAGGAAGCCTTCTCTGTTTATCACTATGGGATCTGACATTGAGAAATCCACAGATAAAACAACCCTCGCCGGACAACACGCTTGGTAAAAGGCCAAGCAACTGGCTCACAACCCAAGTCCTCAAAAACAGGGGCATCTAAGTCAGTAACCAAAGATAAAGCCTCAGGATCAGAGGTATCTATAAGAGCCCCAAGAGACAAACCCTCCGGATCAGAGAAAACTAGAATAACTTCTCAAACAAAGTCCTCCGGAGCTGAGCCCCAACCGGACACCAAACCTCTAGAAAAAACTGGTGCTCAGCCATCCGGATAGACCACAGATCCACAAGCTAACATTCTTCTATCCTCAACAACTGAAAAACCTTCCACAATGATGGAAACATTAATGGAAGATAGCATCGAAGAGGCCCCCTTCGAGACTAAAGCCTTTGGACAGACTGAGGACGCTGCTTCTGACAAAAAAGGAAAGGGCAAGGTGAAGGTGGGAATGACTCATCCGGAGCTGCCGGAGAGCTTGGAGGGCAAGGTGGAACCTTATTTTCAGAAGGTCAATGTGGGGTATCTGCTGGCCATGCAGAACATCAATTATGTTTATACTCACACCGCTGAGCTGGGCCGGATCCGAACCAAGTGGGGGATCCCAAAATCAGTGAAGGTGAGAATACCAGTCACACCGGAAACTCCGATAGACTGCAAGCTCAATAAGATCGTCATTTATACTAAGCTATTCAACTGGGGACTCAGATTCCTCTTGGATCCAGAAATCGTCAGGTATTTTCACATGATCAAACTTTGTCCAAGCCAACTGAGTCCAAATACTTGGTATACTCTCCTAGCCTGTATAATGGCATCGAGGTTGTCCGACATTCCTCTCCCCATGGAGAAATTCGTTGCAGTGGCCAGCATGTGCAAAAACCATCACATCCCATTGTACCACTAATACATGGGAGACAACTTCAAAGTGGTGGATGACCTGTTAGAGTCAGAGAAAAACTAGAAGACTCAGTTCCTATTCATCAGTGGGACGTGAGAGAATGGGAGAAAGCTTAAGGCCAATGTCAATCCTAGCATGCTCACCAGCAGGTATTTTACAAAAATATTATTCCTGAATCACCCATTCTCTCATGTCAGTATTGCCAAAGGAGTTCACCGGCTATTTGGTGGAGGGGCAGACCACATGTGCCAAACTAAATGCCTGGGTTTTTTATCGTTGGGGGAACACCTTCCACAACTGTTTTACTTCAGGAAACTTGGCGAGATCCCACTTGTGGAATACTACAGGTCGGAGAGATCTTACCTGGGAGGAGCTGACTACACCACCTCCTCCAGCTATCATACTTAAGAGAACAGAGGAGAAGGATGACAAACTGTCCTTGCCCTCCGTAGCCAAACCCCCAAGCAAAATGAAAGGGAAGGGCAAGAAAAAGAAGGCTGCAGCAGAGGCAGATCGGGGTGCTGCAGAGGAGACTGGTCCGGATAATCAAGGAGGGCAGACCCAAGGAGGGATTGATGCTACTTTGCTCAAAGTAGTTGATGATGAGACCATTAAGGAGGCAGGTGAACCTCAAAATCCACCAAGGCCTCCTAAAAAAGACCAAAAAAGGGGAGTAGTAGCGATGAGAGGAATGCTAAGAAGAAGAAGGTCACCTTGGGGGAAGAAGTAATCCTTTGCCCTTCAGAGCCTCTAGCTCCGGCAGACCCAACTGATCCCATCTTGGCAGAGCAGATCCCCACCGATCTACAATCCAGGGAAGGAACCGGAGGGGATATTGATGGAGTAGACATCAGTGGCCTCCAAAACATTGGTCTCTATTTCAACGATTTTGAAAAAGACGACTTTGCTGGCCCTTATCTTCCCCAAGCTTTTCCAGTATGGTGACTTTCAATGACAACTCCTTCACTGTCTCAGGGGAACACGATGTGGTGACTCACTCTATCCTGGCCATATTCAGCCAGTGCTAAACTTGGAAAGGAAGGTAAAAAATTAGTCTGCCCTCATCAACACCCTCAACACAGACAAGGAAACTTTGTCAACTGACCTCCTCAATGCCAACCAGAGTATTGAGGCACTGAAGAATAAACTTGAGGAGTTGAAGAAGAAGAAAGAAGATCTGGTAACCAAACTGGCCACTTCAGAGACGGCTAACACAGAGCTCTGAACTATGTGCTCTGGTTTGGAAAAAGATCTTTTCACTTTGAAGGGAGACATGAAGACTAAGGACGATGCCATCCAAACCTTGTCCGGTGACAAGGCTTCCCTTGAAGAGGTTGTGTCCAAGGTAACCAAGGTGAAAGAAGACTTGGTGAAAGAGCTTGATCAGAGAATTCAGGCTCGCATCGATGCATACAACAACGGGGTGATAGATTCCCTAGAAAAACGTTATGCCAAAGTTAAGTCTGATATGGTTTTGCTTTTCCACCAAACATTTCCAAAGAGAACACTTGGTACCTTGTGGCAATATGTTAAGTATGAAAATATCCCATTCCATACGATGGTGGATGGTGATAAGAAGAACTACTCTAGTGGAATCGATGACACTACCGATGAAGAAGAAGGAACTAGAGAGAGTTCCAGTGGTGAACCCAAAGATCCTAAGAAAAAAGATGATGCAGGAACATCCGAAGGGAATAAGCCCTGAGGTTTTAACTGTATTTTCTTATTTTGTTTTTCTTAACCTTGTGAAATACTAAATTCCTTGGATGGCCAAAGCATTTTTGTAACTACGTTCGGTTTGAGTTCGGTTAAGCCTTTCTTTAACCTTAAAGTCCTTGGATCGCCAAGGCATATTTTATGTTCCAATATTATCATTCGGTTTTTAACCGGACAGGTTTACCTTGCTAATTTTTTTGCTTTGTTTCATACTTGCTTAAATTTAATGGTTGATGTTTAAAGAGCCCTTATTTATTTTACAAGTACTTAAGATGAGAGTGTTTAAAATCTCCGATGACAAATATTTAATGGTCATCATTCAACCAAATCAATCCGATCTGCCAAAGATCCTTAGAAGAATTTTAAAGAAATTGCAATCAAACCACTCTAAATATTTTAAGAAGGCATCAAATTTTATTGAAAAAACCTGGACACCTCATTTAAACCTCCCCGTGCCACCAGGGTAGGAAATAGTGTGCCCCCTAATATTTACATGGACTTTAAACAAGTAAATATTTAAACAACTTTCACTCCAGATATAAGCAGAGGTATTCAATATTCCAGGGGTGCTTTAAGATTCTTCCATCTTTGTCTTGAAGCCTGTATGTTCCAGGCTTAATTTTTCCGCAGACCTCATAAGGCCCTTCCCAGTTTGGAGCTAGCTTGTCGAATTGCTTCTCCTTAGTATGAAACAAAAAATTTCTCAATAGTTTGTCCCCTAGCCGAAAATCCCTTCTTTTGATTTTGGAAGCAAATCTGTTGCTCATCAAGCCTTGGTAATGGGTGGTTCTAAGATGAGCCTTAACCATTTTTTCTTATATTAAGTCCAACTGACTTCTAATTGCCACTTTATTAGCCTGTTCGGAATAATTGTGGACTTTGTATGATGGAAGAGTTGCCTCTATATGAGTAATTGCATCCATCCCATATACCAAGGAAAAATGAGATTCTTATGTAGCAGCTCCAAGAGTAGTCCGGTATGCCCATAATACTTCTTGCAGATAGCTTGGCCACTTTCCATATCATTTAACAAATGTTAGACTGAATAAATTTTATAACAGCTTTTGAAGTACTTCATGCCAGGGGGCTGCTTCCATCCATTTTGAGAAATAATCAATGGCTGCAATAATAGTCCTGCACCCTCCGGACGCCATTGGTAGAGGCCCTACTAAATCCAGCCCCCAACGAGCAAAAGGCACCGACTCAGAAATTGATTCCAGAGAAACAACTCGGATATGAATTTCATTACCATATCTTTGGCATGGGTCATATTTCTTCACCAACTCCTTGGCATCTGTCGTGATTGATGGCTAATAGTATCCGGCCAACAAAATCCTCCGGGTTAAAGCTCTATAGCCACAGTGTGCTGATCCCTCTCCAGCATGTAGTTCTGATAGCACAATTTGGTACTCTTCAACCCTCAAACAACGCAGGAGAGGTCTACTAAACGACTTTTTATAAAGGACATCTCTTATGATTAAGAAACCACGAGCCCTATGTTTCATTTTCCTTGCCACAGATTTGTCCGGAGGCAAAATTCCATCAGAGATGTACTAGAAGAAGGGGATATCTCCAGTCTTTGGGTTGAACCAATTATCTACTTAAACTTTCCTCCTCTCCCTTGCTCTGATTGGGTTGTATGGATGGACATTCTTGCACATGAATCCATGGGCATGACTCAGAGTATGCTATGGTTTACAAAGAGTCTGCTAGTTTGTTCTCCGATCTAGGTATATGCTCATATCTAACATTTTTTAAGTTAGCTGCCACTTCTTTAAGGATAAACAAGTATTTGATCAACTGTTTCTTTTTTGCCTCAGATTGACCTTAGGCATGATGGATAAGAAGATGAGAATCACTCATTAACCTGACTATTTTAGCCCCACACAGAAAAGCTAGTTTTAGACCAGTTATAGCAGCTTCATACTCAGACTCATTGTTAGAAGCCCTAAAAGAAAAACATATAGCCTGGTATAACTTATCGCCATACGGAGAGGTTAAACATATCCCAACACCACAACTCATGGTACTTGATCCACCATCTGTCCGGAAAACCCATACCTTCTTAGTTTTCTCATCTGCAGCTTGCTTAGTACTTCTGTCAGAATAGAACTCAACCAGGAAATCAGCAACCGATTGAGCTTTGATTGCAGTTCGGGGGCGAAATCAATATCATAATCACCCAATTCTACTGACCATTTGGTCATTCTGCTTGATATGTCTGCCTTCTGAAGAATATTTTTCAAAGGGAAAGGCGTCCGGACGATAATAGAATGAGATTGAAAATACAGCCTCATTTTTCTAGCAGCAATCACCAAGGCTAGTGCTAGTTTTTCAAGCTTTAGGTACTTTTTTCAGCATCCATCAGACTCTTGCTGATGTAGTACACCGGAAGAGGATAATTATCCACCTCTCTTACCAGCACCGCACTTATAACATATTCAGACACGGCTAAGTACATGTAGAGTGTTTCTCCGTCAATAGGTTTGAAAAAGGTTTTAGGGGAAGATAAATGCTTTTTTTATTTCATTAAACGCTTGGTCACACTGTGGAGACCAGTTAAAGTCTTTAGCACCCTTTAAAGTCTGAAAAAACGGGGCACACCTATCCGAAGACCTTGAAATAAAACGATTTAATGCAGCCAACCTTTCTATCAACCTTTTCACTTCTTTAACATTCCGAGGAGGATCCATATTTAACAAGGCATCAAGCTGGTACGGATCAGGCTGTATCCCTTTCTCACTTATCACATACCCCAAAATATTTCCGGATTGCACCCCAAAGACACATTTTTCTGGATTTAATTTTAAATTAACCTTTTCCATGTTGACAAAAATCTCTTGAAGATCAGCTAGGTGCAACTCTTCTTCTAAGATTTTTACCATCATGTCATCAATATATACTTCCATATTTCTTCCAATTTGATCAGCAAATGCTTTATTCACCAACCTCTGATAAGTAGCCCCAGCATTTTTCAACCCAAAAGGCATCACCTTGTAACAATGGAGGCCTCTGTCTGTAACAAAAGTAGTGTGTTCCCGGTCCTTCGGATCCACCTGTATCTGGTTATAACCGGAGAAAGCATCCATGAAGGACAATAATTTGTTCCCAGATATGGAGTCTATCAACTGATCTATCCAGGGGACTAGAATAGAGGTCTTTTGGGCAAGCTCTGTTGAGGTCAGTAAAGTCGATACACATACGCCATTTCCCATTATTTTTCTTTACTAACACTGGATTGGCTGTCCGCAAAGGATATTGAGACTCATTTATGTGCCCCATCTTGGTAAGTCGGTTAACATCTTGAACTATGACATCAACTTTATTCTTAGAGAAAGCTCTTTTTTTTGCACAACAGGTGCAACATCTCTTCAGATGGACAGTTAGTGTGATATAACATTCGCAGGTACTCCGGTTACATCAGTATTACACCAAGCAAAAACATGTTGGTGGTTTGCCAAAAAGGACAACATTTTTTTATTCAATTCTGGTGCCATCTTGGAGCCAACTTTAACATTCCTTCCTTCAGCCAGAGAGTGGGTTTTAACTTCTTCGATTGGTATCAAAATACCAGGGGTCTCTCTGGGTCATCAATTTCACCCTCACCCTCAGAGGGCCCCAACAATTGCTAATCTTCATTTATCCGGACTGCCCCTAGAGTTTTAGGGGCAAATGTAGTTGCATAACATTCTCTTGCTATTTTTTGGCTACTCCGGACAACTCCCACTTGTCCTTGAACTGCATACTTTAAACATGGTGAAATATTGAAGCCACATCATGCATCATGGAGAGCCAGGATCTCCCAAAGATCGCATTATAACACGTGGGGAAATCTACCACAACGAAAAGCACTCTGACCGTCTTCTTGAAAGGGCCCTTGCCCAACAATACCTCCACCTCAAACTCTCAGATCACATCCGCAGAGCTTCCTGTGAAGCCCACAATGGATCTGTTCGAATGCTGAATCACTGGTGGATTCTTCATTTATTTATAGGAACTTAAAAAGAGAATATTGGATGAGCTGCCAGTGTTAACAAAAATCCGCCTGATGTTATTGCCCCCAATCGATGCTCCTATCACTACAGCATCCTCTTGAGGACCAGCTATGTCCCTTAGGTCATCTTCATAAAAAATTATGAAGGGAAAATGAATTTGGGACTGATAGGAGGACATGCCTCCCTCTAACTGAGTAGCTAGAGTGTGAACATGCCTCTTTCTTGAAGAAGTAGTCGGTGCAGTCATTGTGTCCCCCCCCCCCAAATATATAAGTGACTCAAAAAATCTTATGAGCCCAGATACTATCTTGGTATGTTATTTATAACCCCAATTTATTTCGGGTTGGATCCGGATCCAAATACTTTGATTTTACATCAAATCTTTCAATGATTACCATGGCCCCGCCCGGAGCAGATGTCCCTACATTGTTTGTTGGGCCAGTACGGTGAGCATTGTCAGGCCTGTTCCCACTTCTTCTCTTGACATAAGCTCCCAAATTTCCCATTTCAATCAGATTCTGCACCTCTTGTTTCAAAGCGATGCAATCCTCGGTGTTATGGCCAATATCATGATGATATTGACAAAAACAAGTATTACGACTTTTCCCTAGGAGATTGAAGCGCTGTTGACTTCCTGCAATGTACCTCATCTTTTGTTTTGTCATAGATGGTTGCCATATTTTTTTCAATTCAGCAAACCACTCCGGTTAGACCCAAGGTCCTCGTTTGTTTCTGGACTGCTAGCTCTGAGCTGGAGCTGGGTGAGATTGCGTCTGTTTGGCCCTGTTGGGCCCCTGTCCGGGCTCTTTGACCTTGTATCCGGACTGGTTTCGGTTTGGCACAGGTGGGGCAGATCTCACTTGTCTGTGTACCCTAGTCTTTTTTGTTTCATCTACATTGATTTGCTTCCCCACCTGGTTTAGAAAACCACCCCAAGTCATGGTCTTTTTTCTGGTTACCGAATCGGCTAGATTTCTCGAGTTTAATCCTTGCCTCAGAGAAGCTATTGCTACCTGCTCAAAGCAATCAGCTAACCCATTTTTTGTGTTCACAAACCGTTATATAGTCTTTTAGTGATTCGTTTGGATCTTGGGCACAATGGATGATAGTATCTCCATTTCCCTTTACCTCCTTACTCCCTATAAACTGCCTTCGGAAGGCCAACCAAAACGTGTCAAAGTTTTTGATACAACCATGTGGTAAGCTGCTGTACCATTTCAAAGCACTTCTTGTAAAAGATTGAGAGAAGGCTCTATAAAGCAGTTTATCATCATCATCAAAATTCATCATAAAGTTTTTAAACTATTCCAGATGGTTTTCCGGATCTTTGCTCCCATCATACTTTTCCATTTTAATACTGTCAAACCTCTTAGGAAGGTTTTCGAACAGTATCTTGGATGACAATATGGATTGCCTCCAATTCCGGCCACGACTAAAAACAGTGCCTTCATTAGGTGTTGCAAAAATACCTGACTCATCATGGAAAGTTAAGGGATCCATCAGCAGCTGATCCACATGTCTACGATTATGGTTGTGGCTGTGAGACGACCCTTTTCCCATATGTCTCTTTAATATCCCATGCTTATCCCTCTTTCTTGAATATTTTTTAACCAACTTTTGTTTCTGCCCTTATCATTGCTGGATGACAAGGACTCCTCAAGCCCATCCTCATTTGAGGAGTTACTAGATGACTCAGACTCTGAGGTCTCCACCGGCTTGGACCGGTGAGATTTCTTAGAACTGGCATGGGTTTTTTTTGTACTCAAATGAGTCTTTGCTGATGGGTCATTCTCCCTTGGGTTGTCAGTATGGTGAATGGCTGACATTTTTTACTTTTATTTTAAACCCATCTTTGCATTTTTAGTGGCTCTCAAAGCTTATATTTCAGCTTTCAGCTTGTCTCGTTCTTCAATCGTGTACTCATCGTTCTCACCCAACACTTCTATCAAATGTGGTGGAACTGCTTGCTTGTCCGGATTCATCTGAACTGGTTTTTCTTGCTGATTTTGAATGCTAGATTCAGGCACCTTCTTCTCCCACTATGGTCGCCAATTTGGTGTGGTTTATTTTGAACTAAGGGTAATTTTGTCAAGTGTTTTAGAGAGTTTCAAAGGTATTAAATGTTTTGGTGTTTTGTAGTGAGAGTTTTAAGCTACATGGTTCTATTAAATGTTCATTACCCTCATTAATGAAAGTGGTTGGGTATTTATACCCTTAATTATGGACCATTGGGCTTTCGGGTCAAGTTAAGAAACCGGGTCGAGTTTAAAGGCCCATTAGTTCTTAAGTAGATTAGCACCTAGCTTAGTCAAAATGTGTTTAGTGTTTTAATACTTTTGTCCTGTCCGGATAGTCCAGTGGGCGTTTACTGTCCGAATTACCCCTGTCTGGTTTTTTCAGTGAGTGGTGGTGAATAAATCCGAACTCATCAAGGGGCACGACCCGAGTCTGGTAGGTTAAGATATTTTCTTATGATAACTTGGAGTTTGTCAATATCGATCATTGGAACCTCTTTGTTATCATAATAATTGAACCATTTCTCGATATCTCATAAATTTGAGTTGATTAGGTTATCAATAGTGAAACACTTGTGAATTTGGCACTCCTAGTTTTCTTCGGCCCACTAAATCAGCTTATGAAGTTGTTCTTTATATGGCCCAGTGTCTGAGTGGAATAATTTCTTGTATTCTATAAAATAAATAATAGAAAACGGTTAGTAAAAAATAAATTAAAGGACAATCGTGTGAAGGCTAGATCTGTTGTAATGAGGGCTCTAAAACAGGCCATTATCCAAAATATTACAACCCTTACTGTTCCATCACCACAAATTCTTAATTCGACCTGGATTACTCCCATTGGATTGGAACCTTATTCTCCCATACCCTTAAAAAAAGATGAACTTCATCTTTCATTTATCATCGAAATCGGGTAGGTTCACTACCACTTTCAAATCGTTCCCCAAGGATATGTAGTTTCATGGATAAGCCATATTGGCACAAATATTGTTTTGAGCAATTAACCCTTCTATATTGAGTTTGATCTTTGAAACCCCCAAGGAAATGGTAAAGGACATTATAGTCTTCTATGTGTTCAGACTGACCTAATTAAGACAGTGGTCGAGTAAAGTGAAACATTTTATGAAGATTGGGTGGAAGGGATTTCTACAGGCTCATTTGAACATTTTGTTAAATAATACGAGCTCATTTGAGCGAGCTGAAATGGGTGATTTCGCTTAACATGCAACCTCACTTTGACGATGGCCTAAACCCTTGATCCATTTTGTCGGTTCTAAAGGGAAGTTTGATGTTCTAATTTTTAATTCTCTTCTGTTTGTTTAGTGGGTTAAAAAAATAAAACTTCTTTGAGACATTCATTTTCTACAGCGTTATGGGTTGAAGCCACATTAGAAGAGGTTTGAGTTATGCTCGTATGAAAACTTGATGGCTAACCAAGGGGTCCCCTAAGATGTTTGGCTTCTTGAGGTAATTTTAATTATCATAGAACCGTGTTTAACCCTATTTGCTTCGCAAGGGTTGGTAACTAACTGAGAGATGAGAGTGGCGGTCCAAGATGCGGACGAGTTAGTTACGTTATTTGCTTCGCATGTGTTCATTACGTGTTAAAGCTATGCGTTAAGTCAGATGTTTGTTAACACGTTCCTGAACTTGCTTAAATAAAGGTGTTAAATAATGCGTTAACTATTTTTTTTAAAACCCAGAGCGACTTAAAAAAAGCCACGTAAGCCATATCGTTGTTTTTTATTTTTTATTTTGTTTGTGTTTTTAATTTTATTTTATTTTCATTTTTAGCGTTTTTGAAAGATATCCAATTTAATTTTTGAAAGATATTCTTACAAACAAATAGAAATAAAATGAAATGGGTTATATATAAGATATTGTTATAAAATAAATTGAAATAAAATCAGCTATTTTAAAAAGAAAATATATTAATAATCAAAATATATTTTGAAACTAATAAACAAAATAAAATGAAAATTGTTATTTAAAAGATAAATTTAAAATATTTTAACAATATAATAAAACTAAAAAAATACTTTTTTTTTATTGTATTTCGTTATTTTTCTCAACTATCTAATATATATATATATATATTTTTCTTTCAATATTTAGAAAAAAAAGGTTATGATCTTCTGTCAGAAGAAATAGTTAAGCAAAATATTTAAAATCTTATATGATAATAAAATTAAATAACATTTTAAAAAGATATAAAATAAAATAAAATTATAAATATTAATAAAAAAGATTTTGTTTTTTTAAATGTACTTTTAATATCATTAGAATGAAATTAAGTTAACTAAAATGATACTAAATGATATTTTATCTCTCGTACGTGCCGCGCATAATTTTAACACCAAGAGTGTACAGGCTCTAAAATAACGTAGGTACAGGCTCTAAAATAAAGTAAGTAGGTCAAAAGTACTGGTGCCTCACCAATCGTCATGCCTCCGCCCCTCACTTTTCAACTCCGCTTTGTCTCCCATTTTACCCTTCTCGAACCATTCCAACAAAAGCACGGCAACGTAAGAGAGAAGCTCAGTTCCCATCCCGATCCATCGCCGAACTCGTTTGCTTAACTCGGCAATGGCGTCAGCCCGAGTCGAGCTTGTCAAGCTCTGTAACTCTCGTGACTCGTCCAAGGCAATCCATATCCTTGTCTCGCTCCTCGCTCAGTCTTGCTCTCTACAAGACATCTGGTAAATTAATCTCCGTTTCTCGAAACCTTATTATCGACGACCTTCCTTCGTTCTCGATTATGTTCCTCTTTTGACTTTGGCTTTTGTGATGTTGATCTGATTTTAGTTCTTGGTTTGTGTAATCAGCAATAGGGCTTTTTGTTTACATTCAGTTAGAGCTTCATGAACATCATGTGATCAAGGATTGTGATAAGGCGCTTCAGCTTGAATCTAAAGCTTCTTCAAGCTTATATCCTCAAAGGTTTGTTTTTTTGTTGATCAACAACACATCGTGTTATTTTTTACCTGTAATTACTTAGATTAAGCTTGGACTGTTTCAACTTTCGAATTGCTAGAGGTGTTTGCCCGGTTTTCAAATGTATGCTTATAATAGATCACTTGTGGCTCTCTGAGGATTTAGGATTTAATGGCACCGGTAGGTCTTTCTTTGAGAGGATCATGAGTTCCAAAAGTTTCTTTTGCTGCTGTTTATAAATTGTTCCAATTGGAGCTGTAATTGTATTTTGTAGAAGAAGATAGTGATTATAAGTTTGGGAAATTTGAAATTATTAGGGTGAAAATCCACTGTGAAAGCAGATACTGTAGATGAATTTCTACTTGCATTGATTGCTTTTAATCTGTGAACGTTTGCCTGCGGTGTGAAAAGTAGCTCAACTTATTTTCCAGACTTAAGCTAAGATCTGCAAGTTATTGAGCTAGAAATCCCTGCTTACCAATGGCTCATCGGTTGAGATGGGAATGATCTTTAATAGATAATTGAAATCATTTTACAAACTCATTTAATGTGAAAGCAGATAATTAGATAAATTTCCACGTGGTAAAATCATCGATTGCTTTAAATCTGGACTCTGATTTTCCAGTTAAATCCTCATCTATACATTCTGTTCGGGAAATTTAGTCTTGTGGTTTTGCTATAGGTTATGCACTTTCTGCTTTGGGAAGGAAAGATGCTGCACTTTTGGTTTGGGGCAAGGCTACGAGTAAGCTTTGAATCAGTCTTCAGATTTAAAGCAATTGCTAGAAGTGGAAGAGCTCCTGAGAGTTGCGAAACAAGACGAAACTAGGACTTCTCAGAATCATCTGAGAGAGTGTAGGCCATCGGTTGTACCCGCCACAAATTCAGGACCTAATCACAAAGGGAAATCTGGGGAAGCCTTAAAGAATATGAACAAACATGCTATCTCTTCTCTCTCAGTGACAGACTTTGGGTCTTACAATGATGACAAATCTGGGGAACTTGTAAAGAATAACAATAATCATGTTGCCCCTCAACTATGCTCTGATTTGAAGCATCTGGCTGATAAAAGCTGTAGCAATGGTGATATTGTCGAAAATGGAACAATTGATAAGTTAAAAGGGAGGTCACTTATGCACGAGTTGGAATCAGGACCAACTACTGACAGTGAACCAAATGTGTTTTATAAGGATTTCGATGAATCAAGTGACCAGTCAAACTCAAGCTTTGTATCAAAGGATGCTTCTGAGATATTTTGCAAATCTATTAACAAATTTGAAACGCAAAGAGAATAAAAGATCTGATAGCCAGACAAATGGAGCTCGTGATGTACTGGATAAACATCGGCAAGATTATGCTTCAGAGAAATAAAAAGTTCCGCGTGGCCCGGATTTTAAAGAGCAACTCTATAAGTGTGGATTTTTTTACTTTCAATGGGTATTGCGCAGGTATGGTATTATAGTTTTCAGCAACATGGTAATCTGTATAAATTATAGGGTTTGGCATAACAATCTAGCTCGCTTGCAGGTAAATGAAGGGAACTGTTCATATGCCATATCCATCTTTGATCAGGTAAACACTCACTGTCTTGTTTTGGTCCTGCATTACAGTGGGTTTTGCCTCTGCCCTTTGGTTAGGAAGCCATATGAAGGTCTTTATAAAACATGGGCTTTGTATTACATCAGATACTGAAAGAAGATCCTACTTATCCCGAGGCACTTATGGGAAGAGGGACAGCATATGCATTCCAGCAAGAACTTGAAGCAGCTATTGCTGATTTTACAAAGGTAATTTAACCTAAATATTTTACTGGTGCGAAGAACGCCAAATATAATTTGCAGATTGCTTAAGCAGTTCATTGTTGAGGCTATACAATCAAACCCATCAGCTGGTGAGGCTTGGAAGAGGAGAAGGCAGGCCCGTGCTTTAGGGGACTCTGTTGAGGTGAGAGGAGTATTCTTTGTTCTCTATATCTTTCTAAGTCAAAACATCGAACATTAGATCTTAATTTATCTTGATCCTTGCTTTAGTATATGAATGAATTCATCTTTTGATTGATACTCTCTTTCCAATCGATCTTCAATTAACTTTCCGTAGAATAACTTATTGTTTTCGGAGTAGTGCCCGGCTTCTTGCTGTTTCTAACAACAACGTTAAGTATTCATTAACTTTACGATGTAAATATTTTTTGGGCTTCCATTATACCAGGCAATCAAAGATTTGACTAAGGCATTGGAGTTTAAGCCAAATTCAGCTGATATATTACATGAATGGGGTAAGTAGCTTTGGCCAAGCTTTTCTTTTTATTTGCTCATGAGTAGATAGAGTTTGTAAATTGTGGTTCGCTGAGTTATTGATTATTTAGCACTTCATTTTTGCTTTACTTTTGCCTGAGATATCAGTTTGTGGGTGTGATTCGCCAATTTACATTCCTGAAATAGATTAATTTTAGTTCTTCACCGATAAGATTTCGGCACTCTTTTTTGTGCTATAAGGGTGCTATAAACTTCTTCTCTCTTTATAACCGTAACTGTTATGCATGGTCAGTAGGTTTAGTTTTCATTAGCACAATCGTTTGTAGTTTAATCTGTTTTCATTAGAAAGTAAGTGTTTTCGTAATTTAATCTACTTTTCATTAGACTGTTTATATCTGTTTTCATTACACAGTAAGTGTTTTCGTAATTTAATCTGTGTTTTTGTAATTTAATCTACTTTTCATTAGACTGTTTACATCTGTTTTCATTAGACAGTAAGTGTTTTCGTAATTTAATCTACTCTGTTTTCATTAGACTGTTTATATAGATGAACTTTTCGTTAACACTGTTTTGTGTAAATTAATCTGTTGTCACCCCTCTATTACTAAAATATTAAGATTTAGTCTGTTAACATTTATAAAATATGTTTAGGATGTCTGGTAAAAATAGAAAAGATCCGGCTTGGAAGTATGGTGAGGAAGTACAAATGCAAGAGAAGAAAGGTTATCTCTATTTAGAATGCAAGTTTTGTAGGAAGGTTATCAAAGGAGGGGTGACAAGATTGAAAAACCATCTTGCTTGTAATCGTCAAGATGCAAAACCCTGTGAGAATGTCCCAACTGAAGTCCGAGAAGAAATAAAAGCCTATATGAAGAAAGGTGCTGTGTTAAGACAAACAAGCCAAGAAAATTTTGAGTCTTTGGTCAATCGAGGAGCGGATGTTGAACAGCAAGTTCCTCCTACTAGAAATTCTACTAGAGGAGTTAGAGGTCCGATGGATAGATTTATGTCTCCAAATGATGATACACAAGAAGGTGAGACGGATGTGAAACTTCCATCAAACATCAAAGAACAAAGAAATTAGGTATGCTTGGATATCGGACGATTCTTTTTTGAAAATGGTATATCATTTAATGTAGCAAACAGCCCTTCTTTTGCTAATATGCTTCGGTCTATTGGTATGTTCGGACGTGGTTTAAAAATACCATCTAGCTACGAATTGTCTACATGGATTTTAAAAGATGAGGTAAATTCTACGAGTTCTATGATTGAAAACATTAAGAAAACTTGGCCAAGTACGGGTGTGACTATTATGTCTGATGGGTGGACAGATATTAGAGGTCGGCAATTGCTTAACTTTTTAGTTAATTCTCCGGAAGGAACTATTTTTTTGAAAAGCATTGATGCAAGCGATTTAATCAAAGATGCAGATTTGATTTTCAAATTATTAGATGATATTGTTGAGGAAGTAGGAGAAGAGCATGTTGTTCAAGTTGTTACCGACAACGCAGCTGCTTATAAAAAAGCGGGACATATGTTAATGGAGAAAAGAAAAACTTTATATTGGACACCATGCGCTGCCCATTGTATCGATTTAATGCTGGAGAAGATTTACAAGTTGCCTCCACTTGCAAATGCTTATCGAAAGGCTAAGCAAATTAGTAATTTTATTTATGGACACGGGTGGGTGCTAGCTTTGATGAGAAAATTTACAAAAAAGGAGTTAATTCGTCCAGCTGCAACACGATTTGCAACCGCAAATCTTACATTACAAAGCATGCTTCAATGCAGGAAACAGTTGGAAAAAATGGTTAGTTCAAACCGGTGGAACAATTCTGTTTGGGCCAAAAAATCTGAAGGTAAGACGGTAAAAAAAATATTAAGAGATCCAAACTTTTGGAAAGGTCTAGTATATTCTTTGAAGGCTACAAAACCGCTTGTTGGTGTCTTAAGATTGGTTGATTCAGAAGAAATTCCAGCCATGAGTTTTTAATATGGAGCAATGGATAATGCGAAAGAAGATATTGCAAAAAATTTTGACTCTGATTTGTCAAAATACAAAGAAATATGGGATATTATTGATGATAAGTGGGACTATCAAATGCATCGAGACCTACATGCTGCCGCATATGCCTTAAACCCACAATTTAGGTACGAGCCTAATTTTTCAAATGATGCAGAAGTCACACTTGGATTGTATAATTGCATGGAGAAACTTATACCAGCAATAGACGAAAGGAATCAAGTTCACTTGGAACTTGACAAATTTATTTGCAAAATTGGTTTATTTGGTCGTTCGGAAGCAGAAGGAACAAGAAAGAAAGGAGCACCTGGTAAAATTCAAATCTTCTATCTTTTTGTTGTTTTTTTTATGTATTATAAATTTACAAACTTAATGATTTTTTTGAAGCGCATTGGTGGCGACGCTATGGTGCATGTACACCTACATTGCAAAAGTTTGCAATTAGAGTGTTAAGTTTAACATGTACTTCGTCCGCATGTGAACGAAATTGGTCGGTCTTCAATCAAGTTCATACCAAAAGAAGGAATAGGTTGAGCACAACAAAACTAAATGCATTAGTTTTTGTCATGTACAACAAAAGGCTAAGGTTCAAACAATTGCAAAAGAAGACAAGAATGGAAAAGAATGTTGATATCTTAATTGGCGAAGAAGTTAATAGTGATGATGAATGGCTTGTTGGATCATCTCTTGAAGTGGGAGAAAATATTTTTGAAGGAGAAGCAACGGGAAGTAGAACATGTCAAAGAGTGGTTTCAAATGATCAACCAAACAATTGGCAAGAGACTCTAGATGAACTAGATATTGAGGCTATTGGCCAAGAGGTTGGAGAGTCGGATGAAGAACCACCACAAAATTCATCACTAGCAAAAAAAAGAAAGGAGAATACTAGTGGAATAGGAAGTACTAGTAAAAAAGGGAAGGGAGACAAAGGGAAAGGTGTGGCTATGTCACTAATTGACGAAGACGATTGGGATGATTATCATTCCAATGGAGAAGATGAACCCACCATAAGATGCAATGATGGTTCTAGTGATGAAGATGATGATGCATATTTTGATTAATGAGCAACAAGTGAACAACTTTTTTTATTATGTTATTTTGGATATTACGTTCTATTTGGATCTTTGTTATGCTATTTTGAATGCTATGTTTTATTTGAATTTATTTTGGATGTTATATCTTAATTAGTTGCTGGTTTATATGTTTTTTAGTAATATTTTAATTGATTTACGTATTTTACGCCTCGAGGCTTACGCCTCGAGGACCGTTCCGCCTTTTAGGAGCCTATCGCCTCGAGGCACCGTTCCGAATTTTCGAACATTGGTCGTGAGTAGTAATAGCTGATTGTCATGTAGCAATGACTTTTGAAACCATTGCAGGAATGACGACCTGTCTGCATGCGTGAGGCTTGAGAAAGACAACAAGTTTGCATATACTTATTTGATAAACTTATTAGTAACTCCACTTACTTATGGATCATGTATATATTCCGACAAGCGAGAATTAGATTCTGAGGAGTAGGAATGAGAATCCAGCAATAGTAATGGAGGTAGTCTATCATTCAATTAATGAATGTTCAGTGTTTCATCCATACAAAACACTGAAAATTCATTAATTATATGATTCGATTACCTCCACCATTTCCATTGTCGGATTCTCAATTCAGGCTTGTCAGAATCTACATGATTTAGAAAGACGTTGAGTTACTAATAACAGAAATAACCTATATAAGTACATCCACCATCCACTGATTTAGAAAGACGTTGAGTTACTAATAACAGAAGTAACCTATATAAGTACATCCACCATCCACTGTTTTCAAGATCAATGCCAACAGTATAGGACAGACGTAATCAACTAAAATGCATGTTACAAAATCCAAAAACTAAACAAAATAAATTCAAATCGGTGTAAATCGAGATAAATAAAATAACAGTCACCAATAATTAATGTTACAATTAGCAATATACTCTCAGACAAAACACTGAACATTCATCAATTTTATGATTGATTACTTCCATCATTTCTATTGTCGAATTTTCTATTTAGGATAATATTAGCAACAACGTGTATATAAGTACATCCAACGTTTCCAGGGTCAATGCCAACAACGGTATATAACGTAGCAAACTTAAATTCATGTTACAGAACCTAAAAACTAAACAAACAAAATTAAAATCGGACTAAAATTCATGTTACAAAACCTAAAAACTAAACACACAAAATTCAAATTGGAGTCGATTGAGATAAACAAAAGAACATTTACTAGTAATCGATGTTAAAATTAGCATCACACTCTTGGAATGAATAACAAAAACCTTTGAAAAACCTATGTAAGAAAAGAAATAATTAAAAATAATACTTCATTACAAGCAGAACACTGAACATTCACCAATTAAATGATAGATTACCTCAACCATTTCCATTGTCCAATTCTCATTATGGCTTGTCGGAATCTGGTTCTCAACTTGTCGGAATCGGTTCTCAACTTGTCGGAGTCTACATGATCCATAATGACGTGGATATACTAATAATAACAATAATATATAAGTACATCCACCCTTTCCAAATTGCCAACAACAACACGTGAAAAACGTGACAAACTAAAATTCATATTATAAAACCCAATAGGGCTACGCTAAAATGAGACCCAAAATCTTTATAGTGAGACCCATATCCAATTTTTTTGCAAATGTGAAATTACCAAATTGCCTCCACATATAAAAACAATAATTTTTCCACCAACTCATTCTCTCTTCTTTTCCTCCTCTCTTTCCTACCACTTCTCTCTCCAAAATTCAAAAAAAAAACACAAACTTTAAATTCTGCAAACTCCCACACAACATTTAATAAACATTAATTATCTAAAGTTAAACCCAATTACTCCGAGCATGGATTTAAGCGACTATAATGACAATTGGAGCTGCAACGCTGATGATTTCCTTTCGGAGGAGGAGGAGCCGCTTACTGATCACATGGAGAGCGTAGCTGAGGTAAAAATCAAGTTTTTTATGCACAGAACAAAAATTTGCGTTTTCGTGCCTTCAAATGTACACTTCCACGCAAGAACACGCGTGGAAGATGACAAATCTTCGCATGATTGTGCGAAGATTTGACAAAATTTTCGCATGTTCATGTGAAGATGTGGCCAAATCTTTGCATCTTAATGCGAATATTGGGTTTGCCTTGGTTTTACATGCCTTTATGGTTGAATATTGGGTTTGTCTTGGTTTGACATGCTTTTTTGGTTGAATATTGGGTTTGTCTTGGTTTTACATGCCTTTTTGGTTGAATATGGGGTTTGTCTTTATTATTTGACTTGTAAATACATGTTTGTGTTTGTGTAGGAAGCGGCCGAAGCACCATGTCACATGGCAGATTATAGTCAAATATTTACGACGGATAAATTCTTAACCAATGCGGAATTGATCGAATGGATTGACAAAGAGAGCAAGAGTATAGGATTTATTGTCGTGGTAGATAAAGATGACGATGGTAGTAAAAACGGTAAAACACCGCGGTTATATTTTAAGTGCGAGAGACACGGTGTTTACAAGCCGAGGCCTAAACCGGGGATTGTGAAGAAAAGACGAGATTGTTCATCCAAAAAATGCGGATGTCCGTTCATGCTTAGGGGCAATCCGGTGTTAGAAGCACCCGGCTATTGGAAATTGGTAGTTATAATTGGAAAACACAACCACCAACCCTTCTTGCATTTGGATGGTCATTCACGGGCCGCGAGGTTAAAGGTGGAAGAGGAGGAGTATGTTCGTAAACTCACAACAATCGGTTCTCGGCCAAGAGATATATACCGTTTTCGTGTGCCAAAACGGTTCTGTTCATTTTAAAAATTAGGGGTTTGGGGCATTTATAATTTTTTTTGGAACATTCATGGTTGCCAATGGTTTCAAAACATAGTTTTAACAACATTTGAGGTCGAAAATCCAAAAAAAAATAATATTAATTTTTGGCATTTTGCCAAAAATCATGGCAAAAGGGCACCTATTAAGGACTAAATAATGAAAAAAAAGTCTACAGAAACTCAAGCCTTAAGGGCTAATCATTCCAAAAACTAAAACAACTATTACGAGCATTAGTTTAAACAAAAAAAACAACAAGCTTAACATTAGTTTGTGCAAAAAAAAAACATGGAATCGAGATATCACGTACTGCCAAACATATACTGCCAAGGAATAAAAGCGGGAGATATTTTAGAGGTCTCGTTATAGCGAGACACCTAATAATAGAAGTTAGGCTATAATGAAACCCCTACTATTGCTCGCCCACCAAAATTGACTCGTCCCCTATAAATATGACATAAAATCAAGAAATCATAATACACTTGCCAAACACTGAGCATTCAACATAAATATAAAACTCGTTAACGTTTACATATGGAGTTTACGGCGGACGAAGACTACCACATGCTTCAAGTTGTGAAGATTTCCCGTCAGATACTGGGGGAAGATACCAGCGATGCGTTTTTCGAGCGTGTCCTATGTACGATGTACATGGGCTACGACCGTTTGGGTACAAGAGGTATCGTTGTGCGTACTCATGACCAGATCAAGGGCAGATATATTTTTTGTCAGCCAATACAGCATTTGTGCTTCTTGCCATCGTTAATTAAGCAAGAAGCTGCTACCGTCTGGAACCTGAGCACAATAGACTACA
Organism: Limnanthes douglasii subsp. nivea; assembly: GCA_036936605.1. Classification (NCBI taxonomy): domain Eukaryota; kingdom Viridiplantae; phylum Streptophyta; class Magnoliopsida; order Brassicales; family Limnanthaceae; genus Limnanthes; species Limnanthes douglasii. Next base: position 158,063,140 of record JAUPFV010000001.1, read on the forward strand.
TCACCAGGGATATGGTAGCATTTCTGGAGGATAAGATTATTGCAAGGGGGGAATTGATGATGTTGAATACAAACTTCGATACGAATAACCATTCCACTGATGTTATTTCAACTTGTTATTTTCGTATCGATTGTTATTTGAACTTGTGATGTTTCTTTCCAGTATTTGTTTGAACTTCTTATTTCGTTAGTTGTTGTTATTTTAACTTGTGATGTTTCATTCCACTATTTGTTTGAACTTCTTATTTTGTTAGTTGTTGTTATTTTAAGTTGTGATCGAATGAATGTGAACATTCAATGTTTTATGTTTCGATGTTCATCTTGAAAACAATAACACTAAAACTTCAAAATACGTCGATTGCATAAAAACATTACAATTTAATCCAAAGCATTGCATAATAAGAAATACATAAGCAAATAACTGAAGACAAATGATAGGTGGGCTAACTCTCAGTTAACATTTCACACTTAGATTTATGGAGTCGGATAGTTCATTCCGCTCCCGAACGCATAATCATCTGAATCAGTACTTCCTTCGGGGGTTGAATACGTTTCAACGGCGCTTGCAATTGCGTCGGCCATTTCTTGCTCCCTTTGCTGCGTCGCATGTGACACCATCTCCGGCGTAACTGGACCTTGGGAGCCCATGTTGAATACGTGTTAGACATGTAAACGGGTCTCGTAATCCAATGACTCAATCTGTATAGTCCTTGGCTTAAGATAAGCCAGCCTCTCGAACACTTCTTCACATCCGCGTGGTCGGGGCATTAAGCATCCTGGACACGATGCCTCCCTACCGTGGTTGAAGAACATCCTGCACAAAACCGCATCGATGAAACCAAGAATCTCCTCTTGCATCGTACATCTGACGAAGTCAAATGCGACGAGGAGGCTTGCATCTTCGTGCACGTTCCACTATGAATCACCCATTGTTGTAACTTAAGATGTTTTGTTTCATAGTCAGATTATAGTATTTATAGACTCGAAGTCGGTGTGCCAATTCTAAAAAAATTAGCGGGAAGCGAGGTTTTTGTTCCCGCGTTAATTATCTAGCGGGAAATTCGTAAATGGGGGTGTGTTTGGCGGCAATATTTTCACGTGTCTCGTTATAGCGAGACGTCTAATAATGGAAGTTACGCTATAATGAGACCCCTATTATTGTACTGCTGCATTTGTGTACTTTTTTAAATATTAGGTGTCGCACAATCATTCGTCAGCAATGTGATTGAATTAATGTAAACCTTGGGTTGTTTTAAGAATGATACATTGGATACATTGGATACATAAAAATGGGCACAAAATAAAATGGGCAGTCAAATAAGAAACAGTAGTACATGGTAAATGTAAAATACAAAAAATTCAAACATTAACTTAAACAAACAGTACATAAACTCCAAGAAGCAAACAATTAAAAACATAAGTAATGCCGATTAGTCGAAGTCATATCCCAAGTTATCGTTAGAGTCAGTCCCCTCTTCCCTTTCAGTAATCCTATTCTGAAGATACAAAACCATGTCCCTAGTGATGTAATCTACCACCGTCATGTTTCATACGGCGGCCGCTTCTTGCTTAATTTTAAATGGTTGGAACAGCAAACGATCCATTGGTTTGCAATAAATGTACCTCCGTTTGATTTGTTCACGGTTACGCACAACAAAACCTTCCGTTCCTAAGCGGCCGTAGTTGTAGTACATGTTACACAAGACTAGCTCGAAAAACGCATCGCTACTATCTTCACCCAACTCACGCAGGGCAAGTTTCACTCCCTGAAGCAAATGGTAGTCTTCATGAGGGGTAAACTCCATTTTTGCACTGTTTATGTTTGAGGAGTGATAAGCATCCACTTATAAGCTCGTGGATGTTTGGGCGGGAAGTGCATTAAACGCGGGTGTTTTTGGAGGCAATATTTTCACGTGTCTCGTTATAGCGAGACGTCTAATAATGGAAGTTACGCTATAATGAGACCCCTATTACTGCACTGCTGCATTTCTGTACTTTTTTAAATGTTAGGTGTCGCACAATCATTCGTCAACATGGATTACGCTATCCTTATCTTACAAGTGTTTATAATTGATACAAGGTACAAAAAGACGTTTTATAAGCAGTAACAATTATAGCAAATATATCAATTGCAAAAAATGTGCCCATGGACTGAGTTGGAAGATCAATATCTGATGATGACATCTGCTGAAGTTGGTAACCTTAACATGATAGAGGGGGCTAATAAGTACTGGTGGGCATTGCTATGCAAGATGTACTTCCTATATGGAAGGGATGGTGTTCAGCCGCCAAGAATTTCTAGGCGTGTCGATGAGGTGAAAGCTAGGTGGTCTAGCTTAGTCACATTCCGTCAACATCCAGTTTCTAGCCTCACCGAATTGGAACGTCGTGTTGCGTGTAACCGGTTCAACTGTCAACCCACAGATTTTTAACAGAGGATCAGCTGGATTCGGTCCGCGCTGTCATTATTGACACCCGCCTAGACGAAATGCGTGACTAACAAGAATGCGAAAGATCTATGGAGTTTATGTTTTACAATGGGTTTACGTTATCTTTGATATTTTCGTTTGAGTTTATGTTTAAGTGTCTGATTCGGTTTATGTTTGAGTTTGTGTTGTTTTTCGTGTTTACAAAAACTTTGGGGTTTATGTTTTAGTTTATGTTGCATTTGTTTTGCATTCTGATACCTACCCCTAAACTTGGAGTTTTAAAGTTGGAGTTTGAACAAACATTCGAAAGTTATATCAGTAAAATGTAACAAATTAACATAACACATAATTAAAGAACGAACCGGTACCACATCACAAAAAATAACCGGTCAAAAGTAAACAGCACATATAAAGTCTGAAACTGTCAACACAAAAAACATAAATGATAATCAGTCTCTGTACTCGTGAGATATACGGTATATCTCCTGCAAAGGCTCCCGAAGGTCCTCCACACTAATGCCGGGGTGGCTAAGGTCGTACTCCTCTATCTCCAGTATGCGCGTAGTCAGCTCGTGCAGTGTGGTCGCATGTGTGTGTGGTGTAGGGTTCACCCCAATCTTCGCATCATCTTGGTGAGCCTCTGGATCAGATATGATGTACCATAAGTTCCTCGTAACCCATGAAGAGTAGATCACAGTGGTACCATCCTCCTGACCAGGAATATACTCCGCACCCTTTAGACTCGGGTGAATACAGTGTGACTCCCAGTTCTCCCAACTGAATGCATCCCAGAGGTATATGCTGTTCGCACGACGAACCCTAGTAGAACCGGTAAGAAGAGGACGCAATGGACCAAGAACCTGTATTTAAAAAAAAAAAATCTAAACTATGTACCACACATGCGCAATACAAACAATATTAATATTTCGAGTTACAAAATATTACCTGCTGAATGCGACCGAACTGTCTAGCCACCCGTAGCGGATAGTACGCCTCGACAATGTCCGCCGCCTTCAGCGTCGCATCTATCCAAGCTATATCAGCGGTACCTCGAGCATCCCGCATGGCCGCATACGGCGTGAATAATACCTGTAAAATATTAACATACCATTTATCATTACCAACTTATATTATATATACGATAATTGAAATGAAACTGATTAAAACTTACATCCAGCTCGGTGAAGCTATCCAAACAAACTCTAATACCGTCTCGAGAATCCTGGCTCTGTCGAAACTTAGCAGGCGCATGGAGGCATATAGTAGGATGTGCGATACTATACCTCGGGTACTGATGAACTGCAAACGACGTGAAATTGTCGTAAATCCACGTCTCTAACATGGCCAAAAAACCAGATATACCCGAAGTAGCGTGTAGGCAGCCTCTGCCTAGCTGGTAGTAGAGCTGCGCCAGTATCATCTGCCCCCAGCTATACCTCGCCGAGCTAGTGTAATCGTCGATGAACTGTAAGTAGTCGAGGCTAATGTTGTTGCCCGACTTGTTGGCCAAAATGGTACAACCAAAGAAGTGCAACAAGTAGCCCATCGTAGCTCGTTTGGCATCCGCCACAGTGATCTCATCATCGTAATACTGATGGGTGCAGAATCTCCTCTTCAGCCATGGAAGGCGAACATGCCTCTTACCGCCGCCTTTGTTCTCCTTTATCTCCGCCTCAAGCTCCGCAGCGCTGCACCCAAGTAAGCGAGCGTATCTCGCAGTACACTCATCAGCAGTGGGGTACTCATATATCTCACAGTTGAGACCGACAACTGAGAGCCCCGTGATCATGTGGACGTCATCCAGGGTGACGGTCATCTCCCCGAACGAGAAGTGGAAAGTGTTCGTCTCGGGATGCCATCTCTCTAGAAAGCCCTCAATCAAGTGGACATTAGTAGACCACTTACCCAAGGCCTCAACCAAGGGCCAGAAACACGTGCTCCTAACCTGCGCAAGTACCTTTTGCTGCCGGGCTTTCAAGTCCCAGGAACTATGAGTGTGGTACATCGCATAACAGTGCAGTGAATATCGGGCCTGCATGCATTAAAAACATACAATATATATAAACATATATGCAATCTAAAAGTTAAGATAATCCAATAACCAACATGTTCAATATATATGCAGTATAATAACTAAGATAAACCAATAACCAATAACCAACAAATACAATGCAGTAGTGAGTGTTAAAAATTAAAACCTAAATTCATTATAACATATAAATTCATTGTAACCTAAACTAATAAAATTTATAACACAAACCAATATCAAATCCAATGCAGTAACATATAAATTCATTCACCATTTCAATAGACAGGGTTAAAAATTAAAACATAATTTCATTCTAACATATAAAATAATTCTAACCTAACCTAAACTAATTATATTTAAAACACAAACCATTTCAGTAGACAGTGTTAAAAATTAAAACCTAAAGTCATTGTAACATATAAATGAATTCTAACCTAACCTAAACTAAACTAATAGAATTTATAACACAAACCAATATAAAATCCAATGCAGTAACATATAAATTGATTCTAACCTAAACTAATAAAATTTCTAACACAAACCAATAATAATAATAACTTTAAAAAGTAAATTAAAACTATAAAACTTACATCGCCTTTGAAGACGTTATAAGCCTCGTGCTCTCTGTACGAATGAAACGTCGAATATAGGTCTACGACGTGAGCATTATATCTACGGAAGCACTGCTCCGTAGACACGCGACGCTGGACTGGGCGGTCGACTGCCTGTAAGGTCCCTCTCACACGGACCCGGACGCTCCGAGAAGTCTCAGCGCGAGCGAGCTCCTCTGTCTCGTGATCCGTCTCGTAGTCTCTATCGGTAACGAGAGGATGTGGGCGAGGAGGCATACTGCACAAGACAAAACCGAATAATTAGACAAATTGAAAGTTTAAAAAAAAAGTCATGGATTTTGCGAAAATTTGCAATTTGATTCGTGGATTTTCCAAATCCACGAATAAAATTGCGAAGATTTCGCAAAATCCACGCAGCGTGGATTTGGTATTTTCACGCACGAACATGCGTGGAAACACCTGTTCGACAAAACAGCCACCCTCTACCCAGATCTGCCCGAAATCAACCCTAAATCTCTAACCCAACACCCTAAATGGTCCTAATCTCCTAACTAACAACATACATGTCCTTAAAATCAAACAAATCAACCCCAAATACATAAAAATCCAAGTTTTTTACCCGAATACTAAACTCTAGATATCTCTAGAAAAAACAATGGAAAATGAAAAAAAATTGTATCATGAAGTATAGAATCGTCACCTTAACAGATTGCTGGAGTTGGATTTAAAAAAAATCGGCTGAAAAATATGGGTTTTTGGAGGTAGAGAGAGCTAGGGTTTCGGGGGAGAAGAAAGAGTACAAAATCTGAGCTATTTATATGGATGACATTTTTGTAATTAATGGGGGTCTCACTATAACCAACCCGGATCTCACTATAACCAAGTCTCACTATAAAGAAAACGGGTCTCATTTTAGCCTAGCCCAACCCAAAAACTAAACCGAAAAAATTCAAATCGATGTACATCGAGATAAATAAAATAACATTCACAAATAATCAATATTACAATTAGCATCATACTCTCTGAATAAATAATCAAAATCTCTGTAAAAAATAATTAAAATAATACTTAATTACAAGCAAAACATTGAACATTCACCAATTATATGACACGTTTTCTCCACAATTTTTATTTTCGGATTCTCATCGCTCGTTAGAATCTAGTTCTCGCTTGTGGAATCTACATGATCGATAAAGACTTGGAGTTACTAAACAATAGAAATAATCTATATAAGTACATCCACCCTTTCCAAAATAACAACAGTGTAGGAAAGACATAACAAACTAAAATGCAAGTTACAAAATCTAAAAACTAAGCAAAAAATATCAAATCAGTGTAAATATAGAGAAATAAAATAACATTCACCGGTGTTACAATTAGGATCACACTCTCCGAATAAATAACCAAAACTTTGAAAAATTTAGGTAAAAAATAATTAAAAATAATACTTAATTATAAGCAAAACACTGAACATTTATGAAGTATATGATCGATTACATCCACCATTTCCATTGTTGATTTCTCATTCTCTTTTGCCGAAATCTGGTTCACGATTGTGCGAATCTACATGATGCATAAAGATGTGGTGCTACTAATAATAGCAATAATCTATATAAGTACATTCACCATTTCCAAGACCAGTGCCAACAACAGTATAAGAAAGACCTAACAAACTACTCCAATTTGATGCCTCATATACCCAAGACTTCCAGCACGAAGCGGGAAAATAGAAATTTAGTTTAGAACTAGCAAATGTCCAAATACTCTGCGTGAAACTACAATCAAAGAGGAGATGAGCAATAGTTTCAGAAGCAGAATTAAATAAGACACAATCAGGTGGAGTAATAAAACCCCAGCTGAGAAGCTTATCTCTGGTAGAAAGTTTGCCCAGGATAGCGAGCCATAAGATTAAAGAGTGACGAGAAATATTGAATTTATTCCATACTAAATTGGCCCACCCCACAACAGGGGTAGGCGTACGAATAACGTTATAGGTATCTTTGATTGTGAAGTTGTTGAAGCCAGCCTTCGCAATCCAAAAAGGAACATCATGTGAGTTGATGTTAGGAGGGGTAGGGTAAGGATGAGGCTATTGATCTCTAGAATATTAGAACGACTTCTAGCTTTAGCAGATCTGATGTTTGGAGGCCAATTCCAATTACCATCGATAATGATATCTGATACCTTGAGGTTATTCCGAGCCGGGAGTCCTTGATGATATTGGTACCATAAGGTCACACCAGAAGGAAGTACTCAAGCCATTTCCAATAGCAACCATGTACAAATTACAAGCCATCGGACGAAGACAAATAATTTTCCTCCAAATCCAAGAAGGGGAGGAACCAATAGAAAGATTCCAAAAATTATTATTTTTGATTTTTTCTATTTTTATCCAATCACACTAGATAGAGTGATTGTTATTACTAATAATAGACCAGAGATGTTTAATGACAACCGCCTGATTCCAGTTTTTTAGATCCAGGATCCCAAGGCCGCCCTCTTTTGTGGGAGAGGTGATATTAGACCAGGCCACTTTGGCCCAATGGATTTTATAGCGGAACCCGACCAAAGGAAACGACGAAGGTTCCGAGTCAGCTCTTTAATGATCCTAAAAGAGAGAATAAATATGGAGGACCAATAAACTTGACCAACAAATAAGACAGATTTGATAAGCTGGAGTCTACCCGCATAAGACAGATGCTTGGAGGTCCAAGAATCAATCCAAACCAGTTAAAACTTGCCAGAACTAGTTTAAAACAGTTGCGAGAACTAATTGAAAAAATATATTCTCAAAACATATCACTTATAGATACTGTTTTGTTTGTCTTAATAACACATAACACATGACGACATACAGTTTTTCGTTACAAATTCACGATGTTACAGTGTCACATCATTACCATTTTTTTTACTGTTACATAATTTGTCATATTTAACAATTTATCATATTTTTTAAATATGTTTGTTAAAAATTAATTTGTACGCGTTAATTTAGCCAAATGAAGTAAATTAAGATATGTGTATAATCATAAACGATATATTTGATATTTTTGTAGTTTTATTTATATATTTATTATATTTTTCAATTAACAGTTTATTAGATCCTTAAACTATACCTTCAAAGTTGTTAGAATCTATAAGATCTTTCAAGTATTATATATTTTAAATAGTTTATTCGATTTCAATTAATAATTTATTTGATATTTCAAATATCTCTTTATATTATTGAAATCGTTAAATAATTTATTTATTTTAACTATGAAATATTTGAAATAGTTTATTAGATCTTTAAACTAATAGTTTACCATATCTTTTAACTATATATGTTTAGATGTTTGAAATAGTTTATCCATTCTATAATATTATCGGATACATCTTCATGTATCGATGAATCCATCATGACTATTCTTCTACTTGTTAAGCTGTTTTGGCGACATATGTTTGGGGTTTTTTAGACTTTCCTTTAAGCGTTATTAGAAACATGGATTAAGAAAACAATATTTAAATTATAGTGATTGTGAGAGAAGTATGAAAATAATTATTAATAATGAACACAAACTATCCAATATATATATATTATATTCCAAATCGGATATCCTATTTTCCGAATTCCATATCATATTTGTACTTTTTTTACATAATCAAATATCCATTTTTTTCCAGATTCTTTATATAAAAAAACGTTGATCAAATCAGATATCCGATTGGATCCGATTTTGTTTTATGTTTATAGAGAAGAAACTTATCAATTTCTCATTCATCTCTCTTATTATCTTTGAAAAAATATTGTTGTTCTAATAGCTCTCAAAACCAATTACTATTGTAATATCTCAAACCCAATATTTTATTCTATACTATTCTTCTACATTATTTGATCAAAATTCGCAATCCATATACTCAATCAAGTTTGTTTAACGATTGAGGATCATATGTAATTTAAGTGCTTGATATACTTATTTTTTTTCTTTTATTTGTGTGATTTTTTTATATTTGTTTCATTGAGTAGTTTTTATATACTAAAATCTCTCAAATAAAAAAAAGAAACTATGGAGCAAATTGAATAAAGTTTACACTGACGACCACCAAATTTAAATTGACATTACTGTTAACAAAACTATATCGTATTTTAGATAAGTCTTGATATTAACTTATATTAGAAATTATAAGAGAAAATATATATCATCAAATTTATAATTATTATTATTATCTTATAATGTATATCATAACTAATATCATGGAGTTCTCTGGAATACGATATAGTTCTGTTAACATGAATTTCAATTCAAATTTGGTGGTCATTAGTGTAAACTTTATCCATTAGGCTCCATAGTTTTTCCCTTAGTTTGAAATATCATAGTAGTTGTTGGAGAGCTTCTGGAATAATAATACTGATCCATTATGTTGTATAATTATTTTCTTTGATGACACTGAAGAAGACCTTTTTAATGAAGCTTCTGATGGACGTGGGGATGAAGAACCGGTTGAATTAGAAGACGAATTGTTTTATGATGAAGCATATTTTTAATATGAAAAATTAGGGAGTTTGTAATTAGGTAGTTAAATTTAAGAACATTTTTACAATTCATGGCACGCGAGAGTATGAACTATGAAAGGCTTAAATCTATATCATTTATTTTTTATCATTAAATCTAATAATGTAACAACTTATCATACATTTTTTACCACTTACAAAATAAATAAACTATAACAAGTTATACTATCATCGAATTATAACAATTATTTTATCACTAGTAAGTAATAATCAAATATAAGTAATAATCAAATATAACTTATAATCAAACCATAATAATAATAATCAAAGTATAATGATAAAACTATAATAACCTTGTACTACTTTTATATTAGAATATACAAACTATATAACAATTTGTTTATCAAATAATAACAACACTTGTACTCAGTGACGTAGCCAGGATTTGATCCTTATGCATGCCCTCTCCAGTTTATTATTAGCTATAATCTGAAATGATAAGTCTAGTTCGAGTTATCTGAGTTTATTATTAGCTATAATCTGAAATGATAAGTCTAGTTCGAGTTATCTATAAAATGCACAATTACGTGGGTAAGCTTCAATATATTCGGCAATCTAAGGGGAGATTGTAAAGATATTATGAAAATAGAATGTCTCATCATATGTGCATTCATAGTATCCAAGTATGTTGTTTTAAGTCCAATTATTTAAATGTAATCAAACTATATTTTAATGCTCCGACAAATAACAATATATATAGTGTCATTGATATTTATAGTGTTGATATCATTCAGATTGTTGTAGATCTTGATGAATGATCCATTTAGTCTGTCACTTTAGTTATTGGTCTTCAAAACCCAATAAAACTATGGTCTTATGCGGATGTAAAAATATCATATTATAGTAATTTTAAAAAATTAGTATATGGTTTTTTAAATAAGAGAAAGTTCGCATTTTTTAAAAACATTTAATAAATTACAAAGCCTACCTCTATTCAATTAAGTATATTTCGTTCACTTAACATAAATAGAAACTCAAAACTTTGAATTTATATATCAATATGTTTTATTCCTACATAATTTCACCCGTCATGTCTCTAAATTACTTCAACCGTAATTTAGGCTGTGATTTTATTTTCAAAAGATTGCGATATAAGAAATTTGTATTTTGTGGAGATATTAATAATCATCTAAACATCTCAAAAAATAATATCAAAAAATTATAAAAAACTATTAATATCACATATACACGATTTATGTTTAAAGTTTTTTAAACATCTCAAAAAATAATATCAAAAAAATCTAAAAAACTATTAATATCACATATACAAGATTTATGTTTAAAAATTTCTAAAAAACTATTAATATCACATAAAATTTAAAACAATTTAGACCTAAAATTCAAAAGATATGTCATAAATAATATGAAAATGATCCCAGCAGCCAAGAACCCAAGATTTCTGGGTTCCTACCTCGGTCTTTTCCATTGGGACAAGGGTTATTTGGTTTTTTAATACGTTTATTAAAGTATATATAAATAACAGTGGTTGTACTACATGTGTTACAAAATCTCTGGGTTGCATCGCATATGCTTGTACTACATGTGTTACAAAAATAATATAAAATTGACGCGTGATGGTCGAGATGTTAATCATGTCCTGTTCTATCGTGACCGTGAAAATCGTGAAGTAAATCCCACTATATTATTTATTATGTTGTCGTACATAATATGTCAATTCTGTTGTGATCCCGTTAAATCTCATTGTGATTAGTTACGTTAAACACCGTCAACTACTATAAAGACACATAGTTTTAAAATTTTAATACAACAAATATAAAGAATAATTTTAATCTTCAAATTTTATGTCAGTCATATGTTTTTTTACTAAGTAGTTTTCGAAAAAAATCGTATTACATATATTTATTAAAATTTTAAGTTTATCGGCTACTTAAATAGTAATAAAATCATGCATGTTCACCTTTAAAATAATATTAAAATTTATAATATTTAAAAGTGTAATAACTTATTTTAAAAATAAAGTTGAAGCTGTTTTAATTAAAAAATAAATATGTTAGGTTTATATTTCGAAAACCAACAAAAGTTATTATCTAATTTTTAGATTATTTTTTAGAAAGGAAAAAATGATTTTAATTTAAAAAATGTCTAAATATTTGTTAGTTTGTCACTTAATTAAAAATGATATTATTAAATATGACACTCAAGTAATTAAAAATTGTAAAAACTAAATTATATGCCACCATGACGTTTTAATTAAAAATAAATATGATTATATGAACGACATAGTTAAATTAAGACCCATTTTTTTTATAATGAGATTTCAAAATTAATATTTTTTCCATAAATATGAAAAGACTATATTGCCTCTTATATAAAAACCCGTTTTTCAACAAAAAAAACATACATTTACACCTTCTCCTCCGACCAAACTATTTCTAAACACTAACCTAAAACTAACAAAAACATTAAAACTATCCTACATTATGGATTTGAATGACGATTTTTCTTGCAATGTGAATGATTTTGCATTAGAGGAGGAACCTTTGATGGACCATATCGAAACACAAGTACATGCAGATTTCTAACTTTTTTATGTTCAGCACAAAAAACACACGTATCGTGCACTAGGTATCGTGCACTAGGATGGATGTACCACAAACCCAGGACACGTGATCGTGCATAAATTGAGCCACGGTGTTCTTGTACGATTTTGAAAAATGGCAAACAATGCTTGCGCATTTTGGTCAGTTTCGTGGGCAATTGTGCACAATTTGGTTAGTTAATAGGGTAGTGTAATTTCACGATTTTGCAGCAAATCGGTTATATTGTACGCACAATTTTGGTCAATTATATGCAATGTTTAGGGAGATTTAAGAAGATTTTAGCATAATTAATTAGAATTAAGTAGATTTTGATATAATTTCACGTGTTTTGTAGGAACCAAAGCAACCACCATGTTTGATGACCAATTACACGAACACAGACGGATTAACTCTCCGAAATACATCTGTCGTAAATGAGGATTAACTCTCCGAAAGATCGAATCCGAAATGCCACAACGATGTGGAAGAACATGCAAATAAAAAAGGGTGTGTTACCGAACGCTAGCAGACCGTGTACTAGGATCATGATTAGCGTTATGCGTATAATAATTGTCCGATCCGAAGGAGTAAGCTCTCTACGATGAGGCATGCTGAAATAAAAAACACACACAATATTATATACCAAAACATACGCAAAAAAACTCAACAACACCCTAATATGTATTTACATAAAAGACATAAGCAATGACAAAGAGTAATCAAGTCAATTAGAGGTTAAACAAGTGTAATCATCATACATTTTAAATCGCGAACACTGTATGCCCAAATTACGCACATAGTGTTCATGAATTTCAGATAAAAATTTTATACACATTCGTGAACTCTGGGTGCCCAGAATAGCCGGATTCGCGAACCCAGAACGCACGAGTCCCACTATTCTAGGCACCCAGAAATCATGAATTTGCACGAACCAACAACTCTAACCATGAATTCCAAAACCTGCATACCAAAACGTAGATAACAACCTAATTAAACATACCAAAATGTAGATAACAACATAACTAAACATATACATCTGCCGACATTTCGAAACAACAACTACAATAATAGGAAAAATCGTTTTTCTAACTGAAACTAAACGTTGAAAAATATCCATAAAAATTCAAAACAAATTACACCATGATGTAGACAAAACATACCTTAATGTAGTTGCAAACTTGGATCTGAGAAATCTAAGATTTTTGGAATTCGAAAATTGAGAGGTTTTAGGGCATGGAAGAGAGAAAAGAAGGAAAATCTATAAATATAAGGTATTTATATCAATGAAGTTTTTGTAAATACTAGGGTCTCATTATAGCGGGGTCTCGTTCTAAGAAAAATAGGTTTCAATTTATCCTAGCCCTTATATGAAACTGTATAGTCACTCATTTTTGTTTGTCACTATTTCATTATGTAATTTTGTTTTTTTAAATATATCGCTTTAGATTTTAAAAACTAATTTTATTATTTGTTTTAATAGTCTATCAAATTTATAATGTGTTATGTTTTTTTAAAATTCCTGTAAAAATCTAATTAAGCTTAATTCAATCCAAATGATAGAATTTTTTAATTTGTTATTTACAAACAACAACAACAAAATTGTCTCAATTTTTTTATATTGATAGCAAAATATCAATGTAAAAAAATAAACAAAATAAAACAAACTACAATCAAGATATAAACTATATTTTAAATATTTTTTTAATATCTATGCCGGAAATAAAAAAATAAAAATGCAAACATGAAACTATGTTAACAACTAAGGATTTCGACCCAAAAGGTTTAAACACGTAGTAATCTTTTGAACCCATGTTGAATTTTCACACAATTTTGATCCTTTGAGCCAATATTAAATTTCGGGTTTCATTATTTGATTTCAGCCCATGCAATACAAATATGTTTTTGACCTCTTAAACCAAAATCAATTGAAATCATATGTTATTTGATAACATTTGATTTTGACATCCTTGTCAATATTAAATGTAAAATTATATTTAAATTATTAGCTAAAACATACCATGCGTATTTTTTCCGGCCCAATAGTTGAAATATATTATTTAATATGTTTTTGGGTTATTGGGTTTGAAGTTATAATATGATTTGTTAATGATTATATTGATTTCCAAATCTAGAAGGTGATAGGAACAAAAATATAAGAATTTTTTTATTTTAGAAGAGCACACGTACACACTCATGCACAATTTGAGTTTACTAACTATAGAAATAAAGACTCAACCTACTTCATCTTTGTTAGAACCTCTAAAGGTGCCATGATTTTTTTTATGTCATTGAAGGATTCTTAATTGAATCTTAAAACTCATCTTAGTTGTAAGAAAGGTTAACACTTGTTTGGTACTCTTGAAATAAATCTATTTAATGTAGCCAATTTTCATGCCAATATCTGAAATTCTTTTGTGTTTTAGAGAAGATTCACTGTCTCTAGGTTTAAGATCTGTGCTGGATCTTCTTCGAGACCTTTTCACTGATTATAGAGCCCAAAAACTTTCTAGACCTTATAACGAATGTACATGTCTCTGAATTGATATTCAAGTTTACTTTTATGAAATTTACTAATTCTCGGGTAAGTCTATCAAATCGTATTAATTTTGCTTGTTGGTGACCGATATACGATTGTAAGTTTTGGCCAAACTGGCTTACAAAATTTTGGTTGACCAGGCTCAGATTTGTAGCTCCAGTATTCTTCAGCCGAAAAGGCAAAATTTTGTAGCAATGAACTCTATTTTTAGTGATAAAAATGTTGTGCTTTTGATCATCTTGTCATTGGAATTTAACTTTAGAATGAATAAGCATCCATGAATAACATCATCTCATTCCTTGAAGTAACATCCACTAGCTCATTAATTCTTAGAAAATAAAAGGCATCTTTTAGGCAGACTTTCTTCAAATTTGTGAAGTCGACGCACATTTTCTACTTTTCATTCTTATTTATTACTAACACTGGGTTAGCTGCCCATAATGGGTAATAAAATTCTATAATATGGCCTAGTGCACCTAGTCTGTCGAGTTTCTCCATTATTTCCCCAGTCCTTTATTGGGATAATGATAATTTTCTTTTTTTTATTGGTTGAACCCTGTTAAATACGGATAACTCGTGGCACATAGATATGGATGGGAATATCATCACATCATAGACGATCCAATCAAATATATCTATATTGTTTGTTAAGAAATTCAATAATGTATAATTGATTCTCGTTGGTATATCTCGGTCAAGGAAAATAGTTTTTTTCTCTATTAGATGCATTCCCCTTCTTAAATGAGGAGGGAGGGGGGGGGGGGTGTTTAAGATTATCCAATAATTTTAAGACGAGAGAAGGACCTCATGGTTACTATGTTTTAAGGGTCAAAGAGACTGCATAATACTCTCTTTATTTTTTTGGTTTCCTATTATTACTCAAACTCGTATACTCATTATGTACTGAAGGCATTGATGTATCGTTAACACTACTATTATAGGCATGTAATCTAACTATGGCCTTCCTATAATTGTGTTATATAAAGAAGATGCATCCAATGTCGTAAATAAAAATTAGACCTTATTTCTGAATTTTAGTCTTCCCAAAACCATAAATCCAAGTTCAACTCCCCTACTACATTTTCTTATGTCGTTGGGAATCTACTTAGAGTTCCATCTGTTGGTACCTGAGCTACAACTCTTCTCATCTTGTCATAAATGCTTTTGTATACGATGTTAGTCTATCTTCCATGTCAAACATTATATGCATTACCTTTACTTTTACTTTTACAATATTTAAAGTGATTATTATCACATATGGATGAGGTACTATAACTTATCTCAACTCGTCATCAGAAGGGAGAAAGTAGGCATCAGAGTTTAACTTAACTCTTCCTTGTGAGGGAGGATTCAAACTCAGATAAGTGACCTTCCGTTTCAATTTAAGATGGTTGATGCATCACAGGGTTAAAGTTTCATTTTTGTTATGCTTCCAATGTTTTCTTAGTAGGAGACCAGCATGATCTAGATAAAATAACATATTAGAAATTTATTTTATCGTTGATTTGGGAGATGAGCTTTCCCCTTTGATTTTTGACTTGTTTCTTTGCTGCCAAATAGACCAGCAAATGATGGTATGTAAGACTGTTTTGCTATGAATCTTTGATGGAGATGAGCAGAACCATGTCCTCAGTAGATGCTGAATAGTCATGAATCTCTTTGCTTCAACTCTTAGTATACCTGCATAATAAGACCATATACTCCAAGCGAAATCACATGCTACAAATAGATGGTTTTTAGATTCTATATTGTTACAAACTATACACTTAGAAGCTATTGATATGTTCATAGACTGCATTAATGAATCTATAGGAAGCTTATCAGGTAAGAGTCTCCAGACTAGGAAAGAACATTTCCTATGAGATATATTGTTCCATAGGTTAGCAAATAAAGGTGAGGTAAAAATGGGAGGATTAAGAGCATTGACAGTATCTTTAATACTGAAAAGGCCATACTTTGAAATTCTCCAGTATATAGAGTCTTTAACATCCTCTTTAATACCAGGCTTTAATACCATATTTATATTTGAGTCAATTAGGTATCTTTTAAGCTTTCGAACATTACATTTAGAGTTTTCC
Organism: Limnanthes douglasii subsp. nivea; assembly: GCA_036936605.1. Taxonomy (NCBI): domain Eukaryota; kingdom Viridiplantae; phylum Streptophyta; class Magnoliopsida; order Brassicales; family Limnanthaceae; genus Limnanthes; species Limnanthes douglasii. The sequence continues at coordinate 158,079,875 of JAUPFV010000001.1, forward strand.
TAGAAAGTTTTAACAAGAATTCCTTTGAGCCATCTATCATTTGTATTCCTATCTATTTTAATGAGAGGTTGGTTACCATACCAGTATCTAGTCATAGTTCTACATTACCTTCCCCCAGCTTCCATGTGATCTCTTCCTCAGCAAAGTCTCTTATATTTGACAATATTTTCCACGTTTGCGAACCTTTCTTTGAAAAGTCTTGCTGTAAAGGATGCTTATTCCTATTGTAAATACTATGTATAAGGTTTGCCCAAAAATAATTGTTCTCTCTGTAGTTTATCCATAGCTTACTAGAAAAAGCTAATTGTAAGTCATGTAAACTTCTGACGTTTAAGCCTCATTCACCAAATGATTTGCAAATTTTTGGCCAGGAAGACCTGTGTAATCTAGCAACTTCATTTGAAGTTCCCCACAAAAATCTATTTAGAAATCTTTCTATTTTGAGGACTACTGAATTTGGAAGCCAACATTTTTGAATCCAGTACAATGAGATTGGCATTAAAGCTGAATTAATCAAGGTAAGTCTTCCACCAAACGAGAGTAACTTGTCATTCCAACTATCAATATTTGCTTTTATCTTCTCCAACAGAAGGACATAGTTGCTTGCTTTATTGTTTGGGCTAAGAGTAATTCCTAGATAGGTAGTAGGAAGATAACTGAGACTAAAGTTAGATTGAACTGCCAGAACATTTCTTCCATTTTGGGAGAGATTTGAGGGAGTGAAGATACTAGTTTTCTCTTTGTTAAGTGCTTGTCCAGAGACATTCTGATAAACCTGCAATAAGTCTCCAAGTTTCTCTATAGAAGAAGGTAATCCATTAGTAAAAATAAGTAAATCATCAACAAGAGATAAGCTAGGAATAATTAGTTTATTTCTGTTTGAAAATCTAAGAGTTTTATCTTTAAGAAATTTTTTATATAAGCTACGAAGAAGGACCTCCTCAACTATTATAAAGAGACTAGGGGACATTGGATCCCTTTGTCTCACACCTCTTTTAACTTGAAAGAAACCTACAGATTCCCCATTTATAAGGATATATACATTCACTGCTTTAATCATATTACTTATTAAGAAAATTACTATGTTATTAAATCCATAGCATTGAAGAACTCTTAGGACAAAGTTGTGAGCAAGGTTGTCAAAAGCTTTTGTCATATCCACCTTTATAACAACATTACCAGCTTTAGTTTGTCTCTCAATTTCATGAACCAACTCATTTTCTATGAGTATATTCTCGTGGATGGACCTTCCCCTTACATAAGTTCCCTGTACTACATAGATCATTTTAGGCAAGAGAAGAGAGAGTCTGTTATTTACAAGTTTGGACATTATTATGTTAAACATGGAACAAAGACTTATCGGTCTAAACTGCTTCTAGTATCTAAGATTTTCAGCTTTGGGTATGAAGGAAATTCCAGCGGCAAGGATGCCATTAGGGATGTCTTGCCCCTTAATGAAGGATCTCATAACATTACATAGGTCCAATTTTATGATACTCCAGCATGATGTAAAGAAGTTTCTGTTGTAGCCATCCACTCCAGCACTAGAGTTGATGCTTTGAATTGTACTCCAAATTTCTTGTTCTATAGGTTCAGCTAACATATAACAATTGTCAGTGTAAGTAATTAATTTAGGAATAACATTAGAGATTGTATTATTTAGATGAGTATCTTGCAGTTCATAATTTGGATTGGACTTAAGAGATATGATGTTTTCAAAATATTCAATTGCTGTTGATTTGATATCTAGATCTTCTGTAAGCCATTTGTTCTTGTGACGAATCCTAGTTATTCTAGCTTTTCTTCTTCTCTTGTAACATAATTCTGGTAAGTATTTGTATTTCTATCTCCATGATTAATCCATCTTGCATAACATTTTTGTTTCCAGTACTCCTCCTCTATGGAGAGAGCAAGCAGATGCTCTGCTGTAGCTTTAACCAATGTTATTTTAACTGCCTGACTATTGGAGTTCAAGTAGCTGATTTCACATGCTTTTACACTTTCCTCTATTTGAATCACCTTGTCAAAGAGGTTGCCAAAACGTTATTTGTTCCAAGCTTTCAAAGTCCCTTTTAACCTCTTAAGCTTATTCAAGATAAATAAATAGTATCCATACATTGGTTCAGACCAACTTTGTTCAACAGTCTTCGAAAATTCCTTGTCTAGAGTCCAAGCATTGATAAATTTAAATTTTTTTGTATGCTTTGATGAGTTCGGATTTTATCACCACTCTTTATGAGAACCGGACAGGGGCAATTCGGACAACATCCACCTACTGAACCGTCCGAACTGAACTAATGTATTAAAAACTTAATCACTTCATGACTAAGCTAATTACCTACCTTCTTAAAACTAATGGGTCTTTAAACTCGACCCGAATCCATAAACACGACCTGAAAGCCCATGTGGCCCAAGGTTAAGGGTATAAATACCCAACCACTTTCATTTAATGAAAAAATGAGAATTAAATACAACCAAGCAGCTCAATTCTCTCACTACAATCTACTAAACATTAAATACCTTTGAAATACCACAAAACTTCAGACAAAATTACCCTCGTTCAAAAATTATCCTCACCAAATTGGCGACCACAGTGGGAGGAGAAGGTGCCCGAATCTAGCATTCAAAACCATCAGGAAAAACCAGTTCGGATGAATCCGGACTTGCAAGAAATACCACCAGCTTTGGTAGAAGTGGTGGGTGAAAATGATGAATATACTATAGAAGTGGTGGGTGAAAATGATTGAAAGTTGAAATAGAAGCTCTGAGGGATGCCAAGAGGGCAGAGATGGGGATAAAAGAGAAATCTAAGGCGTTAGTTGCTCATCATACTGACAATCCAAGAGAGCATGAGCCCTCAAAAACCCATGTAAGTACGAAAAAGACTCATGCTAGCTCAAAAAAGTCTCACCAGTCTAAACCGGTGGAGAGCTCTGATTCAGACTCAGAATCTTCCAGTAGCTCCTCAGGTGAAGATGGGGTCGAAGAATCCTTGTCATCCAGCAGTGGTGAAGGCCGTTCTAAAAAGAAACAAAAGTTGGTAAAAAAGTACTCAAGAAAAATGGATAGGCATGGAAGATTAAAAAGGCATATAGGCAAAGGATCTTCTCATAGCCGGAGACACGTAGATCGGATGGTGATGGATCCTTTTGCCGTCCATGACAAACCAGGTATCTTTACAACTCCTAACGAAGATACAGTTTTCAGTCGTGCCCGAAATTGGAGATAATCTCCATTGTCCTCCAAAATACTGTTCGGAAATCTTCCTAAGAGGTTCGACAGTACGAATATGAAAAAATATAATGGTAGCGAAGACCCGGATAACCACTTAGAACTATTCAAAAAAATTATGATGAATTTTGACGATGACGACAAATTACTTTGTAGGGCATTCTCGCAATCTTTTACGGGGAGTGCTCTGAAATAGTATAATAGCTTACTGCATGGCTGTATCAGGAATTTTGACACTTTTTGGGTAGCCTTTCGGAGGCAGTTTGTTGGAAGTAAGGAAGTAAAGGGCAATGGAGACATGATTATCCATTGTGCCCAAGAACCAAACGAATATTTAAAAGAATACATAAGTCGTTTTGTGAATACCAAAAATGGATTGGCTGATTGCTTCAAGCAAGTAGCAATAGCTTCTCTGAGGCAGGGCTTAAACCCTGGAAACTTGGCTGATTCAGTAACCAGAAAAAAGGCCATGACATGGGGATGTCTGCTGAATCAGGTCGGAAATAAGATTAATGTAGATGAAACAAAGAAAACTAGGGTACACAGGCAGGTGAGATCTGCTCCGGCTGCACCAAATCCAAACCAAAACCAGTCCGGAAACAAGGCTAGGGAAGTCGGGCAGGATCATAACAGAGCCAGAGCTCAGTCTCAGCCAGTTGCACCAGCCCAGAGTCAACAATCTAGAAATAAACGAGGGCCTTGGGTTCAACCAGAGTGGTTTGCTGAGTTGAAAGAAAATGTAGCCATCATTTATGACAAAACAAAAGACGAAGTACACTACAGAAGGCCAGGTGCTTTACAGTCTCCTAGGGAGAGCCGTAATAATTGTTTTTGCCAGTATCACCATGATACCGGCCATACCACTGAGGATTGTATTGCGTTGAAACAAGAGGTACAGAATTTAATTGAAAGAGGAAAGTTGGGGGCGTATGTTAAAAGAAGAGGTGGAAATAGGCCTGATAGTGCTCATCGAACTGGTCCAAACAATGCAGGCACATCGGCTCAGGATGGGGCTATGGTGATAATTGAAAGATTCGATGTAGAGTCAGAATACTTGGACCCTGATCCAACCCGTAATAAAGTGGGTATTATCACGGAGCATTGCAAAATGGTGTCCAGCCTTATTAACGTTTTTGAGTCACTTATAATATTCGGAGGGGACACCATGACTGCACCAACTGCTTTTTCAAGAAAGACACACGTTCATACTTTAGCTACCCAGCTTGAAGGAGGCATAACTTCCTATCAATCGTAAATTCATTTTCCTTTTATTGTCTTTGACGAGGTTGATTTGAGGGATATTGCTGGTCCACATGAAGATGTTGTTGTCATAGGAGCATCTATTGGAGGCAATGATATAAGACAAATTTTGGTGGATACCGGAAGTTCAGCCAATATTCTCTTTTTAACTTCTTACAAAAAAATGAAGAATCCATCAGTAATTTGGCGTTTGAACAGATCAATTGTGGGTTTCACTGGAAGCTCAGCAGATGTGATCAGAGATTTCGAGGAGGAAGTTTTGTTGGGCAAAGGCCCTTTTAAAAAGATGGTTAGAATACTGTTTATTGTGGTGGATTGCCCCACTTGTTATAATGTTATTCTGGGAAGATCTTGGCTTTCTAGGATGCATGTTGTGGCTTCAACAGTCCACCAGTGTTTGAACTATGATGTGCAGGGACAAGTGGTAGTTGTCCAAAGCAGCCAAAAGGTAGCAAGGGAGTGTTATGTGACAGCACTGGCTCCTCGAACGTTAGGGGCAGTCCGTATTAATAAGGAATAACAGTTTGAGGGGCCCTTTGAGGGAGATGGTGAAATTGATGACCCCAAAGAGACCCCTAATGTTTTGATACCGGTCGAAGAAGTTGAAACTCACTCTCTGGCTGAAGGGAAAAATGTTAAGATAGGATCCAAGATGACTTCCGAATTAAAGGATAAAATGATGGATTTCTTGAAAGACCATCAACACGTCTTTGCGTGGTGCAATGCTGTTGTAACCGGGGTACCAGCAAGCATTATATCACACCAGTTGTCCATCCGAAGAGACATAACACCTGTTGTGAAAAGGAGGAGAACCTTTTCTAAAGAAAAGGCTGATGTCATAGTTCAAGAGGTTGACCGACTTACTAAAATGGGTCACATAAAGGAATCTCAATACCCTTTATGGACAGCCAATCCGGTATTGGTAAAAAAGAAAAATGGCAAGTGGCTTATGTGTATCGATTTCACAGATCTCAACAGGGCCTGACCAAAAGTTTTATATTCGGTCCCCCGAATTGATCAGTTGGTGGACTCCGCTGCTGGAAACAAGCTGTTGTCCTTTATGGATGCTTTCTCCGGGTATAATCAGATTCAAGTGGATCTGAAGGATCAAGAACATACTACATTTGTTACTGATAGGGGACCTTCATTGTTACAAAATGATGCCTTTTGGATTAAAAAATGCTGGGGCTACTTATCAGAGATTGGTGAACAAGGCCTTTGCTGATCAAATTGGAAGAAACATGGAAGTTTACATTGATGACATGATGGTGAAGAGTGTGGATGAAGAGCTACACTTGGTAGATCTCCAAGAAACTTTTGCCAACTTAGTAAAAGTAAATTTAAAGTTAAATCCAGAAAAAGTGCATTTTTGGAGTGCAGTTCGGGACGTTTTTGAGGTATGTGATAAGTGAGAAAGGGATACAACCTGATCCGGACCAACTTAATGCTTTACTACAAATGGAGCCTCCTCGAAATATTAAAGAAGTACAACGATTGACTGGGAGGCTGGCTGCACTAAATCGTTTCATTTCAAGATCTTCGGACAGGTGTGCCCTATTTTTTCAAACTTTGAAGGGTGCAAAGGACTTTAACTGGTCCCCACAATGTGATGAGGCCTTCGATGAAATTAAGAAGCATTTGTCTTCCCCCAAGACTTTGTTCAAACCTTTTAATGGCGAAACCCTTTTTGTGTATTTGACAGTTTCTGATTGTGCAATAAGTGCAGTATTGGTAAGAGAGATGGATAATTATCCCCGTCCGGTGTACTACATCAGCAAAAGCTTGATAGATGCAGAAAAACGATATTTGAAGCTTGAAAAATTGGCATTGGCGCTGGTGACTGCAGCAAGGAAAATGAGGCCATATTTTCAGGCTCATTCTATCATCGTCCGAACCTCTTTTCCTTTGAAAAATGTTCTCCAAAAAGCTGACATTTCAAGTAGAATGACCAAGTGGTCAGTAGAGCTGGGAGACTATAATATTGATTTTGCTCCTCGAACAGCAATCAAAGCACAAGTTGTGGCTAATTTCTTAGTTGAATTCCACTCGGATATGGGTGTCGAGCAAGCAACCAGTATAAAAGACAAAAAAGTCTGGGTCGTCCGGACTGATGGTGGATCAAGTACCATGGGATGTGGTGCTGTGATATGTTTAACCTCTCCGTACGGTGACAGAATGTACCAAGCTATATGTTTTTCCTTTAGGGCTTCCAATAATGAATCTGAATATGAAGCTGCTATAGCAGGTTTAAAGTTAACTCTCATCTGTGGAGCCAAGAGGGTCAAGTTGATGAGTGATTCTCAACTTCTTATCCATCAAGCAAAAGGTTAATCCGAAGCCAAGAAAGAGTAATTGATTAAATACTTGTTCATCCTTAAAGAAGTGGCACTTAACTTCAAAAGCATCATATATGAGCACATACCCCGAAAGGAAAATACGCTAGCAGACTCTTTGGAAACTGTAGCCTACTCCGAGTCCTACCCTTGGATACATGTGCAAGAGTGCCCATCTATTCAACTCGATCCGGATAAGGAAGAAGAAATCTTGAATATACAAGTAAAAAAACCTCAAGATTGGAGTTTTCTAATTCATCAATATCTCTCGGATGACATCTTGCCTCCGGAGAAAGCAGTGGCAAGAAAAAAAATACAAAGCTCGTGGTTTTGTCATTGTAAGGGATGCTCTTTATAAAAATTTCTATAATAAACCTCTTCTACGATATCTGGGGGTTGAGGAGTCCCAAGTAGTGCTCTCCGAACTACATGATGGTGAGGGATCAGCTCACTGCGGATTCAGGGCCCTAACAAGAAGAGTTTTTTTAGCTGGGTACTACTGGTCCTCCATAATGCAAGATGCTAAGGAGTTGGTAAAAAAGTGTGACCCATGACAAAGATATAACAATGAAATTCATACCTCAGCTATCCCTTTAGAGTCAATTTCTGAACCAATACCTTTTGCTCGTTGGGGGTTGGATTTGGTTGGGCCCCTACCTATGGCATCCGGAAGGTGTAAAACTATAATCGTTGCTATTGATTACTTCTCCAAGTGGATAGAAGCAGCTCCATTGGTAGGTACAATATCAAAAGTTGTTATAAAATTCATCTTATCCAATATCTGTTTCAGATTTGGAATTCCACAAAAGATAACCACAAACAATGGGCCACAGTTCGACAACAAAGAAATGGAGAATTTTTATGCCTCTAGAGGCATACAACATTGCTTCTCTTCTCCTTTCCACCCACAAGCAAATGGTCAATTCGAAGTGGCCAACAGGACCATCTTGCCCGGTCTTAAAAAGAATTTAGAAGCAGGTGCTGGAAAATGGCCAAGCTATCTACAAGAAGTATTATGGGCCTACCGAACCACTCCTGGGGCTGCAACACAAGAATCTCCTTTTGCTTTAGTGTATGTGATAGATGTCATAACTCCCATTGAAGCTACTCTTCCTTCTTTTCGAGTTCATAACTTCTCCGAACACGCTAACAAAGTGGCAGTAAGAGGCCAACTTGACTTGATGGAGGAAATAAGAGTTAAGGCTCACCTTAGAGCCACACACTATCAAGGCCTGATGAGAAGCAGGTTTGCTTCCAAAGTTAGAAGAAGAGATTTCCAGCCAGGAGATAAAGTATTGAGGAAAGGCTTCCTACATACTAAGGAGAAGCAGTTCGATAAGCTGGCTCCAACTTGGGAAGGACCCTATGTGGTCAGTGAAAAGCTTAAGCCTGGGACATACTGTCTTCAAGGCAAGGATGGAAGGGTTTTGAATCACCCTTGGAACGTTGAGCACCTCCGATTGTACTTTGAATGAAAGCTGTGTAAATATTTACTTGTTTAAAAGTTCATGTAAATATTTGGGGGCATACTCTTTCCTTCCCTGGTGGCCCGGGGAGGTTTTAATGAGGTGTCTGGGCTTTTCAATAAAATTTGATGCCTTCTTGAAAGATTCGGAGTGTTTTAATTGGTTTTTTTCTTTGAGATTTTCTATCAATGTCAGATTGATCAAATTAAATTGATAGAGTGATGACTACTTAAACATTTGTCATCGGATAATTTAAACACTCTCACTTTAAAATACAAGCAAACTAACTCAGGGCTGTTTAAACATTAGCCACCGTAGCCGAAAAACTATAAAAAAATGCTAGTCTGTACAAAGTAAAATTGCCCATTAAAACATACGAAGTGCCTTGTCCACCCGATGACTTTGTGTTTTCAAACGAATAGGTTTATTCGAACAGAAGCCGGACACGATTAAAAAAAATGCCTTGGCCATCCAAGGACTTTGGTTCAATCATAAAAAATAAAAAAAGAGACATTCAATACTTCAAGACTGAGCTTTCTTAGATGGCTCAGCCTCACTAGTTTTCTTCTTCTTGGGGTCGTCATTTTCCACATCTGGAATTTCCCCGGTCTTCTCTTCTTCATCGGTTGTATCATCCCAGCCACGGGAGTAATCATGCTTGTCACCATCAGCCATCGTATGGAAGGGGAGGTCTTCATACTCTACAAAAGTCCATAAGTCTCCCAGTGTCCTCTTCGGGAATTTCTCATGAAAGAGCAAGACCATGTCCGACTTCACTTTGGCATACTTTTCCTCATTAGTGTCTATCACTTGGTTGGTATAAGCATCAATCCTAGCTTGGATTGTTCTCTCTTGCTCCTTTAGCAAATCAGTTTTTTCTTGTGTAGCCTTGGACACCGAGTCCTCGAGCGAGATCTTGTCATTGGTTAAAGTATGAATGACCTTGTCCCTAGCCCTCACTTCTTCTCTTGAAGAAGAGAGATCTCTCTCCAACTCGGATTGCTTTGTTCGGAGTTCTTTGATAGTATCTTCCAAATTGGCTAGCTTTGTGGCCCATTCCTCCTGGATTTTCTTCAACTCCTCATTTTCTCTCTTCAAAACATCAGCATTTTGATTGGCAGTGAGGAGGTCGCCAAAGAATTTCTCTTTGTCAGAATTAAGGGCATTGATGATGGCTGACTGACCTCGTACTTGCTTCTCCAAATTAAGCACTGACTGAATATTACTTAATATGGAGTGAGTTATAACATCTCTTTCACTCGATACAGAGAAAGACTTACCATTGAATGTGTCAATGTTCGAAGAACTTGGGGGGAGTTAGGCCCCAGCAAAATCGTCTTTAGGGAGGTTTTCGAAGTAGAGACTAATCTCTTCAAGACCTCTGATATCAAAGCCATCAATGCTGATATCCCCTCCTGCACCCCCTCCGGGCTGAACGTCACCGGGGATCCCTTCTGCTTGAGTAGGTTCAGTAGGGTCAACAGGAGGAAGAGGCTCCGGAGGCCGGAGAGAAATTTCATCACCTTTGGAGGTTTTCTTCTTCTTGGCCTCCATATTCTTGCCTTCCGCTCCCCTTTTCCTATCTTTCGTAGGAGCCTTTGAGGATTTGGGAGATCCAACCACTTATCTAGTACTTTCATGCTCCACTACTTGTAGAAGAGCTACATCAATCTATCCTTGTTCTGGCCCCTCTGGGTTTGTTGGGACAACTTCCTCTCCTTCGGTAGGATTGGCTTCAATCGTACTCTGCTTGACTTTACCTTTCTTGCCCTTCATCTTGCTTGGGTCTTTAGCTCTACCGGGCAGATACATCGACCCATCCTGTGCATTTGTCCTCCTGAGTATTACTTCTGGTGGGGGTGGGGTGGTTAGTTTCTCCCAAGATAAGTCCCTCCGGTCAGTTGTATTCCAAAGGTAGGACTTTGTTAGATTGCCTCCGGTAAAAGCATTGAGGAAGCGATTTCCCCACTTCTCAGCAGCCCAAGCATTTAGCTTGGAGCAAGTGATCTGCCCAGCCTTCAAGTGGTCACTAAAGTCCTTAGGCAGTACTACCAAAAACAAAAGAGACAACTTAGACAAACAAATTTGTGATAAGTAAAGATGGAAATATGAGATGAGATTCTTACCATCGCTTCGCCATCTGCTGGTAAGCAGACTCGGGTTGACACCGATTTTAATCTTCCTCCCATTCTCCCAGATGCCACTAATAAACAAGAATTGAGTCCTCCAATTCCTTTCCGACTCAAGCAGGTCGTCCACTACTTTGTAATTATCACCCATGTTGAAGTGATAGAAGGGGATAAGGTGGTTTCTGTAGAGGCTGGCCACAGCTGCAAACTGCTCCATTGGAAGAGGAATTCCGGAGAGCTTGAAGGCCATAATACAGGCCATGAGAGTATACCATGCATTGGGGCTCAATTGACTTGGGCAGAGTTTGATGAGGTGAAAGTATTTGACTATCTCTGGGTCTAGGGGAAACCTTAGTCCCCAGTTGAATAGCTCAGTGAAGAAAACTATCTCACCGAGCTTGCAATCCATCGGTGTCTCCGGATCCACCGGAATCATCACCTTGACATTCTCTGGGATCCCCCATTTTGTTCGCATCCGACCTAGTTCGGCTGTGTGGATGAAAGCATAATTAAGTTTTTGCAAAGCTAGCAGGTTTTTGACACTTACTTTGTGGAAGCAAGGTCCCACTTTTCCGACAAGGCTCTCCGGCAGATCCGGATGTTTTAAGCATAGCTTCTCCTTGCCTTTGTCCTTCTTGACAGCAGCACCCTCAATTGTTTCCCCGGAGACTTCAGACTCAAAAGGAGCTTCTTCAATAGAATCCTCCAGCACTTCTTCCATTATTTTGAAAGGGTTATCAGTTGTTTTTGGGTGAGGGGAACTAGTGGTTGGCTCAATAGGCCCTCCGGATGGTTGGGAATTACTGACTTATGGTAGTTTGGACTCCGGCTGGGGCTCAGATACAATGGTTTCTTTCCGGAGACTTGAACTAGATGCCTCCGGGCCGGACAGCTTGTCCTTAGGAGTCTTAATAGGTGCTTCTGACCCTGTATTTGTATTTTTAGCCCCAAATTTGGAAGGCGTAGCTTTTGGAGCCTGCCCTTTCACCAAACGACCTCTTCTCCGATCTACTAACTTCTCTGGAGAGGCGTCAACATCCGATCCTATGGCAATAAATGGGGAAGGTTTCTTAAAGCTTGTGACTGCCTGTCCTGGTTCAACAACAGGCTCTGATTCTTGGACCGATGAGCCCGAAACGATTGGTGAAAGGTTGGACTGGAACAAACTCCTAGGTTTAGCACTCTTAGTTGAAGAAGAACCCCGGTCAGGCTCTGAGCTTGGTGTTTCCGATTTATCAAAAGGGGAAACAGGGAGGCCTGCAACAATGCGCCTTTTTCGTTCAACCTTTTGAGTTTTTCTAACTCTGACAAATTGAGCCACCCACCTTTTACTAAAGCGTTTCTTGCTGTGAACATAAACTCACACCAGAAGAAAGGTTTTTTGAGACATGAAAGCTTTGAAGTTTAACAGAGCAAAGAGGATGAAGATGGTAAAACAGTAGAAAAGGGACTAATTTATTGTAAAGGTACAAAAGATGCTCCGATACCTAGGAGAATTCGAAAGGATTATAATGATTAAATACGGCGCTAATGTCACCCACATTAAATGAAGAGGTTTCTTTTTGGAGTAAGTGGGAGCGCCGTTCTAGGGAAAAAACGGCCGATGTGGCGAATCAGAGAAAGACATGTGTCCCACGATCTCTGGAAAAAACTGTTTAGTTTCTGAGAACTTTTGCAGTCCGGATGAAGTCATTACACAGTTTGAAATCTGTCCGGACATGGTTATTTTTTAGGTCTTGCCAAAGGCCTTCGAACACAACCTAAAAAAGGGGCTACTGATGAGTTCAGATTTTATCACCACTCTTTATGAGAACCGGACAGGGGCAATTCAGACAACATCCACCTACTTAACCGTCCGAACTGAACTAATGTATTAAAAAGTTAATCACTTCATGACTAAGCTAATTACCTACCAGCTTAAAACTAATGGGTCTTTAAACTCGACCTGAATCCATAAACACGACCCGAAAGCCCATGTGGCCCAAGGTTAAGGGTATAAATACCCAACCACTTTCATTTAATGAAAAAAATGAGAATTAAATACAACCAGGCAGCTCAATTCTCTCACTACAATCTACTAAACATTAAATACCTTTGAAATACCACAAAAATTCAGACAAAATTACCCTCGTTCAAAACTTATCCTCACCATGCTTGACTTTGTTTTTTGTTAAAGTTATACTCATTGGAGTGTGATCATAGCAGGAACGAGCCATGTGAAGCACTCTAGTTTCTGCAAAATAATCAGACCACTCTTGATTGATTAACACCCTATCTAGTCTCTTCAATTTAGTCTTGTTAGACCAAGTGTATTGAGTCCCATAAAATCCAGCATCCTCTAAGAAACAGTCCTTAATGACTTCATTGAAATCAGCAGAGCTTTAGTAACAGTAGTTTGTACATATTAATTGTTAAGTGGATGATGTTGTAGTTTCAAAATCTCCCATAGGTAGCCACACCTCTGTTGAATTAGCTATGCTTCTTATTGTATTCCACATATCACGTCCTTATGCTCTCTTACACCTAGTATAAACACAAGTGATAGAGAAAAATTTGTTAGATTGATAATGTTTAGTGTTTGTATAAATACATTTCTCACTATCTCTAATGATGTCAAACTGAAAATCTGCATTCCAAAACAACAAGACTTTGTTAGATATATTTGCATAATAGTTAGGCAGACTTAGCTTTGTAGATAAAGATTCTATTTGATCTCTGCTTATCATAGGCTCCTGAATACATATGAATAAAATCTTCTCTTTTCTGATAATTGAATTTAGTCTTCTGATTGAATTTTTATTTCCAGCACCTCTTATGTTCCAACATAAGATCTTGATCATTTTGGGTGCATGCAAATTTTCATGTCTCTTTGAAATGGAGATATTGAACAACTAAAGGTTTCTTTTTCTTATTTTCTCTAGGAAGCTTTAGTTTCATGTCTAAATGTTTTTGGAAACTTGGCTCTAATTCCCTTTCTTTGAAAGTTGGAGTGATAGACAGACTACCAGCATTTTCTTTGGTTGGAGTAATATAACGAGGGGAGTTTGATTCTTCAGAATGGACAAATTTATGATCATTTTCCAGAGATTCAATAACTACAACTATCTCCTCTTCTTCCTTTATTTCTCTAGATTATTTATCATCAGGTGGTTCAGGTAAGTCACACTTCTCATTAATTTGTGTTACCATTTCTTCCTCAACAATTGTTGTATTCAAGTTGTTTGGCCATTGAGCTTCTAACTCCTTATCTTTCTGGTCAGATTTGAGTTTTTTACAAGATGATTTGTCGTGGCCTACATGTGAGCAGTGATCACAATACTTAGGCACAATTTTATAGCTTATGTGTATCCAAACACCTTCATTATCTCCAAAACCTAGCCACATATTGTGTTGAAGAGGTCTTGAAATGTCAATTTCAGTCCATATGTAGCAAACATTGTATAGAGCCTTGTTTTTAGGATGGATCCAAGTCTTGATTGGTTCTCCAATAGCAGATGCAACTGGATGAATGAACTCTTCATTTTAAAGACTTTTAGGTAATATTTTCAATCTAACCCAGACATGCATTATTGAACTCTCTTTTTTTGGACTTCAGGTTGCCATTTTAAGATTCTCATTGAGTAATGATCTATAGTCCTGATCCCTGCACTCCAGATTTTGCTCAAATCATCTCACAAATAAATTCCTCTTCAAATCTTCCGTCTTTGAAGAACTTGTCCATAATTTGTTTCTGAGGAAGTCCATTAGAAAAGATTCCTACCAACGTATATGTAGTTGAAGATTTAAGATTCTCTAACACCTTGCCTTCAAACTGTACGTCAATGTGGTCATTCTTATACTTAATGTACTTTGGTTTTAGCAGATCTTTAGTAGTAGTTCTTGATACAACATCCAGATAGGATCTTCTTCCAGAGTTTTCCATGCGAGATAGTCATTGCGAGAAAAATTAAAGAACTAACGAAAACTGACGAAAACCTGAAAAGGATGGCAGAAGATGAGGAAACAGAGAGCTCTGTTTTATGGACTTTACGGTAAAAGACACTACAACAGAATCCAGAGATCCAGATGATCTGGAAGAATGAAACCAAGAGAATTATGATGATAAAAAACTCAGAAACTCTTGATGAAGATGAATCACTAGTTATGAATAATAGTATCAAGCGTGGTCTGTTCTTAGTTTTCTTGGAGAAGCCCCTCTACTCTTCCTATTCCGAATTATAAATTGAATATTTACTCTCAGATAACATCGACTATCTAGTGGGTTTTTATTTTAAATTTTTAATTCAGTTTATATACTTTTTATTTCAATTATATATTTGATCATTAATTTTTTATTTCTTTGTTTTAGTTGGTATAAAAATATTTCTCACGCTTTGCTACTATATATATATATATAATATATTAGTTAAATAAATATTAGAGAACCCACGTACATAAAAGAATACAAATATTTACAATTTTTTCTTTTACAAAATTTAAAAGATAGATAAAAAAAACTATAAATACTGTTTTATTATAAAAGATTAGGAAAAAGAAATTCTACATAAAAAACCATAGACATAGCCTTCCTTTTTAATGCATCTATCAACTTCAATGCAAATTGGTTTTCTTTCTCTATCCATTTCTTATACCATACAAATTCGTGTTGCTTCTCTATCTACCATAATAACCTGGACGATGTTCTGACCAAATTCGCTACCATAAATGAATAAATTTAGTATTTTCAAACAGTTAAATATCAAAATTTTAATTCTATTTTCTTTTTTTTTAAATTAAAAAAGTTAAAAAATTCAAAAATTTAAAACATGTTCAATAATATAATTGAACATAAACTAAAAAATTATAAAATAAATAATTGGTTAAAAATAAAATTTAGTATATCTCTTTTTTAATTTCTCTTTATTTTAAACTTCTCAAATAGATTTCTATCTCTCGCTTTTAACTTCTCGAATAGCTTTCTATCTCTCTTTTAATTTTTTTGTCTTGAAATTTTCGAATGACTTTCTATCTCTCTTTTAACCTCTCAAATAGCTTTCTATCTTTTTTTTAACTTTTCTGTCTTGAACTTTTCAAATGACTTTCTATCTCTCTTTTAACTTCTCTGTCTTGAACTTCTCGAATGGTTTTCTATCTTTCTTTTAATTTCGAATGGCTCGCTTATAAACTTACTCTATCTCTTATAACTTCTCGAAAACTTAAACTTCTCGAAGAGCTTCGCTCGATCTATTTTGATTAAAGTGGTGAAAAAAACTTAATAAAAAAACTTATTTTTTTTTTCTTTTAATGGTTATGACTTGGATAAGTTTGTAGGATGAAATGATATTAACATCATGAAAATCAGTTAAAAACACATATTGAATGTTAATAATTTTCTAATTTACTCCAAAATTTATAAAACTACAATAAACAAGTGTAAGTTTACTTGAGAGACTACCTCTGTATATGCTCTTCGTATCATCCATGCCCTCTTGAATCTAAACATAAATTGGATACCAACAACATAATTAATGTAAGAAAAAGAATTGATCCTAGCCGAATCTAGTAAAACTGATGAAGATAAAAAATACTCTAACATTTGTTAGTAACATGTAAAAGTGTAAAAATAAAATTTATGAAAGCCCAACAGCAACAATATTTATAATATTTATAAATATGTAGAAGAAAAAAAATTATATTCTAAATTCATTTTTAGATTGGTGTTTAATCTTATTAATTTTAATAAAAAATTGATTGTTAACTAATTACGTTAATAATATTATTCTAAAATTATTTGATTATTGATTAAATTAATTAAACTTTCAAAAACAAATATTAATAATAAAAACTCTAATTGCTTTACACGTTAAGCCTAAATATATAAGATAATATATAATTTATTCTAAAATTTAATTTCAATATATTCTGATATTGAAACAAATATTCTAATATTGAAAATAAATATTCTAATATCTTAAATTAGGTCAAACTTTTAATAATCAACTTCGATTCCTACCACTAATAATTAATCTTCTAATATTTTCATACTTCTTTTTTATAATTTTAATAAAAAGTATTAGCTAAATTATAACGTTTTAACGAATATTTTATCTACCTTTTTTAGAATTATTTTAAAGTTTTATAGAACTAAAAAATTCAAAATAAATAAATACAGATTTACTATAATTTTTTTTATTTGAAATTATATAGTCAGTAATTAACACACCACTATTATACTTAATATTTTTTATTTTTTATTTAATATATTTAGTATTATCTACTTTCCTAAAAAATAATATAAACTAAACAAATATAAATCAAAACTAATAAAATAAAGGGAGGCTTATCTATAAAAACCTGTTACACAAACCTATTACCAATAAAGGTACAAAATAATTCACAATTTTTTTCCAAAATTACCCCTGATATATATACCCTTTATAAAACACTTGTAACCTCTCCCTCTCTTTTACGACTCTATAACTTCCTCTCGCTCCTCACTTTCTATTCCAACGAAGAGTTTAGTTTAGAACTTTACGACTCCGATCAAAATTACAACTCCAACGAATTCAAAAACACAGTTCGATTACGACTCCGATAAGATTATGATTGCGATCGTAGTATCAACTCTGATTACGAATCCGGTCAGAGTATCAGAGTATCAACAACTTCAACAATGGTAAATCAGTAAGTTTTATAATGTTTTTCTTCAAAAATACAGTTAGAAACCTAGGGTTTTACTGAAACGAGTACGATTTAACTTCACCTGTTTCCAGTTTGTTTTTCACACGAGACGCTGTAGAAACTGCTTAATCAAATTATAATTTCGTATACATACAACCTTACTAAATGTTACTGAAATTTATACCTGCTTTTGTGACATTTGTATAGGTTTCACAGCTATTATTTGGCTATAGTTGCATGTGTTTTTATATAGGTTCCACGTTTACCAATGTTTTTTGTTATAGGCCTCCTTAGGTTTCGCATCTATTAGTGTTTAAGGCCATTGCCATTAACATAGGTTTCACAACTTTCATCTTCCCCATAATTGCAGGTTTTTGTAGGGTTTCAAATCTATTAGTGTGTACTTCTTAATATTTAACATAGGTTCCGCATCTAGCGGTGTTTTTTGGTTATAGATCTCCTTAAATATCGCATTTATTAGTGTTTCAGTGCATTGACATTTACATAGGTTTCGCAGCTATCATCTTCCCTATAATTGGAGGTTTTTATAGGGTTTCACATTTATAAGTGTCTACTGCTTAATATTTAATATAGGTTTCGCATCTAGCGGTATATTTTGGTTATAGATCTCCTTAGGTTTCGCATCTATCAGTGTTGTAGTGAATATACATTAACATAGGTTTCACATCTAACATATGTCTTAACATGTTTCAAAGGTTGCTTATCTATCACATTTATAATAGTTTCAAATTTGCATACGTGTCGCATCTATCACTTATCTAACTTCCACAATTTTTGCATCTATCACAACTGATATATTTTCTCATTTGATTTCTTTTATACGTAAAATGGCACCAAAAACATGTTTCTACAGGTCCGACCTCTTTGCATTATTAAAATAGATGGAATAGACAAAAGTGAGGCCAGAAAATATAGAAGCAACAAAGAAGAACCCATTTTACTAACTTTTAAAGGGATCTTATGATCTTCGAACAAAGAAGACTGTATACAAAAAGCACTCAGATGTAATTGAACAGATAACAATGACATATGATCACGAACAAGAAGCATTTAAATTGGGGGAAAGGTTTTTACAACTTACAAATCATGACATAAAGATCATCTTTTGTTTAAAACATGAAAATGAAATTATGTCACTACAAGCCAAAAGTTTTGAATCTAAGTTTTCAGAATTAAAAGACGAAGAAAATCAAGGATAGTAAAGAAGTATTTTTCTGATAAGACATCAAGAAAAGTTGATAAAAGCCGAGTAAGACCAATCACTAACAGACTGATAAAGGTTTGCAATTCTAGCTTTCTTACATTTTTGCACTATTTTAATATTTGCATAGGTTTCTCATCTACTACTTCTTTTTTAATTTAAAGTTTGCATAACGTTCTGCATCTATCTCTTTAATCTGCTCCACATTAAACTAGGTTTCGCATCTACAATGTTAGACCTGTTTAAAATCAAACTATGTTCCGCATCTACTAGTATTAATACATGTTTCACATCTAGCTTTTTACCATTTACATAGGTTCCACATCTATCGTTTTAACTCCCATTTCACATTTCAATAGGTTTCGCAACTATCACTTAAATATGTTTGACTTTAGCATAAGTGTCGCATATATCCCTTTTTAAAAATTCTTTTGCTTGTTGGTAGGATGCTATAAATAAAGCAACAAAAACACCTGAACAAGAGACAATAGAAGATGTTGTGATACTCTTTATAATGTTAGCCTGTTCTACCTTGTTTTTCTCTACATCTCGAGATGTACTAGCTTCTACTGTGGCGTATTATGTAAAAAACCTTGAGAAAATAAACAAATGCAATTAGGCTGAAGAAATCTGGGAAAATTTGATGAATTCAATAATAGCTTGTCATGAAACTCAACCTGGAAGAATAGTTGGTTGTGTTGCCCTTTTAGTGGTTAGTATTTTTCTTTGTTCTATTTCATATATAATATTTAGTCAATAAATGGTATCTAAAGTATTGTTAATATATAGCCATTCATTATGGAACACAACATTATGTCAAGATATTGAAATTGAAGACAAGATACCTAGATGCTTCAAATGGCTGGGTATTGAGCGCAAAATAGATTTAGATTTGGTTAAAGCCATAAAAAACATAACAAATGAAGAGGTATATTTACGATATCTTTTTTATTCCCATTTCATATTTATACATATATATATATATATATATATATATATATATATATATCTTTACTATAACATTTTAACAATTTTATAGATTCTGGAAGAAGAATTGAAACTAAGAGAAGAAGAAGAAGAACAATTTGGAGGATAATTCCAAATACAAGAAGAAAATCATGATGCTCATCAAGAAAATGATATTGTTCTACCAATAGATTCTGAACAATAAACCCCAACGAAGATGAAGATGGTTTGCATTGGGATACGTTCCCAGAACCAAGTGCAACATATTCTACTGATAACGAAAAAACATTAGACCAATACATAGTTCAACCATGTAAAAAAGTTCCAATAAGTAAAACGACTGCAACACGACGAAGAAAACCAATACAAAACGTGGAAGAGAAAACTTTATCGGTAGAAAATTGTCCTCTAAACAAACAAAATACAGTACATACAACTCATGCCCCTATTGCAAGACAATATAATACAACGTCACAAATTCTTAGGAATCTCAAGAGACCTGAAAATACAATAGAAAAGAGGTCTAAAATAAACATTTCGGACATATTATACCATCTCAAAACTGAATAAAGAAGGTTGAAAAAATTACTAGCAAGAGAAAAGGTAAAAATCTCTTATTTTATCATATTTACTATACATTCTGCATCTAGTATCAATAGTATCCTAATATATTTTGCATCTAGCATCATGATTAGTGAAGGTTTCACATCTATTTTTTAATTAACGTTTCGCATCTATCATTCTCTTTAGGTTCTGCATCTATCATTTCTATTTATGTTCCGCATCTATCATTAATGTGTAGGTTCCGCATCTATCATTTCTGTTTATGTTCCACATCTATCCTTCTTGTGTAGGTTCCGCATCTACCCTTTCTATTTAGGTTCTGCATCTATCATTTCTATTGACGTTCCACATCTATCATTTTGATTTAACTTGAAAGTTTCGCATCTAGTTCTATGAATGTTAAGGTTTCGCATCTATCATTCATTTTCTTATATAAAAGGTTTCGCATCTAATTCTATGAATGTTAAGGTTTTGCATCTATCGTTCATCTTCTTATATAAAAGGTTTCGCATCTATCTTTGACATTGCTTATTATTTTGTAGAAAATTAACACAATATACACAGCTCTAGCCCTAGCCACAACCCCACACCCAGACCCAGCCCTAACAACAACCCCAGCCCTAGACGCATCCAAAGCACAAACAGACCTAGTCTCTAGCCAGAGCTTTGATTTAACAATATTTGAAAAAGTAGAAAAAACTGAAATGGAACGTCGAAGATTTAAACAACAAATTGATGAACTAAAAAAGAAACTCGAGGAAAAAGAGAAGATCATTGCACAAATGAAAGCTGAATCATAGATAAACATTGAGGTTGACCTACAAAACACAGTTAAACTGCCTATATTGAAGCCAAATATAGAAATAACTGAACATAAACCGAAAAATTATTCAAGAAGAAAGAGATTGAATGATCAAGGCCACCAATCACCAAATAAAATCAGAAAAACACCTAATACTATAGTCGAAAATCCTGTTGTTTATAATGAAAACTAGTACAAAACACCTAATATTACTGTAGAAGACAAGGTTCCACCTCCACAACAATAAAAAAGTGAAGGTGATTTGGAAAAATAGGATCATAATGTTGTTGTTGTTGTTGAAGATGAGCATGTTGGTGAAGTTGAGCTTCATGTTGCTGCTGCTACATCTGAGGGTGTTTTTGTTGTTGAAAACGAGAATGTTACTCCAATGTATATTGAGATTAAAAAACAAAATGATCCCCCTATTAATGATGACATTATTATTTCTGAACTTATTGTTGTTGTTGAAAATGAGAATTTTACCCCTATTGAAGTTGGGGGAAAAGCAAGATGGTGCCACTTTTATTAGTGATGTTGGGTTTGAAAAGAAAGAAAATCCCTCGATTATAACTCCTACTGAAGTTGGGTTTGAAAAGAAAGATGATCTCTCGGTTCATGTTAATGTTATAAAAGAACAAAATCCCAATACTGTTATGGAAGAACATGATAAAAATACTAATGTTGTTGTTCATATTGCTAAAAAATCAGTTGCTGAAGTATCTGAAGGGACAAGGAGTGTAGTTGATGTATTTAAAGGGAAAAAGAGTGTTGCTAAAGCATATGGTGTGACAAAAGATGTTCCTGAAGAATCTAAAGTGACGAAGGAAGATGTTGTGGACAAAGAGGTGATACGGATAACCCAGAATTAACAAAACATGTTTTAAACAACTTTTGTATTTAAAGATATATACTTTCGTGTATTATCTTATTTTTTGGCTTAAATATTGTAATATTATCTGTATCCACATGTTTATCTCCATTTGGTATTTAACAAAATACGGGTTTTATATAATAGCATGTTTTGCATCTATCCTTCATTATGCATTATATTTACATTTGTTTCGCATCTAATGTCCAGTTTTCTATTTTGGTAAGGAAAAGGTCTCAGAAGTCCAAGAAATCCAAACGCCACAAGTCGGTGACTTAGACCCAACAATTGAGAAAGAAATTATAAGAATTAAAAATGATATACAAAATAAAAAATTAAGTGATTGAACAACTTTCCCACCTATCATATTTTTACCTGCTTCGCATCTAGCATAGTTTCACTAGTTTCTCATTTACCCTAATTACAATATGTTTCGCATCTATTGTATTTCCATAGGTTTCTCATCTATGTTATTTCCATAGGTTTTGCATCTAGTTTAGTTTTATTGGTTTCTCATATATGAAAGTTACATAGGTTTCGTATCTATCTGAATAACAAAGGTTTCTCATCTATCAATATTATATACATTTTGCATCTATCTTGGTTTCTCTTGTTTCTCATCTATTATATTTCTGAACGTTTCACATCTATCTCCTCTTACAATTTTAATTTTTTCCCATTTGTGCAGAAAAATTTGGATGAAGGTCCTTCATTTGAACTAAATTTAGATCCTACTGAACATCAAATCTCTAAAGAACTACCGAACATGGGAGTTACTAGAAAAGAATGGTCATTTACAAACAAAGTAACATCTACAATTGACATACAGGAATACTACAAATTAGAACTATTGAAAAAGGAGAAAACAATTCTGATCCAACCGTATGGTCATGTCTAGATGTACCAAGATCTAATATTTTTGTTAGTAATTTGATGGAGATAGCAGATGAAGTGAAATCGACTCTACGGTAAAAGTTAAATTTAGATTTAGTTTGTTTCCCTTGCTTCCCAATACATATATTAACAAATTGCTGGTTTTCACTTTTGACAACACAGGTAATCGACGATTATATGTTTATCAACCTTAAACAACATAATTTACAAATGCTAGTTGCTAGTAGTCCAGGAAAATTTATGCCAGTAACATACTAATCTGGAAGTGTAATGGTAAGAATAATATACTTTCACAACATGTGTTAATTTATAAACATAAATGCTTCTAAATATTACTCCTCCAATGTAGCATACACTGAACCAAAATATGGATGTAACACTATATGTTGATGATAAGCTACGAGGCATCACAAAAGGTTACATCTTCGTTCTGCTTCTAACAGAAGCTAGACCTGGGAATATTAACCATTAGACATTATTGGTAATAGCACACACACATATGTATCATCTGATTTATTTGTATGCTTATTAAATTACAGATTGCGTACCTCCAACACAAAAACATTTTACAAGCAGAAAAACCAATAAAGATATATTGTGGAGTAAAAATTCCTAAACAAAGACCCGGATCACTTGATTGCGGAGTAATGGTCTGCGATTACTTCAAAGATAATGTTTTACATGGGAAACTTGAATTACACAAAACTTCTGATATTACACCATTAAGAAGATAAGAAATGTTGTACATGTTTATTAATGACATCAACACTAATAAATATTGGGACCATGTTTTGTAATATTTGTTTTACTTCTTTTTGTGATGTTTGTGATATTTTTTGTTGTACAGTTTGTCTACTATAAATATATTTCAATGACAAAACAGTCTAACAGTGATAGTTTCACATCTATCTGAATGTAATTACTAGGGTTTCGCATCTATCTTTGGGTTTCACATCTATATTTGAATTTCACATCTTCTATTTGGTTTCCCATTTATCAAGTGTTTTTTTATCCTTGAAACTATTTCTCATCTTCTGGTCTAATTATTTTTTATCCAATTATCATTCACATAAGTAATATGTTTTTGTAGTTAATGTACTCTACCAATCTCTTACATATAAATTTCAATTCAAAATTCAAACTAGTAACTTTAATTTGATTTGATATTTACTTACATGACTTAACAAGTCTTAGATACTCATCATTACATTGCATTAATTACAAGAGCTCACGAATATCAACCGAAGATATTATTCATGTCAAAGCTTCCAATCTTTTCACCTTCTTAATATTTTTACCTATAAAAAATTTAAATACAACGTCCCGCATCTAACATATCATATGTCCCTCTATTTCACATATTATTTCGCATATACTAGAGAAATGTAAATGACATGTTTCACACCTATTGTTTAGTTTTTACACAAGGTTTCGCATCTATCTTTTTTTCTCTGATGTGTGTTTCGCATCTATCAAGTGATTGTTTCTCTTGGAAACTCTTTCCCATCTGCTGGTCTAATTATTTTTCATCCACTTATCATTTACAAAAGTAATATGTTTTGTAGTTAATAAACTCTACTAATCTCACACATATAAATTTTAATTTCATCCTCAAATAATTATTTAAAAATATTATATTATATTTTTGGAAAATATCCCACTATATTCTAAAAAATCGTATGTTATACTGATAATATAAAACTACATATTTAAAAATATTTTACTATATTTATAAAACATTATAATATTTTTTAAAAAACATTTTAATATATTTTAAAAACATTTTATTATATTTGACTTAAAATATTCAATTAGGAAGTATCAAATTGAAAATTTTAAAATATCATATAACATTTTTAGAAATATATTATTTTAAAAATATAGTATAATTACAAAAAAAAACCCACACGTTTTAGCTTGCAAAAGATTTTTAATAAGATATAAATAAGTTTAGTATGAAACCAAACTCTCTAGAGTCATAATAATTCAACTAGAGGCAACTAAAGACTCACAGATAGCAAAAACATCAAGTCATAAATCATAACAAAAGCTCTAATAACTGGTCATTTATTTTAAAAAATATAAAACTGAGAAGATTGTCTTATCCTATATACCAAACTTTGAGGTTCGGTCCTACTTTATCTTATACTCAAAATTTAGAAGCATGGCTTTCGGATGAACCCCGATCCATAATTGTTCGGATCGACAATGGCGGAATATAAGTAAAATAGTATTTCAGTTTTCCATGAAATGTTGTGATTAACTTTGTATTACTCATTCATTTTATTTGTAAAGACTTTGATGATTGTTAATAATAATTATATTTGTAAGTCAGAAAAAAAACCTGATCTATAAAGAGTCAAGCTATATTCACCCAAGTCGGGTCAAACCCCACCCATTTATAAATCCATCAAAAAAATAATATAATCTCATCAATTTTTAGAAAAAAGGTACCCATATTGGAGTATATTAGGATATTTGTTTTTCTAAACAACACCCACTCTTATTTCTTGAACAAACTCTTCTTTCATTATTTCTCTCATGCTTTCTCTCATTATCTCTCTACAACCTAACCTCTAGCGACCGACCTCATCCTACGGAAACCTTATCCTCCTCCATGGTGAATAAATTTGACGCATCTCTTCCTCTACCAATGTAAGTTTGTTCTTGATTTAAATCGTAGATGAATGATTTGTTCTTAGAGTGTTTATTTTATTAGCCAGTATATAGTTTAGATATGTTTGATGTTGAGAATTGATGGATGAAATTATATGTTAGGTTAGGGTTTATGATTTAGGGTTTTATAGGGTCTAATTTAGAGGTTTTAGGGTTGTTTGGGTAGTGTATATGTTTCTCTTCCTCACCGGAATAAAAAAGAAGATGACACACCAATGATGATGTGATTGCGCAATATCGGTGTACCTAGTATGCAAAAATGGTGCACAATCTTGTACACCATTGGTGGGTATTCGGTGCACCGATGCTGCACGATCGAAACAGCATCAGTGTGCTATCTTCATACCTATTGAATAAGTACTTTTGTACCCTAATATAATTTGATTACCTTAATTTGGTTAAATGTATTTGATGTAAAATTTAGTATTAATAATTGTTCGCGAATGATTGCAAAAAATAAAACGCAGTGCTGTAAGATTTGAAATCTTCATCTCAGTGTCCACCAAACCACCATCATGATTAGCCTAACGCAAGTTTCTGCCGGTTTTTAACAAGATGACTGGAGAGGACCTTCCACCATAGCCACCACCCTAACTTCCATCTTTAACCTCTGTCATTAACCAAACCACCAAACCAATATCCACATCTTCTATTTTTCGAAAAAGATGGTTAATTCATCGCCAATCCTCCCAGAACTCAAATCAAAGAAATATTGATAAAGAATTTCCACTATTGCCACAACAAAAAGAGATTCAAAAGGAAAACAATGTAAATATTTTTTTAGTTCTCACGAGATTACTGATTTAAGAACCAATCCAATATTTGATTAATATTCTCAACAACATCTCAATAAACAGTCCTTGCAAGAAACCAAAATATTAAAATCTTATTAAAATCTTATGTAGAAGCCACAAAGGTTATCTAAAAGGAAACTCATCATGTTAATATTAAGATTCGAGACAAGAGAGATCATAGGATAATTCAATTTTCTGCACAAGAAAAAGAAAATATATTATCTAATTCAAAATATACACTATTTGGTAAATTTTTATATTGTAAGCCTCAGTTATCTATTGTTCTGAAATTCTTGGAAAATACTTGGATAGTTTAATCTATTTGCGTGAGATCCTAGGTATATTTTGATTGAGTTTGATCAATACACTTCGTAATATAACCAAATATATCTAAAATTATGATACTTTTCGTGCTATAGCCTAGTCAATTGGAAAACCATTATCAGTTTGGGCCCCTCTCAAGAATAGAGATAAGTTTAACTATAGTAAAACTTAGATATAATTAGATGTTTCAAAAACTCTTATCACTAAAGTTTGGATTGACTTTGGTGACGATGATGGATTTTTAAAAGATATCTTATATGGAAACATACCACCATATTGTTTAGAATGCTTACATTTGGGTCATAAACCCACAGAATGCAAGAAACTAATGACTATTATAGATAAAAATAATTCAAGGAAGAGTTATACACATCCATTTTCTCTTTCTAATCAACTAGAAAACCTCTAATCAAACTTAAATTTGGGTTCCTAAGGTCAAATATATCATTATAAAATATACAGAATCAGATGGGCTAGTAAACAAACAAGAGAAAATATCATGTTTAAGAAATAAAAAATCGAATAGACTAGAATTCTCATAATCGAACCTCATCAGATGAAGGGTCATAATCTAAGGAACATTTACTCTTTACACAAACATCATATTTCTACAAAAAATAATTCAAAGGTATTTACCAACAAAAAAAAGAATTCAGTTCATGAAAGGTTTGATGACAACCATACAACAAAAATAAAGAGCAAGAATATCTTAGAGGATAGATATAAATAAATTATTAAATCTTTACAATTAATTGAAACATGTGCTATCTATTTATTCACCTAAATAGATAACCACTTGAAGCTTACATACATCTCATATTCTTGGTAATATTGAAGATTTAAAGGACTTTAAGAATATACTAAGTAAGAAGATAACAAAGTCTAAAGTAAAACCTCTTAATGTCTAATTATTACCAAATAATTACACTTTAAAGGGTAAGTTAGGCCATTCAATAGAACTTCTAAATGACTATCATAAGACTTGATTAGAACGTGAGGGGTGTAGGGAACA
Organism: Limnanthes douglasii subsp. nivea; assembly: GCA_036936605.1. Classification (NCBI taxonomy): domain Eukaryota; kingdom Viridiplantae; phylum Streptophyta; class Magnoliopsida; order Brassicales; family Limnanthaceae; genus Limnanthes; species Limnanthes douglasii. The sequence continues at coordinate 158,107,076 of JAUPFV010000001.1, forward strand.
AATGTACAATTAGAAGACTCAAAACTATTAAAATTCAGCTTGGATGAATTACTTTGAAAATACTAAATTTAAGCATTTATTATGAACATGATTAACTCACTCTCCTTTGTGTATAACTATTTCAGTTGACCACAATAGAACCAAATCTTCATTCAAGTTTCAAAATATGCAAACTTTGCGTAAAGATTAATTTTTGATAGTTGAGCAAAAGTGGAATGAAGATATGCCAAGATTACTTATTCAAATATTCTAGAATAAGCTTAAAAGACTAAAATTTAAACTTAAAAGCTGTAGTTGAGATATTTTTGGATTTTTTTACGCTATTGCAAAATCAGAAGATAAATTCATGTTTTTGGAAATATATTTTGAGGAAACTAAGAGTATATAAGAAAAAATAAATCTATCTAAACCTCAAGCAATTCAGCTTACGACTATGGAAGAATCCTATTGGGAACAAAAAAGTCATACTAATTGGTTGAAGAACGAAGATAAAAATACTTCAAATTTTTATAATTATCTCAGGAAGAAAATAAAAAAAAGATTCACCGCATTTTGTATAGAGATGCGTGAATTAAAGATCAATTTTCCTCAGGTAAATCTGCTGAGGATTATTTCAAGTCTCTTTAGCTCAACTTAATATAAATTTATTTTAGAAACTTCATAATATCATTCCAAAGCTCATTTCTGATTTCAGATAACAAAAAACTTATAAAGTTACCTTTAGAAGATGAGATCTATAACTCGGTTAAAAGATTGAGCTCCAATAGTACTGTTAGAGTAGATGGACTTAACATAAAGTTCTTCCAATTTTGTTGGTCTATAATATCCAAAGATATTTTTGGAACGAAAGTTGCATTCTTCCATGGTCACAATTTCCCTCAAGGTATATATATCACTGCAATTTTCTTAGTAACTAAGGTGGATTCCCTATAAACCTAGAATGATTTTAGACCAATCAACTTCTCTACAGTGATCAATAGAATTATATCAAAGATCATAAATCAAATGTTATCAATTTTACTTTATAAGATTATATCAGATGAGCAAATAAGTTTTGTTAAGAGTATGGATATACATGATAATATCTTTCTTACTCAAGAGATAACTCATGACTTAAATAGAAAAGTTAAAATGTAAATATGATGATTAAACTGGCATGTCCAAAGCCTTTAATATACTATATTTCAACTTTATTATAAACATTGTGGAAGCATTTGGTTTTGATAAAAGGTTCTTACATAGGATTAAGAAGTATATCAATTATGTTTGGTTTTCAATAATTGTGAATGAAGAATTATAAGGTTATTTCAAGTATACCAAACAAGTTAGACAATGTGATCTTATTTCTCCTACTATATTTATTATAGCTGAATAATATCTCATTAGAGGCCTTAAAAATCTTTTTGAAGACAATAAAGAAATAAAGTATTAAACAAGTAACTCTTTGGTCATACTTTGTCTGTCCTTTGTAGATGATTTCATCATTTTTGCAAATAGTTCTTCTCATAATATGAACATAATCAGTATGTTCCTACAACCTTACCAAGACAAGTCAGGTCGAATAATCAATAAAGAGGGAACCATATTTATTACACCTACAAGAATGTCTTAAGCAAGAATCAGGATAATAGAAAACAAATATGGTTTTAATCATATAAATCTTCTTCTCAAATACCTTAGTATTTCTATAATACAAATAATAAATCTTGTTACTTTGATGAATTGGTAACTAAAATAATAGAAACGATTCAAGATTGAGATAATAAGATTATGTGTTTTGGTGGAAGGTTAATTCTTATTCAATCAGTATTGATGGCTATACCAGTGTCTCACTTACAAAGCTATATTCTACTTAAAGTTGTAATCACCAAAATAGAGAGAATATGCAATACATTCTTATGGGGTTTTACTAATAGGTGAGGGACTAATATGTAATTTTACCATTTACGTAACCAATTTTATTGTGTTTAAGTCCTTGTGCCTATATATACTAGCCAAGGCTGAACTGAGAAAGGATTCTGACACTTGAGATAATCTACTTTCACTTCTTGAATTTCTCTCTCTAGAAATTACTTCTCCTAAAATCTCTCAAGTTCTATAAACTACTCGATTTTACTTTACATACCAGACATTATACTCACCAAATTAGCGACTTCATTGGGGACGATCACGATTAGTGCCTAAATTGTTCTCATTTAATTGCCTCTTCTTATTCTTATTCAAAAAAATAGTTTCGATCGAAAATGAATCCAAGAAACAGAGCTGAACCATTAGTTCGAGCACTTGATGAAACATTAATACGTGATTTGCAAGGAGCAAATGATAAACAGGAAGAATCTACTCCCGTTTAAAAAACTCAGTCGGATATTGAAGTGCAAATGAATCAACTAATAGACAAAATTACAGCCATGCATGAGAAGTATGACCAGAGAGAACAAGAGGATCAGTGAGCTAGGCTGAAATTAGAGGTAAGACATTTGGATGACAAAAATGACGTTGGTGATCACAAAGAACGGGTTAGCAGATTGTTTTGAACAAGCTGCGATCGGTTCCTTCGGGTAAGGTTTGAATCTAGGAAACATGGCTGATTCAATGACTTGAAAGAAGGCCATGACTTTTAGGGGGTTGTTAAATAAGGTGGGAAAACAGATTAATATTGGGGAAACAAAGAAATCCAGACTGCCTTGCCAGATTCGGTCCACTACTACAACATCAACACCTCAAGCTGCTAACCAGTCCGATTACAGATCAAAGGAGACTGGACAGGGATCTACCTGATCAAGGCAAAATTAGTCCAACCAGAATAAGAACCAACTGGTCAGAAATAAGAGGGGACCATGGGTTCAACCTGAGTGGTTTGCTGAATTGGGGGAAAGTGTGGCTACAATACATGATAAAACTAAGAACGAAGTACACTTTAGAAAACCAGCAGCGTTGCAGTCCTCCAAGCAAGTACCATAATGACATAACGCATGATACCCATGACTGTATAGCCTTGAAGCAAAATGTCCAGATCTTCATTGAGAAGGGTAACTTGGGGGGCATATGTGAAAAAACGAGGAAGGAGCAGACCAGATAATACACAATCGAATGCCAACACTCCCCGAACTGCTCCCTCAAGAAATTCTAGAACGTTTACACATGAAGATGCTATGGTGATTACTGAAAGGTTTGATGTAGACTCTGAGTACCTTGATCTGCATACGAGTCAGAATCGGGTGGGGGTAATAACAGACAAGATTAATATTATCTATGGTTTGATTAAATACTTTGAATCTTTAACTATCTTTGGAGGGGACACTGTAGCTGCACCTTCTAGTTCGTTAAAGAAGAGACATGTCCACAGTTTGACATCCAGTTGGATGGAAGAATATCACACACCCGTATCAAACTCCAGCTCCTTACATAGTTTTCGATGAGAATGACCTAAGAGACATTGCAGGGCCTCAAGAAGATGTCGTGGTAATAAGGGCATCAATAGTGGGAAATGATATACGTCGAATCCTGATTGACACATGCAGTTTTGAAAACATCTTGTTTTTAAGCTCATACAAACATATGAGAAACCCTTAGGTTCTACAACGTTCAAACATATCCATCGTAGGCTTCACAAGGAGTTCTGAAGATGTGACTGGGAATTCGAAGAATAAGTATTGTTGGGCAAATAATTTTTTAAGACAATGGTGAGAGTATTATTTATTGTGGTGGATTTCCCAACATCTTATAATGCAATATTTTGGAGGTCTTGGCTCTCCTGAATGCATGTTGTGGCATCTACGGTCTATCAGTTTTTAAAATACATTGTCCAGGGACAAGTAGGTATTGTCCGGAGCAGTCAAAAGGTAGCCAAGAAATCTAATGCAACAACCCTTTCCTCTAAGTCTGTAGAGGCAGTCAAGATTAACAGAGATTAGCAGCTATTGGAGCCTTCCACTGATGAGAATGAAATTGATGATCCTATGGAGGCTCCCAGTGTCATAATGCCTGTAGAAGAGGTTGAAATTCATTCCCTAACTAAGGAAAAAATATTAAAATTGGTACCAAGCTGGCACCAAGTTTGAAAGATAAGTTTTTGTCTTTTTTAATGAGTAAACAACATGTATTTACATCGTGCAATGATGATGTTACCGGAGTTCCATCTGATATAATTTGTCATAAGTTGTCCATACGAACTGATGTTGCGCCGACTCTACGAAGAAGAAGGTCATTCTCTAAATAAAAAACAAATGTGATTGTTCAAGAAAAAAGTCTCAGTACCCTTTATGGACCACAAAAAAGTCTCAGTACCCTTTATGGACAACCAACCCTGTTATGGTCAAGAAAAACAATGGCAAATGGCACATGTGTATTGAATTTACTGATCTTAATAGGGCATGACCCAATGACCCTTATCCTGTTCCTCGGATAGATCAGTTGGTGGATTCTACTTCTGGGAATAAACTGTTGTCTTTCATGGATGCATTTTTGAGGTACAACCAGATACAAGTGGATCCGAAGGATGAAGACCATATTATTTTTATTACAGAAAAAGGTCTTCATTGTTATAAAGTGATGCCGTTTGGATTGAAAAAATGATGGGCCACATATCAAAGGTTAGTAAATAAAGCCTTTGCTAATCAGAGAGACAAAAATGTGGAAGTTTATATAGATGACATGATTAGTAAAAATATTTGAGGAAGATGCGCAGATATCTGACCTTCAAGAAACTTTTTCCAACTTAGAGGCTGTGAACTTGAAGTTAAACCATGAAAAGTGTGTTTTTGGGGTCCGGTATGGAAAATTCTTGGGTTATATAATAAGTGAAAAACGAATTCAACCTCATCCGGATTAGCTCAATGCTTTATTAGCTATGGATCCTCCTCTGAGCACCAAAGAAGTTCAAAGATTGACCGGACGATGGGCTGCGTTTGGTGTGGTCTATTTCTACCTGAGGGTAATATAGTAAAGTGTTTAAAGGATGTTTGGGGTATTTTGTGGTGTTTTGTGTTTGATGTGGAGAGTAGAGAGATAATTAAGCTGTCTACTAGTAATAAATTCTCATTAACCTCATTAATGAAAGTGGTTGGGGTATTTATACTTAATTACTGACCCATGGGCTTATTGGGTTGGGTCGTGAAGTCGGGTCGAGCTTAAGGACCCATTAGTAATATAGTTTAAGGTGATTAGCAATTAGCTTAGTCAATACTTACTATATTTGTCATGTTCGGAATTTCATTGTGGTGGTTTAGTCCAACTTTCCCTTCAGATTTAATCATGGCATAGTGACTGTATAGTGACTCAAATAAACAAACTCATCAGCGTTGAACATGTTTATTTCAAGATCATGAGACAAATGCGTCTATTTTTTCATCTATTAAGGAATGTCAAAGACTTTAATTGGTCTCCACAGTGTGATCAAGCATTTCTTGAAATCAAGAAACATTTGTCTTCACCCAAGACTCTCTTTAAACGTGTTCAGGGGAAAAGCTCTACATATACTTAGTTGTATGAGAGTATGCAATACATCTTGTGCTAGTAAGAGAGGTGGATAATTACCCTTGTCCGGTGTATTACATTAGCAAAATTCTGTTAGATGCTGAAAGAAGATATTTGAAGTTAGAAAAACTAGTATTGGCCTTGGTAATTGTGGCAAGAAAAATGAGACCATACTTCCAAGCTCATTCCATTGTCTTCCGAACATCTTTTCCTTTGAAGAGTGTTCTTTAGAAAGGTAATGTATCAAGCAGAATGACCAATTCGTCAGTTGAGTTAGGTGATTATGATATTGATTTTGCGCCCTGAACAGCGGTTAAAGTCCAGTCAATGGCCGATTTCTTGGTAGAATTTCATGTTGACAGATCCCCCAGACAGATAACAAAAAACCAATCTAAGAAAGAATGGGTAGTCCGAACTGATGGCGGGTCTAATACTATGGGATGTGGGGCTAGAATTTGTTTAACTTCTCCCTACGGTGATACTATGTACCAGGCTATATGTTTTGGTTTCAGATCTTCTAACAATGAATATGAATATGAAGCAGCTATAACTAGTCTTAAGCTAGCCCTTATATGTGGGGCCAGAAGAGTCCGATTAATAAGTGACTCCCAACTACTTATTCACCATGATCGAGGGAAATCTGAAACAAAGAAAGAACAATTGATAAAATACTTGCTTATGTTGAGAGAAGTTGCTGCAAGATTTAAGAGTATCCACTATAAACACATCCCTAGATCTGAGAATACTGTGGCAAAATCTTTGGAAACCATACCTTATTTTGAATCTTACCCTTGGATTCTGATGTTAGAGTGCCCGTCAATACAAACAGGCCGAGAAAAAGGTAAAGAAAATGAAGAAAGTATGAGCATAGTTGGCATTCAGCCCAAGGACTGGAGGTATGATTTTATTCTTATTTATGATGGAATTTTGCCTCCGGATAAAGCCATGGCTAAGAAACTTAAGTACAAGTCTCGTGGTTTCCTGGTATTAAGGGAAATTCTTTACAAGAAATCTTTCAGCAGACCCCTCTTGCATTGCTTAGGATTTGAAGAATACAAAGTTGTGTTATCTGAACTGCATGACGGCGAAGGTTCCGCACACTGTGACTATAAATACCTAACCAGGAGAGTCCTATTAGTAGGGTACTACTGACCAACCATAATGGCAGATGCCAGAGATATGGTCTAGAAATGTGATCTTTGCTAGAGATATGGAAATGAAATTCATGTGTCAACAGTTCCTATGGAATCCATATCTGAATTGATACCCTTTGATAGATGGGGTTGGATCTGGTTGGGCCTCTTCACATGGCATTCGGTGGATGTCGAACAATCATAGTTTATATTGACTATTTCTCTAAGTAGATAGAGGCAGCTCCCCTAGCTGGAACCACATCAAAGGCAATTATTAAATTTATTTGATTTAATAGATGTTGCAGATTTGGGGTTCCCCGGAATATCTCTACAGATAATGGGCCACAATTCGATCGTAAAGACATGGAAACTTTTTGCACTTCCAGAGGAATTCAACATTTTTTCTCTTCTCTTTTCCACCCTCAAGAAAATGGGCAAGTTGAAGTTGTTAATTAGACAATCTTGTCTGGGCTGAAGAAAAATCTGGAGGGATCTGCTAGGAAAGTGGCCAAGCTATCTACAAGAAGTATTGTGGGCATACCGAACTACTCAATGGATTGCTACACAAGAATCTCATTTTGCTCTTGTTTATCGGACAAATGCAATCATACCCATAGAAGCTACTTTACCATCTTACAGAATCCAAAACTATTCCGAACAAGCAAATAATATGGCAGTTAGAAATTAGTTGACTCTGATTGAAGAAAGAAGAGTTAAAGCACATCTAAGGACAGTGAACTACCAGGGTTTGATGAGGAGAATATTTTCCTCCAAAGTTAAAATAAAAAAAATTCAACTAGGGGAAAAAGTCTTATGAAAAGTATTTTGCACACCAAGGAAAAACAGTTCGGCAAGCTGGCTCCAAATTGGGAAGGTCCTTATATGATATATGAGAGAGTCAAACCAGGAATATACATACTTCAAGACAAAGAGGAGAGAACACTAAAGCACCCATGGAGCGTTGAACATCTCAGGTTATACTTGGAATAAAACTCTCTTGTAAATATTTACTTTTTGAATGTCATTGTAAATATTAGGGGGGCATACTTTTTCTTACCCTAGTGGCGCAGGGAGGTTTTAATGAGATGTCTGAGTTTTTAAATAATATCTTATGCCTTCTTTAAAGTCTGGTGCAAATTTGTTTTTGACTTAACTATAGTATGGGGAGATCAGATATTAAATACCTATTAAACACCCCGGATCTCAAACGTCTTTGAGTTGATCTGATATTTTGAACACTTGATCACATTTATTAAACATTTGTGATCAGAATCTCTTAATATACTTATTTAACAGATTTGAAATATTGAAGACTGTTTAAACATCTTCAATGAAGAGTTAAACAAAATTCACATAAAGGGAAATATGATATTAAAGTATGATCGGAATAGACCCGATCCATGGTTCACAAATGTCTTGACCATTCAATGACTTTGATTTTTAAGAACATAAATAAAAAAAACAACACAACAAAATGCCTTTTCCATCCAAGGACTTTAGTTAATTTAGAAAAAAATACACAGCATAACAATACAACCTTAGGGCTTGCTCCCTTCAGGTTTTGCATCACTATTGCCTTTTCTTTGGAATTTTGAGTTCAACTCTTGAACTCTCACCAATTCTTTCGTTATCTTTGGAGTCTTCTCCGCTTAGTTGTGATTATAACCATCGGCCATCATATGAAAATGAAGGTCATCGTATTCCACAAATTTCCATAAAGGACCAAGAGTCCTCTTAGGAAAAGTCTCGTGAAGTAGTAAGACCATATCGGACTTGATTCCATCATCCTTTTTCTCCAAAAATTCCACCACTCCAGAAGCATACTTCTCTATCCTTACAACTATTTATTGAGCTTTCTTACTTACTAAGGAAGCGTTCTCATCTATTTTCTCCTTAAGAAGCTTCTCCAATTTAACTTTTTCGCCGGATAAAGCCTTGACAGTATTGTCTCTAGCTCTAGCTGCTCCTTCAAGGATCTGATCTCGTTGGAGAAAGAAGTTTCCAGTCCAGAATACTTGATTTTGAGATCTTTCTAAACATCTTGTGACTTTTGGATTTTGGCAGCTAAATCATATTTTTCCTTCTTTAAACATCTAAACATCCTTAGCCTCAGTTCACTTCAGGATGACATCTGCGAGAAGGGGAGTAGAAAGTTGTTCCCAAGTGAGGTCTCTATTCTCTGAAGTGTTCCACATGTGAGTAGTCACAAAGTTTCCTAAAGTGAAGTAGTTGTGCAAACTATTCTCCCATTTCTCCAATGCCCACACATTTGGCTTAACACAGGTGCTTTGGCTTGCCTCTAGATGATCTGAAAACTTCTTCGAAAAAATTGAGAGGAAACACAAGTCAGTTCGGAATGATAACACAACATTTAAATATTAAGGAAAATATAAATAAAGGCTACCTATACTCTTCCAGTGACTGGTAAATTGGCCTGGATTAGTGTCAGCTTTTATCTTCTTCCCGTTCTCCCATGCTCCACTGATGAACATGAATTGAGTCCTCCATGGTTTTTTAAGACTCCAGCAAATCATTTAGCACCTTGTAATCATTCTCCATATTGTAGTGTTAAAAATGGATATGGTGGTTCTTGCATAGACTTGCCACAACAACGAATTGCTCCATCGGGAGTGGGATTTTTGATAACCTTGAATCCATTATGCCAGCCAACAAAGTATACCATACATTCAGACTAAGCTGGCTTGGACATAACTTTATCAGGTGAAAATACCTGACTATCTCTGGATCGAAAGGAAACTGGAGTCCCTAATTCAACACCATGGTGTATACTACTCGCTCGTGAGACTTACAATCTATAAGAGTCTCCAGAGTGATTGGGATTCTCACCTTAACAGAATCTGGAAAGCCCTACTTTATTCTGATACGACCCAACTTAGCAGTATGGGTGTAAACATAAGCGATATTTTGAAAGGCTATCAGGTACTTCACGTTGACCTTCTGAAAATTTGGCCCCAACTTCCCTTCCAGACACTCCGGAAGTGTATCAGGATTGGATAGACTCACTTTAACTTTACCTTTCCGATCTACTGTAGTGTCCTTTGTCTGTCCGGACGCCTTGAAAGGAGTATCTTCTATACCGTCCTCCATGGTTTCTTCCATTATGCTTGACTGCTGTTTGGATGACTTAGTTTCTGCTAGGGGCTTTATCGTCTCAGAACTAGTAGGTTTCGAATAGCTAGGACTAGTTTTAGATTTCGAAGAGCTAGAAGTAATTTTAGCTTTGGATTGACGAATAATTCAGCGAGGGGTGTTTTTCTCAATAGACTTCTCTGCATCCGAACCCATTGCTAGGAAATGCGAAGGTTTCCTAACACTAGAAACTGCCTTTTCTCTAGGTAAGGGTTTTTGGAACTCTTGAATAGAGGAACCTGATTGAACATGAGATAGGGTTGGGACAAAAGGTAATTTTCTGACCTTTGATGTCTTTGATGACGATGAACCTTGGTCTATGTTTGCTTTTGGTCAATCGATTTCTTCACCATGAGAGGCATGAAGACCAGCTGTGATTCTCTCGTCTCTTGCAACTTTTCTCGCTTTCTCCAAGTCAGATAAATTTAGCCAACCTCATTTTACCAATGCGTTTTTGGCTATGAACATAAATATATCGAGACACAGTTTAAGAATAGTACCAGACTTTCTCTCTCTAAAAGTATTTATGTTCTTGGAGACAATAAAACAATATAATTGATTTATATAACAATGAAAATGTAGAAGTTTACGTAGGAGAAGACAAACTTATCAAAGTGATGATTAAGGGCCATAAGGTATGGGGATTACACCCTAAGTAACGTTTTAGCCTAGTAGGTACAAGAATCTAAGAGAAAAAATAGTTGAAAGGTCGAACCACAATTTGACGCGTGTCCCACGTCGAAAAATGACTTTTGGAATTCTTAATGGTAAAAATTGTCTCTTACAAATCTGACCAGAATGATTCTTGGGCTTCTTAAGAGTAAGGATAATTTTCTCAGTTCGGATACCAAATACCGATCGGAGGGTCACTTCAAATATACATCAAGTCCTATTTTTTCGAGTTAGCTCTTCCAAAGGTTCTTTGCAAGACTTAAAAGGGCCATTGATGAGGTCAGATAATTTTGACACTACTGCTTACCCCTATCCGAAGGGAAATTTGGACTGAACTTTTACCATGAGAAACCGAACAGGGTAAAATAAGTAGAATGTGACTAAGCTAGGTGTTAGTCATTTCATATCATGGGATAATGGGTTCTTAAAATAACACAAGCCCACAATCCGACCCGAAATACCTATGGGTCATTAATTAAGTATAAATACTCTAACTACTTTCATCAATGGCGGTGATCAGAATTTAATACAAGCACACCCCTTAATTATCTCTCTACATTTCATTCAAAACCTTAAATTCTCGAAACATTTTACAAAATTACCCTCAATCACAAATAATCCACACTAAAAAGAACTTGAGACATGTGCCAAACAATCAAGTAAATCTTCGAATTCTGCCCAACCAACACGTCTGACAAACAACAAAAATTTACCTCCTCAAACTTGGGGATATTCAACTCAAGCATCAGGGTACCAGTTGCATAAACTGAGGCCCAATCAATGGGTAATGCCTAAATATTATACCGATCTAACTGAAAATATTGCAGCAATCTATGAAAGGACAAAGGGGTATGCGAATTTCAAGAAGCCTGCCCCCGATAAATAGGCCAATGGAGAAGCGAAATAACAGGTCTTGTAGGTATCATAATGATATCGAACATGATACTATAGACTGTATTGCATTGAAGAATGAAGTACAGATATTGATTGAGAATGGAAATTTGTTGGCTTATGTAAAAAGACTAAGCAATGCGTCCTAGACTCCTGTTGCATCGACTTCGCAAGCAACAAATCCAAATGCACATGTAGAAAACTTGATGATTATGGATACAAAGATTGATGATTTCAATGCTGCATCAGAATATTTAGATGCATATCAAGATAGGTTGATTTTAATGGAAGTTGATGAACCAGTAAAACAAGGCCGTATTCAAAGTCTATGTGAGTACTTTGAGTCCTTGGCAATTTTTGGAGGAGATTTTATGGCGCGAAACACTGGCAGCTCTAGAAAAAGGCATATGGTGAGCTTAAATACTCAGATAGAGGGAGGGATGTCTACTCATTTATATGGTAAGAAAGACATTCCCTTTATTCTTTTTGATGAACATGATTTAAGAGAAACTGTAGATCCACATGAGGATGTAGTGGTTATTGGAGCAGAGATTGCTGGTATTGAAATTCGACGCGTGCTGATAGATAGAGGGAGCTATGTGAACTTTTTTTTCTTCAAAAAAACTTATGATAGAATGCACAATCCTCCTCAGATTTCCCAGTCAGAACGTACTATCATTGGTTTTACGGGATTGACGATACAAGTAATTGGGGAATTTGAGGGAGATGTGAGTTTGGGAAAGGGACCTTTCAGAAAGAAGGTTCAGGTGTTGTTCATGGTAGTGGATTTTCCTATAAGGTATAATGCCATTTTTGGAAGATATTGGATGCCGAGGATATATGGAGTTGTATCATCAATCCATTAATGCTTTAAATATGTCATCAGAGATCGAGTGGGGATCGTCTGAAGTGACCAAACAATTTCTAGAAAGTTTTATGCCATAACTCTTCGAATTCAAAAGTCAGGAAGTGGTGATAAAATGACTAGGTTGATGATCTGAGGGAAACCCCATGTTTTCAACAATAAGTGAAAATATAGAGAAATATGATTTTCCTGATGGAAAAGTACTTCGAATAGGAACCTTACTAACCATAGTTTTATGACAACAGCTTTTGCAGTTTTTATCTCACGATTTGGATGTTTTCGCTTGGAAATAGAAGATGTGATATGAGTTCCAGTTGAAGTTATATATCATAGCCTAGTAATTAATCTGAAGGCCACACTTGTTATACAAAAAAGGCGTGCTCTTTCTTTTGAGAAAACAGAAGCAATCATTTCTGAGGTGGATCATTTATCAAAGTTCGGACGTATAAGGGAGTCATAATATCCTTTATGGACAGTAAACCCAGTGGTGGTTAAGAAGAAGAATCAGAAATGTAGAATGTGTATCGAATTTATATATCTGAATCGAGCTTGTCCTAAAGAACCATTCTCGTTCCTCGAATAGACCAATTGATTAATTCCACTTCGGGAAATAAAATTTTGATCTTTATGGTTGCGTTAGTAGGGTATAATCAAATTCAAATGATCCAAAATATCAAGAGAGTACCACATTCATCACTGATTGAGACTTGGATTGTTATAGGGTTTGCTCTTCGGGTTAAAGAACGTTGGAGCAACCTATAAGAGATTAATGAAAAAAGATTTTGCTTCACAGATCCGTAGAAATATAGAGGTGTATATTGATGACATGGTGATTAAGAGCTCAACAGATGATGCATACTTGGAAGATTATAGAGGAGATGTTTTTTTGAATTTAAGGGCAAATAGACTTAAATTTAAATCCTGAGAAGTGTACCATTGGAGTTCGATTAGGAAAGTTTTTGGGTTATGTTATTAGTGAAAAGGGAATAGAAGCTGACCCAGAATAACTAAAAGTTGTGGTATCAAAGACGTCTCCTCGAACTATCAAAAAAGTGAAAATTTTAACAAGAAGGTTAGCTGCTCTTAACAAATCCATTTCTAGATTTTATAATAAATATTTTTCTTTCTTTCAAGTGTTACGAAGACCAAAAGGTTTGAATGGACCGTAGAATGTGAAGCAGCATTTTCAAGCCTTAAAGATTTATTATCATCACCAGAAATACTGTCCAAACCTCGAAGTGGAGAACATCACTTTTTATACATTGCAGTATCAGATTTTGCGGTAAGTGTTGTGTTGATAAGTGAAGATTCAGGAATTTTGAAGCCGGTATATTACATCAGCAAGAGTCTGGTAGCAACAAAAAAAGGTATTTGAAGCTTGAAAATTTAGCTTTAGCTTTAGTAGTGGCTGTCAGAAAAATACGCCATTATTTTCAAGCTCACAGTATTGAGGTTCGAACTTCATTGCTCTTAAAAAATATTTTGCAGTACCCCAAATATTTCTGAGAGGATGACCAAGTGGTCAGTTGAATTGGGATATTTTGACATCATATTTTTACCTCGAACAACAATCAAGGCTCAAGCCTTAGCATATTTTCTAGTTGAATTTCGATAAAAAGATCAAACGAAAAGATTAATAAAGAAGTTTTTCCAAAGGGTTCGATGTGGATAGTTCGAACTGATGGGGGTTCTAGTATTTTAAGATGTAGTGCTGGAGTTCAAGTGATTGCTCCATCTGGGGAAACAATGATTCAATCTATTAAGTTTGGCTTTCATGCATCAAATAATGAAACTGAGTTTGAAGCTGCATTAGCTGGTTTAAGGCTTGCGAACATCTGTGAGGAAACTTCAGTTTGTTTAGAGACCGACTCTCAGTTAATAGCAAAACAAGTAGCTAGACTTTTCGAAGCTGAAAAGACCATTTAATTTTATATCTTCGAGAGCTTCGAAATTTGAATCTTCTGTTTGAACATGTTACTGTAGAGCATATCAGCCGATGAAACAACACAGTTGTTGGTTATTTGGTAACAATGGCTTATATAAAAGAATTCCCTTGGATTTTATTATAGGAGAGTCCTTCAATTTTAACCCGTTCAGAGCAATGTGAGCATATTGAAGAGGTAATCGTCACTCCAGATACACTTCGAGGTGACTGAAGAACTGATATTTCTAGAATTTTTCGTTAAGACGAACGCTACATGAGGATATGAGATTAGCCAAGAAGCTGAGAGTAAGTCATTATTGCGATGCTTGAGTAAATAGGAGTCAACTGAAATTCTATTAGACTTATATGATGGATAAGGCTCAACATATTATGGGTTCAAGGCATTGACTCGTCGAGTTTTACTGGCAGGGTATTATTGATCTTTGATTATGAACGACGCTAAGAATCTAGTTCGAGGTTGTGATACTTGTCAAAGGTTTTCCAACTTTATTCATAAGCCAGCAGTTCCATTCATTTTTATTACCAAAACTGTCCCATTTGACACATGAAGCATAGATTTGGAAGGACCATTGCCAATGGCTTCTGGAGGGCGTCAAATGATTATTGTGGCAGTGGACTATTTTACAAAGTGGGAAGAAGCTGAACCATTGTCGGGGGCAAAGGCTAAGGATGTAATTAAGTTCAAAGTAAACAATATTTGTTGCCGCTTCAGGGTACCTTGAAAAATTACCAGAGATAATGGACCTCAATTCAATAACAAAGAAATGGATTCTTTTTGTGCTTCGAGGGTAATAAAACAATGCTTTTCCACACCTTTACATCCTAAAGAAAATTTTCAGGTAGAGGTGACAAACAAATCTATTTTAGAAGGTTTGAAGAATAATTTGACAGGGGCTGCAGAAAAATGGCCTAACTATTTGCAGGAGGTGTTATGGGCTTATCGAACAACTCTTAGGGAAGCTACTAAATAAACTCATTTTTTTAGCATATGGGATGGATGTTGTTAATCCTGCGGAATATACACTACCTTCTTTCAAAAGAGCTCAATATTCCGAGGACCTGAATGACGAAGCGTAACGAGTAGATTTAAACTTGATTTAAAAAGAGAGAGAGTTAAAGCTCATTTGAATATGGATCATTGTTAGACTCTCAAAAGGATTAATTTAATTCGAAGGCCGGAAGGAGGACTTCAAAGTGGGTGATAAAGTTCTATGGAAGGTATTCCTCCATACTAAGAAAAATATCCTTGGCAAGATGGCCCCAAATTGGGAAAATCCTTATATTGTTGTGGAAAAAATAAATCCAGGTTCTTATTTCCTTTATGACGAGAAGGGGAGGATGCTTCAACATCCTTGGAATATAAAACATCTAAAATTGTATTGGGAGTAACTATCTTTTGAAAATTTTCTTTTTTGAATAATTGGCACATTGTTTCCTACTCTGTTGGCCCATGAAAGTTTAATGAGGTGATATGTAAATATTCAAAGCTATCAATAAAAGTATTTTTTGTCCAATAGTTGTTTATGTATGCTTGTTAAAATTATTTTGGGAACCAGTCAAAGACTGATCATCTTTGAAGTTGACTAAGAGTAATTAATCTGAAGTGTTGAATACAATTTGCGAAGAGAAAACCATATTCGGAGTGCTACGTTCTCTAAACGCACTATAATATTCGAAGTGCTGCGTTCTATAAACACACTATAATATTCGAAGTGCTACATTCTCTAAATGCACTATAATATTCTAAGTTCTACATTCTCTAAACACACTATAATATTTGAGGCCCTACGTTCTCTAGACGCACCGTATTATTCGTAGTGTCACACACTAGTAAAATATTCTCACTTTAAAAATTATACGTTTAGTTGTGATATAAGTTGTATTTCAAAAGCGAACATGAATTATAAGGTTATAAATTTAGAGGAGAAACTATAACTTGTTGCATTAAATTTAATCCGATGATAAAAAAATATGTTTTTAAATGCCTAGTAAAAATGCCTCTACTAAAAACAAGTCATTCTACAACAGTTGAATGACAACTACAAACAAAAAAGAGATATCCAAGTCATTTCTCCTCAGAGATTCTTTCAGAAGATTCCCCTTATTCAGAAGTGCTTTCTTTAGATTCCGATGAAGAGCTAGGAACAAGATAAAAAGCTTCGTTTGGGAAACTTTTGATAGGAATATTCTCCCAAACGTTGGAGAGATTAGCCTTAGGAAATGTGGCATGTATGTAGCAAAAAAGACTAATGGATCTCTGTTCTTCAGCATTTTTGATGGCTGCTAACATGTCCTTTCCATATTCGTTCTCAGCAGCAAGGACAACGAGCCTTTTCTCTTTGTTGAAATGAGTTTTTGAGCATCCACATCCTCTACCAATTTTTGATTCCCTTCCTCAATCTTGTTGAGTGAAAGTTGAAGATCAATATATTTTCTCTTCTCTGTAGCTAATTATTCAGAGTGCTTAGATTTTAGCTGATCTGTTTCATATTGATGAGAAGTATTGATCTCTTTCTTTTCTTTTCGATGCACATATTTGAGATGATTCTTGAGATAAATGAGCCCTTTGATGAATTCTGATTTGGAAAATTGAAATCCATGGAATTGTTTCTCCACAAGGGCACCAAAGATGTCCCTCATTATTTTTTTAACAACATCAATTTTCTTATAAGAAACAATCTTTTTTGCCATATACCCTAACTGAATTCGAGTAGATTTAATTTATTTGGTTAATTTTTGTACAGCAGCTCCAAGATTGGCAAAGGTTGAAAAGAAAATGCAATTTCCTTCGGATGGATCTTCGAAAGGAAAGACATTGGACTATGAGCATGTATAAGAGCACTAGAGGATGGAGGCAAAGAGACCTCTGGTGAAGTTGCTTTGGGAGGGATATGAGTAGACCTTTTACCCAAAATTTGCAGTTGGTCCTGAAGATCTTGAACGAAAAGATCTTCATCTCTGACGAGCTCTTGAGATTGATCAAAGTTGATGAAGCTATCAGGATCAAAGTTATCATCACCGCGATCATTGTCTGCAGCATTATCTCCTTGTTGAGATCCTCCCTCTTCAACGGCTGCTTTATTTTCTTTCTACTGATTCTTAACAAGAAACAATTTCATCAGCATCAAAAGACACATCTTGAACGGTTTGAACAAATTTCTTTTTTTTCTTTCTTCTAAGGGATTTTTTTAGCCGTGCTCTTCTTTTTCGTTGCAACAATAGTCTTTTTTCTTTTTAGAGAAGGCTCACCTTATACTCCGTCTTTGATAATTGGGAGGTTCTATTCTGAAATTTTTTCTCGTCAAAATTTTTGGCATCATATCTTCTGAAGGGCTAGCAACAGATGTGTTAACCATCTTTTATTCTTTTCACCTTCTTTTTCTAGGGAAAATGGCTATCTGATCTGTTTCAAACATGCAAAAATACTTTGCAATGAGAGACCACTGCATTTTAACAACATATAGAGGATTGGGGGCCTCCATTAGATTCTCAGGAAGAGCAGCTCCCGCATTGATTCGCCATAGGTGACTATTGAGAAAGTTAATTAGAGATATGATTCCAGTAATAAAATAAAAGACAAACTGTTACTCCTCAAAATTAGGTTCAACTTCGATGGATTAACTTCAAAATTTATTTACCATTTTACCAAGCTTCTGAGATGAAGACAAATCTTTGTTTTGAAATTTTGTCTGTTTCCAACAAATCATCGATGATATTCAAGTCATCATCCAATGTTAGATAATAAAATAGAAGTACCGGTCCCTTCGATAATTTGGTCATGTAGATGAACTCTTCGATGTAAATGGGAATTTTGGCCAATCGAGAAGCTATAAACATAGAGAGTAAAGTGAACCAGTGATTGGGTGTCACTTGAGTTAGGCAGAGATCCATAATTTTGGAGTATTCTACTATCATGGGGTCTAGTGGAAATCGAAGGCCCCAATTGATAATTTCTAGGTAGACCACCAGTTCACCTTTTTTGCAATTTAAATGGGCTTCTCCTTCTTTGGGTAGACGAAGGATAATGTTGTCTCTTATTACCCATTTTTTTAGTTCATTTTCTTGGCTAATATATGTAAGAAACATTCTTCAACGCTAAGATATATTGTGCATCAAGAGGCTGTAGGTTTTCCCTGACTGATGCGGCTAGCTCATCGTAAAGTTTCATGAGAGATTTATTTTTCCTTATCCTAAGTACTTTTTCTTTTGGAACACCTACCACTGTTTTAATATTTGTCTCTTTCAAAACATCTTCTTATGTATCAGCTTCGATATTTGATTGTGTGGCTTCTAGAAAATCCATATCTTCATTGGATGCCTCATTTACGAGTCGAGGTGGATTACGTGATGGATTTTATTGAGACCCTGTTGTCGTCTCAAGAATATCCCTCAAAGGAGGATAATAGGTTGATGAATTCGAGGAGAGGTCAGCATCGTCACCCATGGCTATGAAGTTTTTTCTTTTTGGGGTTTGAGGAAGTTGAGTTTTTGTATGAGCTAAAACGGTTTCCTTGCGTAGTAGATGAGGGGGCTCGAAATTAACCGAGAAAGGATTTTCATTTGATATTCCCGAAGATGATTTAACTTGGGTTACTTTGTGATTGATTTGAGGATTTGAACTTGCATAAGGAATTCGAGGTGATGTCTTATTTAGAGGGGGTGATGTTTGAGGGGTCTTCGGTGTTTGAGTTTTGGATGACTGAATCTCTTCTACAAGAGAATAATTTGAAAAGGAAAGATGAGTCTTGTTAGAATCAAATTTACCGTAATATATTGTCTCTGTAGAAAAACCACAAGGAGAGTTGCTTATCAGTCTAACTGCTCTATATTCAATGCAATACAACTTGGAAACTTTTGAAATACTTTAATGGCTTATTTGGTATACTAATGGGAATACACAAAACAATATCTTATTTTTTTATCGAATTGATTTTGGTCTACTAAAAAGAATTTCACGTCAGCACAATTCTCCCACCTATAATATGTTTGGTTATATGGAATTCTATAAATAAAGAAAATACATTATATTGTACAAATCTTCTAACGAGAGCATACTGAAATAAAGATACAAGAGTAGCTTTTGATCAAGGATGTCTCAGCATTTAAACAAGCCAAAAATGGTTAATTGTTTTAAATGGAAACTCCCAATTTGTAATATAATCAAGCTTAGACTAATATATTATATAACTTGATTGGTGAATCCAATAGTGGTGGTCTATTAAGAGATAATAGAAGAGATGTCTTAGTGGTTTATGATTGAATCTGTGGAATTCAATCTCCTATTATTTCTGGATGCATGGTTCTTTTAGATAGGTTACTTATATTGAAAAAAAGGAAATTAGTCATCTTGACATTGAGACCGGCTATATCATCCTTATTGCGATGCTTTTGAAAGGAAAAGATCCATGGTTTTTGGCACCACTCATTGAATGTTGCACGAAGCTTAATCTTCTAGCATGAGTATAATACATATATATAACGAAATCAAGTGACATATTGGCTTGCTAAATGGACTTTTAAATGCATAATAAGACTAGATTTCAATCAAAATTAGGCTCTAGTCTTGCTAAGGAAAAATATACTACTTGAAAACCTAGAAGTGGGTTATCTAAAAGTTGATGACTGATAAAAAACTCTCAAATTATCAAAGTCTTTTGAACTTGTGAAATCAATAAATTATCTACTAAAATTATAAAGGCTACAATAGAATGTTAATATATAGCATACATGTCGAATGTCTGGGTTATACTTACTATCATCATCTGAAACTATCTCTTTCAACCTCCTCCCACAATCAAATTTGATACTCTGTCATTAATATATGTTATCAAAAGAAAGTGATTTATTTTTGCTCCATATGTACTTAGTCATGTGTTTATTTGAGTTAACTTTTATCTAATTTTTACTGTTTATTAACACGGGTGGTTCAATACACTAACCTATTTAAAATAATTAATAATTAATAAAAAAATAAAAATGAATAGTACATAAAATAAAAACTAGAACCTGCCTCCGAAACTAACGATTTTTTTTATTAACATTCTCTTGTTACGATGATATAAAAGAAATGCTAAAGTGTGATTTCTTTAAAAGAAAATGAACTTTTAAATGGGATGGAAAAATACTTGTACAATAGTAGCATATTCCGCACCATACGATGACAAATTAGTTTTATGTTCGAACAACTTTGAAATTTGAGGGCACCCTGTATTATATCATGAAATCGAAAGCTATCGTGAACTGATTGCAACCAACAAAAGATCGCATGCTTATCCGTAAAACAAGATAACCACATAAGGAGAGCAGCCCCTAGACCGGTCATAGAAAGTGTCTCTAGATAAGAAACAAAAACATACACATGTTAAAATTTAATATATATCAATAAAATTATTGATTAAATGTCAATAATGATGGTCCAACGCATAAGAATAAAAATATTGATTAAATGTGAATAGTGATCGTCCGACGCAGAAGAAACTCTCTTTTCTATATATATTCATACCGAACCACACTGAATAATCACAAGCAGAAAAACAAAAGCTTAGAGGGTAGAGAAGAGAAAAGCAGGGAGAAGAGAGATGAGTACATACGAAGGTATTTAGTAAAACTTGAAAGTCAGAGATATGACATAATTTTAGTTTACCTACTTACTTATATTTATTATTTATCTTTAGATGCAGCAGAACCTAAGAGTTCATGGCCAGAGCTTCTAGGAGCTAACGGAGATGTAGCTAAAGAGACTATTGACAGAGAGAATCCTAATGTCACGGCAATCATCATGCGTCCAGGAACGCCGGAAACAAGAGATTTCATTCCCACAAGGGTTCGCGTTTTTGTTGACGCCGATAATATTGTCATCAGAATTCCAATCATTCGCTAATTAACGTGTGAGAAGTAAGATCTGGTTTCATATAGCTAAATAATTCCTTCACACTTTATAAAGGATATAGTTGAATAATTCCTTCATTTTATTTTATGTAAATGAAGATTTGTTGTATTCCGTTCTATGATTTACTTTGAATAAAGCTCTTCTAAGGCATGTATTGTACCATTATTATTGTATAAAAATGTTTGTCAAACAATCGAATGACTCCTAATCAAGTTAAGTTCGATGGACTTCGTAATACTACAACGAACACCAAATACATGAACTCTAACTGAGTTGGAGGAGTTACAACTACAACAATTATATTATCTATTGCGATTACCACAACATCAATCGTACAACGTCCTACCCGATTTATTTTATGGACATATATAATTGACAATAATTCGTGTATTTACATGTAGCACATGAATTACATGGATCGTTATGCTTAAATCTATCACATTCCTTTTACACAACGAACAAATAAAGTTATCCTATCGGCGTTCTGGTCAATTTTGTTTCCACATCATGCTTCATTTAAAAACACGAAGGGAGGAAACGCGACCCGGGTATTCAAAATTACGTTTGCTAATGAGAACAGCAATAATGACGTATAGATCTTCAGCCGAGAGCTTTGAATGGTGGAAAATAACAAATTAGCATTTATGCATAGATTAATGCAATTAAAGGTTAAAAATAACGTATGCCGTAACAAAATACAAAATCAAAATATTTGACGGACAATCTAGTGTTGTTTTGTGGAAGATTAAGTTGATATATTATGTAGTACTGCAAAAGTTATGGAGAATAAGTTACCGGTAAAGATGAAAGAAAAGGAAATATATGACCTTCAAAAATAAGTTCGGTGATACTATTTATTTCATAATGAAATTTTTTGCATCTAAAAATGCTCGTAGACGTATACATCACTGTCGAACCACGACAAAATCTTGTGTTCTTTTCTTTTTCATTCTTATTTTGACTGTGTATAAACAACTACTGATAGAAATTGTATCATGATTTATAACAAAAATTACCCGCAAAACAATCACATATATTTTTAAAACATTTTTAATTTGAAAGATTGAGTGAATAGGCAAAATCATTATCTTTCGCATGGTCACTAGCATAACTCGACTCACCGGGTCTATTAAACTAGTTTTTTTACATATTTCGTCAATTAGACTATATCAATTTATCATGATGACCATTTGTTCTTTGCAATGGTGTGTGTCCCATATTGTAAAATTTCAGAATTTGTTCTAGCGAGCTTATTCTCATCACCTCATGAATCATGTTGATAACCATTTTGTCGCACCAATGGCCTAATATTTGTCACGATGGATATAAACCTCCATACATGTTCCTTCAAGTCATATTGACTCACATCCATTTGTGTTGAATATTTTATGGAATCATGTTCCTCAATTCGGAATATGTTTTTTTCAAAATTTTAGATTTTGTAATCCAAACTTATTTTTAAATTCATATTTTACAATCAATTACTTTAATAAAAATTCGTACAATGTGATATAAGGGTTATGATAACAATCAATTTATCTTATCTTGTCGTTGTTATTATTTTGTCATTGTTACAACACACTCAACTTCTTTACAACAAATTCAAAAACATATGGAAATCAATAACAAACATACAACTTTATGGTTCTAAATATAAATGTTATTTTGAAGCTTATCCATATGTTTAACCATGTGATTTCCACTATTCATTTTCTACTTTTTATACTTCATGTATATTCTTTATATATTTTAAATTAAGTTTTTAAATTCCATTTTATCAATTTGTTTGAAGTTACGTTTACTAACAAAACCATGAAAGACTAAACAGTTTCACTAAAGAAACTTAACATGCTTCATTATTTTGCTGATTGTGGGCATAATATATACTAATAATCAGCAATCACGAAAGATGGTGTAGCCTTTTGTACCAAAAATAAATTCATGCTAGGAAAATATTTAGGCAACACCAAAGACTTGTAGTTATTGGTTCTCCATACATCAAGAAGCTTGGGTCATTACTAGAGAAGTCACATTTTACAACAACCTGTAAAATAAAGAAATCACATTTAATCTATTGCAACAGAATTTTTTACAACCAGCTTGCAACATGTACCCCATGTTGCATCCTCATAGTCACTAACAGAAAATGCTTGCAATATTTGCAATATAATTATGCTGTTAATTTGATCATAATAAAAATAGGTCATGTCATGGAAACCCCTTGTGTAAATACATTGCAAAACATTATCTCAGTATTTAAGTCAAATTATTTAAAAGTGATTGCTAATGTAATTCAATTCCGTTGCAACTTATTTGAAGAATTCATTACAAATGTATATAGATTCAATTACAAACTAATTGGAATATTATTTGATGAGTTCGGATTATTCAGTCACAACTCCATGTGTTATCCCGACAAGGGAAATTCAGACTTAACTTGCCACTGAACTATCCGGACATGACAAAAGTAAAGAAATAACTAAACAATTTTTGACAAAGTTATGTGCTAATAACCTTAATAAGTAAATGCGTCATTAAACTTGACCCGGTTCCATAACTTGACCCGAAAGCCCATGGGTCCTTAATTAAGGGTATAAATACCCCAGCCACTTTTATTAATGAGGGTGATAAATATTTAATACAACCAGGCAGCTCAAATCTCTCACTACTAAACACCCAAAACATTTAATACTGTACATACTTTCCAAAATACTTTACAAAATTACCCTCAATCCAAAATAAACCTCACCAAGTTGGCGACCACAGTGGGAGGAGAAGGTGCCTGAATCTAGCATTCAAAACTAGCAGAAAGACCTGTTTGGATGGATCCGAACGAGCAAGCGATTCCACCACCTATGGTGGAGGTGGTTGGGCAAAACAATAAATATACCATCGAGGAACGACATACGTTAAGAACTGAGATTGAGGCTTTAAGGGCCATTAAAAAAAGCAGAAATAGGTTTAAAAGAGAAGTCAAAAGCATCAGTTATCCACCATACTCACAACCCTAGGGAAAATGATCCTTCAGCAAAGACTCATTTAAGTACAAAAAAGACCCATGTCAATTCCAAGAAGTCTCAGCAGTTCAAGCCGGTGGAAAGTTTAGATTTTGAGTCCTCTAGTAGCTCTTCGAACGAGGCTGAGCTTGAGGAGTCTTTGTCATCAAACATTGATGAGAGGAGGTCCAGGAAGAAGTAAAATCTAGTTAAGAAGTGTTCAAGAAAGAGAGATAGGCATGAGCGACTTAAAAGACATTTAGGCAAATGGTCATCCCACAGCCATAATCACAAGCATGTTGATCAGCTGCTGATTGATCCTTTTGCTTTCCATAATGAACCAAGTATTTTTGCAACACCAAATGAAGACACAATCTTTAGTCTTAGCAGGAATTGGAGACAATTACCATTGTCTTCCAAGATCCTCTCCAGAAACCTCCCCAAGAGGTTTCCTAGTACTAAAATGGAGAAGTATGATGGAAGTAAACATCTGGACAATCATCTGGGCAGCTCAAGAACTTCATGATGAATTTTGATGACGATGACAAACTTCTGTGTAGGGCCTTCTCCCAATCCTATACGGGAAATGCTCTGAAATGGTACAACAGTTTGTCTCAGGGTTGTATAAGAAACTTTGACACATTTTTGGGTTGCCTTCCGAAGGAAGTTTGTGAGGAGTAAATATGTTAAGGGAAATGAAGATACTATCATCCATTGTGCCCAAGAACCAAATGAGTCTTTAAAATACTATATAACTAGGTTCATATATAACAAGAACGGGTTAGATGATTGGTTTGAGCAAGTAACAGTAGCTTCTCTGAGACAAGGGTTAAACCTTGGGAATCTAGCTGATTCAGTGACAAGGAAGAATGCCATGGCCTAGGGTGGTTTGTTAAACCAGGTGGGAAAGCAAATCAACGTGGATGAAACTAAAAATACTAGGGTACACAGACAGGTGAGGTCTGCCCCAGCAGCTCCAAACCAAAATCAGTCCGGGTAAAAGGCCAAAGAAATCAGACAGGGGTCCAACATGGCCAAAAAAACTCAATCCCACCCAAATCTAGCTCAGAGCTAGCATTCCAGCGATAAAGAAGGTCCTTGGGTCCAACCAGAGTGGTTTGCAGAGTTAAAAGAAAATGTGGCAACCATTTATGACAATGTTAAAGATGAGGTTCATTTCCGGAAGCCAACAACACTTCAATCTCCGAGGGAAAGTCGTAATACTTGTTTTTGCCAGTATCATTATGATATTGGCCATAACACCGAAGACTGCATCGCTTTAAAGCAAGAGGTGCAAAATCTCATCGAAAGAGGCAAGTTGGGTGCCTATATCAAAGGAAGAAGTGGGAACAGGCCTGACAATGCTCCCCGAACAGGCCCTACGAACAACGCAGGCACATCGGCTCCGAAGGTGGCAATGGTGATCCATGAAAGATTTGATTTGGATTCAAAGTATCTGGAGCCTGACCCAACTCATAATAAAGTGGGGGTCATAACAGAACAAGTCAAAACGCTTTCTAGACTCATTAGTTTCTTTGAGTCACTTACCATTTTTGGAGGGGACACCATGACAACACCCACTCCTTCATCGAGGAAGAGGCACGTTCATAATCTAGCTACTCAGTTAGAATGGGGCATGTCTTCCTACCAGTCCCAAACTCCTTTTCCGTTTATAATCTTTGATGAGGATGATCTAAGGGATATTTCTAGGCATCGTGAGGATGTTGTGGTGATAGGAGCATCTATTAGGGGTAACGATATCAGACGAATTTTGATTGACACTGGCAGCTCAGCCAATATTATCTTTTTAAGTTCTTATAAGCAGATGAAAAATCCGGCCGTTATTCAACGGTCTAACAGAACCATTGTGGGCTTTACATGGAGCTCTGCGGATGTAATCGGGGAATTTGAGGAGGAGGTACTGTTGGGCAAGGGCCCTTTCAAAAATATGGTCAGAGTATTGTTTGTTGTGGTAGACTGCCCCACATGATACAATGAAATCTTTGGGAGGTCTTGGCTCTTTAGGATGCATGTTGTGGCCTCAATGGTCCATCAATGTTTGAAGTATGCAGTTCAAGGACAAGTGGGAGTGGTCTGGAGTAGCCAAAAGATAGCAATGGAATGTTATACAACTGCACTTACTCCTAAAACTTTGGAAGCAGTCCGGTCTAATAAAGAGTAGCAGTTATTGGGGCCTTCTGGGGGTGAGGGTCAAATTGATGACCTTAGAGAGACCCCTGGTGTTTTGATACCAGTTGAAGAAGTTGAAACCCACTCTATGGCTGAAAGTAGGAGTGTTAAAATTGGCTCCAAGATGGCACAAAAGTTGAAGATAAAGTTGTTGTCCTTTTTGGCAGATCACCAACATGTTTTTGTTTGGTGTAATGATGATGTGACCGGAGTTCCTTCAAGTTTTATATCACATAAGCTATCCATCCGGAGTGATGTTGCACCTGTTGTGCAAAAAAGAAGAGCTTTTTCTAAGGATAAATCTGATGTAATAGTCCAAGAAGTCGACCGACTTACCAAGATGGGGCACATAAAAGAGTCTCAGTATCCTTTATGGACTGCCAATCCAGTGTTAGTTAAGAAAAAGAATGGGAAATGGAATATTTGTATTGATTTTAGTGAACTCAACAGAGCTTGCCGAAAATATCTATATCCAGTCCCTCGGATAGATTAGTTGGTGGACTCGACATTTGGAAACAAGTTATTATCTTTCATGGAGGCCTTCTATGGGTATAACCAAATACAGGTGGATCCGATGGACCAAGATCACACTACCTTGTTACAGATAGGGGTCTTCATTGTTACAAGGTGATACCTTTTGGGTTGAAAAATGCTATGGCTACTTATCAGAGGTTGGTGAACAAAGCATTTGTTGATCAGATTGGAAGAAATATGGAAGTATACATCGATGATATGATGGTTAAAAGCTTAGAAGAATAATTGCACCTAATTGATCTTCAAAAAACTTTTGCCAACTCGACAAAGGTTAATATAAAGTTGAATCCAGAAAAATGTGTGTTTGGGGTGCAGTCCGGAAAGTTTTTGGGTTATGTGATAAGTGAAAAAGGGATACACCCCGATCCGGACCAGCTCGATGCTCTCTTAAAAATGGACCCCCTCGAAATATTAAAGAAGTACGAAGGCTAACAGGAAGATTGGCTGCTTTAAATCGTTCAATTTCAAGGTCTTCGGAAAAATGTGCTCCGTTATTTCAGACCTTGAAAGGTGCTAAAGACTTCAACTGGTCTCCACAATGCACCCAGGCTTTTGATGAAATAAAGAAGCATTTGTCTTCACCAAAAACCCTTTTTAAGCCTGTTGAAGGGGAAACACTTTATGTATACTTAGCTGTGTCAGAATATGCTATAAGTGCAGTATTGGTAAGAGAGGTGGCCAATTATCCTACTCTAGTGTACTATATCAGCAAGAGTCTAATAGATGCTGAGAAGAGGTACCTAAAGCTTGAAAAGCTGGTACTAGCCTTAGTGATTGCTGCTAGAAAAATGAGGCCGTATTTTCAGTCTCATTCCATCATCGTCCGAACATCTTTTCCACTAAAGAATGTTCTTTAGAAAGCAGACATATCAAGCAGGATGACCAAGTAGTCAGTGGTGTTGGGTGATTATGACATTGATTTTGTCCCACGAACTGCTATCAAAGCTCAATATGTGGTTGATTTCTTGGTAGAGTTTCATTCGAACATAATTTCTAAACAAGCTTCGGAGGAAAAAACTAAAAAAGAGTGGGTTATCCGGACAGA
Source organism: Limnanthes douglasii subsp. nivea (assembly GCA_036936605.1). Taxonomy (NCBI): domain Eukaryota; kingdom Viridiplantae; phylum Streptophyta; class Magnoliopsida; order Brassicales; family Limnanthaceae; genus Limnanthes; species Limnanthes douglasii. The sequence goes on from JAUPFV010000001.1 coordinate 158,134,861, forward strand.
TGGTGGATCAAGCACAATGGGTTGTGGGGCTAGAATTTTCTTAACCTCTTCATATGGTGATAAACTGTACCAAGATATATGCTTTGCATTCATGGCCTCTAACAATGAGTCTGAATATGAAGCGGCTATTGTTGGTCTTAAGTTAGCTTTTCTATGGTGGGGCTGAAATAATGATATTGATGAGTGATTCTCAGCTTCTTATCCACCATACTCAAGGTCAGTCCGAGGCTAAGAAGGAACAGGTGATCAAATACTTATTCGTTCTTAAAGAGGAGGCAGCCAACTTAAAAATGTTTGCTATAAGCATATTCCTAGATCGGAAAGTACGCTGGCAAATTAGCATACTCTGAGTCATACCCTTGGATTCATATACAGGAATGCCCATCTATCCAATCAGATCAGAACAAAGAAGATGAGGAAAGTTTGAGTATACAAGTAGTTCAACCTAAAGATTGGAGATTTCCCCTTCTTCGATATATCTCCGATGGGGATTTTCCTTCGGATAACGCCATGAAAAGAAAAATTAAACATAAAGATCGTGGTTCTTTTTATCATAAGGGAAGTGTTGTATAAAAAATCCTTCAGCAGACCTCTCCTACGATGTTTGGGGGCTGAAGAATCCCAAACTGTTTTATCCGAATACACGACGAAGAGGGATTAACAGACTATGGTTATAGAACTCTAACCCGGAGGGTTTTATTGGCCGGATACTATTGGCCATCAATAATAGAAAATGCTAAGGAATTGGTGAAAAAGTGTGATCCATGCCAAAGGTATGGTAACGAAGTTCATATCCCTACAGTACCTATGGAGTTTATTTCTGAGCCAATATTTTTTGCTCGCTGGGGATTGGATTTAGTTGGGCCTTTACCAATGGCGTCCGGAGGGTGCAAGACTATTATTGTAGCCATTGATTATTTCCCAAAGTGGATAGAAGAAGCTCCCTTGGCAGGAACCACTTCAAAAGATATTATAAAATTTATCTTGTCTAACATCTGTTGCAGATTTGGAGTTCCACAAAAGATAACCACAGATAACGGGCCACAATTTGATAACAAGGATATGGAGAGTTTCTGTGCCTCTAGGGGCATTCAGCATTGCTTCTCGTCTCCTTTCTACCCACAAGCAAATGGCCAAGTTGAAGTGGCTAACATGACCATTTTTTCCGGTTTAAAAAATAATTTAGAAGGTACTGCGGGAAAGTGGCCAAGCTATTTGAAAGAAGTGATGCGGGCATATCAAACGACTCTTAGGGCTGCTACTCAGGAGTCTCCTTTTGCCTTGGTGTATGGGATAGATGCAATTACACCTATAAAAGCAACCTTACCATCATACTTGGTCCACAACTATTCTGAACAAGTCAATAACATGGAAATTGGGAATCAGTTGGACATAATAGAAGAAACAAGGGTTAAAGCTCATCTTAGAACAACCCACTATAAAGGCTTGATGAGGAGAAGATTTGCTTCCAAGATCAAGAGAAGGGATTTTCGACCATAAAATAAAGTTTTGAGAAAGTTTTTCTTGCATACTAAGGAAAAGCAGTTTGACAAGTTGGCTCGGAACTAGGAAGGCCCTTATGAGGTCTCCGAAAAGCTTAAGCCTGGGACATATAGGCTTCAAGACAAAGATGGAAGAATTTTGAAGCACCCATGGGATATTGAACACCTCATGTTATATCTAGAATAAAAGTTGTGTAAATATTTACTTGTTTAAAGTCAATGTAAATATTAGGGGGCATACTCTTTCCTACCCTGGTGGCGCGGGGAGGTTTTAATGAGGTGTCCGGTTTTTTTTCAATAAAATATGATGCCTTCTTAAAACATTCGATGTGGTTTGACTACAATTCTTTTCAATTCTTCAATTTAATGCTATGTATCTTTGACAGATCGGATTAATCTGGTTGAATGATGACCATTAAATACATGTCATCGGAGATATTAAACACTCTCACTTGAAATACTTTTGAAATAATTGGGTCTCTTTAAACATTAGCTGTTAAAATTGAAAAGAAGCATAAAACAAATCAAAATTTGATAGATAAGCCTGTGCGGGTGCAAACCGGATAACGTTACCAAAGTAAAAAATATGCCTTGGCCATCCAAGAACTTTAAATGTTTTGAAAGACTTATCCGGACTCAATCCAGATACTATTATAAAAATGCTTTGGCCATCCAAGGACTTTAGTAGTTCACAAATTAAGAAAACACAAAAGATATTTAAAACCTTAGGGCTTATTCCCTTCGGATGTTCCTGCATCACCTCCTTTCTTAAGACCTCTGAGTTCGGTACTTGAACTCTCACCAGTTCCTTCCTCTTCATCGGTAGTAGATTTTATTCCACTGCTATAGTTGTGTTTGTCACCAGTAGCCATGGTATGGAACAGGATGTATTCATACTTCACATATTTCCATAAAGGAGCAAGGGTCCTCTTTGGAAACTTTTCATGGAAAAGCAGCACCATGTCAGACTTCACCTCAGCATACCTTGCTTCGAAGGAGTCTATCACCTCGTTGGTGTATTTATCAATGATGGCCTGAATTTTCTATTCCTGCTGCTTCTCCAAGTCTTCTTTCTCTTTGGTTACCTTATACACAACATCTTCTAGGGAAGTCTTCTCACCGGACAAGGTCTGGATGGCACCATCTTTGGTCTTTAGGTCCTCCCTTAATGCAGAAAGATCTTTCTCCAAACCAGAGCACTTAGTTTGAAGCTTAATACTAGCCTTCTCCGAAGTGGCCAACTTTCTCGATAGATCTTTCTTGTCCTTCCTCTATCCTTCAAGCTATTTCTTCAATTCCTCTATGCTCTGATTAGAATTAAAGAGATTGGCTGACAAAGACTCCTTGTCAGTATTGAGGTGTTGATAAGGTGGACTGGTTTTTCACTTGCCTCTCCAGATCAAGCACTGGTTGAATGTGACCCAAGAGGGAATAAGCCACCACATCATTCTCTCCGGAGACAGTGTAGGACTTGCCATTGTAATTTACCATATTAGAAGAGCTTGAAGGACGGAAGGGGCCAGTAATGTCATCTTTTTTCAGAGTAGTTAAAGTAAAGATCAATGTCTTGGAGAGCACTGATGTCTACTCCATCAATCCCTCATCCGGTACCTTCTCCGGATTGCAGACCGGTGGGAATCTTCTCTGCCAAGGTGGGGTCAGTTGGGTCTGATGGAGGAAGAAGCTCCGAAGGGAGAAGAATTATAAAATTAAATATAAATCTATATTAAGAATTAAGAAAACCAAAACCACTTTAATTGATAAAAATTTCACAATTAAAGTGAATGCTTTACCCAAAAGATCAGAGGTAGCGAAAAGAGCAGAAGAAGCCACTGATACAACTGGTGACCCATTACCTTCCTTAGTCGCCAAAGGAAACCCATAAACAATGGGTGACAGTGCAAAACCAAATCTGAAATTCGCACAGCATACGCATCTTGGTGATATACATATGAGGAGTAACGTCGTTACGCACGACTCGACGCACGTGCGGCTGGAAAGGGCCGAAGCAACCCATGTCAAAACGAAAGAGGAACTGACCGACGATAGAACAGGAGAGAACGGGCGACGACCATGGAGTCCGGCGAGGAGAAGACAAGACGTGAAAGACCCTCGAGAAACCTCACTCTCAACCTTGTTACCTAGAGATAAATGGACCAGCTTGAGGCTCCTCTTCCGAAAAATAGGGCAGCAGTTTACCGCACAGAGATCTAATATTTTTCGTGAGCTAGCCAGGGAAGAAACTTCTGAAAGAGAAAAAGAAGGTGTGAAAAGATAGCCAGACTTAAGGAGGGACAAAATATAAAAAAGGAACAGATCTGCTAGAATCTCGGGAAGAAAAAATCTTGGCATGGAAGAAATATCGGCAAACAAAAGTGTACCAAAAAGAGTAAGATTAGAACTGCCTAACGGCCTGAAACTACCAAGAAAGCTCAGATCCAAAAAAATCGGAAAAAGTAGTCGTTGAAGAAAAGAAGAGAACTGAACTTCTCTCTCTAGAGCACACGAGTTTTGTGATTCTTTTAATCTCATATCTCCTAAAACCACCAAGAATGCTCACATAAAAAAAAATCGAAAAAAGTAGTTGTTAAAGAAGAGAAGAGAGTTGAGCTTCCATTTCTAGAGCTCTGATGATTCGTTTAGGAAACTGCTTATCTGAATATGGTCTTTACTGCCTCAAACAACCAAGAAACTTCAGATCCGAAAAAATCGGAAAATAATAGTCGTTGAAGAAGAGAAGAGAGCTGAGCTTCTCTTCCTAGAGCTCACAAGACTTTTTTTACTACAATTATTTTCATATTATATTAGTATATACCGGTATTCATATAGCTTTTTTTCTTTTTTTTTTGAAATGGCCTATGTTTATTTTTGAAAATGTGTTATTATATTTTCAACTTTATTTATGATTTATTTAATTGTTAACTGGAATTTTTTAGAAAATTTAAATCTACTTGCTGCTCTTTTTGTTCGTTTTAAAAATCATTTAAGACAAGGACACATATATTAAAATGTTGTTTTTTATGTTTATTTTTATGGGAAATGACACACTAAGTACCTTCTAGCCAAACATATTACTATCTAGTACCCAAAAAAGGTTAATGCTCACTTAATACCCACTTTAATAAACATATTCCTTTTTAAGACCTAATTTTATTTTAATACCACAATTACCCTCAACCTAGTATATAAGGGTTAATTTGTGAAAAAAATGTCTTTTGGCTACAATATCATCACTCAAATTTTGAATTTTTAATTTTTGACACTCTCTCTCTCCTCTCTCCTAACCTAACAAAACCCGTTTTCCAAGAAGGGTCTGTTCGTTTCAAATGTTCTTGTCATGATCACTTTCTTTCCGACAACCATCGTTGGCCACCAGAGAACCTAAATATCATCCGTTCAACCAACTAACCACCGTTCCCGACCATTTCCGATCACCAGCGAGCAAACCACATCGACGAAACTCAATTTTTTAGCTTCTGTCAAACAGCTTCTTCAAGCATTGAACAAGGAAATACAGTTAATCTCCTGAATCTTGACTCAGAATTGTATCCTAATGACTACCACACGTATTGTATCTTCCATCTACACCAGAATTTGAATAAAGCTTTTGAATACACTAACAGAGTCTACAGAAACAATATACTAGTGATGTTTAAGAGCTGTGATTATGCCCCGACTGTGGACCTTCTTAATGAACGACTTGCTTAGTTTAAGCTCCAAGGGGGTGATCGTATTGCCAAAATTCTAAGCAATTTGCCACCAGAAAAGTATGCTCAGGCATACGCTAACGGCAAACGGTATGGGGCGATGGATTCAACAACTGCCTATAGTGGAATGTACAATGTTCTTCTTATGATTCAGATGTATCAACGTTTAGCAGAGGGTCTAAGCTGGAACACACAATTATGGTCCGAGTTTGACAAGCTGTTCAAATAGAAAGTACAATGTGGTCGAATGTGGTTAGTACGCAAGTCTTCTGCCGCTTATTTTGAGGTTTTATCAGACCCAGTCATGGTGGTCAACATCCTTGATTTCAAATATACATGCGGTTCTTCGAAGCAAGAATGTTTCCCATGCGCTCATGCATTGGCTGCAATATCATCTTTAAATGAAGATACGATGACATTAGTAGAGCCCTTTTTCACTGCTGCAAATTTCAGGTCCAGTCATTCTTTTAACATACCGGCTATAACAGATTTCGCTGAAGCTACTACCGGCAATGATGATGGAGAGACAGTGGTGAATCCCCCGAACGTTAAAAGATGAGAGGGATGGCCAAGAAAAAAGCGTATTCCATCAAGAGGAGAGGTAACCACCAACTAGTCCTGTTGTGGTCGCTGTTTCAAATCAGGACACAATAGGAGGTCCTGCGATGCTCCGTTCTGAACTTATGTTCATAGTTTTTGGTTCTTTTAGATTTTCATAGATAAACACTCCTTATCTTTCAATTTGTATGTTTGGAAACTGTAACATTGATATGTACAAGGTCTGGTTGTATCGTTAATTCTATTCTTAACCAGTGTTGACATTGCTAGATAGGCTATGATTACAATGCTAGATACTCGTTATATCATTCGTAGTTGCATTGGAATTAAGTTTCTGATTCCAAATTTGATAGAAACGGTGTAATACCTTTACGATTGTAGGTATACAATGATATTGCTAGATACATGTATTTGAAGTTCCTAGATACATATTTTTCTAGGAATTAACATTCCAGTAATATGAAGTACCTATCAGCCAAATCTAACATTACTAGATAGAGCATATTATCTCTGCGATTTTAAGGTTAATATCAAATTAATAGATTAGTTATATTTAGAATGCGATTTCTGCCTCTATGTTTCATTTCAAACACATATGATCCACGCTAGTTTTGTAGAATTAGCTTGCATCATTGGTTAGTCAAATGTTCGCGATTTACGGCTACTCTAGACTGCTAGATTGAAGATACATCTGTTACATTGGTGTTGCTAGATATGTGTTATCTACATTGTGATTTACGTTGATTCAATCTAAATGTTTAGTTTGTTGTTTGTCTGCAACTTTGATGTGTACCCTGGTTATCCATGCGATTTACTAGTTAATTTGGTGATAACATTGCGATTGTCATTTGTAACTGCCTTTACAACTGCTCCACGTAATTTCTTTCTCTGAAATCTTTAGTTAGAGTCTTAAAATTTGAACAACATGCAAACTAATATAGATAACACAAATATAGATAACACCAACATATTTTTTGAACATCAATCATGGCAGTACAACTGCCACATACAACAACCCTCCCAAAAAATGGAACTTCTCAGAGGGTTCATTTTTTTTTCAGACCATCAAAACATAAAAAGAAAATACAAAAAACATAACAAAAACATAGGGAAATGATGCTGCATGAACTTCCATAAACCTAATCAGAATCCATGTCGTCGTCTTCGTCATCAGACCCTTTAGATTCCTCCTCCTCTTCTTCTTCTTCTTCGACTTTTTCATCATCTTCATCTTCCGACTTCTCATCGTCGGCTTCATCAGAGTCATCGTCCTCTCCTTTTTCAGAGTCCCAGCTATCCCGTTGTCTCTTCCTTTTTGGAAGTTGTTCAGTGTCGGACTCGTAGCTGTCGTCCAGTGACCATGAGTCCCACGAAGCGTAGTTTTCTTCGTAGTCGGAAGAATAAAGGGAGCAGTCATCCTCTTCGTCTGACGAGTACTCCGAAGTGGTTGTTCGCTTGTATGCCTTGTTGTCTAAGTAGTAGTTAGAAGACCATCTGTCGTCCGACGAGTACCTTGGTGTGACTGGGGAGGAGGGGGCCATTTTCAAGAGTGGTTTTCTTGCAAGGTAGTTTTAGATGATTTTTTTGCAAAGTAGTGTGAGATGAATAGGCTAAACTCTCATACCCTACTTATAGCCAAAAACAATGCCCAAGGCTAAGTCCCATCTAGCAACTCCAATTAATTACAAAAATTTAATTGTACTCGTCTAATTAATGCATGTAATGATTCAACTCATCTACCTTTGTCTTTTCAACTAACAAGCTAACTAATATGATTAAAATATTTATTTTTAATCACTGATGGATGTAGTTAACAGTCATTTCGATCTCATTTAATTTACTCGTCTCCCAATAAACCTATCCAGCAGTCCAGTAATATAATTGGTCCAACATTAATATGTCATTGCGATTTACACCCGTTTCACACTGCTAGATAAACCATATGTCACATTAACAAACACAAAAATATATCATTGCTAGATACCTTATAATGATGTTGCTAGATATAGCATCTGGTGAGGATAATTATCGCATGAGGGTAGGCTTGTAATTTGTTTGGTGTTTTGTGGAAGTATGTGGGTGTTTAATATTTAGAACAGAGTCTAGAGGGAGAATTAAGCAGCCTAGTTGTATTTAATTTTCATTACCCACATTTAATGTAGGTGGTTCGGTATTTATACCCTTCCATCTGGGCCTTATGGGCTTTCGGATCATGTTTAATGGACCCGGGTCAAGTTCAAAGACCCATGAGCTCTTAGTAGGAGAGCAGGCAACTTAGTCAAGAAGTGTTTAGGGTTTTTAGTACTTTTGTCATAGTCCGAACAATTCAATGGGCTGAGTGTTCGAAATGTTATGTCCGGTCCGGAGGCCTTGGACCGATCTGTCACTGTCTGGGGAGTAAGAAGAATTCGGACTCATCAGGAGCCCCTTTTTTAGGTGTTTGTTCAAATATTTTCGTCAAAAACCTGAAAAACAGTTCGAAGTCAGAGGTAGTTTTTCCCGGGCAGGTCTTTCAACTTGGGCTATGGCTTTATCCGGACTGATAAAGCTTCATGAATCTAAAACGGTTTTTGCTTGAGGTTGTGGGACACGTGTCGCTTTCTGGTTGGTTGCTTCAGCCATTTTTTCACCTTGAATTTCGAACCCACCTTCTTCGAAAAGCAACCTCTTAATTAAAGGTGGTGATATCAGCGCCGTCTTTAATCATTACCAATCTTTTCGAATTCTCCTAGGAATCAAACTCCTTTTTCAGATTTACTATAAATTAAAACACTTTCTACTGTTTTACCATCTCTCTCAAGTTTACTCTGCAACTTCTTAAAACTTTCTCTCTAAAGCAAAAATTTACCCAGATAGTTTATGTTTACAGCGAGGAACACACTGATCAAAGGTGGGTGGCTCAACCTCTCTGAATTAGAAAAGGCGCAAAAGGTCGAAAGGGAAAGACGCATCGCAGCAGGACTACCCGTTTCGCCCATCGACAGACCAGTAACTTCAGCCACATAGTCGGATCAAGGCTCTTCTTCCTCTAAAGGCACCAAGCCGAAAAGGTTATTCCAAACCAATATCTCCCCCATTATCTCAGGTTCCTCGGTTCAAGAATCAGAACCTGTGTTTGAGCCAGGCGTCACTGTAACCAGTTTCAAAAAACCCTCCCCCTTCATAGCTATGGGGTCAGATACTGAGCACTCCCCTAAAAAACTAGTTGACCGGAGAAGAGGCCGGTTAGTTAAAGGCCAAGCTTCTAAGAGCACTCATTCTAAATCGGGTGCTAAAGACAGCAGCACTGGGTCAGAACTGCCCATCATAGCTCCCAAGGACAGACTGTCCAGTCCGGAGGGCACCAGTCCAAGTCTTCAAAGAGAAGCATCTGCATCAGAGCCTCAACCGGAGGCCAGAAGCCAAAAGAATACTGAGGCCCAACAGTCTGGAGACCAGGCTGAGCGAGATTTGAACCCTCCCCCTACTACTGCTGCTGAAAATCCTTCAACAATTATGGAGGAAGTAATGGAGGACTCTGTTGAAGATGCTCCATTTGAGTCTGAGCCCTCCGGTCAGACCAGTAGTGCTATAGTTTCCAAAAAGGACAAAGGCAAAGAGAAATTGTGCTTGAGGCATCCGGATCTGCTGGAGAGTCTTGAAGGAAAGGTGGGGCCTTGTTTCCACAAGGTCAGCGTTAAGTACCTCCTCTCCTTGCAAAAGATCAACTACGCATTCATCCACACAGCTGAACTGGGTCGGATGCGTACGAAGTGGGGAATACCGGAGAATGTGAAGATCAGGATCCCCATACACCCAGAGACTCCCATGGACTGCAAATTAAGCGAAATTGTCATGTTCACGGGGCTATTCAATTGGGGGCTCAGACTCCCACTGGACCCAGAAATTGTCAGATACTTCCATCTGATAAAACTCTGTCCGAGCTAGTTGAGCCCCAACGCCTGGTACACCCTCATGTCCTGCATCATGGCTTCGAGGCTCTCCGGGATTCCTCTGTCAATGGAGGAGTTTGCTGATGTGGCCAGTCTTTGTAGAAACCACCACATCCCCTTTTACCATTTCAATATGGGGGATAATTTCAAAGCTGTAGATGATTTGTTAGAGGCGGAGAGGAATTGGAGGACCCAGTTCCTGTTTGTTAGTGGTGCTTGGGAGAACGGAAAGAAGATCAAGTCTGGAGTGAACCCAAGCCTTCTCAGAAGCAGGTGGAGGAGTGACCGTAAGTCTCCTGCTTTATATTTTTGTCTCTCTCTCTTTTTTTAGAGTTAGTTTAAACTAATTGGTCTTACTTTTGCCTCAGCAGAACTGCCCAAGGAATTCAGTGATTACCTGAAAACCGGGCAAGCTACTTGCACCAAGATCAATGCTTGGGCTGCTGAGAGGTGGGGGAACCGGTTCCATGCTGCTTTTACCGGAGGCAACTTGGCAAGGTCTCACTTGTGGAACACCACAGGTCGGAGAGACTTGACTTGGGAGGAGCTCACCACTCAGCCTCCTCCGGATGTTGTGCTTAAAAGCACCCATGAACCAGATGGGACACTCTACTTGCCAGGCCATGGCAAAGCCCCAAGCAAGATGAAGGGTAAAAAGAAAGGCAAGAATGTGGTGGGTGGAGCTAACCCTGCTGAGGCGGAGGAGGATGCTCCAATAAATCCGGAGGGGCCAGTCCACAGCCAAATTGATGCTGCTCTCTTGGAAGTGGTGGAGCAGGAGACTGAAAGGCAAGAAGTGCACTCCCCAAAACCTCCGAGGGCTTCCAAAAGAAATCGTAAACAGGGAAGTGAAAGCAAAGACAGGGAGGCCAAGAAGAAGAAGACCTCTAAGGGTGACGAGCTTTCTCTCCGGGCGCCGGAGCCTCCTTCTCAAGCTGATCCTACTGACCCAACACAAGCGGAGGAGATACCGGGTAACTTCCATACCGATGAGGTCGAAGGGGGAGATCTCAACATTGATGGGGTAGACATCACCGGTCTTGGTGGGCTTGGTGAGTACTTCATCAATATTCCTAGAGATGACTTTGCTGGGCCTTACCTCCCTCCGAGCACCTCAAACACAGTCACTTTCAATGGTAAGACCTTTATCGTTTCAAGTGAAAGGGATGTCACAGTCCACTCTTTATTAAGCAATGTTCAGCCTGTACTTGCGTTGGAGAAACAAGTTCGAAATCAGGCAGACATCATCAAAGATCTTAAGTCTGAGAAAGAGAGGCTGTCCGATGACCTTCGCGCTGCCACTTCAAATGCTGCCATTCTAAAGGAAGAAAACGAAGAGTTAAAGAGAAACCAAGAGGCAAGCACCACAAAAGTCACCACATTAGAGGACACCATCACAGAGCTCAAAAAGAAGCTGTCCGGACTGGAGAAAGATCTTGCCACCTCTAAGGGGGAATCCAAGGCCAAAGACCAAATCATCACCAACTTGACCAATGACAAAATTTCTCTTGAGAATACAGTGTCCAAGGCTGCCGAGGAGAAAGCTACTTTGCTAAGGGAGCAGGAGGCCAAGATCCAAGCCAAGATCGACGCTTATGCCAACAACATGATCGACACCCATGAGGAAATGTATGCCAAGGTGAGGTCTGACATAGTTCTACTCTTCCATGAGAAGTTTCCGAAGAGGAACCTAGGGGATTTATGGCTTCATGTTGAGTCTGATGACCTCCCATATCATACAATGGCCGAAGGTGACAGGTTTGGCTACTCCAGTGCCTCGTCATCCGATGACGAAGAACGTATCGGGGAGAGCCCAAACGAAGAGATAGATGATCCTAAGGGAAAGAATAAGGTAAATGAAGCTGAACCATCTTCAAAGGCTCAGCCTTAATTTATGAACTACTTTTTTACTTTTTATCCAGACTAAAGTCCTTGGAAGGCCAAGGCACTCTTTTTTGTAAGTGTGTCCGGTATTTGACCGGATAGGTCTTTTATTCTGTTTTTGACAATTTGAAAGTCCTTGGAAGGCCAAAGCACTTTAAGTTATTTTAATGAATATCTTTGTTTTGTGCAATTCTCATCCTGTTACATAGTATGTCCCAATTTTGATGGCTAGAGTTTAAATATCCCTTAGTTATTTCATAGTGAGAGTGTTTAAATTCTCCGGCTAGAGTTTAAATAGCCCTTAGTTATTTCAGTGAGAGTGTTTAAATTCTCCGATGACGAATGTTTAAGTGGTCATCATTCTTTTATTTCAATCCGGATGGTGTGACAAAGGACAAAACTAAAACACTTCAAAAAAATTTTAAGAAGGCATCAAATTTTATTCAAAAGCCCGGAAACCTCATTAAAACCTCCCCGTGCCACCAGGGAGGAAAAAGTATGCCCCCAAATATTTACATGGATGTTTAAACAAGTAAATATTTACACAAATGCTACTCCAAGTACATCCGGAGATGTTCGATATTCCAAGGGTGAGTCAAAACTCTTCTATCCTTGTCTTCTAGCCAATATGTTCCAGGTTTAAGCCTTTCAACAACCACATAAGGTCCTTCCCAAGTTGGGGCCAACTTTCCAAGCAGCTTTTCTTTGGTGTGCAGGAAGACTTTCCTCAATACTTTGTCCCCCGGCTGAAAATCTCTTCTTTTAACTTTAGAAGCAAATCTGCTCCTCATCAAACCCTGGTAGTGTGCAACCCTAAGGTGGGCTTTAACTCGTCTTTCTTCTACCAGATCGAGCTGACCTCTGATAGTCACCTCGTTAGCGCGTTCAGAGAAGTTGTGAACACGAAATGATGGGAGAGTTGCTTCTATGGGAGCTATTGCATCCATCCCATAGACCAAAGCAAAGGGTGACTCTTGTGTTGCAGCCCCAGGTGTTGTCCGGTAGGCCCACAAGACCTCTTGTAAATAACTAGGCCACTTCCCAGCAGCCCCTTCCAAATTCTTCTTCAAACCGGACAGTATAGTTCTGTTAGCCACTTCAACTTTCCCATTTGCTTGTGGGTGGAAAGGTGAAGAGAAACAATGTTGTATACCCCTTGAGGCACAGAATCTCTCCATTTCCTTATCGTCGAACTGTGGCCCATTGTCTGTTGTTATCTTTCGTGGGACACCAAATCTGCAACAGATGTTGGATAGAATGAATTTTATGACAGCTTTTGACGTTGTTCCTGCTAGAGGGGCTGCTTCAATCCACTTCGAAAAGTAATCTATAACAACAATTATAGTTTTGCGTCCTCCAAATGCCATAGGGAGAGGTCCCACTAAATCCAATCCCCATTGAGCAAAAGGTATAGGCTCAGCAATTGACTCTAAAGGAATAGCTGGGACATGAATTTCATTGTTGTATCTTTGGCATGGGTCACATCTCCTTACCAGCTCCTTAGCATCTTTCATGATAGACGGCCAATAGTAGCCAGCCAGTAAAACTCCCCTTGTTAATACCCTGAATCCACAATGAGCTGATCCCTCACCATCATGTAGTTCGGAGAGGACTACCTGAGACTCATCAACCCCCAAACAGCGCAGAAGAGGTTTACTATAAGACTTTTTATATAGAATGTCTCTTAGCATGATAAAACCACGAGCCTTGTGTTTCAATTTTCTTGCTAGTGATTTATCTGAAGGCACGACGCCGTCGGAGAGGTATTGTAGGAGAGGAAATCTCCAATCATGGGGTTGTTTCATTTGTACTTCAAAAATTTCTTCTTCTTTACCCATACCAAGTTGAATGGAGGGGCTCTCCAGCACATGGATCCATGGATACGACTTTGTATATGCTATGGTTGCCAATGAATCTGCTAACTCATTTTCTGTCCAGGGTATATGTTCATAAGTAACACTTTTAAACCTGAGTGCTTCATTTTTAAGAAGGAGTAAATATTTCACAAGATGCTCCTTTTTAGCCTCAGATTGACCTTGGGCATGGTGGATAAGAAGCTGTGAGTCACTTAGTAGCCTGACCCTCTTAGCCCCACAAATGTAGGCTAACTTTAATCCAGCTATAGCTGCTTCATACTCGGACTCATTATTGGATGCCTTGAAAGCAAAACATATAGCTTGGTACATTTTGTCACCATATAGAGAAGTCAAACACACCCCGGCAGCACATCCCATAGTGCTAGATCCACCATCTGTTCGGACGACCCATACCTTTTTATCTTTTATGTCAATAGTCTGCTCCGAATCTCTGTCGGAGTGAAATTCAACCAAAAAATCAGCCACAACTTGGGCCTTAACTGTTGTTCGAGGAGAAAAATCTATGTCGAAATCTCCCAGTTCTACGGACCATTTAGTAATCCTGCTTGAAATGTCTGCCTTTTGGAGGACGTTCTTCAAGGGAAAAGAAGTCCGGACGATGATAGGATGAGTCTGGAAATAAGGCCTCATTTTTCTTGCAGCTATTACTAGGGCTAATGCTAATTTCTCGAGTTTCAAGTAACGTCTTTCTGCATCTATCAAACTTTTGCTAATGTAGTACATCGGATGAGGATAACAATCCACTTCTGTTACCAACACAACACTGATGGCACAACTTGAAACTGCCAAATATACGAAGAGTGTCTCCCCGTCAACTGGTTTAAACAAAGTTTTGGGGGAGGACAGGTGCTTCTTGATCTCATTAAAAGCTTCATCGCACTGTGAGGTCCAATCGAATCCCTTTGCACCCTTCAAGGTTTGAAAGAACGGGGCGCACCTGTCCGAAGACCTTGAGATAAATCTGTTTAAAGCAGCTAATCTCCCCGTTAGTCGCTGTACTTCTTTAACATTTCGAGGAGGCTCCATCTGGAATAGAGAATTAAGTTGGTCCGGATCGGGCTGTATCCCATGCTCACTTATAATATAGCCTAGAAACTTCCCGGACTGCACTCCGAACACACATTTTTTTGGGTTTAACTTTAAATTCACTTTTACCAAGTTGGCAAAAGTTTCTTGGAGGTCTGCCAAATGCAATTGCTCATCCACACTCTTCACCATCATGTCATTGATGTATACTTCCATATTCCTTCCAATCTGATCAGCAAAAGCTTTGTTGACCAATCTCTGATAAGTAGCCCTAGCATTTTTCAACCCAAATGACATTACCTTGTAGCAATGAAGACCCCTGTCAGTGAAAAATGTAGTATGCTCTTGATCCTTTGGATCTACCTGGATCTGACTGTATCCGGAGAAGGCATCCATAAAGGATAGCAACTTGTTCCCAGAGGTGGAGTCTACTAAGTGATCAATCCGGGGGACGGGATACAAATCTTTTGGGCAAGCTCTATTGAAATCTGTGAAGTCAATGCACATGCGCCACTTGCTATTTTTCTTTTTTCACCAGAACCGGATTGGCAGTCCACAAAGGATATTGAGACTCCTTGATATGCCCCATCTTTGTGAGCCTGTCAACTTCTTGCACAATGACATCAGCCTTTTCCTTAGAAAAAGCTCTTCTCTTTTGAACCACTGGTGCTATGTCTTTCCGGACGGACAGGTGATGTGATATTACTTCTGTTGGAACCCCAGTAACATCAGCATTGCACCAAGAAAAAACGTGCTGATGATTCTTCAAAAACTTTAACATTTCATTTTTCAAAACGGGTGGCATCTTAGACCCTATCTTGACACTTTTTCCTTCTTCTAAACAATGTGTCTCTACCTCTTCGACCGGTATCAACACTCTAGGGGTCTCTCTGGGGTCATCAATTTTACCCTCACCCCTAGAAAGCCCCTCAAACTGCTATTGCTCGTTGATACGAACTGCCCCCAGTGTCCGGGGAGCCAGAGCTGTTGCATAACATTCTCTTGCAACCTTTTGACTGCTCCGGACGACTCCCACCTGTCCCTGAACAACATATTTGAAGCACCGGTGGACTTTTGAAGCTACTGCATGCATCCTAGATAGCCAAGACCTCCCTAGAATAGCATTATAGCAAGTGGGACAATCCACCACGATAAAAAGTATCCTGACCATTTTCTTGAAAGGGCCCTTGCCCAATAGAACTTCTTCTTCGAACTCTCCGATCACATCTGCTGAGTTGCCGGTAAAGCCCACAATTGACTTGTCCGAACCCTGAATTACAGCTGGATTTATCATTCTCTTGTACGTGGTTAAGAAAAGGATATTGGCTTAGCTTCCAGTATCCACCAAAATTCGTCTTATGTCATTGCCTCCAATAGATGCTCCTATGACAACAGCATCTTCGTGGAAAACAATGAAGGGGAATGGATTTTGTGATTGAGAGGAAGTCATGCCTCCTTCTAGCTGGGTGGCTAAAGTGTGTACATGTCTCTTCCTCGAAGAAGCAGTAGGAGCTGTCATAGTATCCCCTCCAAAAATTGTAAGTGACTCAAAAAACTTAATGAGCCCGGAGACCATCCTAGAACATTCTTCAATTGCACCTACTCTGTTTCGAGTTGGATCAGGATCCAAGTACTCAGATTCCACATCAAACCTCTCAATTATAACCATGGCTCCCTCCGGAGCAGCATTACTTGGACCAACCCGGTGAGTATTGTCAGGCCTGTTACCTCCTCTTCTTTTGACATAAGCCCCCACCTTTCCCCTTTCGATTAAGTTTTGAACCTCTTGTTTCAAAGCTATACAATCATCAGTGGTATGGCCAATATCATTGTGATATTGGCAAAAATAGTTATTGCGATGCTCTCTGGGAGATTGCAGTGTGGCTGGTCTTCTATAGTGCACCTCCTCCTTTGTTTTATCATAAATGGTGGCCACACTTTCTTTTAATTCTACGAACCACTCCGGTTGGACCCATGGCCCTCTCTTGTTTCTGGATTGTTGACTCTAAGCATGAGCAGCTGGCTGAGACTGAGCTTTGGCCCTACCATGCCCCGGTCCGGTCTCCTTTGCCTTGTTTCCGGACTGGTTCTGATTGGGATTTGTTGCCACCGGGGTAGACCTCACCTGCCTGTGCACCCTGGTTTTCTTCGTTTCATCGACGTTAATCTGTTTTCCAACCTGATTCAGCAACCCTCCCCGTGTCATGGCATTCTTTCTGGTCACTGAATTAGCCAAATTTCCAGGGTTCAAGCCCTGTCTTAAGGATGCTATTGCCGCTTGCTCGAAGCAATCAGCCAACCCATTCTTGGTGTTCACAAAACGACTTATATATTCTTTTAAGGACTCGTTTGGTTCCTGAGCACAATGGATTATTGTGTCTCCATTGCCCTTTAGCTCTTTACTTCCAACGAACTGCCTTCGAAAGGCCACCCAAAAAGTATCGAAATTCTTGATACAGCCTTGTGGTAGACTGTTATACCATTTCAGAGCACTCCCCGCAAATGACTGGGAGAATGCTCTACAAAGTAGCTTATCATCGTCATCAAAGTTCATCATAAATTTCTTGAATTGCTCTAAATGGTTGTCCGAATCAGTACTGTCATCGTACTTTTCCATTTTGGTGCTGTCAAACCTCTTGGGGAGGTTTCTGGACAGAATTTTGGAAGATAACGGAGATTGCCTCCAATTTCTACCACGACTGAATACAGTATCCTCATTGGGAGTTGCAAATATACCCGGTTCATCGTGAAAAGCGAAAGGATCCATCAGCATCCGGTCCACATGCCTCCGGCTATGAGATGACCCTTTACCAATATTCCTCTTCATCTTTCCATGCCTATCTCTTTTTCTGGAATATTTTTTAATCTGCTTTTGCTTCTTTTTAGTTCGACCCTTATCGCTGCTAGAGGATAAGGATTCTTCAACGCCCTCATCGTCCGAAGAGCTATCAGAAGATTCTGAGCTTGAGTCAGAGCTCTCCACTGGCTTAGACCGGTGAGACTTTTTGGAGCTGGCATGAGTCTTTTTGGTACTCACACGAGTCTTTGAAGGCTCATGCTCTCTGGGGTTATCGGTGTGATGGGAAACTGATGCTTTGGATTTTTCCTTCATGCCCATCCTAGCCTTTTCTGCCCTCGGAGCTTCTATTTCACCCTTCAGCCTATCGCGCTCTTCGATGATGTATTCATCGTTTTCACCCACCACTTCGAGCAGAGCTGGTGGTACTTCCGGGGCGTCCGGATTCATTTGGAGTGACTTTTCTTGCTGGTTTCGAGTGCTTGATTCAGGCACCTTCTCCTCCCACTGCGGTCGCCAATTTGGTAAGGATAATTATCGCCTGAGGGTAGGCTTGTAATTTGTTTGGTGTTTTGTGGAAGTATGTGGGTGTTTAATATTTAGAACAGAGTCTAGAGGGAGAATTAAGCAGCCTGGTTGTATTTAATTTTCATTATCCACATTTAATGCAGGTGGTTGGGTATTTATACCCTTACATCTGGGCCTTATGGGCTTTCGGGTCATGTTTAATGGACCCGGGTCAAGTTCAAAGACCCATGAGCTCTTAGTAGGAGAGCAGGTAGCTTAGTCAAGAAGTGTTTAGGTTTTTTAGTACTTTTGTCATAGTCCGAACAGTTCAATGGGCTGAGTGTTCGAAATGTTATGTCCGGTCCGGAGGCCTTGGACTGATCTGTCCCTGTCCGGGGAGTAAGCAGAATTCGGACTCATCACCATCTAAACATTCCTAGATACAGTGTAACGACTTTGATAGATACAACATCCAAAAAGTTGCTAGATGGGTTGTAACAAGGTTGCTAGATTGGTCTTATGAACATTGTTAGATGCAGCATATTAACATTGCTAGATGCAACGTATGAACATTGCTTGATGCATTATATTAACATTGTTAGATGCATCGTGTAAACATTGCTAGATGCCGCAAAAATAATGGTAGATTGGGTTTGCAGAGGTTGATAGATACACCCGCATAACATTTCTAGACATGTTATAAAGACATTGCTAGATACATTATAATAGGATTGATAGATACAATATTGTGACATTGATAGATACAGCATTGTGATATTGCTAGACATGTTATAACAACATCGATAGATACGCTATAAAGAGAATGATAGATACATCATTTCAACGTTGCTACATACGATACAAAGACATTGGTAGATGCAACATTATAGAATTGCTAGATACATCAGTATAAGATTGCTAGATACGATATAAAGACATTGCTAGATACAACAGTATAGGATTGCAAGTGATGTTAAATTTATTCATACAAAAAAAGTGGCAGGATCTCCCAAGATACTTTAGAAAAACATGATATTGGTAGAAATACTATAAAATTTGATAGTAATACTAAAGTTGGTAGAAATGACATTGGTAGTACTAAATTACACAACATTTTCGATATCCTTAACACAATGAGATACGTTTAAATTATTAAATAAGTTCTGAGTAATCGTCTAATACTGGCATCCATTTGTAACTGAATTAGACATCCCTTGTCCCAAAAAATGAATTACATGAAAACATTTCTCTAAACACTACCATCGTTTGTTTGTGTTTGAATCATTGAGAAAATGCTTAAATATTTCAGTTCTTGTTTCAACGGGCATTTCCTTTCCATATTTCAGAGGAACATACCCTATCTGAATGATGTATTTTGCGTACTTACAAACAAAAACACCGCAGTCAAGGCTCTCATTCTCCTGTTGTGGGATATCTCTTATTGTCTTGATTTTGTATCCACCTTTCACATGAGGTATGTATTTTTTTTCTTCATGCAATAGGCCAAATGCAAAATCAAGAAATGCATTGTTACATTGCGATTTACGATACTATTTCATTGCTAGATACGACTACTGTCATTGCTAGATACAACATGCGACATTGCGAGATTCAGTGAACCAACTGTTTGGCTGCAATTTTAATATCACATTGCTAGATACGTGGCCATGGGATTGCTACATATGGCCACAAACACTTGTAATATATTTTTAGCATATAATATTTTACCAGGGAATTGGCTGTATTTCTCGTCTTATCTGGAATGTGTTTGCTCCACGACAACAACGGGTTGTAGCTACTAGCAACCCCATTCTCCATATTTATAATCAGCAACGTCTAGTGGTTCACACCAGGTTTGTTAACGGTGCAAAGAGGAACAAGGGTAACGTATGTGTCTGATTTCATTGTTTCAAAAACTTTATCCACAATGACACACATATCTTCCTTGATAGCCAGTGTTTCCTGCAATTTTTTGTCATTACTATAGGAAGTAGATATTTGCAATATAACACAAATAATGCCTGATTCACTTACAGTTTCCATTCCACTTATTTGAGTAGCGCTGACCATATATGAATACTTATCGTCAAACCCTTTCACAGGGATTTTCCAATTTGCATCCTTGAGCAGCTTATATATCCAAGCATCTATGATCTATCAATTAACAATTAATTCCTTAAAACAAGTAAATGACAATGACTAAAAACAAGAAAGAACGCTGTATAGGTAGACAACGTCTAGTGGAATAACATTTACGGGAGACACAGCTTGTGATAGTTGTTCATACTTTTCTGCTTGTTCAAACCCATGGTACACCAACGTTTGTACAGTAGATTGGCGCTTGTCTTTAGGCGCTGCTGTTTGCACTCCCTAATAATGGAACATAAAAAAGTCATCAACATGCATTGAGATTTTAGTGCAAGACTCATTGCTAGACTAGTAATTAGCCAAGTGTGGCGATTTACACCTAATATACATTGCTAGATACAACTTAGCAGATTACCAATGTTGTGGTTGCGATTTGTTTGATTCAATCACAGTCTTTTTTTAGTTTGTGTTTACTAGACATCATACATTTGTGATTGCGATTTGTGCTATATGCATCTATCACGTAAAATTGAATCATGATGCAAATCATGTGTTAAAATTTTCTTACACTGTCAAAACAACATTTTCAAAAAACAACAATCCATCTTAAATATTATCCAACCTAGAGTTTGAATATTTCAAAACATGCAAAAATATAATACTAAATATTTATGAATCTTAACGATTTTAAGATCCACTTACATCTCTAGCCACATTCTCCACCACCTTCTCAGGGCCAGGTTCTGGCACCAGGACTTCTGTTGCTGCATTCTCCACCCAGTAGGTGCTTCTTCAATCTCTTTGGTTGAATCTGCAGTAGCCACAACTTTCTGCTTTTCAGCTTCTTCTTTATCCCGACCTGTCTCTACATTCCCTCCTTCCTCTACAGCTTCTTCGGTGGTGTCCACCTGTTGTTTTGTAGTTTTGGTTTCATCGTTGCACCCTTTGTCGAACAGCTCACTTTTGTCCACCACTAGTTCCTGTCCATCGACCTCGTTATTTCCAACTTTGTGTCCCTGTTCAGCTAAGACAATTTCATTTTGTACACCGGCAGCATGAGTTAGGGGTGATAAGTCTGTTGCCACATCCCCTTTCTCATTACCAGCGTTACAACCAAGTATGGTAGTCTCTTTATAATTCCCAGCAACATTGACAACAATATCTTCCTCTAACGTAGTTTCTGGCCTTGGTTCAACAGGTGTTTCAGAATGAACATACCCTCCAGCTCCTTCTAAGTTCTCCTCTTCAGATACTTCATTCTTGTTTGTCTCAACTGTCTCAAACTCCCTCTCTTCTTCCGCTGTTTCCTCCACCTCAACATGCTCCGCTTCTATTATTTTTGGGGTCTATGAAACTTGTTGGCTCCTCTTGGGCACAAATCCATGCCTGCGAGATTGGTAAATCACTATTTTTTTAACTACCTTCTCGCTAATATTCGCAGCCACAGTTTCAGTACTCTCCTTATCTTCACGGCAAAATGGCATTGATAAGGTGTTCAGTAGATCGACATCCTCAGCATCTACAGTTTCCTCTTCCACCTCGAGCTTCTGTTTTAGCTCATTTAACTCTTTCCTCAGTTCTTCAACCTGTATCAAACAAGCATACGAAATAGTATAAATGATTTGTAATACGTTCTTAGTCTATAAAAAGCATGGGAATACTCACTTCTTGGTTTCTCTGTTCAAGCGACGTTTTCAACTTTTTGCTCTTAACTTTCAACTGGTGCATCCCACTCCGCATTTTCAGCTTTCGGTTGTCGCGCAACACCGACTGTGACAACCCTCCAAAACTTAGAATACTTGACCTACGGTGGTTTTTCTTTTTCAACCTCTCGCCTTTATTTGTACCGATTGTCGACTTCTTATTCCCCATGAATTCACGCAATGTAACATCATAATTCTCTCCTTCTTCTGGTGGTGTTGTGTTGTCTTTAACCTCATTGTTCAAACTTCTTTAACTGCGTGTTCCAACCTCATCATAGACATGTTTCTTATGCCTTCTTATACTTCTGTTTGCAACAGACTTCTTTCTTTTCCGACTCTTTCGCTCACTTGTTTCCGCAGCATCTTCAGAGTTCCTCCCTAATTCAATTTCTCCAAAAGCGTCACATTCAGCCTCTGTCAACGATAGCTCATCGTCCATAACCTAAGAAATATAATTTGATAGTATAATAGACATTCAGCCTCACAATATCATAATCATGGTTGTGATTTACAAACAACTACAACTTCCAACTCATGTTACAGTGGATGCGATTTATTTGAGGTTACAGTTGCTAGATATGTTATAATACTAGTCATTGATAGATACATGGTTACGATTTAGGAACTGGGTGTAACTGCTGGAAAGGTTATATAAAATTATACATTTGCTAGATATGTTAAATCCAATCATTGCTAAGGGATTATCATATTTATCATACTTGGTCATCTCTCAGTTGGCTCACCATCTGGATCATTTCAAAAGTTGACTCCTTCCCCTCCAATCCCCATCACTTGTAACACCTAGGGATTATGTCTGGCCTTGGTATTTCAGCGTCTATCAAACTGTGCTCCATCAAAAATAGCTGCATACAATATAACTTAACATTCAAATACGGTTTTGAAAATAACGTGATAACATAAGCCATTGTACTTACAAATAGAAGAGCAACGCATCCGATCAATCTACCGGGATTCCCTGCCTTAATACATTTGTACAGTGACTTATGCAGCTTTTCAGCGAGGGATCTAGACCAATGATAGTCGTTTATTTTCTCTAGATTCTCCACGTAGAATACTGCTGTCCACCCGACGACATCGTCTGACACTGAAAAGAACAGTTTTGAGCATATGAAAAGTATCAACAAACGAGCAACGTCCTTCGCTTCGTCCTCCCTTCATTCCCTTATTACTTTCTCAATCGATTCCTACAAAATAAATAACATCATACTCATATACTGCAAGAACAATTCAAAACAGTTAAGCCTACTATGACATTGCTAGACATACACGAAGGCATTGCTAGGTACATGTAAACAAACAACAGCATACTAATATACTGCTTTCACATTGCTAGATAGAGTACGTTGCATTGCTAGATACGTGCAGAGTTTGGTCTCATACTAATATGCTGCAACAACAACTCAAAATAAATAAAAAAATTATAGATTTCGTTCACTTTTATCAATGCATTAGATACTGATTTGTCGTTCGTCGGCCCGCTACTCATTGTGCGCGGACTCAAAAAATATTTATGCATTAAATGGAATCGTTCTTAGCTCCGTCAGCAATCCGACCAATAAAAGCTCCTGTTTTATTCATTGGCATCTCCTCGTTCCTGTGTTTCAACCCAAATATGGCCTTCACATCCTTCGTAGTTAGCTTAACATGCATACGCCCTATCTTGAAAGCCTTCCTTTTCACATCGTAAAAACTAAAAATTTCCTCGATCAGGCTGTCGAACTTTTTCAGCTTCAGATTCTCGTTCCTTACATCGAACGATGTTTTCGGAACTGTATACAACGGTGTGTCTCTTGCAGCGTCTATGTGTTCTAATGTAATTATATCCCATCGTAGAAGGTTGATTATACTGACTAAGCCTGACCTGTAGAATACGGCCGTCTTAGTCATGTTTTCCTGTATATATTCCAATTTCAGCACAACTTAATCATAATCCGAACAATCCCGTAAGAACATCTATTTCAACCATCAAGCAATTAAACAAACAAACTAAGCAAAGAACATATACATTATCAATCAAACACACCACTGGTGCAACTAACCAAACAACAACATGAGTCTTACTTCAAGGCTACATTGTTAGACATGACCAAGATTAACTACTACATTGCTAGACGTGCAGTGTGTGACACTCAACTAATTACTGACATTACTAGATACGATCCTGCATATGAACCAAATACAACCTCAATCATATACATTGGTAGACATGGCTAACTGAACACGGCGCGGTTACGATTCTCGACTTACATAATAACTAACCACTACCATCGGTATTCTCCGATAGAACTATCGACACTATCATAACAACTCCGATATGAACCAGCCATGTTTAACTACTAACTATGAGACGAGATGTCAGGAACACAACAAAATTACAACACCAACAAATACCTTCAACGTAGAACTATAGACGAAACGAAAAAACGTCGCCGGAGAACGGAGAACTATCCAATACAGTACTTATATACAGTGGCTACTCTGGTGACGTTAATACACTCGACTGTGACACCTACTGAACTACATTGAAACGTCCGGCGACAATAAAAACTACGTCAAACTAACATGTTCGACATTAACGACGTCGGTGGCTCGACGATGGCGTCCTTCTCTAGCCGTTGATTGGTGCCGAGGAAAATGTTATCATCGCCGGAACGGTTATCGTCGACGAAACGGTTACAGCAGGTTGGGTTCAAGTTCGTATTTTGGGTTCGCTCTCGTTTTTCATGTTTCTCTCTCCTCAAAATTAGAAATGTGAAAGTGGAGGGAATTGGAACCCAAAAGTCAGGATTAGAAGGTGAAAAAGTGGGTTTAAACCAAAAAGCCCCTTTTTATACCATAGAGGGTATTTTTTGTCCAAAATATGATACCATTTTGGTATTTTAAAGTTGAGTAGGTATTTATGGGTACTTTTCTCTATTTTTATTTCATGAACATTTATTAAATTATATTTTTTTTATCTTTGCTATTCATCAAATGTGGAGTATTGTTTTGGATAAAACATATTAGGTGTTTTTTCAATCTAATAGATTTTTTTGCACTAAATTTTAGAGTGCAAATTTTAATTACAGATTTAAATTCAACCAAAATTTGGTTATAAAATTTCAAATTTTATTTTTCACACAAAAACTAAATCATGAAGAATATAAAACCATATCTAACCATTTTTTTAGTTATATAAAACACAAACCATGGATGAATTTTTATTTTTGTCCTTAATAATCCTTTATCTTTTGTTCACGCCCTTAATATAAGCCCAACTTACCTAAATGATTCTTTTGGTGATCTTAATCTTATTCCATCTATTCTAGTTGATCTAAACATTGAGCATGATTTGAAGATGGAAACAGAAGGTCAAGATTTTCATATGGGTAATTATTTCTCTATTTTTTTTTATAATTTTTTTTATGTAATCATCTCTTAAATTTTCAGAAACATACTCCATACTTATGAAAAAAATGTTTTTTTCAAAACCACTCTCAAAATACTTTCTTAACATTTTATGATCATACATATATATTGGTGTTCTCATAGACATTAAATTTAATTAAATAATTCAAAAAATAAACCAAAAAAAAGAGAGTAAATTAGTAATAAAAAACCTATACGTCAGAGATATAGAATACGTTTATTGCAGAAACATGATTGAATTTAGAGACATAATTGGAACAAATAAAATATGTGCACACTATGAGAACACATACAATGAGAAAGTGGAATTTTTTAGTAAAAGTGGCGGACGTAGGGGCCTGGAGGGGCGCTAACCCCGCTTACCATACAATATATGTTAATTTATATAGTTAATTTTGGGATAATAATTTTTTTTAATGAAAATTTTAATTTAAAAATATGAAATAATTGTTCTTTTAAGGAAAATTATAAATTAAAATCTTGGATAATAACGGGTTTATGGAAAAGTCTAAGTATAAATATTTATTAATTGGAAGATTTTACGCATTTTTATTTTTTTATTCAAAATATTTTTTTTCAATAATTTGTTTAGATTTTATTTGGTTTAATCATCATCTCCCAAAATTGATTTCTTTTTTATCTTTGTCTTCTTTTATTGTCTATATTACTGATTTTATTTAAAATTTAATGGATAATTGTTTGTCAATGAGAGATTGTAATTAAATAAATTTAAAAGGAGCGATAAATTAAAAAACATAAAAGAAGATGGAAATTGCAATTAGATAAATAAAAGAAGATGAAGATTTAGTTAAATAACTTAAAAAAGTTGGAGAAAAAGAAGAAGATTGAAAATTTTAATAAAATAAATTATAGAATAAAGAGATTATAATTAAATAAATTAAATCAAATAAGAAAAAAACGATATTAAATAAATAACATTTTATAACCAAAATTCAAAGTTACATATATAGAAAACTTACATATTAAGTACATTTATTTTTTAGCTATCAAATTTGTATTTACTCCCATCCTATCTTTTAAAATATTTTTTAAAATATATTTGAAATAAAAATTCTCATTTTATTATTTTATATTTATTAAAATATTTTTTTATTAGTAATATATTATGATTTGTATATATAAAATAATTAATCTTATTTTTAATATTTTTTTTATAATCAAGGGCTTTTATTGAACAAAAGAAAATTACAAGCCAATAAGGCAATTTAACACAAAATCAAAACAAAGATTCGCGCGAAATCCACTTCATCTTCAACCTTCAGAATCCCAAATCGAACCCTAATTTCTCAGCCTCAAATATCCAAGATTAATACTTTCCAAGAAAACAATCGCTCTCAATTTCACTGGAGCATTGAATTTATCAAATTCTAAATTCAATTTCTTATCAAGAACTTCCTTCGCAATCCAATCTGCACCCAGATTTTGTTCTCTAAAAATCTGATTTACCACCATTTCAGAGTTAAGAAGCTTTCTACAACAACGTAACAATGGCTCAAGGTACCAAGGAGAATTACCAAATAGAAGTAAGTTTACCAAGATTGCAGAATCGATCTCTATATCAACCCTTGTTAACTGTAATCTTTTGCAGGTTTTCAAGCCTTCAAACAATGCTCGACATTCTGCAGTTAAAGGAGATCATTTACCAAACAAACAACCAATACCAACCACCATTTCGCCATTGCTATCTCAAATTAAAACTCCACCAGCAGACTCCCCAGACCAGGTACAAGCTCCATCAACATTCATCTTATATCTCCCCTGTTTGGGGTTTTTCCATTTCAAGTGTAGTGCTTTGAACCCATAATTGGTTTGAGAAACACAACCTAAGATTAAGGCTTCACGATAGAATCTGCCCCAGTGTTTTCTGTTTAAAGCTCTACTTCTATCCAGACTAGATAATATGTACATAACATGACTGATTATGGAAGTAGAACTAGCTGTAACATTCTGCATTTTCTTCTTATTCCTGGCTGACCATATACACCAAGTTATAATTGCAGGTAGAATTGTGAAAATGTCACAAACTTTCTGAGCAGACCAATACCACTTCATTACAATATGGGAGATAGTCATAAAAGGTTGAATTCGAACTCTGAGGATGTCACTAAAGTGCTTCCAAACAATCCAAACCTGCTGACACTGAACAAAAGCATGGTGAGTAGTTTCATTATTTTCACAGTGAACACACTTTGAAACCAACTGAAACTTTCTAGACTGCATGACTTCATCTGTAGGAACCCAATTATGAAAGACTCTCCAAAGCAAAAACGAACACTTTCTAGGGGAGACAGAATTCCAAGTTTTATCATAAAGCTTTGAGACACTGCCTTTAGATCTAATGTAGTTCAATGTGTCTTTAGTACTAAAGGAACCATTCTGAGACAAAGACCAAAGCATAACATCTTGCTTATTAGAAAGAGTAACTTCTTTTATTTTGGCAATGTCAGTTGATGTTACCATAGTTCTAAGAGTTTCCAAGTCCCACGAACCATTCTGCCAAAACTGACTAACATGATTATTACCAGACTCCCATAAGTTTCTTCTTTCATTATCAGTGTTAACTTTTATAAATGGTCTATCAGAGCACCATTTATCATACCAGAAGCTAATATGCCCTTGACCAGGCAACCAAAATATGAAACTCTCAGTTTCATCCCTAACCTTCATAATAGTTGTCCAAGTTTTAGATCTTTTATAAGGGGAAATTGCAAGAACAGGATGAATATGATTTCTACAGTATATAGATAGCATAAACCTGGCCCAAAGAGATGCTTTCCTCCTGAAAATAAACCAATTCTTCATTGCATATACCTGTTGCACATCTTTCAAACTGTTAACATTAAGGCCACCTTCTTTAAAAGGTTTACACAGATTTCTCCAACTAGTCCAATTAACAATTCTTTTGTCTTCACTACTGCCCCACAGGAACTTATTAAAGAGGATTTCCAATCTGTTGATGACACCAGTTGGTAATGCAGTATGCTGAAGATGATAAATGGGGAAAGCCAACAGCACAGACTGGATAAGCAGAAGACGACCAGCAAAAGATAAATGAAACTTATCCCAATCCAAGATCTTGCTCCTGACCTTAGAAACAACAGATTCAAAGTGAGCTACTCTTGTATTGTTTGAAATAGTTGTACCTAAATAATTAAAAGGCAAACATGAATGAGTAATCTAGCCAAGTTTCTTTAATCAATCTAAGCTTCTGATTATCAATTTTATTTGATACAATAATCTTAGACTTTTCATTGTTGATTTGCTGACCAGAGACCAACTGATAATGCCCCAATATGTCTTTAATAGCATTCATAGTAGCAGCATCCCCAGTAGTAAAAACCATGAAATCATCAGCATAGGCTAAGCAATCAATGCTCAAGTCACTCCTAGTCTTGTACCTGACCATAGAATGATCTTCAGCTTTAAACTTTATAGACCTAATAAGATACTCTTCTGCCAATATAAACAGACTAGGGGAGAGTGGATCCCCTTGTCTCAGGCCTTGAGAGTTAGGAAAGAAACATGTAATCTCACCATTAACAATGACAGAAGAGAAAACATCCTTAATGCAATTCTGAATTAGACCAACAACTGAGTTATTAAAACCAAAGCCCTTGAGCACACAAAGGAGAAAGCTATGATTAATTTTATCGAAGGCCTTTGTCATGTCTGTCTTTACAATAACATTACCATGTCTCCTATTACCATCAATGTCATTACACAATTCCTGCACAAGAAGAATTGACTCATGAATATTCCTGCCCTTAACAAAGCCTCCTTGCTCTTCAGAAATCAATTTAGGAAGCAATTTAGCCAGCCTGTTATTAATCAGCTTCCCCAAAATCCTAGAGAACACAGTGGTGAGACTAATTGGTCTAAAGTCCTTCCACTTATTAGGATTTTCTATCTTTGGAATCAAACAAAGAACAGTAGACTTCACCCCTTTAGGCAGCTTATAACCAGTAAAGAATCCCTTAACAGCCTTACAAAGATCAGCACCCACAATCTTCCAACAAGTCTTATAAAACACAGCATTGAATCCATCAGGTCCTGAAGCAGAATCAGTCTTTAAACTCTTCACCACCCCATAAATTTCAACATCATCAGGCACTCTAGTCAAGTCATTATTATCCTCATTTGTAACAAGACTGGGAATAACATTCAATAAATCGGCTTCATTAACACTACTAGTAACAGGAGAAAAGAGATCCTTAAAGAATTCAACAGCACACTCCCCAATTTCTTTTTTACCATCCAGCCAACTATCACCATCTTTAATTCGATCAATTCTGTTTCTCTTAACTCTCTTCTTAACAAAACTATGGTAAGCAGCAGTATTTTTATCAGAGTCTTTTAGCCAAGAACAGTGAGCTTTCTGCTTCCAATATAACTCTTCCCTTTCAAGCAAAACCAGATGCATCTGTTTAGCTTTGTCCAACTCCAGTCTATTAATCTCATTAGCATCATTAATACACAAAGCTTCTTTACTAATAATACTCTCCTCAGACAGTTTAATAGCATCAAAAATATTACCAAACGTTTCTTTATTCCACCTCTTCAATTCAATCTTCAAATGAAACTGCTTAAGCCAAAAATCCATAATAGGATTACCAACCACAGATCTATCATTATCAGCCCAAGTATCTTCAACCTTCTTCAAGAACTGAGGATGAGTAACCCACATGTTTAAAAATTTAAAGGATGATTTCGATCTTTCAAGATTAGAAGTAACTTTAATGAGTATAGGACAGTGGTCTGAGCAACTCCTAGCCAAATGTGAGACAGAAGTACTATCAAAACAATCTAACCAAGCAGAGTTATATAACACCCGATCCAATCTTCTCCACTTAAAACCATTAGACCATGTAAAAGGACAGCCTGTAAAACCAGCATCCATCAAGTTACAATCCATAATACAACTATTAAATTCATCCATACCTTTCTGATTAATTGTTGAACAAGCAGCCTGCTCCGGAAGATTAGATATAATGTTGAAATCACCAAATAAAATCCATTCATGAGAAAGAACATTCAAAGCTCTAATCTCATCCCAAAGCACAGATCTCAACTCAGTCCTACACTTTGCATAAATGATTGAAACGTAAAAAACCTTATTCAAAGTAGGATGGACAACTTTCAGGTGTAACAATTGCTCACTATCAAAAATAATATCCACACCATAATCTTGAATCCAGAAAGCCCAAATCTTATTACTCAGATTACAACAAAAACCACTCATCTTCAACTTCTTTGCCAACCCCTCAATTTTATCAGCTTTAACAAACGGTTCCTGAACTGCAAGAAAACTAACTTTTAACGACTTAACCATAGACTTTAATCTTTGAATAGTTTCTTAGTTAGCAACACCTCTAGCATTCCAACTTAGAATCGATATAGTCATGTAATAGAAGTAGTTTTTTGAGTCCTTTTCAACTTCAAGATCTTAGAAGAAGTAGGACCTTTAGTACACATTCGTTATCTTCTTAGATTTTTTAGGATCATGCCTTCTTTGTTTGATTTCAGTAAGACTTCCTTTCACAGGGGAACTATCCAGGCTACCATCGTGAATCAAAGACTCGTGAACTTCTTCATTAAGAGACTCAAACATATTTTTCCTTTCCAGAGTCTTTAAAGCATCTATCAGCTCATCATCATTAACTAAGTCAAGAGAATCCTCTTCAACCAAGACATGTGGGATAGAATTATATTCCCTAAACTTAGAGCTATGACTACCAGACTCCTCAACGTTTTGGATGTCTTGATCAACATCAGTAGGAATTCTATTCACAACAACAGATTTTAAGATTCTACCAGCCTTTCCACACTTTTGAAAACTATCGGGAACATTTTTATCAGAAAGAATCTGAGCCTGATGACCACCAGAATCACTTTTAACCTGAAGCTGATCCATATCATTATCATTTACTTGATTTTGATTTTGATTTAAAGAACAAGATCCTTGATCTTGAACCTCTATACTGTCTTTCACCTGAACAATATTCCCCGTATCTTTTCCTTGAGGCAACATCATTTTCTTACAATTATCGAGTGACCAATGTGTGCACAATGCTTACAGTAAAGAGGGATCTTATCATAAACAAGTTGAAGCCAGTAGCTTTCAGATTCTCCAAACCTTACCTGTACTTTATGCACTAATGGCTTCGAGATATCGATTTCAACCCAAAATCTACAACAGTTTTGACGGGCTCTATTGATCGAAGGAACCCAGATCTTCAAAGGCGTGCCCAGAATCTTTGCTATTTCCGAAATCGTAGATCTGTTGAACAAGAACTCTGGCAGATTCGGCAAAGTAACCCAAACCGGCGTGAAAGGAGATTCAAGTTTTGGATCAAAATCAGGAGACCACTTCAACAGCCTCATTGTCTTATCTCCCAAAACCCACACATTCTTAGACCACAATCTTTTTAAATCATCTAACTCAGTAAATTCAACGAAGACATGCCTGAAATCCCAGATTGAGAGACTAAAACTGCCTTTGAAATTGAATTTCAATAAGAATTTCCTCAAACTCTCCATTGATGGCTTTCCTGAAGCGAATTTTGCCACCAAGGTATGTTTTGAAATCTCTAACAGACAATCTTTATCCTCAGCATTGAAAGTGATAACAGGGAACTCTTCATTTCGCGAAACATAGACTCTAGAATGAACAAATTCTTTTCTACTTGGCTTTAACAGATCAGCATATGAATCTTTATTGTTTTGCAGATTATCATAAACTTTTTCTTTAATTACTTCCTCATAAACAGGATTTTCAATAACATTACATTCATGATCCTTGTTTTCACCACCAAGTTCTCTGTTCTTGACAGAGACATCTTCAAAATTACCATCCTTTGATTTCCTAAGAACAGGAAAATCTTCATTCGAGCTATTGTTGAAATTAGTAGCCATCTTCACAAAGAAAGAGAAGAATCACTACAGAGAAGATGATAAGAAATCAAAGATTATTTACTCTGTTCTTGAAGAACAGAGTTTCTTGGAGAAGCATTCTCTTCCAATCTTATTTTTAATATGATAAGAGGCATATTGTTTTATTTATTTTTCAATAAAATAATTTATATAATTAATCTGAAAACATTTGATTTCAATACGAAATCGAATTACGCAGGATTCTAACGGAAGCAAAGGTCTTCGGAAAGAGTTTTATTTTACTACTACTCTCCTTCCTAGTGGGTCACTCTTTTCTTTAGTCAAACTTTCGAAAACGTCAAACTCAACACATGATGCGGCATCTGATTGGTCGCAATCATTCCTGCTGCGATTATAATCATTCTTTGTGTGCACTGAAGAGGAAGAAGAAAACAGACGTGGCAAATGAAAATCAGCAAATGTTTCCTCCAAATCCTACTACTACAAGTTCTTGCGGCTATTCTTCATGTTCAAGCCCAAACAGGTAATGATAGCTTCAGTTCAACTCACCAAGCATTTTCTTTAACGTTCTTTTGATGATACTCATTCGTCATGCCTTTTTTTTCACTTGAATTTTCAGGATTCATCAGCTTAGACTGTGGGTCGGTCAAAGGAACCAGCTACACCGAGAAAACAACAAACATAGTTTACATCTCAGACGAAAAATTCATCGAAACCGGCGTGAGTAAGAGCATCAAACCCGAATACAGACAACAATTCCAGCAACAAGGATGGTCGGTAAGAAGTTTTCCTCAAGGTAAAAGAAACTGCTATAAATTCGACAAGCTTAAAAAGGGAGACAGGTATTTGATCAGAGCAAGTTTTCTGTACGGAGATTATGATGATTTGAACCAAAACCCACGTTTCGCTGCCTATATTGGTCCTAATTTCTGGAATTCAGTAGTCATAGATAATGCTACTTCACCGCTCGTTTTGGAATTAGTTCATCTTCTTCCGTTCACCGGTTTTCATGTTTGTTTGGTCAAGACAGGAGATTCAACACCTTTCATTTCCTCTTTAGAACTAAGACTTTTGTCTAATGAAACTTATATCACACAAACCGGATCCCTACAAACTTACTTTAGGATGGATCTCGGATCCACCACCAATGTTGGGTTTAGGTGAGACATTTCGTATGGCGTAATCTGACATACTACTAGCTCTTCCTACTATCATATATTTGAAATGTGTCTCTATACATATATCTTTCAGGTTTGATAAAGATATTTTTGATCGAACATGGGAACCGAGAAATTCTCATGATTGGACACAGCTAAGCACTTCAAATCCAATCAACACAAATCTGTTCCACCCACCTGATATCGCCATGCAAACTGCTGTAACTCCGGTAACCCCGAGTGAGCCGTTGACTTTCAACTTGACACCGGCCGATAATACAACTAGTGAGTTTTATGTGTTCATGCATGTTGTGGAAATTCAAGAACTCCAAGCCAATGAGTCAAGAGAATTCGTCATTAAGTACAATGGAAGGAATATTTATGGACCTATAACTCCTAATTACTTGAGTCTCACCACTATATTCACACCCACATCCTTGGGCCCTCAAAACGGGACATATCATTTCTCAATTGAAAGAACTGAGAATTCCACGCTTCCTCCGCTACTCAATGCCATTGAGGTTTACCAAGTTAAATTTCTACCGCAATCAGATACAGATCAAAACGATGGTATGTGCTTGAGATTATAAATTATATAATCATTTTGGTTGATCCTGAATATGTTTGATGTGCACAAAACAACATAGTTAATGCTATGATGAATATCAAGTCGGTTTACGGGATGAACATGGTTAGCTGGCAAGGTGATCCCTGTGCTCCGAGGGAATTTGTGTGGAATGGTCTTGAGTGTACTTATAAAGACTTTAATCCACCAAGAGTCACGACCTTGTAAGTTTGTTCATTCCCTTTGGTGTAGATCATTTTACATATATATATATATATATTTTCTGAGTCGCCTACTCTATCAATCTATCAGGAACTTGTCATCAGGGGGACTGAAAGGGGATATACCACCATCCATTATCAATCTCACCTTGTTAACTACTTTGTAAGTGTAAACTAGTCTCTTTTCAACTTTTAAATCAGTAAATGAATATAAACTCTTGAGTGTTTTTTACGGGTTGTTAAAAAATTGCAGGGACTTATCAAACAATAACTTAAGTGGATCAGTGCCTGAGTTTCTATCTCAACTAACATCTTTGACCATTA
Organism: Limnanthes douglasii subsp. nivea; assembly: GCA_036936605.1. Classification (NCBI taxonomy): domain Eukaryota; kingdom Viridiplantae; phylum Streptophyta; class Magnoliopsida; order Brassicales; family Limnanthaceae; genus Limnanthes; species Limnanthes douglasii. Next base: position 158,169,050 of record JAUPFV010000001.1, read on the forward strand.
TGTAAGAGATTCACCACAAGAATTTGTTTTCCATTTTAGTTATTAACATGAATATAATATATAATGTTTCTTTTTTTCAACACAGAAATTTAAGTGGAAACAAGCTAAGTGGTTCAGTTCCGCAAGAACTTATTGATAGAACAAAGGACGGTTCATTAAAACTACGGTATGCACTGTGTGAACTCCATGTCCGCAATCCTCATCGACTTACTTTTTAAATGATTGGCCACCAGGCCTGGAGATTATATATGAATCTCATTCTGTTTTATCAACTGCATCTTAGTGTTGAAGGAAATCCAGGTCTTTGTCAGTCACATTCTTGCCCTAAAAGCAAAGGAAAGAAGAGCCTTCTTGTTCCGATATTGGTACTTGTGGCTCTAATGTTTGTGCTGGTAGCAGCAGTGACTATCTTTCTCATATATAGAAAGAGAAAACAAAGACTTCTTCCAGGTACAGAAATTAGTAGATACTGATTTTCTAATTTTTGAATAACTTATATTGGCTGTATCATAGATAACTTTCACCACCTGTGGATCATGCAGACACCAAAAATAAATTGGAGCGAAACTTGGAAGCAAAGAATCGACAGTTCTCTTATTCTAAGGTCCTGAAGATTACAAATAACCTTGAAAGAATTCTCGGTAAAGGAGGATTTGGAATGGTTTATCACGGTCACTTGGATGACACTCAAGTAGCGGTGAAGGTGCTCTCTGCTTCGTCAGCTCAAGGGTATAAAGAGTTTAAGGCAGAGGTAATGGATCATATATATCACATAAATTCTTAAGTCCTATTGTCATATTAAGTTAATCTTGATATAATACTTTAGGTGCAACTTCTTTTAAGAGTTCATCACAGAAATTTGGTAACTCTTATTGGCTATTGTCATGAAGGGGATAAATTGGCCCTTATCTATGAGTTTATGCCTAAGGGAGACTTAAACGAACATCTATCAGGTGACTATAAATGAGAAAACTTTGTTTTAAGCAACAATTTTGTATACTCTTTTATGGTCCGCAACAACATACTATACGTGACATAAGCTTTTGTATGATGTAGTAAAACAAGGGAGCAATATCCTGAGTTGGGAAAACAGATTACGAATAGCCACAGAAACCGCACAAGGTAACTAATTTGATGATTTTTTTGTTAAATTCATTTCTTTTCAAGACAACTTGTAACAATCTGATAGAACAGGGCTGGAGTATTTACACAATGGATGCAGACCTAACATAGTCCATAGAGATGTGAAGACATCAAATATCTTGTTAGGTGACAATTTCAACGCAAAACTAGCTGATTTCGGACTTTCGAGATCTTTTCCCATTGAAGGTGGAAGTCATGTACCGACAACACTAGTTGCTGGTACACCAGGATATCTGGACCCAGAGTAACTTACCATATTCACTTTTTTTGTTTTTACTATGGAACTTGTTATCTCATATGGTCAAGAATCTATCATTCATTTTCACAGTGCAGTTGTTGCATAGCTTGATTTTGAAACGCTTGTAAAAAGAATCATAGAAGTTTATGTATGTTACTTCGTGCAGGTATTATTTAACAACCTTGTTAACGGAGAAAAGCGATGTGTACAGCTTTGGGGTTGTTCTAATGGAGATAATTACAAATAAAAGAGTGATTGACAGTACTCGTGAAAAATCTCACATCAGTGATTGGGTCAGGTCCATGATTGACAAAGGCGACATCAACACTATAGTCGGTCCACTCTTACAAGGATGCTTCAATGTTAATTCAGCTTGGAAAGCCATCGAAGTAGCACTAGCATGTGTATCCCCAACTTCTAGTACAAGACCGACGATGACTTATGTGGTGACAGAATTAAACGAGTGTTTGGTAGCGGAAAAAGCAAGGATCCAGGGAAATGTAAACGATTCTATTGAGCTGAACTTGAATATTACCACGCAACTGCAGCCGACTGCAAAATGATAGATTGTATCTATCCATGATACAGCCCGGAGTTTTAGGTTGACCACATTATGCATTCTTCTTTTTCAAGTAGTAAAGTTTAAATAACACCAAAGTTGGGATAGTTCATCAAATGCATTTGTCAGTCTGACATAAGGTACATTTTGTAGAACAAATTTAAATAATTCTTGAAATAACTCTGTAACTCGTGAATAAAATCTAGCAACTAGCATTAAATAATCTTTATTGATTAGATTAATGAAATATAGGTTTGTAACATTTTTCATGAATTACTGAATTTAAGTTCATGAATCTAGATATTTTAGAAAAATGTACTCTTGCCAATGTCACGTTATTCGCTAGCGCCTCCGCGGTTTGATGTCATACCGGTAGATATGCAAAGAAAGTTATGGATGCAGAGCGGCTGCAGCACCTGTCTAACAAATAACAATTGAAAGCGCTTCAGCATATCTCTAAGAAAACATAACACGGGAAGAAAGTTATGGAGGCAGAGGGGCTGCAGAACCTGCTTAATAAAACATAACACATGAAAGCACCTGCCAAACAAAACATAACATTTGAAATTTGTACTCATAGTGATTTGCTGTAGAAGTCCATAGTAATGTAGCATTAATATCGCAAGCGAACCCTATATTCAAGTCGGGTATCAAAACTGGATCAAGTTGACACCTAAAACATAACATGCGAGGCTAGTTATGGATGCGGGGGGCTGCAGCTTCCACCTAACAAAAACATAACATTTCAAAGGGTATGCCCGATTTTTTACAAATTAAGGTGAGTATTTTTAATATTATCGAATAGTAGGAAAATGAATAATCAGTACTTTTAAGACTCTCGAACCCTAAAGAGGTGTTTTTTTTTGGGCAAGGCTAAAATGAGACCCCATTTGGCTATAATGAGACCCCTCTATAATGAGACCCCATTTGGCTATAATGAGACCCGAAAAAAGACACATTTACCCATGATATAAAAGCTTCATTTCCGCTTAAACCTTCTCTTTTCTCTCTTCTCTACCCAAAAACCTCTCAAAATCGGCCGAAAAAAAACTCAACGTTTCTCAAATCCAAACTCAGAAACACGTCAAGGTATGAATTCTATACGTATTAATGTAATTTTTATGCATTTTTGTTAGGTATTTTTAGTGATATTTAGAGTTCTAGGTTTTTTTAGAAAAATCGAATTTTCATCTAAATGTTGTTGTTTTTCTTGAAAAAAAAGTGTAGGTCTGTGTTAGTCTACTGATAATCGATGTTTTGGTGTGATTTTTGTTGAGTTTTATTGGATATTTTAGAATTTGGGTTCGATTTGGGTATTTGGGGAAGAAGGTCTGTTCGATGCAGAATCGCGAACAAGAAGTTTGTATCAAGGATCGTAAATAGAAGCTGTAAGCTTAACGTTCCTGCGACAAAGGAAGTTAATAATGTGAATCTCGACCGTCGTGATTCGAACGAGCGGCAGAGAGTGGAAGGGAATCCGAAAGTTTTCATTGCGGCGGTGGAAATACTTGCTCTGGTTGTTCTGCCCATGAGTACGAAGAAACTGACGGTTATGATTACGTTCTTTGCTTTCATGCTTTTACTCGTCGAGTATATGGCGGCGCGTGTTTGTCGGTTCTCGAATTTAAGATTGCCATGAAATCCAAGATTGCAACCTTAAATCCAAGATTGCCCTGAAATTAATTCCCAAAAAAATTCCGAAAATCGGAGAAAAACTGGAAATATAGTAGTAGACCAACCAAAGAGTAGTTGTTTGGATGCTGAGAAAGTACAGAAAGAAAAAGTTTCAACTTTGGCTGAATCAGAAGAGAATGGTTTCAAATTACATGAATTCAATCCAAATTCAGTTCCAGTTCATTTCGAAAACAAAAACAACAACAACTACTGAACTTGAACAGAAGTTAATGGGTATCTGATTTTGGTGTTAATTTTTAAAACAAAGGGTTGCAGGAGGCAGGGTTTTAGCTTGATGTTCAGATTTGTCGAGAATATGAAGATAATGAATGTTGTATAAACATGTTAATGAGAAGTGACTTGTAAATTTTACAAAATATAATATCATAGTAACATTTTCTTTCTATATGTATTAATTGTATGGCTTATCTAGTTTTGATTTGATACATAGTGGTGGTAGCCGGATTGAGTTTTCAAAACCGATCTATTTCATTGGGTATTATGAATTGCATCACCCTACTCTTGTTGTTAAAAGAGTTTGAATCCTTATAGAGTCAATGATCTGGGATTGTGTTTTTAGAATTTTTAGAGAGAGAAAGCTTAAGGGAGAAGTAAAAGAAATTTGATTTTTTGTTACAAAGTTGGTCTTATAAATGAAGGGTAAAATGGACATTTCACATTGAAGGAAAAAATTTCGGATTTTGGGGTCTCATTATAGCCAAATGGGGTCCCATTATAGCCTAGCCCTTTTTTTTTATTAAACAGACCCTTAACCGGGCCTTATTTTTTTTTAATGAAAATCGGTCCAACAATACAGCTGCACTAGCAGTTTAAGACTAAGGAAAACAATTCGTACACAATGTAACCCTAGCCCCAAACAGAACCCTAGCTCTCCTTCATCTTCACCAAAAATCAGCTCGATCCTTCACTTGAACCACCCCTTCAATTCTTTAGCCTCCAATAGACCAACTAGATCCTCGTCGATACTCTATTACGTGCAAATAAAACAATGAAACTCAGATGCCATTGATGAAACTTTCTTCTGAGCACCAACTACTACCATGAGGCAATAACCAGTCGATCGGGGCCAAATCCTATATGAGAAAACCATAAGCCCTTGAGTCTTCCATAGAACCTCAGTAGAAAACCCAATCGATGAAAACCCTTTCAAATCGGAGAAAACCCTTGAGCCCTTGCATGCAACCGCCTGATCAAAGTGTAGAGGAACCAGACAGAGCAGAAGAAAATCCAGGTAACCACTAGTTTATCTCCACTTCTTCATTGTCTGGGGTAGCTCTTATATAGCAAAGCCCCAGACTTTAAAGAAACGTTATAGCTCTCAGACTATTTGGGACTCTGCTTCCGTTAAAATAAGAGTTCCTTTTGGATTCTGAAGTATACTTGACCATAAAATCAGCAGATTCGTTCTGTTCTCGAAAAACATGGATAACCCTCATGTTCGATGAAATTAATCCGTAACAGCATCTGAGTAGAGCTTTAAAAAACTATGGAGCTCTGCCAGTGAGAAGCATTTGAGCTAAGACCAGACTGTCCATTTCTATGTCCAGCGTAGTTATGCCCTTGTCGTAACAGAGTTGAAGTCCATCTATCATGGCCCTAGCTTCAGCTTTTAAAGGGCTTCCCTTCCCATATACATTCTCATAGGTGAATAGGATCTTCCCTTCATGATCCCTGACCAAGCCTCCACCAAAGCATTCTCCCATAATAGAACAACCACCGTCAGAGTTAAGCTTATATCGACCCAATTTAGGACTCTTCCACTTCAATGCAATAAGTAAATAGGATTTGTTGCATTGATTAACACTTCCCATAGATAAGCCAGCATCGAGATCCCTGCCCCAGTGTCTCTTCTTGAGGAGACCGATCTGTCCAGACTAGTAATAATGTATATAATTGAATTGATCATATCCATTGAGCTAGAATTAATATCCTCCATTTTCTTTTTATTTCTGGCCTGCCAGATAACCCAAACAATTATAGAGGAAAGCATAGTGCGAATATGAACCTTTTTCCCAGTAGACCAGTACCATGACCTAACCAAATGTGGAAGGGTCATGGATCTAGTAATGTGGATTCTGAGATAGGCAGCAAAGTAGTTCCAAACTGTCCAAGCTTTCTGACATTTTACAAAAACATGGCTTGTATCTTCATAATTGTTACAGTGAGTGCACTTTGAAGATAATTGCAGGTTTCTTTTTTGCAGGATACTGTCAGTGGGAACCCAGCCTTTTAGGGCCCTCCAAAGCATGAATGAATGCTTGAGAGGGATAACACAAATCCAGGTTTTCGCATACAAGTTAGAAACTGTACCCTTATCCCTGAATTCATTCCAAGTTGCTTTAATATCAAATTCACTAGTAGAACTTAGAGTCCAGCTTATAGTGTCCTGAATAGTAATGTTTAAACCAAAATTGAGAATGTTTTGAATCTGATAATGATTCAAAACAGACTCAAGCTTTGGTAAATTCCGACATCCTTCATTCCAGTATTCACTGACCATAGAAGTAGGAATAGTAGTTTTGTCTTCCACCTCAGCAAGACTGATGAGAGCCTCTTTGGAACACCAATTGTCCAGATTCAAATCTACTTTATCCTTACCAATATGCCAAAAAACATACTTGTCAGCCATGTCCCTTATGTTCCATAACATTTTCCACACATTAGAACTTTTAGAAGGTAAGGAAACCAACATAGGGTGCTGATTTTTTAAGTAAATGGCTTTAGTAATAGTGGCCCATAGAGAGTCTCGATTCCTCAGAGCAAACCAAAGTTTAGCAGAGAATACATCAGTCATGTCTTCAATCTTTCTAAAGTTAAGCCCTCCCTCCTCATAGTTTTTACAAAATTTAGACCATTTACACCATTTAGTAGTGTTCCTATAGGATTTAGAGCCCCATAGAAACCTGTTGTAAAGAGTCTGAAGCGTTTTGATAGTAGACTTTGGGATTTCAGTGTGCTGACAGTAAAACATATGATACGTGGTTATGACATGCTTTTCCAAAACAAGTCTACCACCAAAAGATAGAGTTTTGTTGTCCCGTTCAGCAAGTTTGTTATTAGTCTTTGCAACTAAACCATCAAAATCACTAATGCATTTTTATTGTTGATAACAGCTCCCAAGTACTTGAAGGGGAGATAATAGTGCTTAAAAACCAGAATGGTTTCAATCTTATTAGCCTGGTGAGTAGAAAAGTTCTTAGCAGTGATGTACCTTGATTTTTATTTATTGACTAACTGCCTAGACCTTTCCTCATACTGATTTATGATCTTCATTGTTTTTTTACAGAAACAGACGAGCCATTGCAGAAAATTAGTATGTCATCTGCAAAGCAAAGACAAGATAAGCTTACATCTCCTCTGACTTTATACTTTGTTGAGACCAACATAGCGTTATTCTTTTTAAGGCTTCAAATTAGGTATTCTTGGGCCAGAATGAACAGACTGGGTGGCAAAGGGTCACCATGTCTCAGCCCCTTGTTAGACTTGAAATACCCTTGAGCCATGCATTTTACCGGAACCAAAAACTGACAGCTAGTAATATTCCTCTCAATTAGATTCATGAACTCTTCAATGAACCCAAACGCCTGTAGAACACTGAGGATGAATGTATAATCGAGTCTGTCAAATGCCTTGTCCATGTCTACTTTCAAAAGAACATTTCCACCTCCAGTTTTAACATTAAGATCCATAGCAAGCTCTTGAGAAATCATAATATTCTCATGGATGCTTTTACCTTTAGTGAAAGCCCCTTGTTCAATAGAGACTAGATTAGGCAGAAACGTAGAGAGCCTGAGATTTACAATTTTAGAAATTATTCTGCTTAAAAACTTTGTTAAGCTTATGGGCCTATAATCCTTCCAACTTTTAGGATTCTCACTTTTAGGGATCAAACAGAGAACTGTAGAGAATAATCCCATAGGAAACTCTCCACCTTGAAAGAAACATCTAATAGCATTATATAGATCCGCCTTTATAATGGCCCGACAATTCTTAAAAAACATCCCGTTGAACCCATCAGGCCCAGCAACCACATTAGTATTAAGATTTTTTATTAACTCAAAAATTTCATATCATCAGGAGTTTTCATTAGCAATTCATTGTCCTCTTTACTAACCAATTTAGGAATTACCTCATCCAAAATATTGGGATACCAAGGGTTAGGTAAATCAGCAATAATAGCCTTAAAATGCTCTACAACTGACTCACCAATAGCCTTTTCCTCCTCAACCCAATTATGACCAGTCCAGATTCTATCAGTCCTAGTTCTTTTAACTCTCCTTTTGACATAGTTATGGTAGAGAGCAGTGCTCCTCTCTCCATCCTTATGCCAGTCAGTGTGAGCCTTTTGAGCCCAGTAGTCATCTTCCCTGTCCAGTAGAAGCAGCATCTTTTCATTAGCCTTTTTGAGCTTATTAGTGTCTTGAGAATCATTAGAACTAGCAGCCTTAGATTCCAGATCAATAATTTCCTTCTCAAGTTGCTTAATAGCTTCAAAACTATTTCCAAAAATAGTTTTATTCCAAACTTTCAGTCTAGCTTTTAGGTGATTGAGTTTAGGCCAGAATTTGAAGATAGGAGTCCCGTTGTAATCCATTGACCAACAACTCTCAACAAATTTGTATAAATCATCATGCATGCACCACATATTTAGAAAATTGAAAGAAGATATTCGTTTGATAGTTGACGTAGAGATTTTAATAAGAATAGGAGAATGATCAGAACAAGATTTAGCAAGATGAGATATTGTAGTATTATCAAAGTAGGATAACCAGTTGTTGTTGATAAGCACTCTATCAAGTCTCTTTCTCTGTCTCCCATTTGTCCATGTGAACTTGTGACCAGAATAGCCAGCATCAATAAGATTACAGTCAAGAAGAAAAACATTAAAATCATCCATGCTAGATGAGCAGCTTGTAGAACAATGAAGTTGTTCAGTTGGTTAAGCTATAGTGTTAAAATCTCCACACAAAACCCATTCCTTGTTTTTAGTCTCCACCTCTCTCAGACTATCCCAGAGAATGCTGCGTAGACTTCTCGTACACTTAGCGTAGATGACAGTAACCAGAATTCCCTAGGAAGAGAGTTGTGTTTTACCCTAAGATGCAAGTATTGATCTTCATTGATAACAGTATCCACCATAAAATTACCAGACCATATAACCCATACCTTGCTGCTCACATTGCTAGTATAGCCTTGAAAACCAAGCTTTCTTGCAATAGCTTCAATCTTTTCTTCCCTGACCATAGGCTCCTATACTGCGAGAAAGTTTAATTTTCTGATTATTTTCAATGACTTTATTATGGCTTGAGTAAGCTTGTTCCCAATTCCACGGACATTCCAATTCAGAATGTTTATGGTCATTTAGAATCTTTATTGGTTTTTACAGCATTTTTATGCTGCAAAAGTTTGGAGGAAATTATTCCCTTGGTATTCATGGTTTTAACTTTCTTGATTTTCTTGTTCTCAACTTTCATTTTCTTGTGGACTGGAGAAGAAGGAAGACTTCCTGATGTGATCTTGATTGGAGAGGAAACAGACTGCATCTAGTGTTAAGAGGAGGACTCTTTGTTGGAGCTCACCTCCATGTCTAGCATGTGAAGAGCACTCATTAGCTCATTACTATTAAGACCTTCTAGTGGGTTTACTGAACTCTCTTGGTTCATTTCAATCTTTTCTTTAGATAACTGCTTTTCATTAACAATTATGGATTTAACAGTATTGTTGTTTTTCATTACCTGAAACACAGGAGTTAAGGTATTGTTTATCTGGGTAGGAATAGAGGATGCAGCTACATTTGCTGAAATCCTTTGCTCAACTTTCTTGCAGTTTTTCTCAGAGTGTCCCATGTGTGAATATTCAGAGCAGTACTCAGGCACCCTGCTAAATACCAGGTCTTGCCAAAAACTGTAAGTTCCAAAACTTACTTTGATTCTTTTTGGAAGTTCCTTAGAAACGCCTATAATGACCCATACTCTAAAATAGTTCTGCAAGGCCCTATTCTTGTTTGGAATCCATATATTTAGGGGAGTCCCAAGAGATTTAGAAATCTGTGCAATTGTCGATTCACTATACATGAATTCCGGTAGGTTGGAAAGATCTATTTGAACTGGGGTATATGGATTCTCAACCTTAGGATTGAACTTTGGAGACCAAATAAACAGCCTCATAATTTTAGATCCCACTTGCTAAACATTTCTTCTCCACAGAGTTTTAACATCCTCCCAGACTGTTAACTCAATGAAGATATGTTTAAAGTCGTAACTTGAGATACTGAACTCACCTTTCAATTTGAATCCATCCAAGAACTCCTTAACAATAAAAAAAATTAGGTTTTCCGTTCCAAAATTTGCCAACTAAAGTGACTCTTGATTTTGATCGAAGAGCAGTCAAGTCCTCTTTCTTAAACTGAATTTCCATTTGATCATTAACAGGTGATCTTATGGTATTCTTGTGGATCGATGATACCTCCTTATTTGTAAATAGATCAGTGAATGTTTTCCGTAATCTTGGTTCTCTGTTGTTGTTAGTTGCAGGTTCGAATACAAGATTATCTCTGATCTTGGACTTATCAGAGACATTAGCCAACGAGGGAAAATGTTTGTCAAGCTCATCGGGGCGATGAAGCGCAGCTGAAAATGCATCATCGTCCATGGATCAGAGATTGATCCACAAGGTTACCATGAAGAAGAATAAATAATATTAGGGTTCAATTCTTGAAATGTAACATTTTTCTTGGAGAAAACTTGTTTAGTTTTGAGTCTCCATGAGGTTTTTTTATGTTAATATATTTATATATTAATTTAACTATTTAAGCGGCGTGTGGATCTCAATTTTTGTAAAATAAATAAAATAGGGACCTACCATATATGACCAATTACCCAAAGTTATAGTTTTGTTATGGTAACAAATATTTTATTAAAATCAGCCAATCACCCGTCTAAAAAGAATTACAATGGACCCATTAATAACTAGGTCATAAAGTCAGAATAAGATAACTCAAAATTTAAAATTCCTAACATAAAATTTTCAAAGACTCCCTCCTTTCTATTACAGACATATTTCAATGAAAAATCGAGACAAAAACGAAGATTTAGGGAAGCTTTTGAATTTGAAGAACTTCTCCTCTACTTTAACTTTTCTTCCTTGACTACACTGCAAACCAAGCTTGCTTAATCAACTATGATAAATCTTTCTCCTTCAAGATTTCTTTCCAACCTTCCTAAAATCCGAGACAAAAACGAAAATTCAGGGAAGCTTTTGAATCTCCTCTGCTTCACCTCACTTTTCTTCCAAGACTACACTGCAACCAATGCTTGATGAACCAGCTATGATAACTTTTCGTCTTCAAGATTTCTTTCTAATCTTCCTGATATCTTATCAATCTGCAACTATAAAATGAAAAAGGAAGGCCTAGTCAAGCTGAGCTTGCTACCGGTTAGATATTTTCAGGTAATTAATAGCTTGATCATCTATAAAGTATCCTAAATTCAAGCTTTCTAATTTAGTTGTAGCTTTTAAAGAAAAATTAATTTCATATTGAGGAAACTCTATCTTCATTTTACACTTTAGGGTCCATCTGGCCAGGAAATCGGCTGCCTGGGTTTGGACCCTTGAAATGTGGGTAATGTTCATATTAGTAGTTATAAACCTTCTACAGCAGGTAAGAATCTGATCTAAGTAAAAAGGATATTTTTCCCTCAGCTATCATATTGACCAGAAGAAGAGAATTAACCTCAATGTCAACATTACTCCAACCATTATTTTTACAGAGGAGAAGGACATATGAAAAGAGCTTGATTCTCAGCCATAATAGGCGTTATTTTTCCATACAAGTTGTACCACCCTTAACAATATTGCCATTGTGGTCATGAATCAGAAAACCACCACTCGAGTTTCCATTTTTATGGCAGGAAGCATCACAGTTAAGCTTTATGATATTCTCTTTCGGAGGGAACCACTGGCACTTAGAAACAGTAGTAATATGTCTCTTTTGTAAGATAATATCAATAAGAATAAAATTATGAAGCAATTTCCAAGCCAAATACAAATTTTATTGAGGAATAACATATTTCCAAATTTTACCAAAAATATTGGATTTATTGTGCTTACTTCTAACATGATTCCAAGTAAGCTTAGTATTAAACTTAGTTTCAGTAGACAGACCCCAAACTATCGAGTCCTCAATCTGATCATTAATAGTAGTTTTGTGAATTAAGCCAATCTTACTTTGATTTAGGAAAACCGTAAGCTTGAAATCATCCCACTTGTTGTCCTCCCAAAATTCACAGATATATTGCTGTCTATAACTAGAGTTATTACAATTATAATTAAGAGTGACAATAGGATGAGAACTATAGCAGTTTTCTAGCCAGAATTCTTGTATTAGGCTCTGCAATGTCTTTAATTTTGCACAACCTTTTCCACTTAGAATAAAGGTTTCGTGTCTATCATTCATCCAGAACATATGATCTTAGAATAAAGAAGACTCCTTACAAAAATCACTGGGATGTAATTGAAGAGATAGTAAAGACATATGATGCCGAAAATAAAGCATTCAAATTGGGCCAAAAGTTTCTATGGCTACCACCCATGACATAAAGATCATATTTGGTTTAAAACATGCAAAATTAAATTATGCCACTACAAGCCAAACATTTTGAATCTAATTTTCTGAATTAGAAGACAAAGAACAATCAAGGATAACGAAGAAATACTTTTCTGATAAGACATCAATTTTTTTTTTATCAAAGCCAAGAAAAATCAATCACTAAAAAATGATAATGGTATGAAATTTCAACTTTTCTTACATTATTGCAATTTCACAATTGCATAGGTTTCTCATCTACCACTTTTGCCCTGTTTCACATTTGCATAAGTTTCTCATCTACCACTTATGATTTTGTTTAACATTTGCATAAGGTTTCGTGTCTATCATTTTTACGATGCTTTCACATCCAGATAGGTTTCGTATCTATCACATTAGCCTTGTTTCACATTAGCCTAGGTTTCGTATCCATCAATATTAATTAAGATTTCACATCTATTATTTTATCATTTTCATAGGTTTGGAATCTATCTTTTTAATTCACATTTCACATATATCATGTTTGTTAAGGTTCCGCAACTATCGTTTTAATTCATGTTTCACATCTATCATAAGTATTAACATTCCAGAACTATCATTTTAATTCACGTTTCACATCTATCATATTTATTAAGGTTCCACAATTATCATTTTAATTCACGTTTCAAATCTATCATATATATTAAGGTTTCGCATCTATCCTTTTTAACTAATGATTTCGTATTTGATAGAATGTTATAACTAAAGCAGTAAAAACACCTAAAGAACAACCAATAGAAGACGTAGTGATACTCTTCATAATGTTAGCATGTTCTACCTTGTTTTTCTCTACATCTAGAGATGTACAAGCATCTACGGTGGTGTATTATGTAGAACACCTAGACAAAATAAACAACTACAAGTGGGCTGAAGCAATATGGGAAAATTTGAAAAATTCAGTAATAGCTTGTCATGAAACTGAACCTGGAAAAGTAGTTGGTTGTGTTGCTCTTTTACTGGTTAATATTTTCCTTTGTTTTATTTTGAATACTATTTAGTAAAAAAAAGGTATCTTAGGTATTGTTAATGTATATTCATTCATCACGGTACACATAACATTATGTCAAAACGATGAAATTGAAGACGAGATACCTAGATGCTTCAAATGACTGGGTATTGAGGCAAAAATTAAATTAAATTTGATTGAACCCATAACAAAGATAACAGATGAACATGTATATTTACACATTGTTTTTTTTTTGTCTAGTTTCACATTTTACATAAATATATGTCTTTAATATAACATTGTAACAATTCTGTGGATTTTGGAAGAAGAATTAAAACTAGCAAAAGAATAAGAACAACAATTTTGAAGAGAGTTCGAAATACAAGAAGAAAAGAATTATGTTCTTCAACAAGATGATATATTGCAAGAAAGGAAAATTCAATATTGTAGATTCTTACGAATCTAAGAAGACCTGAAAAGAAAATAAAAAAGAAGTCTTCAACCAATATTGTTGACAGAATGTACCATCTCACAATAAAAAAAAGGTTAAAAAAATTACTCGCAAGAGAAAATATAAAAATTTCCTTTTTATCATATTTTCTATAGGTTCTGCATCTAGCATTCGTAATGTCATAATATACTTCACATCTATCATATTATTGGTACGTTTCACATCTATCATGTTTACTAAAAGTTGCGCATCTATCATTTAATTCACATTTCACATCAATCATTTCTATTTAGGTTCCACATCTATCATTTTAATTCATATTTCACATCTATCTTGTCTATTAAGGTCCTGCAACTATCAGTTCAATTCACGTTTCACATCTATTATATCTATTAATGTTCCACAATTATCATTTTAATTTGCGTTTCACATCTATCATATCTATTAAGGTTCCGCAACTATCATTTTAATTCATGTTGCACATCTATCATATCTATTAAGGTTCCGCAACTATGTTTAAAAATACGGTTCACATGTACCATGCTTATTAAGGCTGCGCATCTATCTGAATAATCTCATGAAACGTTTTCGCATCTATCACGTTTATTTAAGTCTCATATCTATCATATTTGTTAAGGTTTCAGATATATCATCCTTCATCTTATATAAACGGTTCCGCATCTTTGACATGATTTATTTTCTGGCAAAGAATTAACAACATATCCCCAATCCCAACCCCAGCCACAACACCAGCCCCAGCCTTAGCAAAAAGAAACTTGAGGAAAAAGAGAAGACCATTACACAAATGAAGGCTGATGCAGAGATGGACATAGAGGTTGACCTACAAAAAATGCTTAAATTATCTATGTTCAAGCCAAACATAGAGGATGGATTTAAAAACAACTAAAAAACCCAAAAAATTATGCAAGAAAAAAGCAATTGAATAATCAAGCCCAACATTCACCGAATAATATAAAAAAAAGAAACATGCTTCTGTTATTGGTGTTTCTGTCGAAAACCTTGTTCTTGATGTCGAAAGCCAAGACACAACACCTAATATTATAGCGGAAGACAAGGTTCTACCTATTTTTGCTGTTGCTTCTAAAGATGATTATGTTGTTGGAATTGGGCTTGATGTTTCCGGTGTTATATCTAAGGGTATTGTTGGTGTTGAAAAGTAGCATGTTAGTCCTGATGTTTTTTGTGTTAAAAACCCTTTGTTGTTGTTGATGTTGATGTTGTTACATTTAAGGGTTTTGTTGCTGTGGAAAATGAGCATGCTACTTATGCTGAAGTTGAGCTTGAAAATCAAGATGATCCCCCTGTTGATGTTGATGTTGTTACTCATAACAGTATTGTTACTGTGGAAAATGAGCATGTTACTCCTAATGAAGTTGGGTTTGAAAAGTAATATGATCTCTCTATTGATGTTGATCTTGTTACATCTAATGTTGTTGTTGAAGATAAGCATGCTCCTTCTATTGATGTTGGGGTTAAAACCCAAAATGATCCACCTGCTGATGGTATTGTTATGAAAGAATATAATCCAGATATTGCTGCTGTCGTACGTGTTGTTATTGAAGAACACGATTCAGATATTTCTGTTGCTGTACAAGTTGTTATGAGTAAACATGATCAAGATACTAATTGTGCTATACATGTTGCTAAAGAATTTGTTGCTAATGTATCTGAAGTGATCAAGAATCTTGCTGAAGTATTTGAAGTGACCAAGAATGTTTTTGTGGATAAAGAGGTGATATAGATAACCCAAAATTAACAAAACCTTTTAAAAAAAACCTATCTACTTGAATATATATATATATATATATATATATATATATATATATATATATATATATATTATTGTGTACTATCTTCTCTTTTTTCTTAAATACTAAAATATTATCACTATCTATATATTTAATGTGTGTATCATATACTTGTGTGGTGGTTTGTATAATATAACGTTTCGCATTTATAAAAAACATGTGGTTTCGCATCTATCATTCAGTATGCATCACATTTATTCTTGCTTCGCAACTATTGTTTTTACATATGTTTGAAATCTAATTTGCAGTTTTTTTTGTAAAGTACTAGCCCTCTGAAGTCTATGAAATCGAAATGCGACAACTCAGTGACTTAGACCCAGCAATTGAGAAAACAATTATAAGAACTGAAAAACATATACAAAAGAGACAAGTAAGTGAATTGCCTTTCCTCTCTTCTCTAAGTTTGCACTATTTTCGCATATGTCATATTTAAATTGTCTTTACATCAAACATAGTTTCATTTTGCATCAAACATAGTTTTGTTGGTTTCTAATCTATCATAATTTTACACGTTTCTCATCTATCAATTTACTTGGGTTTCGCATCTAGCGTAGTTTTACTGGAGATATATTTTGTACTACTTTCACACCTATCACATTTCCTTTCGTTCCGTATCTAGCATAGTTTCCATGGTTTCTAATCTATTATAGTTTTGAAGGTTTTGCATCTATCTCATCTTACAAATTCACTGGTTTGGAATTTTTGTAGAGAGAGTTGGATGAGGGGCATTGATTTGAACTAAATTTGGATCCTTCTCAACATAAAATCTCTAAGGAACTACCTAACATGGAAATTATCAGAAAATAATGGTCATTTACAAACAAATTAATGGCTATAATTGACATACAGGAATACTACAAATTAGAACTGATTGAAAAAATGAGAAAACAATCTCGGTCCAACAGTATGGTCAGTTCCACATATAGTAGGATCTTATATTTTTGTTAGTACTATGATGGAGATAAAAGACGTGGATGAAATCGACTCCACAGTAAAAGTTAAATCTAAAATTATTTTGTTTATCTTGCTTCCTATTACATATATAAACAAACTATTAGCTTCCACTTTTGACAACACAAGTAATAGACAATTATATGTAAATCCACCTTAAACAACACAATTTCCGAATATATGCTTCCAAAAGTCTAGGAAATTTTATGCCAGTAACATACTTATTTAAAAGTGTAATGGTAAAAATAATATACTTTTACAACACACATATTACTTAATAAACAAAAATAATTCTCAATGTTACTGTTTCAATGTAACCAACGCTAAACCAAAACGTGGATGTAACACTATATGTTGACGATTAGCCATGAGGCATCACAGAAGGTTAGATCTTTGTTCCACTTCTAACAGAAGCCCGAACTGGGAATGTTAACCATTGGACATTATTGGTAATAGATGTCAAACATGAAACAGCTATAAATCTAAACCCAATACCAAAACGTACAGATCCAACAAGAACAACTGTAGAAAGATTAGTGTATATATATATATATATCATCTAATTTATTTGTATGTCTACTAAATTACAGATTACATACCTTCAAAGAAAAAATACTTTACGAGTAGAAGCAACCATAAAGATATATTGTCCAATAAAAATTCCTAAACAAATACCTTGATCAATTGATTACGGAGTAATAGTCTGCAATTACTTCAAATATTATGTTTATTGCATCGAAAACTTAACTTTGATAAAACTTATGACATTGAAACCATTAAAAGAGCATAAATGTTTTTCATGTTTCTTAATGAAACCAACACTAACAGATTTTGGGACGATATTTTATAATATTTGTTATAATTGTTTTGTAATGTTTGTAATAAGTGTTTGTTGTATAATTTGTCTACAATCATAACACAATAAAAAAATTGTTTCGAAAAATCAAAATCTAAATTATTCTTCAGATGATTACTCAATTTACAGTGATTTCAGTTCACCTATTCGTTCCCCTGAAGCAACCAAAAAACTGGAAACAAACCACAACAGAGGAATTCTCTTCATATTCCTCTGATGATGCTTACAGTTTATTTTTAATAAACCATATTCTGGATATAAATTTTCAGTAGATGAGGAAGATTCAAACGAGGATCTTATTGATGTCCTCTTAAAAATAAAGAGGAAACGTGACCATAAGGAATATGAAGATGAAGAGTCTGAAGACAAAGACTCGGAAGACAAAGAAGAACACGTAGAAGAACATTTAGAAGAACAAGATTCATAGGAAGATGGTCAAAATAAGAGGACTTTAAAGATGACGAAGAAGACTCTGACTAAGGGTAGGAGGAAGGGTCTAGTTTTAGTTTTTTTTGTTTTACTAAGGGTATGAGCAAGATTTTTTTTCTTTTGGTTGAATATAATGTTTATTCATTTTAATGACTAAAAAAATTATGTATCTGAGTCTAACCAAGGAGACTCTGTATTTGAAGTTTAGTTTAAACCTATCTCTGTTGTATTGAACTTACAATGAACTTGTCCTTTTATTTCTTTTAACCCATCTATCAAAACCATGTATTTTAGTTATCATAGGTTTTGCCTCTATCACCACCAAAAATATACTTAGTTATGAGCTGATTTAGCAATTATAAAACCAATGTATTTAGTTATCACAGGTTTTGCATCTATCATAATATTTGGTATTTGGTTACAGGTTTCACTTCTTTCAAACCCATGTATTTGGTTTTTAACTGTTTCTCATCTATCATAAACAAATGAATTTTGTTATACAACGTTTTGCATTTAGAAAACTCAGTAAATTTGTTAATTCTTGTTTTCACATCTATCAAGTCCGTCTATTTTGGTTATAAAAGGTTTCGCATCTAACAGGTTCATTTATAATATAATGTTTTGCATCTATCAAGTACATCTATAAAAAAAATATAATCTATTTTTATTATGAAATTTTTTTTAGAAAAAACTAAAAGTATCAAAACTTACATTGATCTCACGAAACGTCTTCACATGTTTGTCTATTATGACAATATTTACAACAACGAGAACATGTTACAGATCGAATACTTAATTCTCCTCTGGATAGAATTCGTTTCTTCCTAGGTCGTCTAGCTCTCTTTTTTAAAATTGGAGGAAGTACATCTGGAGAGGTTGTTGAAGTAGATGTTTGACCAAAAGTAGTAAATCCAGTTATACCATATGAATATGTTGCCTTATAAGAGCTTACAAAATAGCATGGCTCAACATATTTCATAGGATTTGCATCTATATAAAATAACACAGCTAAATCATGAGAGCACGAGATCACACCACAAGACAAGTACGTACACTAAGATCAACAACCATAACAGGATCACAAAACACTTTATGCAAAAGACGAGTATACAAATGAACTATCCATGGACAAACTTCTTTCATATTAGCTTTAAAGTTTTTATCAAATTCAGGACACAAATCGCTAGTCCAACGTTCAGCATCACAAAAACGTCTCAAAATTTAACTCATTTGTAAAACTCTAACCCTATTAATTAAATCATGTATAGGAAAACCATAAAAATGTTTGATTTGATTGTTAAAAGACTCAGCTAGACTAGAAGCCATAGAACTATACCTCTTGCTTTTGAAAAAAGCATAAGAATATTTGTCGGGAGGTAAATTATCATAAAAACTTTCAACCTTCCCACCTCATTGTTTACGAAATTCATCCATGTATTGAATAAACAAATTCTGACTAGCAGCATATGCGCATATTTTTAACAGTTTAACCATAGTATCCTTAGATGTTGTCGATGCACTAGTTAAACAATGCCTCAAGTTATTTAAAAGATGATATAGACAGTATCCATGATGGTAATCTAGAAATATAGCAGCTACAACACTAACAATACCTAAATGATGATCACTAATAAATGTGAGTTGCCGATCCGACAAATGTGGTTTCAACATCTCCAGAAACCATAACCAATTCTCAACATATCTAGCCGCAACAATACTAAATGCAATAGGGAAAATACCTGCAGCAAATATATAAAATATATATATTATATATGACTGATTACAACGAGTTTTGCATCTACCAAATTTACTTATATTGTACGTATCACATCTATTGTATTAAGAAATATATATATATATATATTTCTTATGTCGCTTTACATATACATTAAAGTTTTGTATCCATCGCATTAATTATATAAGGTTTCCCATCTGGTATAGTTTACTTCATGCCGTAGTTTTGCAGATTTATATATAACATAAGAATAGATATATTCCAATATAAAATAGTAGATAACAGAAACTCACCATTGTTACCATTTTTAGTTATGGCAAATAGCAACACTCCTTTATATTTCCTCGTTAAAAAAGTTCCATTAATAAATAAAACTTGAAACAACTAAAACCATAGAGGCAAGAACCGAATTGTACAAAACAACGGTTGAACACATTGGTTTCCAAAGAATACTCTAGTATGCAAACATTGCTTTTATCAAGAATCTTCAATGTTTTAAAATAACTCTTAAGTAGTTTATACGAAGTAGAACTATCTCCATATACAACCCTCTTAATTTTCTCTAAAGCAAGCCATGAAACACAGTCAGAAATATTTAAACCATAGTCATTTTTTAAAATGATTTCACGGTTGTAGTTGTAACATCAACTCTCCTCCTAACACAATCACGTATTTAATTGACAATCAAATCTAATAACAAATGCTTTCTATTTTCTTTGGTAAAATCAGTCCCACATGTATGATTTTGGACATACTTCTTAATAATAGAAAAGCCAGTAGACCTCTCTTGTTTAGCATAAAGTCTCAAAAAACAACCCTTTGAATCATTCTTCGTGCAATAAACAGTTACTCTTTATTTATTATTATGCAAATATTTAAAAGTAAAACCTTCTTGTAAATTCAACCGAATAATAGCTAATCTTACACTTAATGCACCTTTTTCATATACCTTCCCAATACCACTAATTTCATTAACCCAACCAACAGTAGCAAGTGCTTTGTTCTTGTGACAAATAGCATTAACACCAAAAGTTTCACCAGTTTCTCCACAAACAATATCTTCATTTGAAGCTTCAAATATATTTTGAGCAGTTTCTCTAATATCATCTCCAACAATAACATCACCTTCAATTTTAATTGTAATAGTTGAAACATCCAAACTATCAACAACTGATACCAAAGCAATTAAATCACCATCATAACCTAAGATAACGTTTTCTAGATCACCATAACAATATCTTAATCTGAATTAACCCCAAACCAACTTAGCATATCTACTTAAAACAAATTTAATAATATCTTCAAAATCAGCAAAC
The DNA here is from genome assembly GCA_036936605.1 of Limnanthes douglasii subsp. nivea. Taxonomy (NCBI): domain Eukaryota; kingdom Viridiplantae; phylum Streptophyta; class Magnoliopsida; order Brassicales; family Limnanthaceae; genus Limnanthes; species Limnanthes douglasii. The sequence goes on from JAUPFV010000001.1 coordinate 158,189,821, forward strand.
ACACCAAGATCACAAATTGCAAGCTCTCCATTTAGTTTAAAATACACAATCTACTATTAGACATCGCGTACCTACATTAGACAGAAAATAAACAGGTATTGAGTCCATCATTACAGTAATAAAATACATATGTTTTGCAAATATCAGTAAGAAAAATACAAATGTTTCGCAACTAGCAGTAAATAGGTTTAAAAACTACTAGTACAAAAACAAAATACAAATGTTTCACAGGTAGTTGTAAATACGGTCCGCACCTACAAATACAAAAAGAACAATAATGTTTCAAATATATCAAAAACATTTTTTGCGTCTACCATTCAAGAAGAATAAATACGTTTCGCAACTGTTAGTACGTACAGAACAAACACGTTTCGCAACTGTTAGTACGTACTATCTATTTGAATTGTTTAAAACGTTTTCGTTAATAAACAAAAATATTATCAATTATATATATCATTTTTTTTCTATGTGGAAATTAATGGATCACAAACTAGTTAGCTTAAGTCATTAGGTGATAAAGAATCTCAAAATAACTATAAACTTAGAAAAATAATTGAATGTTTAGATACATCCATTTGACTCGTACAATTCCTAGTTTCATTAAGATCTCTAATTAATCCATTTAGCCAACAATATATTAATGACTTCCCTCCCAATTGGTTGAGAGCATTAGTTGGTGAAACCTTCAAATATTTATTGACTCGAACTAATTAGGCTATAAAACTAGACAAGTCATATTTGGAAATTAACATAAACCTCTTCCATTTTACTCGAATTTTTATATTGAATAAACATGAGTCCCGATTATTCTGTAAAGATTTATATAATATCTTTATTTATTATATATATATATATATGAAAACTATTGTTTATAATTTTTGTAATTATATGAGTTAATTAATTTATATGTAAAAAATTATACTCAAAGTAAATTTAAAAAATAACGAATCAAATAAAAATCTAAAGTAAATTATTAATATTTAAACCTAAATCAATTCATAAGTTTTCATCAAGTTTTTAAGGTCCTAAAATATAAAATAAATAATATTAAAAAATTAAAACAACTTTGTGTGATATTGTTTACGTATATGATACTCCACGGTTAATATCTATATGGTTTACAATATTTGAAATAAAAATAATAAAGAACCATAATACTTGATAAATATATTTTGGGTCAAAATTTCGGATGTAAATAAAATAAATTACATGTGAATTGTAGAATATACTGGTTCCACCATAAAACAATCAATAACAACATCAAAAGAAACAGTGATAGGTACAAAATCAAACCGTCATAAAGTACCGTCCCATAGTTAGAAAAAAAATAAAAAAAATATAGAACAACAGATAAATACCTAAAAGCAACAAAAATAATAACAAAAGAAAAAATAATAAACTCTTTTGTTTATTTAAAAGATTTTGGTAAAATTTTAGTTGGTCCCTCAATATTATAAAGTGATTTGAATCGTTTTGAACTTTTTTTAATGTGATGTAGTTTGTCGCTAATACACAAGTTCTTGTCGTGGCGAACTAAAAACAAAGACTATATGTATCACTTCAATATGACTTACCCGTTATAACCAAGGTCTTGGTAACGGTGAAGTATAGAAAAAATTGTGAGAGTAGCCTAGTTTGCCGCGATCGCATAGATTTTGGTCGCGGAAAACTTCAAAATCTATACAAAAAAATCATAAGACTATTCCAATTGGCTTTTTTATGTAATCATCAGTCTTTTTGTTTACGAAAAACTTGAAAACATTTCAATTTTTTTCATTAAAAATAAATTTTTAAAACAAATAAATAAAGAAAAATATAAAATTTACAATGGGTTGTCTCTCAATCATCGCTTAATTTAAAGTCACGAACTCGGCTTGTCGGATCGCTAGTTTGAAGTTTGGAGATGGATTGTCAACCGATTTTATCAACAATATCTTTTAAGTATGGTTTTAACCGATGTCCGTTCACTTTAAAAGTCCCATTTTCCGGATGTGAGATCTCGATGGCTTCATAGGGAGAGACTTCAGTTATCCCAAAAGGTCCAGACCACCTTGATCATAGTTTTCCCGAGAAAAATCTCAAACGTGAATTATATAACAACACATTATGTCCCATGTAAAAGTTACGTGGAATAATATTATTATCACGTGAGATCTTCGTTCTCTATTTGTGGATTCTAGAGTTCTCGTATGCTTCATTATAAAACGTATCTAGCTCATTTGGTTGCACTAATTTCTTCTTCTCAACAACCTCTAAATTAAAATTCAACAGTTCAGTAGCCTAGTATGATCGATGTTCACACAGAGATGACACTTACTATTTTCTCTAAAATAATTTTCAACTCTTGATTTGATTCTTTTACTTATCCGCTAGTCTGAGGGTTAATATGACGTAGAGACTTTGTGAGTAACTATATATTTGTCCAGGAGAGTGTTCAGTTAACAATTACAAAAATGTGATCCTCCATCACTGTTGATCTATCCTAGATTTCTGAATCACGAAAATATATTCTTCTTTACAAAATTAATCATCACCCACACATTAATTATAATTAACATTACTATTTTCCGTTACTTAGAGACAGAAATGACCAAAACTTCTAGGTACAAAAAAAATTATCTCTCCGCTTGCACTTTGTTATAGCCTTTAGAGAAGCTATAAATTTATTTATGTTATTGAAGGCTTCCTCGTAGGCCGAAGTCTATTTAAACCTCCATGCTTCTTTTAAAATCGGGAAGAACGGTTGGTACTTATCCAAAGACTTTTAAATGAATTTATCGAGTGTAGCTAACTTTCATTTTAGTATTTATAATTATTTTATGTTTCGTGGGTGGTCCATTGTTACTAGTTTGAAGATTTTAGTCGGACTACTTCAACCATATATTCATTGACCATATAGCCCGAGAATTTTACAGATCTTACATCGAAGACATATTTATCTAAATTTAGATTTAATGTTACTTTGATATTGGTGAAGGTCTCAGTCAGTTCAAACAGATAATTATCAACTTCATTACTAGTAGGTATCATATCATCAATATAAGATTGTACTTCTTGGTCGAGTTGTGTTGCAAATATTTTGTTTAATAGTCTTTGATGTGTAGCCCCGTATTCTTCAGCCAAATATAATTACTTTATAGTAGTGAAGTCTAATATTTGTGATAAAGGTAGTATGCTCTTGGTCACCTTCATGTATTAGGATATGGTTATATCTAGAGCACATACCTATAAAGAATAAAATTTTGTTTCCTGAAGTTGCATCTACGAGTTGATCAATTCGTGGCAAGAGGAAATGATCTTTTGGACATGTTTTGTTTAGGTTTGTGAAGCCTTCACACCTCCTAAATTTGTCATTTCTTTTCTTTACTAGCATCGAGTGAGTTGTCTATGTTGGATAGTAAGATTTATTGATTTGATCCATTGTTGTGAATTGGTCCATATTGCCTATTATTACTTTAGTTTTTTTGTTGTGAATATGATATGTTTTTCTACTTTATCAGTCAAAAATTGTTTTTGATTGATAATTTGTAACATATGAATTTGGTTGGGACTCTAATTACATATGGGCAAATCCAAGCAAACATATCTAAGTTATATTGTAAAAAGTAGAGTATTTTATAAGTGAGATTGGTAGGTTTGTCGTGGTCGAGTCTAAAGATTTTTTTTTTTTCATTCTGATGTCTTTTACTTCTTCCTTAAGTTATATAAGGTGGATGGGATCTCTAGGATCATTCATATCATCCAAGAAGACCGGGTCTGCGACTAATTTTTATTTCTTGAGGGCTAAGAAAGTCGTATAATATTGTATTTTTGATAGTTTGGTTCTCACGTAGTAGTTAAAACGTAAATAATTGAAACGTTGTTGTTTGAAAGCATTAGTTGTATCAACCTAGGTATCATTGAGACATCGAATTTATTGGCATAGACATCACCAATGCATCAGTTGCATCGGCCATGAAGCCTTTGGTGAAGCTGAGTAACTTCATCAACAAGAACGTTATCACCCAAAGTATTGAATACTTCATCTACGAAACAATTGGTCAAACCAAAAAATGTTATCTACCAGGAGGCCATTATAAAATATATTGGCTTCTTTAGTTAAGAAGATATTAGTAAACTCGACTGAGGTTATAGGCATGGGGATTTTGAACAAACCGAAGGTTGTTTTAGTCTAAAATGTATCGGATGAGACAAACTTTACATAGGGAAAAACTACCATCTTAGACTTAGGTTATTTGGGTGGGACTATTGGTATACATTTTCAGTTACAATGGTTAGATCTATCTCTTCTAGAAACATAATATGCTATTTCTTGTTACAACATAAATGATTATTTCTGTTAGGAGTTTGTTACACTCTATTTTGGAGAGGAATTGGTACAATATATTATAAATATGCCATTTGGGACTTTGAAGTATATAACGAGACTTTGGTGAGTGCACAACACAGATTAAAAGAGAAAATACTTAGTAGGTTTTGTTTTTGGAAGAACAAAGAGTTATCTTAGAAGAGCATATTATGAGATCTAGAATTTTGAGTTTGTGCAAACACAGATTCTCTGGAATCTTAGTATTTTATGATGTTATATTTGTTCAAACAGTAAAGAAATAACATTGTTATGACTTAAAATGGGTGTATGAGGATACTATCGAACCACTATAAATCTTATATGTTCTACTTTTTCATACTCTATTTTTTATTAGCTTCGTTTATATCTTTAATATATAATCACTAATTAATGTAGATATAATTCTTGGAACGATCTGATCTACTATTGAATCGGTCTTATAGAGCTTAATAACGTCACACTTTTAAAGTTTTTGGATTTCTTCTGATTACGATCACCTTTGTGTTGATTATATATCGAAATCATTGATTTATTATAAATTTACAACATGCATATGATCCAACCATGATCTTTACAGTATAACATTGTATGAAGAAGGTGCATCCACTATCATGAACAAAAACTAAACCTTCTTCGTGAAATATTATTTAACGAGGACTATGTCTAAGGTCAACTCTCCAAACACAATAGCATATTCTCTGGTGATAAAGTATTGTTTTGATTATTATTGTAGTTGTGGTTATAGTTGCCTTTACTCTTTTGGCATCAAATGTACTATATTGGCATAACCAAGGATTTATAATTGTTCATAGGATTTGAGGTGTTGTTTCGTGTATAGTCAACATACGACACAATATGTGTCTCATTATCGATCGACAAAATATGGTATTGTGGGTAAGTATTTAAAGTAGTGGTATATGTATCTATCATGGTTATAACTGTCTCATCCACCTTGATTTGAGCGAAAAGATCCTCAAATTTATGTCTTTCTTCTTCATAATATGTTTTTTTTTCAGAAGTCATAAAAAGATCTATTGTCGAATGTTACTATTGTCACCAAATCATGGTAGTATGCATCACATTCTTTGTTTCAATAAGCCTTGGGGTATAATCCTTCAAACTCTCCTTCAATATTTGTTTACTAGTGGACGACGTACTCTCCATCTCCGTTCATTATTTTGGAGCCTACTTATTGGTTTTTGAATATGTGAAAAATATTTTGAATTTTTTAATATAACTAGGGGGGATACTATGCATCCAAGTCAAACCACTTACCTTAAAGGCATGAAGAATGCCTTGCACAACATATTTTCATCACCACCAATACGTAGCATCTCACTTTTGAATTATTTTATATGATTCTTATGGTCTCATTGATATTGTACTTGTGCATTTTGATTCTATCAAACTTCGATGGTAGTTGGCGATATAAGATCTTTGGGGCCGATTGGAATTCACTATCAAGAAAACCCTCATCATTGTTATGCATTGGTATTATTATGTTGACTTATTGGTCGAAGAAGAGGTATAATTGGTGTTTTTTTTCTTGTATGTGTCATTACATGGTTATAGGCTATAAGTTATTTATTTATTTATTTATTTATTGAAATTATAGAAATGTATTGGTAATCATATTTGTGGTTGTGAAGCACCATAAAGATTCGACTGAGTTCCATAAGGGTCCAGTTGTGTCATTTGGGAAGCTTCACAGGGGTTTAAACCCATGTACGGTAGAATAAGGTAATTTTATTGGTGTGAAAATGTAGCATTGGTTTATTGTACCATATTATTGGGGAAACTAGTTGTATTTCTGTTGTAATATTGTATGTATTGCATGTACGTGGTGAGTTTATTGTCGGGTCATTCGAGCCATTAGATGAGCCTAGTGTCCTTTTGGTTGAGGTTGAACACCTGTTGGTAGATATGATTGAGACCCAAAGTGATTGTTTTGTTGATGTTGGGTATGTTTAGCACTAGGACGTGCTCATCTTTCTTCTTTTGGTTGTCATATTTTGAGATTGGGGTCCTGCTCCTTGTTCTGTTGCGACGATGACAGAGTGTCTCATTTTGAGTGTATTTTCCTTGATCTGAATTTTCATTCTTTTCAACTACTTTGGTTCGTAAAAGGAGTTTGTGATGGTTGGTGATAGTTTGATCGTCAGCTTCATCGTTAATAAATCGTCAGCTTCATCTCCTTAATCTTTTACGTTATCTTTCAGATGTTTGATCTTGCAACTCAAGCACGCAACATGAGTGGTCAACATGTTATTTAAGGCTTTGTAGTGATTGACATTCTCATCCCTTAGTTGGTTCGCCAACTGGTGGACATGTATGGTTGCAGTATTATAGCGATATTCGCAATTATAACAATAAATGGAGGCTGGTGCATAGGATATTTCCACATCTACTCAATGATTAGATTTCACGTGTGATTTGTTGTCAATTTTTGTTTCTTTTGGTTTTTGAAATTAGAATAATCGTTGGTTTCCAAAACTACACCAATTTTTTATGAGAAATCTTAACCTAATGAATCTAAATGCAGAATTAGAAAAAATAACAACACAATTTTTATAAATATTTTATCTTTGATTTTAAAGTTTTTATATATATAAAAAAGTGTAAATATATATAAATAAAATCGTAAATTTACATGGGGTCTGCAGGGCTTTAAGGGCCCTAATTACAAAAGGAGTCAAAAGTTACATCAAGGAGAGGAAACTAAGCAGACTTAAGAAACAAACTATAATGTATTATTAATTTTAGTGCCATGGTAGCGATATCAAAGGTCTAAGAGGATATGCTTGACGATACTCAATCCCTGTTCCTGCTTGTTTTTGAAGATCTGGGCATTTCCTTCCTTCCAGATGTAGTAAATGATAACGCGGAAAGCCGTCCTCTAGAGGTGGGTTTGATTGTTAAGGGCCGGAGTCCAACTGCTGGCTTCTTCAATCCAGGAGGACCAGGAGGTTAGAGTATAGCTCATGACGATTTTCTGAGTAATGATCTCCCATATAGAGGACGAGAAGGGGCAGAGAACTAGGATATGCTCCATGGATGTCGAGGATTGAGAACAGAGGACACAGTCATGCAGGGAATCAAGGCCTCAGCAGAATAGTTTATCTCTAGTGGTGAGTTTGTTGTGAATGGTCAGCCAAGTTATAAAGGAGTGCATTGGATGGAGAATTTGTTTCATACTAGTTCTGCCCAGCTGACTTTATGTTTTCTAGGCCTGAGGGCGGTATAAGTGCTACTGATGGTGAATTTGGGTTTGGAGTTATTGGGGAGCCAAAGGAAAATGTCCTTTTTCATTCGAGACTGACGGTAGTTTATAGTTCATTTGCTGCATTAATAAGTTCATTGATTTGAGGTTGAAACCTTCTGGTAGGCGCCCTAGCAAACGAAGGCCAAACCCACCTCCCCTTATGGCGAAGATCCTTAACCAACGAAATATTTCATAGTCTCGCAAGATTGGTGATATTGGGGCCATAACGGTTTGTCAAGGAGTTTGAAAAAAGCCAGGGATCATGCCAGATTGAAGTATTATTCCTGTTATCGATGAGGACCTTGTAGAGATCTTTTGCCACATTTAGCATGTTGAGGATATTGGCCAGCTAGCATTTGAAAGGAGGGGGAGGGTCCAATGGTTTTTGTCTTTGATTTTTTCAGTGATAGTCCAATGTGTCCATATTGAGTTTTTGTTTTAAGTCAATATGGACCAGAAAAATTTTAGGGCAAAATATCGATAGTTAATACCTTTGAGTAGAGAATATCGATAGTCCAATGTGTCCATATTATTTATTTTGAAGAGAATTAAGTAGAGAATATCGATAGTTAAAACTTTTGTATGTAATATTAAAAAATTATCGTTATTTGATTTATAAATACTCAACACATTTTCGGTCATCGTATTTTTGGTTTATTCGTAGAAAAGGAAAACGAAATGATTAGTACGTCCCAAATATTAAGTGTTTACATAAATTTTTTGAATGTTTTATGTCGAATTTTTTTATGAATTATACAGCTTATATACTTTTTCGTAACTTTTTGATTGGTCGACATGTATCTTGTATGTATTTCGTAAAAAAAGAATGGAAGATATATTCGGCGGCACTGGAACGACCAACGGTGACGGTCAAAATAAAAAAGGTTGTTAAGTTGGTCGTGCCCATTCTTTTGATAAAGAGAGAAGAGAATGGTACATGATCGTGGTGTTAAATTTTTTTCATTAGGAAAATGCAATATATATTTCTTGGAGGAACAAGCTTGACCAAGTACATACAGCCCAACGGACCATTAGATTTGTCCACTAAGATCGATTGAAAAGTTAAGATTTTTATTTTTATTTTTAAAATTGAATTAAAATCGAATCGAATTTTTGAATTTTCAGTGGGTTCGATTTTGATTCAGTTATGTTTCCATAGGTTTGTTTCGGTTTAGCTTTAATCGGTATATATATAAATAAATAAATGATTATAGTTTGATTTAAATAAATAATAATGGAAATTTAAAACTTAATATTTTAAAATTTTATTTTATTTTTCAATTGCCTCTTGTCTAATAATTTTGCGTCGTATAAAAGCATTTTTTTTAAAAAGACAATAAAATCGGACGTTTTTATAGTTTCTATTGGGGTCGGTTTAATCGGTTTCCTTCTTTTTAGTATTTTTATGTTATTATATAGGTCTGGTTAGGTCGATTCCAAACTGATTTTTATTTTTTATATTTTGGATCAATTTTATCGGTTTAATTCTTGACAAATTCAATAGTGATGTAGATAGATTTGACTCCCGGCCTAGTCCCGTTCTCATAACCGCCTTATGCATAATACATTTTTCCACCCCAAAAGTCTTGTTTCTCCTAAATGTACTTTAACTACTTTTCTCTTTTCAACAACATTTGCTATTACAATTTTCTAAGTATCTCTCACTTTCTCTCTCTTCCAAGAGAAAAAAATGAAACTTTTTTGTTTTCTCTTCTTGGTAGCTGTAGTCACAACTCTTTCTAATGCTCTTTCTGTTCAAGCCCAGGATCAATCAGGTAATGTTTTAGTTTAATAAAAAAAAATCCTTGTTTTCTTGTAACAAGTGTTTCTCATCTCCTTTTGCATTACACAGGATTCATCAGCTTAGACTGTGGTGCACCAAAAGGAACCAGCTACGACGAGAATACAACTACGCTCTCTTACGTTTCTGATGAAAATTTTATCGATACCGGAGTTGGTACGAGCATCAAAGAGGAATACATACTCCGGTTCCAGCAACAGTATCGGTACGTAAGAAGCTTCGTTGATGGTGTCAAGAACTGCTACAATCTTAAGCTAGGAAACAAAGACAAGTATTTGATAAGAGCAAGTTTTCTGTATGGTAATTATGATGGTTTGAACAAAACACCTACTTTTGATGTGTATCTTGGTCCTAACTTATGGGACTCGGTGAAACTAAAAGATGCCACAACGCCTATGTCTCTTGAAATAGTTCACGTTCCTTTGTCCAGCAATTTTCATGTGTGTTTGGCGAAAACAGGAGATTCCATACCTTTTATATCATCTTTGGAACTACGCCTTTTGCCTAACGATACTTATCAGGCTGAAACTGGATCGCTTGAAGCAATTACTAGGCTGGACATGGGCTCAACTAACCTTACTGAGTTTAGGTGAGCTATATTAACTCACTTTTCATTTTGTTTCTTTTTCTCATACAACTCTTGAGATCTTAGATCCAAATTTGAGTAGCCAATTAAGAGTGTGACGAAATTCCAAGTCTTTTTCAATTACTTAACCTAGAAGAAAGTGTTTGTATGTAAATATAAATCATAAAATTTTCAGTGTCTATGAACATACTCACTTAGCTGATTAGAGTTTATATAATATTGTAAAATTTTGCAGAACCAGATCACTTGAAAAAGTGTCGGCTACTACGCATTTAAAATTCTCAATCATTTGGATTATTAATCATCTGTAGAAACTTGATGTATGGACCCACTTGAACAAATTGTCTTAGAAGCAAGCTCCTTGTTATTTTTGTGTAAAGTTTCATTGAATATTTTGTCTTTGCACTAACCCATTCAAGTTTTAGCCGCAAATTTTTATTTTTAATTAGTCTTTATCTTTATGTTACTGGTAATTTTTGTTTATGCATATATGGAACATTATAGAGAAATTAGTATTTGAAAAAAGATAAAAAAAATCCTCAGGTTCAAAGAAGATTTTTACGATCGTACGTGGCTACCGGCAAATTATACTAACTGGTCAAGCATTAGTACTTCTAAGTCAATACAATACTTCAATTCTTTTAAATCTCCTCAGCTTGCGATGAAGACTGCTTACATTCCCAAAATATCAGATGAGCCAATGACTCTAGTCTTGGATGTACCTGATAAAACTTCCAAACTTTACGTATACATGTATTTTGCTGAAATCCAAGAGCTCAAAACCAATGAGTCGCGAGAAATAAAGATTATGTACAATGGACAGTTGTGGTATGGACCATTTAGCCCTGTATACTTGTCGACAACGACTGTAAAAAGCGTTCTGCATTTAGATTCACTAAACGGTAAATACGAGTTTTCAATTCAAAGAACTAAGAAATCAACACAACCTCCGTTACTGAATGCTGTTGAGGTTTACCGGCAGAAATTGCTGATTCAACAAGATACTGACCAAGCAGATGGTACATTTTTACATTTACTAAATAAGTACTTCATTGTTACTATTATCATATTAATTTAGTTTCTGTAACGCCTTTTCAGTCGATGCTATTATGAAAATCAAGTCCCTTTATGGGAAGATTAAGTGGCAAGGAGATCCGTGTTCTCCTCAAGATTACGCATGGGATGGTCTCAGCTGCACCTATAATAATTCCAATCAACCCAGAATCACATCCTTGTAAGTTTATTCACTCAATTAGATAATAAGATCGAATTATTTAATATATGGTTACGACAAATTTTTTTTTAAAGACTTATGTTAAGCTTCTGACAGTATTTTTATGCCTCATTCCTAGAGGCTAGAGAGAATTTTTTCATTGTTAATTTTCTAAATATTGATCAATCATTGATCGGTAAGTATCAGGAACCTGTCTTCAGGTGGATTAACAGGACGGATAGCATATGACATACACTATCTGACCCAGTTAACTATTCTGTAAGTCTACCTTGACGTTTTTAGAACTCCTTCAGTTCGTCACTTATTGTATATAAAGGAAGAAAATCTCCTAGTCTTACAAGTGTTTTTTGTACGTCAGGGACTTATCGGACAACAACTTAAGTGGATCATTCCCAGAATTTCTATCTCAAATGGCATACTTGACTGTCCTGTATGCTACTGAAACGGAATTTATGTCTAGTCTTATTTCTCACTTGTTTTGGTAAGGACAGAAACAAAACTATGTTTTCTTTGTTTTCACAGAGATATAAGTGGAAACAAGCTTAGTGGCTCAGTTCCAGCTGCACTTCTTAATCGAGAAAGATTTGGTTCACTAAAATTAAGGTATGTTTTATAATAAGGTTTTTGTTTCTTAAAGCTTATTCATTAATAGCATATAATGAAAAATTATGTCCCATGGTAAAAAATTTGAACTAAAACCACCATATTACAATTCAAAAGAGAAACCACTTCGCCAAAAAAATCAGAAATACACTAAGAAGATTAGCAAACATGATCTGATTCTTATTTTGCTGTCGTTGATCGTATGAACTCAAGTTTTGAAGGAAATCCAGATCTTTGCCCGTGCGAGAAAAAAAGTCATTTTCTACTGCAGTTATTGGTAACATTGTTTTCATTCTTTGTTGTTGGAGCTTCCCTCGCTGTGTTTTTTATGTGTAAAAGGAGAAGAAAAAGAATTAGTGAAGGTATGGATGTTAATCTGTGAAATTAGAAATTTAAAACTTGGTATATTCTAACTGTGTATTTTTTATTTAACTCTGTCAGCTACGAGGTATGTGAGTTTCAAAAGTGGTAATGTACATGACTCAGAATTAGCAGCCAACCGGAAATTTTCCTATTCCGAGATACTGAAAATTACACATAATTTCAAGAGGGTTCTTGGCAAAGGAGGCTTCGGAATAGTTTATCACGGTTACTTGGAAGGCAATCAAGTTGCTGTTAAGTTACTATCTCACTCATCTGTTCAAGGTTATAAAGAGTTCAGAGCTGAGGTATTTTCATCATCTTCTGAACATAACTCTTTAGTCCAATTCTGTTTTTGATACATAGGCCTAAATAGTTCCATGAAAATGCCTGAGATTGGATTGGAGTAAATAATCCATCTCTTTATAATCTGATTCGATATACCTTATGGTATCCCCTCTAATCCTATAGTTCGCTAGTTTTTGTCTAGCATGTATTAAGCCTCATGATGCGGGTTTTTTAGGTGGAACTTCTTCTAAGAGTTCATCACAGATATTTGGTAAATATCATTGGGTACTGTGACCAAAACGACACCTTGGCTCTTGTATATGAATACATGGCTAATGGAGATCTAAGGAACTATCTATCTGGTGAGTAGTACATATTTCAATCTTGTAAATCAATAGATAATGATAATACTCCTCGTATAAAACTTTCTTTGCTACAAAACTATCATACATGAGACGGAGATGAATGTTTTTCTTATGTATTTAGGAAAGAATGGAAGCAATATATTGAGCTGGGAAGCAAGACTTAAAATAGCCAGAGAGGCAGCACAAGGTAAGCAACCATGATTTTGGATGCTCTTTCAAAGCTGAAGTTCAGTAGTCAGTAAGTATCAAGTAACGTAATAAAAATGTATTCTAAAACTATAGGATTGGAGTATTTACATAGCGGATGCAAACCGCAAATAGTCCACAGAGATGTGAAGACGTCAAATATCTTGTTAGATGAACATTTACAAGCAAAACTAGCAGATTTTGGCCTTTCAAAATCTTTCTCTGTTGAAGGTGATACTCATATGTCAACAAATGTTGCCGGCACGCCAGGTTACGTCGATCCTGAGTAAGAATGTAACTTAATCTCCTTTGTTTAAATATGTAGATAGTATAATACTTTCACTATATGAAAACTTTAAGGGAGGAAAATGAGAAACTAACATCTGAAGGTTATTTCGTTACAGATATTATAGGAGCAATTGGTTAACTGAGAAAAGCGATGTTCACAGCTTTGGAGTTGTTTTATTGGAAATAATTACAAACCAACTTGTGATTGACCATAACCGCGAACAACGGCATATTAGTGACTGGGTAAGTTCCATGATCGAGAAAGGTGATTTGATCAATATTGCTGATCCGAAACTGAAAGGAGATTTCAACCATAATTCTGCATGGAAAGCTATTGAAATAGCACTTTCATGTGTATCTTGCATGTCAAGTAAAAGACCAACCATGACTTCCGTGGTGATTGAATTAAACGAGTGTTTGGCAGAAGGAAACTCGAGGATCCAGGGGTACGATAGAATGGACACTAATGATTCGATGGAGGTCAGCCTGAATGATTTAACTGATCTAAGTCCAGGGGTAAGGTGATTTGGTGGAGCCTCCAAGTTCTTCAATATTGGTGAAATAAATTAATATTTTTCACAAACATATATAGGAAGTGCTAAGCTTGCAATAAATTACTTAAATAAATTACTTAAATCTGCGGTCAAAATCGATTAACACTACTACTAGATTCAAGCAAGCGTATGAATTCGTAGTGTTGTGTTTCAGCCTTTAAGTCTTTCAAATTTCAGTAGTTCGAGGACTGATGTCAGACTCAATCGTTCTGGTCTGAAAATTACGCATACATAGAGAGACAGCCCATATAATTTTCAGATATAACATACCTGAAGAACAATAATGACGAAAAAACTAACAAATAAATTCATAAATCAAGGTTCCAAATCTAATAACTGAAGACTGTGTAACTATCTTCTAATTATTATAACTATCTTGCAAGAAGTACGAATTTCAATTCAAGCTTTACACAAACAAACTTCTACGTTTATGTACACAATTACAAAACGACAAAAAAATATTACATCTACATTAAATTAAAAATAACGTAAAATAGAAACCACAAATGCCTTTTTGTTGTTGTTTGGATTCTCTTAGGAGACCTAAATGATATTCAAAGAATGGTTTAAATTGTTGCTTCGTCATTCGACTATCACGTTCTGTGTTATTTAGTCTTTCGAGAAAAAAATCACGGGTGAGGGTTCTTCGACTATCAAAAATTTATAATTTCAGTCTCCGCGCGTGGTTTTTGCTGGAATGCTGCCACGTTTCGCTATAGTTAAATGGTTTGCGTTTCACATATAGTCTCTTGACTTTTAATTTCATTTTTATCCTTTGAATTTAATATTTTTTAATATTTTTTATTTTTATTTTTATTTTTATTTCAAAATAGAGTATATCAAAATTTTCTATACTATGTTTTCAATTTCTTTCCTCTTCTACACTAATTCCACGTTCTTTTCCTTTCGATTTACCTCTAAAATCTACAAATCTAGGAACAATAGTAATTTCAGAAACCTATCGTCTGCACCTTGATTCAAATCCGACGAAGAAACCCAGCTTCCTGAATTTTTCGGGCAAAACGCCATAGTTTATTATGCAGAACAAATGACATTTAAAGAACAAAACATTCCATCACCATCACTTTAACTGGTTTAGTTTAACTATGTTAACAAGCTCATAACTTCAATTCGAGACACCAAATTATTTAAAAAGACGAGCACATGTCCATAGTAAAGAGCACCATTTAACATGCTATAACCAGCTCCTTGATGTAAAAGACAACCATAACTTAGAACCAGAATCTCTAACCTTTTTCATCCGACATTAAATAGAAACAACATCTAGAACACGATAACATAAAACAAAAAATGGATTGAACCCGATCTAAAACTTAACCTTAATAAATGTCGTGTTCCTCAGTTTCGAATCGACCATTCCTGAAGCAAAAAACCAAATGAAAACATCAGTTACAATTACATAGACTAAATGACTTGAAAGCGTGGAATCAAGCTGCCAACTGAAAACAGTTGAATACAATTGAGGTTAGCTGCTATCGAATACCATTCCACTCTGTTTTCAGTGTTCTTTCTTTTCTATCAAATACAATTACAATTACAATTGTATTAATCTTCGATCGAATACAATTGAAAGCTCTAACTTCTATAGATCCTTATAGATGTCAATGGGAAGGTTGGCTTCTTCTTCTTCCCCATTTTTTGTTTCTCGATCCTCGTTGTCTTCTTCGTCGGATTTGAATCCAGCTGCTTGAAGATTAATTTTTGAAATTACTACTGTTCCTAGATTTGTAGATTTTAGAGGTAAATTAAAAGGAAAAGAACGTGGAATTAGTGTAGAAGATGAAAGAAAATGAAAACAGAGTATAGAAAATTTTGATATACTTTGTTTTGAGAAAAAATAAAAATAAAAATAAAAAAATATTAAATTCAGAGGGTAAAAATGGAATTAAAAGTCAAGGAACTATATGTGGAGCGCAAACCATTTAACTATAGCGACACGTGGCAGCATTATAGAAAAAACCACACGCGGGGACTGCAATTATAAAGGGACCCTCACCCGTGATTTTTTTGTCGAGGGACTAAATGACACAAAACGTGATAATCGAGGGACGAATCAACGATTTAAGCCTTCTAAGAATCCATTATGTTTGAGTTTGAATACCAAAATTGTCTTTAAACTAAGTAGCAAATATTTTGTAACTTTTAACTCTAAAATGTCAAGTTTGAATGATTATTTTGATAAATTTTAAATGTGTCTTATATTCGTTGTTGTTTCTCGATATCTACTATTAGACGGGTTACAATATGTTGGAAAAATAAAAATTTAAAAGAAGTACTTGTATATAATATATTGTTTTGTAATATGATTTTATTACAATTGTGTTGATAGAAAATTTTATATAGGACTTCATGAGAAAGATCTAGATATTATGAATTTTTAGACTCTAATTGACTCACAATGATACATGTATCAAGAATAATCTACAATCACCTTCCTTTATTTTTTGAGTCAAAATTATTTATTATTTATTTTTTAACACTCCCTTTTAATTTTGATTATCCCAAGTAGATTTCGAAATTTGATAAAGACTCCATCTTTTAGGAATTTCGTAAATATGTCACTGATTTGAGCTTCAGACTTCACATAGTTGAGCTCCACTTCATCTCTTTCGATACACTCTGGAATATAATGATATTTTGTATCAATATGTTTGCTTCATTCATGAAACACTTCGTTAGAGCTATAGTCAACTTGTTTTTAACCAATATTTATGTGGATTCATTTTGTGGCATATTAAGCTCCTCTAAAAGTCTCATCGATCATATATCTTGACAAAACAAGAACATACCGCCACATATTATGATTCACAAGTAGATAAAGTAACAATCGGCTGCTTCTTTGAGGTCTATGAGAAAAACGTATCACCCGTAACGAATGCATACCCGGTAGTACTCTTTTCAATCATTAATGTCACCGACCCAATTACTATCACAATAGCCAACAAATTTGAAATCCTTAGAATGATAATAAAATAATCCATAATCAATGATACCTTTAAGATAACGAATAATCATCTTGGCCGCCTTCAAGTGTGTTGTTGGAGCCTTCATAAAACGACTAACAAGTCCAACATTGTATAGTCTGGCTTCGTGCATGTCAAGTATCTCAAACTTCCCACAAGAATTTTGAAGTAAGTGGGATCCACCTTTTCACATTCTTCAAATTTTGACAACTTTGTCTAACATTCAATGGGGATACTAACAACTTGACAATTTTCTATCTTAAAATTCTTCAAAATTTATTTTGTATAACTTCCTTGCAAGATTATTATTCCATCTTCCAGTTGCTTCACTTCTATGCCAAGATAATATGACATAAGCTCAATATAAATCATCTTAATTTTTCTTGCCATGTCAACATATTTGACTATTCCCCGTGAATATTAAATCATTTACATACAAGCATACAAGAAGAAGTTCTCCAATTTTCGTAGTCTTGGTATATAAAGCATGTTCATGAGGAAACTTGTGAAGTCCTTGAGCTTGAAAGTATTTATTAAGTCTATTATTCTAACTTCTTGGCAGTTGTTTCAATCCATAAAGAAATTTTTTCAACTTCAATATTTTTCCTTCTTGTCCTTTCATGATGTATCCCAATGGTTGTTCAACATACATGGTTTCTTCAAGAACATCATTCAAGAAAGTATATTTTACATCCATTTGATGGATTTCCATCTCTTTTGTGCCGCCAAAGAGATTATTAGCCTAATAGTCTCCATCCTTCCAACTGGTGCAAAAACGTTGTCATAATCCACTCATTACCTTTGATTATAGATTTTGGCCACCAATCTTGCCTTGTACCTTTCCACTATGCCTTGGGCATTTTTCTTCACCTTATATACCCACTTCACACCACTAGATTTTTGTCATTTTGGAAGTGTTGTCAACTCCTGTGTGTTATTATTCTTGATAAATTCAATCTCCTCATCCATTGCTTTCTTCCATTTGTCATCTTGGATAGCTTCTTTAAATCTTGTTGGTTCAGTTTTCACTAAAAGACAAAGAAGAGCTAAGTCATAAACTGCGAGAAGCTCTTCTGTTTCATCATATATTTATTCATGAATTTTATAACGCTTAGGTTGTGTCTCATCACTATCACTTGATGAGGATGAGGAAGTCCCTTGTATATAACTTGTTGCTTGTGGTAATGTGAGAAGAGTTATATGTTTCTCATAACTTTCTTCACTTTCTTTTTCAGTAAATGGAAAGAAATTATAATTTTCTTGTGTGTTGCTCCAATCTCATGGGCTTTCTTCATCAAAGATAACATCGCGAATAATAAAAATTCTTCCATTTATGGGGTTGTAAAATTTGCACCCCTTTGCTCTTGCATCATAGCCAACAAATACAAAATTCTCACTTATATAATCCAATTTTGTCCTTAGCTCATCATCAAAATATGCATAATCTATGCTTCGAAAAACTCGTACGTGAGTAATAATTGGTCTCACTCCTTCCCATGCTTGTTGTTGAGTCATGTCTTTAACATTTCTAGTGGGACATCGATTTGAAAGGTAGACGGCACAATCTATCGTTTCAGCCCAAAATTTCTTAGGCATATTTTTCCTCTTTAACGTACTTCGTTCCATGTTAAGAATGCTTCTATTTTTCCTCTATGCTTTTGTTGAGGTGATCTTAGAACCGCTGTTGGTCTCGTTATTCCATGTTCTTCACATAATTTCAAGAAATCCTTTAAATTGAACTCGCCTCCTTGATCGGAACAAATGGATTTTCTATGATACTTACTCTCGTTCTCAACTTGGGCCTTTAACTTTTTGAAGCATTCAAAAACTTGTGACTTCTCTATAATAAATATACCCATGTCTTGCGGCTAAAATAATCAATGAATAATAAGAAATAGAAAATCTTACTAAAAGATGGCAGATTAAAATACCTACATAAGTCTGAGTGAATAATTTCAAGTGGTTCGTTTGCTCTTGCCATAGATTATTGTGGTAAACTCTTTTTTTATTGTTTTCCAAAAAGAGACCCTTCACAAATTTGATTTGGAAGATTGATGTGAGGTAAGCTATTCACCATGTTCTTTTTTATAGTGAATTTAATCTTTCAAAGTGTAAGTACCCAAACCTAATATGCCAAATCCAAGAAAAATCTCCAATACAAGCTTTGAAGCACTTTCCCACATAATTTTGAATTTTAAGAATAAACATACGATTTTTGGTCATATGCACCTTAGTAATTAAATTATCATAAGAATCTCTTAAGTTAAGAAATCAATCTTTCATGGTGATGGTGTAGCCTTTATCCATTAGTTGACCCAAACTCAAGATATTAATTTTTTATATTAGGCACATAATAAACACTTGAAATATAATTATGATCTCCAATTTTCAAGTGAATTAAAGTGATACATTTTCCTTTGATAGGTACTCCCGAAGAGTCTCCAAACGTGACTGCTCCATTCACATTCTCATCAAGATCCACAAACAAATTTTTGTTTCCACACATTACCTTTGATAATTAGCACGACTATCGAGATACTACAAATTGTCTCAACAATTTTCTTCTTATTTTTGTGCTAGAAGTAAGATAGGCTCGATACATTTGTCTTCAACAATATTGGATTTCTCCTAAACTTGAATTTCTCCTAAACTTGAATTTCTGAAGTGCGGCACTTGGAAGCATAGTGACCATATATTTTATAATTGTAACACTTAATATTTGATTTATGATACCTTGAGGTGTGTTTTCCTTTTCCATGACCTCTTGACTTTCTTACCTCGTATGGTCTTTCATCACTTCGATTATCCTCCCTTTGTCGGTCGCGTTTCCTTTCTTGTCCATGTACACGTCCTCATCCTCGACCTCTTTGGCTCCTTGTATATCTTTCATAATTATTTTTTAAATATAACTTTACTTGTAAGTCTTGTTCAATAGGCTCATTCATGTTTAACATTTTTTCTTCATAGGCTTGTAGTGATCTCATAAGCTCATCAATTGTCATATTATATATAATTTTAGCCTCCTCGATTTCCATAACTTTTTAATCAAATTTAAAATCAAGTAAACGAAGAATTTTTCCTACGACATCAACATCACTAACCTCTTCTACATTGCTTTTCATTTGATTGAAAATGGTTAAAACCCTGAAAAATAATTTGAAATTGACTCTGAATCCTTCATTCGTAATGCCTCAAACTCGCCACGAAATCTTTGTAGCCAAACTCTCTTCACTTTAGCATCTTCACTAAAAGAAGTTTTGAGACTATCCCAAACTTTCTTTGATGTTGTTGCAGAAGCCACATTTTGTAACATGGAATCATCCAAGCATTGATGAATGATCAGAAACGCATTTTGATCCTTTATTTATTTAAGATTGTAATTGTTCCTTTTGAACTTGATTAAAAAAAAATCATTTTCAAGCACCTCCAATCCTTTCTCCACAATTTCCCACACGTCATTTACTCCAAGGATCTCCTTCATACGGATGCATCAATTTTCATAGTTATCTTTGGTGAATTTTGGCATTTTCCATTGAGACATTCCATTCGCCATCATCTTGTAAAACGTTTCGCTCTGATACCACTTTGTTGGAAATATAAAACTCATAAAACTCAATTTAGGAGAACTATTTTTATATAATATATTACTTTGTAATATGACTTTATTACAAATGTGATTATACAAGGTTTTACATAGGACTTCAAGGGAAAGATCTAGATACTTACTTTAAATGCTAAAAACTTATGGAATTCTAGACTCCAATAGACTCACTACTGATGAGTTCAGAAATTTTTACCACTCACTGTAGAAACCGGACAGAGGAAATTCGGACAAAAGCCACCCACTGAACCATCCGAACTGGACAAAAGTATTAAAATCTAATCATATTTTGACTAAGCTAATTGCTAATCTGCTTAATAAACTAATGGGTTTTTGAACTCGACCCGGTCTCATAAGTTTGACCCGAAAGCCTATATGGCCCATAATTAAGGGTATAAATACCCAACCACTTTCATTAATGAGGGTAATGAACATTTAATACAACCAAGCAGCTTAAATCTCTCACTAAAAAACACCCAAACATTAAATACCTTTGAAACACCACAAAATACCTGACAAAATTACCCTCAGTCGAAAATAATCAACATCAAATTGGCGACCACGGTGGGAGGAGAAGGTGCCTGAATTTAGCATTCGAAACCATCAAGAAAAACCAGTTCGGATGAATCTGGATGAGCAGGCAGTACCACCGACTTTGGCAGAAGTGGTGGGAGAAAAGGATGAATACACGATTGAAGAGCGATATAGATTGAAAGCTGAGATAGAAGCCTTGAGGGCTGCTAAAAGGGTGGAGATGGGCTTAAAAGAAAAATCGAAAGTGTCAGCCGTTCACCACACTGACAATCCTAGTGAGCATGACCCATCAGCAAAAACCCATGTGAGCACTAAAAAGACGCATGCTAGCTCAAAGAAGTCTCACCGGTCTAAACCGGTGGAGAGCTCAAATTCAGATTCAGAATCTTCTAGTAGCTCCTCGAACGAAGATGGAGTTGAGGAGTCCCTGTCAACCAACAACGATCAATGTCGTTCTAAAAAGAAGCAGAAGTTGGTCAAAAAATATTCAAGAAAGAGGGACATGCATGGAAGGTTGAAAAGGCATCTAGGAAAAAGGTCATCTTATGGTCACAGCCATGGCCGGAGACATGTAGACCGACTGTTGATGGATCATTTCGCCTTTCATGATGAACCAGGTATCTTTGCAACTCCCAATAAAGATACTGTATTTACTCGTGGCCTGAATTAGAGATAATCTCCATTGTCTTCCAAGATACTGTCCCGAAAAGGTTTGGCATCACAAAGATAGAAAAATACGACGGGAGTAAAGATCCAGATAATCATCTGGAGGAATTCAAAAACTTTATGATGAATTTTGACAATAATGATAAGTTGCTTTGTAGAGCATTCTCCCAGTCTTTTACGGGGAGTGCTCTGAAGTGGTACAAAAGTCTGCTACAATGCTGCATCAGAAATTTTGATACTTTTTTGGTGGCCTTCCGGAGGCAGTTCCTTGGAAATAAGGAAGTGAAGGGCAATGGAGACACTATTATCCATTGTGCCTAAGAACCAAATGAGTTCATAAAAGAATATATAAGTCGCTTTGTGAACACCAAGAATGGATTAGTTGATTGCTTTGAACAAGTAGCAATAACTACTCTAAGGCAGGGTTTGAACCCTGGTAATTTGGCTGATTCAGTAACCAGAAAGAAGGCCATGACGTGGGGCGGTTTACTAAATCAAGTGGGGAAAGAAATCAATGTAGATGAAACAAAAAAGACCAGGGTGCATAGGCAGGTAATATCGGCCCCAACTGCACCAAACCAGAACCAGAATCAGTCTGGATACAAGGCTAAGGAAGTCGGACAGGGTCCTAGTAGGGCCAAGGCTTAATCCCACCCAGCACTAGCTCAGAGTCAACAATCCAGAAATAAGCGAGGGCCTTGGGTTCAACCGGAGTGGTTTGTCGAGTTGAAAGAGAATGTGGCAACTATCTATGACAAAACAAAAGACGAAGTACACTTCAGGAAGCCAGCTGCGCTTCAATCTCCCAGGGAAAGTCGTAATAATTGTTTCTGCCAATATCATCATGATATTGGTCATAATACAGAAAACTGCAACGCTTTGAAACAAGAGGTGCAAAATTTGATTGAAAGAGGAAAATTGGGTGCTTATGTTAAAAGAAGAAGTGGAAACAAGCCTGATAATGCTCATCGGATTGACCCAACAAACAACGCAGGGACATCGGCTCCGAATGGGGCTATGGTGATAATTGAAAGATTCGATGTGGAGTCAGAGTATTTGGATCATGATCCAAACTAGAATAAGGTGGGCGTTATCACAGAACATAGCAAGACGGTGTCCGGGCTCATCAGCTTTTTCGAGTCACTTACCATATTTGGGGGGGACACCATGACTGCACCGACTGCTTCTTCGAGGAAGAGGCATGTTCATACCCTGGCTACTCAACTAGAAGGAGGCATGACTTCCTATCAATCGCAAATTCCTTTTCCCTTCATTGTTTTTGATGAAGATGATTTGAGGGACATAGCTGGTCCCCATGAAGATGTTGTGGTAATAGGAGCATCCATTGGGGGCAATGACATTAGACGAATTTTGGTGAACACCGGCAGTTCAGCCAATATCCTCTTTTTAACTTCCTATAAACAAATGAAGAATCCAGCAGTGATTCAACCTTCCAACAGGTCAATTATGGGTTTCACTAGAAGCTCAGTGGACGTAATCGGGGAGTTTGAGGATGAGGTTTTGTTGGGCAAGGGCCCTTTTAAGAAGATGGCCAGAGTAATTTTTATCATAGTGGATTTTCCCACATGTTATAATGCCATTTTGGGAAGATCTTAGCTCTCCAGGATGCATGTTGTGGCTTCAACAGTCCACCAATGTTTAAAATATGTTGTGCAAGGACAAGTGGGAGTTGTCTGAAGTAGTCAAAAGATAGAAAGGGAGTGTTATGCAACGGAACTGGCCTCTCGAACTTTGGGGGTAGTTCGGATCAGTGAGGATTAGCAGTTGGAGGGGCCCTCTGGGGGAGAGGGTGAAATTGATGACCCCATAGAGACCCCTGGTGTTTTAATACCAATTGAAGAGGTTGAAACTCACTCTTTGGCTGAAGGAAGAAACGTCAAGATCGGATCTAAGATGACATCAGAACTAAAGAGTAAAATGCTGTCTTTTTTAACAAACTATCGGCATGTTTTTGCTTGGTGCAATGCTGATGTAACCGGAGTGCCAGCAGATAGTATATCACACCAACTATCCATCCAAAGAGATAAAGCACCTGTTGTACAAAAGAGGATAGATTTTTCTAAAGAGAAGGGTGATGTCATAGTTCAAGAGGTTGACCGGCTTACGAAGATGGGGCACATAAAAGATTTCCAGTACCCTTTATGGACAGCCAATTCGGTATTAGTAAAAAATAAAAATGGGAAGTGGTGAATGTGCATTGACTTTACATACCTTAATAGAGCTTGCCCAAAAGACCTATATCCGGTCCGTCAGATCGATCAGTTAGTGGACTCCACATCCGGGAACAAGTTGTTGTCCTTTATCGATACCTTCTCCGGGTACAATTAAATTCAAGTAGATCCAAAGAATCAAGAACACACTACTTTTGTTACTGATAGGGGCCTTCATTGTTATAAGGTGATGCCTTTTGGGTTAAAGAATGTTGGGCTACTTATCATAGGTTGGTGAACAAAGCTTTCGCTAATCAAATTGGAAGAAACATGGAAGTCTACATTGATAACATGATGGTAAAGAGTATGGAAGAAGAACTACACTTGGCAGATCTGCAAGAAATTTTGCCAACTTGGTTAAAGTAAATTTAAAGTTGAATCCAGAGAAGTGTGTTTTTGAAGTGCAATCCGGGAATGTTTTTGGGCTATGTGATAAGTGAGAAAGGGATACAACCTGATCTAGACCAGCTTAGTGCTTTATTGCAGATGGTACCTCCTCAGAATATTAAAGAAGTACAAAGATTGACAGGGAGGTTAGCTGCTCTAAACCGTTTTATCTCAAGGTCTTCGAATAGGTGTGCCCCGTTTTTTCAAACTTTAAAAGGTGTAAAAGAATTTAACTGGTCTCGACAATGAGACTAGGCTTTCGATGAAATTAAAAAACACTTATCCTCCCCTAAAACCTTGTTTAAACCTGTTGATGGAGAGACACTGTACCTATATTTAGTAGTCTCTGATTGTGCCATAAGTGCAGTGCTAGTAAGGGAGGTGGATAATTATCCTCGTCCGGTGTACTACATCAGCAAAAGCTTGATAGATGCTGAAAAGAGGTATTTAAAACTTGAAAAATTAGGATTGGCTTTAGTAATTTCTGCTAGGAAAATGAAACCTTACTTTTAGTCTCATTCTATCATTCTCCGAACGTCATTTCTGTTGAAAAACGTTCTTCAAAAGGCAGACATATCAAGCAGAATGACCAAATGGTCAGTGGGGTTGGGAGACTGTGATATTGATTTTGCCCCTCGAACTGCAGTCAAGGCTCAGTCTGTTGCTGATTTCCTAGTTGAATTCTATTTGGACAGAGATACTAAGCAAGCATCAGGTGAAAAGACTAAGAAACTATGGGTTTTCTGGACGGATGGAGGATCAAGTACCATGGGTTGTGGTGCTGGGATATGTTTAACCTTTCCGTATGGTGACAAAATGTACCAGGCTATATGTTTTGCTTTCAGGGCTTCTAATAATGAGTCTGAATATGAAGCTTCCATAGTCGGTTTAAAGTTAGCCCTAATTTGTGGAGCCAAAAGAGTCAGGTTAATGAGCGATTCTCAGCTTCTTATCCATTATGCACAAGGTCAATCCGAGGCCAGAAAAGAGCAGCTGATTAAATATTTGTTCATTCTGAAAGAAGTGGCACTTAACTTCAAAGACATCACCTATGAGCACATACCCCCAATAGAAAATACGTTAGCAGACTCATTGGCAACCATAGCATATTCTGAGTCCTACCCATGGATTCACGTGCAAGAGTGCCCATCCATTCAACTCAATCAGAGCAAGGAGGGGGAGGAAAGTTTAAACATACAAGTGAGTCAACCTCAAGACTGGACGTATCCTCTTTTTCAATACATCTCAAATGGCATCTTGCCTCCAGAAAAAAGCATTAGCAAGGAAAGTGAAGTATAAGGCGCGTGGATTTGTAATCCAGAAAAAGAAGTAGCAAGGAAATTCATATCCCAGCCGTCCCTTTGGAGTCAATTTCTGAGCCAATACCTTTTGCTCGTTGGGGGCTGGATCTGGTGGGACCTCTACCTATGGCGTCTGGAGGGTGCAAAACTATTATTGTTGTCATCGATTATTTCTCAAAGTGGATAGAAGCAGCCCCATTAGCAGGAACTACTTCAAAAGATGTTATAAAATTTATCTTATCCTAATATTTGCTGCAGGTTTGGGGTTCCACAAAATATAACCACAAACAATGGGCCACAATTCGATAATAAGGATATGGAGAGCTTATGTGCCTCTAGAGGCATTCGGCATTGCTTCCCTTCTCCTTTCCACCCACAGGCGAATGGTCAGGTTGAAGTGGCAAACAGGACCATCCTGTCTGGTCTTAAGAAGAATTTAGAAGGGGCTGCTGGAAAGTGGCCAAGTTATCTACAAGAAGTACTATGGGCCTACCGGACTACTCCTGGGGCTGCTACACAGGAATCTCCATTTGCCTTGGTATATGGTATGGATGCAATAGCTCCTATAGAAGCAACTCTTCCTTTATTTAGAGTCCACAATTTTTCCGAACAAGCTAATGAAGTGGCAAGCAGAAGCCAACTCGACTTGATAGAAGAAAAAAGAGTTAAGGCTCACCTCAGAGCCACACACTATAAGGGTTTGATGAGAAGGAGGTTTGTTTCCAAAGTTAGAAGAAGGGATTTTCAACCAGGGGATAAAGTGTTGAGAAAAGTCTTCCTACATACCAAAGAGAAGCAGTTCGGCAAGCTAGCTCCAACTTGGGAAGGACCCTATGTGGTCAGTGAAAAGCTTAAACCTGGGACATACAGGCTTCAAGGTAAATATGAAAGAATCTTGAATCACCCCTGGAACATTGAACACCTCCGGTTGTATCTAGAATGAAAATTATATAAATATTTACTTGTTTAAAGTCAATGTAAATATTATGGGGCATAATCTTTCCAACCCTGGTGGCGCAGAGAGGTTTTAATGAGGTGTCCGGGCGTTTTAATGAAATTCGATGCCTTCTTGAAAAATTCGGAGTGTTTCGATTGATAGCTTCTTTGAAACTTTTTAAAGTATCACCGACAGACTGAATTGATTTTGTAGAATGATGACCATTTAAACATTTATCATCGGAGAATTTAAACATTCTCACTTTAAAATACTTGTAAAATAACTAAGGGTTATTTAAACATTAGCCATCGAAATTGGGTAACTATGAAACAATGCGAGAATTGTATAAGATAAAATTTCCCGGCTAACACCGGGGAGTGATATTAAAATATGTAAAGTGCCTTGGCCATCCAAGGACTTTGAAGTTCTAAAAGAAGAGGTTTATCCGGATAAGAGCCGGACACGGTTACAAAAATGCCTTTGTCATCCAAGGACTTTAGTCTAACACAAAAAATAAATAAAAATAAAAAAATAGTTAAAACTTTATGGTTGAGCTTCCTTTGATGTTCCAGCCTCATGTGGTTTCTTCTTGCGGTCTTTGGGTTCCTCGTTAGGGTTCTCTCCGGTCCCTTCTTCTTTTTCGGTAGTACTATCCCAACCACTAGAATAGTTATACTTATCACTATCGTCCATAGTATGTTGAGGGAGGTCTTCGTATTCCACAAATCGCCATAAATCTCTGAGTGTCCTCTTCGAATTTTTTTGATGAAAGAGCAAGACCATGTCTGATTTGACTTCAGCATACCTTTCCTCTTGGGAATCTATCACCTTGTTGGTGTATGCATCGATATTGGCTTGAATCGTCTTCTCCTGCTCCTTTATCAAATCATATTTCACCTGGTTAACTCTAGACACAACATCTTCGAGCGAAATTTTGTCATTGGTTAGGGTCTGGATGACATTGTCTTTAGCCTTCACCTCCTCTTTCGAAGTGGATAGATCATTTTCCAAGCCAGAACACTTAGATTGGAGTTCTTTGTTAACCCATCGATATCTCTCTTTAATGCCTCAATATTTTAGTTGGCATTAAGAAGATTGTTGGATAAGCTCTCTTTGTCTGTGTTGATTGTGTTGATGAGGGTAGATTGACTTCGCACCTGTCTCTCCAAGTTGAGAACCGGTTGAATAGTTCTCAACAAGGAGTGGGTCACCATGTCGTTCTCCCCTGAAACAGAAAAAAACTTACCATTGAAAGTAACCATGTTCGAAGAACTTGGAGGGAGGTAAGGGCCAGCAAAATCGTCTTTCTCGAGGTCTACAAAGTAAAGGTCAATCCCTTGAAGACCACTGATGTCTACTTCATCAATGTTAATATCCCCTCTGGTACCCTCTCCGGTATGAAAATCACTGGGATTTGCTCTGCCTGGGTTGGGTTTATTAGGTCGACCGGAGGAAGAGACTCCGGAGGCCGGAGAGCTACCTCATCCCCCTTGGAGATTTTCTTCTTCTTGGCTTCCCTATCTCCACCATCTCCTCCTCATTTTTCGGTCTTTTTTGGGAGCCTTTGAGGGTTTTGGAAGTCCAGCTGCCTCTTTGGTGCTCTCATCTTCCACCAGTTGAATCAGAGCGACATCAATTCCTCTTTGATCCTGCACCTCTTGGTTTGATGGGACAAACTCCTCAACACCACCTTGATTGACCTCACCTGCATCTGGATTTTTCTTTCCTTTCTTGCCCTTTATCTTACTTAGGGATTTAGCTCTGCCTGACAAGGCCAACTTCCCATCCTTCTCATCTGTCCTCTGTAGGATAACACCCTGGGGAGGTGGTGTGGTCAGTTCTTCCCAAAACAAGTCTCTCCGACAGGTTGTGTTCTAGAGGTGGGACCTCACCAGGTTGCCAGCGGTAAAACAATTGTGGAAGCGATTTCCCCATTAGTCAGCAGCCCAAGCATTCAGCCTGGCAGAAGTTGTCTGCCCCTCCTCCAAGTAGTTGGAGAACTCCTTCGGTAGCACTACCCAAAGAAGAAGAAGAGCATTTAAGTAAACAAACTTTTTATAAGAAAAGAAAAACAAACATAATGAAATATTTACCCGTGTTTTTCCATCTGCTGGTAAGCATGCTTGGGTTGACACTAGCTTTAATCTTCTGCCCATTTTCCCAAGCTCCACTAATGAACAAGAATTGGGTCTTCCAATTCTTCTCCAATTCAATCATATCATCCACCACTTTATAATTGTCACCCATATTGAAATGGTAGAAGGGGATGATGTGATTCTTGCAAAGGCTGGCCACAGCAGCGAATTGCTCCATTGGAAGCGGGATTCTGGAGAGCCTAGATGCCATGATGCAGGCCATGAGGGTATACCAAGCATTGGGACTCAGTTGGCTTGGACAGAGCTTTATCAGATGAAAATATCTGACGATCTCTGGGTCCAAGGGAAATCTGAGCCCCTAGTTGAATAATTCTGTGTAGAAAACTATCTCACTCAGCTTGTAGTCCATTTGCATCTCCGGATCGACCGGTATCCTCACTTTGACAGATTTTGGGATCCCCCACTTCGTCCGGATCCGGCCTAATTCAACAGTATGAATGAAGGCGTAGTTAATGTTCTGCATGGCTAGCAGATACTTTACGCTCACCTTGTGGGAGCAAGGTCCTACTCTGCCTTCAAGGGACTCAGCCAGGTCCGGATGTTTTAAACACAGCCTATCTTTACCCTTGCCCTTCTTGGTAGTGGCAGCTTTCCCCGTCTGCCCGGAGACATCCATCTCAAAAGGGGATTCTTCAACGCTGTCCTCCATCACATATTCCATCACCATGGAAGGATTTTCAGTTGTCTTTGGTGGAGGAGTGCTGGTGGTTGGTTCATTAAGCTGTCTGGATGGCTGAGCATCGCTTTCTCTTTGTGGTCTGGTGTCCGGTTGGGGCTCAGATCCGGAGGGTTCATTTCGAAGGCTTGTTCCAGTAGCCTCCGGACCAGACAATCTGTCCTTAGGGACTTTGATGGGTGCCTCTGACCCTGTAGCTTTGTCCTTGGCCCCAGACTTAGGGGGGCCTGATTTCGGAGACTTAGACTCTGGAACAACAACCTGGCCTTTTACTAAGCGGCCTCTTCGTCGAAGTGTCAGCTTTTCTGGGGAATTTTCAGCATCTGATCCCATAGCTATGAACAGAGAGGGCCTCTTTGTGCTTGTAACATCTTTTTCCCGTTCGACAGTGGGTTGTGACTCCTGAACTGATGAGCCTGAGAAGATAGGTGAAAGACTTGGTTGAAATAACCCTATGGGTTTGGAGCTTCTAGCAGAATATGAACCTGGATCAGCCTCTGAGTTTGGTGTTTCAGACTTGTCGATTGGAGAAACTGGAAGACCTGCAGCAATGCGCCTTTCTCGCTCAACTCTTTGTGCTTTTTCTAACTCCGAGAGATTAAACCACCCACCTTTTACCAGTGCGTTTCTTGCTGTAAACATAAACTTACACCAAAAGGATTTTGAGAAGAGAGATGAAAGCTTTGAGGTGAAGGAATGAAAGAGTAATGAAGATGGTAAAATAATGAAAATGAGGTAATTTATACTAATGAGACAAAAAGATGCCAAAAAACCTAGGAGAATACGAAAAGACAAAAGTAATGATTGAAGGCGGCGCTGACGTCATAGGCATTAAATGAAGAGGTTACATTTTGGGATTAGTGGGAGCGCCGTTCTAGGAGAAAACGGCTGGTGAGGCAAATCAGAAGATGACACGTGTCCCACGATCCATGGCAAAACCTTTGAACTTCTGAAGAGTTTTTCAGTCCGGATAAGTCATTTACTAAACACTAAATCCGTCCGGAAAATGTAACAAGTTCCCAAAGGATATTTTTTAGGTCTTGCCAAAGGCCGTCGAACAAAACCTAAAAAAAGGGCTACTGATGTGTCCGGAAATTTTCACCACTCACTGTAGAAACCGGACAGGGGAAATTCGGACAAAACCCACCCACTGAACCATCCGAACTGGACAAAAGTATTAAAAGCTAATCACCTTTTGATTAAGCTAATTGCTAATCTTCTTAATAAACTAATGGGTTTTTGAACTCGATCGGGTTTCATAAGTTTGACACGAAAGCCCATATGACCCATAATTAAGGGTATAAATACCCAACCACTTTCATTAATGAGGGTAATGAACATTTGATACAACCAGGCAGCTTAAATCTCTCACTACAAAACACCCAAACATTAAATACCTTTGTAACACCGCAAAATACCTGACAAAATTACCCTCAGTCGAAAATAATCCACACCAACTACAAGTTTCTATGAATACATGTATAAAAATAATTTAGTTTCACCTTCGTCTATTTTATATGTTAAAATTATTTATTATATATTTTTTAACAAAACATGTCTTGATCTTCATTGAGCAATATTAATTTTTTGAATTGGAGACTTTATGATGGGTATTTGTAGTACCACATTTGAAATTTCTTACACACAGTTTTTCCTACAAATCGACGAAGGAATATTTTCAGAGTTAAACATCGAAGATTCGCGAACATTACCTCCAAGAGATCTCTTATCTATTCATAACCTAGTCGTCACTATTTGGTTGTTAAATGATTTTTCGAAATCGTTTTCCACCAGCACCAAATATGATGAAGATAATATATGTTAGAGTTTTGTAAAAAAAACTAGTTATTGATCAAGAGTAAGAAAATGTAATATTATTTAATCAATCAACTATTTTTACATTGATCATATAGTTTATTTACATGCATTTTATTCTTAGTCAAGAAGAGTGACACTTGTAATTTATGACACAAATCAATTTTGTAATTATGTAAATTATTATTTTACCCTTCAACTATTATGGATATTTTAGTTATATGTTACGTCTTCTTTGAACATTTTACGATCTTCTACCACATTCAACCATCTTCTAATAATTTCTTTATTCTTTGCGTCCAAGTATTTTCCATGGTTTGATTATATTCATCTTGTTGTACATTATTTATATTTAGAGTGTTGGCTGCCAAACATTATCTCTTTTTCGACGCTTCTATCTGTTGTCACTATTTCTCTCTTTTGTTGATGCATTACTTAGTTATTTTACCAATACTTTATTTTCATTTATTATTCTCAACCCTGTATCAAGTGACACTTTAATGACAGATTTGGAAGCTTTTAACCTGATGATACAGATTTTTAACTTTACTATATGAGGTAATAACGTCCCAGAGGTAAAAATCATACAATCGTAACCTGGAATTCAACATACCTTATTGTTAGAAACATCTTTTTCGATTATACCTAATGTAAAAATCATACAATCGTAAGCTGGAATTCAACATACCTTATTGTTCGAAACATATTTTCCGATTATACCTCTTGAATCACTAAAATCCTTATTTCTTGGGCGTATGTTGCTGAAAGAAAAAACAATTCGGCATACCAGATTATTCGAACTACAATTCTTTTTGGATTATACTGAAGTACTAAAATCATAATTTTATTTTGAGAGAATATGACGATAGTAAAAAGAAAATGGGTAAAAAAATGGTGATAATGGTGAAGAGATGTTTTGGTAGAATCGAGAAAATAGTAAAAAATCAAACTTACAACTATTTGGTAAATTCAGAGAAAATTGTGTAGAAAAGAGACGCGGGGATGGGCTATGGTCGATTTTTTGTTTGTTTACAATAAAATTTAACGTTTAAAATTATTTTTATAATCATAGAAATCCAATATAATTTTTAAAAATTATGAAAGTTTTAGGCTTTTTTTATGATTTTTATAATTTTAAAATACTATATAGAAAATTATATCAAACTTAAATATATTTTAAAAAGTACCTTAATAAAAATAAGATGTTGTTTACGTTAAAATCTGTATAATTTTGTGTCCACGTCTAAATATTTTATAAAAAAGATTAGGTCCAAAAGTATATAAAAAAATTATAAGTATATATCGAATATAAATCTTTAAATTTAATAATAAATTTATAAAAAACATATTTATTATTTAAATATTTGAATTTATATAGATTTCCAAATTTTTATATTAATATTTCAAAATTAATGATTTTTAATATAAACACAATAAATATTCAAATTTCAAATTTTATTAATTTATTAAATTCAATTCAATTTTATCAAATGTAATAATTGAATATAATTCTAAATCTATATTAACCACAAATCTATATATATAGCAGTTGTTTTTATTAGAGCACCGATATCAACCCATATTTGCGTTAAATATACGAAATATTTAGAGTAATATGGCAGGTTTAAATTAGGAAATAGCCCATCGATTATCACTTTTCTTTCATTTAGTCCTTCGACTAAAAAATCATCGGTGAGGGTCCCTCGACTATCCAATTTTCTTTCATTTAGTCCTTCGACTTTAAAATCACCGGTGAGGGTTCCTGGTGAAAAACATAAACAGCCTAGTATTAGTTTGAGAGAACCTTCTTATAATTAACTAACTATTGAGGAGAGTGTAATGGTTTAGTTAATTCTGATCACAGAAAAAAAACAACTTACTATACTAGTTGGGTTGATATTATCACAGGTGTTGGTCAAGATTTTGATGAAGGTGATGCAACTCTAAGTTTATCTTATGTCGATATGCCTTATTTGTTTTCAACTACATGCATACTACAATAAGTTCATGACGAAAATAAAGACACAAGTGGATGTAAATGGAGACTTTATGCATCAATTGATGTCAACATCAACTTCATAACGATAAAGCGGTTTGTTGAAAAACATACATGCAACCCCGTTTTCTCCAAACAACATACGAGGAATTTGATAGCGGATTTGATTGCGGATCAAATTCATGATTCGATTAGGACATGTCATTCGGTAACGGTAAAAAGTATACAATCGTCTGTAAAGAAAGACTACGGTTCAGAAATCTTTTACAGTCTCTTGTAGAATGCTTTAGACAATGCAAAAAGATGATTTTTCAGAGATACTAATACTTCTTTTAGTTTCAAAAAGTGATACTTCAAACAATTGAAGAGACGTGATATTACTACCGACTGTCACTTGGAATTAACTACTGGAAACGTCTTCATGCGTTGTTTTATAGCATTCGGTTTGTGGCTTCAAGCTTTTCATTATTTTCGTCCGATGTTTTATATCGATATAACCTTTTTGACCGGTAAACATAGGGGTGTATTTGTATCTGCCGTAGCAAAGGATGGAAACAATGGTTGGTTTCATGCCTTTATTATAAACTTACAAATTGCGAGTTTAGTTATGAATGTAGATTTTTATGTGATTCTATTCAATGTTAAAAAAGAGGTTTGTGTTTAATCGTAGATCATGCGAGGTCTACTATATTTAAACCTGATATTTGTGAGGTAACAACACGCACGAGTTATGAACATTTGTTTCCATGTGATTCTTAGTTTAAATTGTATAAATACGATTCATTTGTTAACCATTCATGCATTTTTCTCCTTCTTAACCATGCTAGATATGTATAAGTTGTTGCTATCTAACGTGCTAGTTGTGTAGTTTAAATGTTGCGTGATTTTTTTGTATAACAAGCATGCGAGTTGTTTCTGTTTTTTACGATGATAGACGTGTACGAACAATTTACTCATTTAATATTGCAAGTATATTCCATGTTGCATTTGATATTGTTGATAGTGAAGATTCTGACAATTGGCTATGGTTTTTGGAGAGTCAGAAACCTCATTTGTTGGAGCATTAGATAACATTTATTTTGAACTGCCATTTAGGTATCATTAATGCTAGTTCTGTCTTGTATCCAAACTGATATCATGCGTACTATATTTTCCATCTCATTCAGAATTTGAGGAGTGTTCTGGATCATACTAGACGAGAGTATAAAAATAAGATGTTATGTATGTATAATCGATATGCTTATGCTCCCATGGTAGATATTTTTAATGATTATCTTTCATAATTTCTATGTGAAGGTGGTAGTAGAATTTAAAAAAATTATTGACAATTTACCTCAGGATAAGTATGCTCATGCATTCGTTAAAGGGAAACGATATGGTGCTTATGTCATCTACTGCAGTCGATTCGTTTAACGTATAGATAAAAAAGACGTGCAGTCTACCCATTGTTGGATTGGTGGACAAGATTATAGTCTTTGTTATGACTCAAATTTTACGAAGTTATTTAGAGAAGCAGCGCTGGAGTACTAATTTATGCCCCGAGTATGAGAAGAATTTTAATCAGAACGTTGAAAAATATTGTACCTAGCTAGTCTGTAAGTCTTCTGCAAGTCTATTTGAAGTTTTTTTAGACCCTATTATGGTTGTTAATATCCTATATTTCAAATGTTCTTGTGGTGGAAACAAGATTATTTTCCATGTCATCAAACATTATCAGCAATAACATCGACTCATGAAGATCCTATGACTTTGATAGATCCATTCTTCACGATTAGAAATTACATGTCAACTTACTCTTTTAGCATATCGACTATAACCAATTTTGGTGAAACAATAATCTCTAATGATTCTTATGAGAATTCTGCATCCCAACATGAAAAGACGAGCTAGAAAGGCTTAAAAAACAAATTCTGTCTAAATGATAAATAACAACCAATCAGTTGCGGTGTGGTTGTTGTTCGAAACGATGTCATACTTGGAGGACCTGTGAGGCTCCACTATGACATGCGCTTACTGTACAATTGCTTACGGAACCGTGCAATTTCGTTGTATTACTAACATTTGCAATTTCCTACTTAATTATATTATTACGATTTGCTTTGTAACAAATTCTTGCGAGTTTTGTTATTAGTTAACTCTTGTTTGTAACTTTACGAGATATGACTATTTACAATTGTGCGCTTCTAGTTAAATTTTCAAGGATTTGATATCTTTGAAATTTAAAGTTTTTATTTTATTGATTAATATACTGTTGCGATATCATTGTATCACTAGGTCGTGCATGTTATTGGAATTCCAATGACTCAAATTTTATGTAAACCGGTAGCTTCAATCGTATATGTTTAGTCATATTTAACTTGTGTGTTTGCTTTATAAATTAAACATGCGATTACAATGCATATTACTATAACCTTTTGCATGCTGTGATGCGAGATATGTTCATTAAACATTACACCTATATTGTTTACTTATAATAGATCGATTTCTTTGCAACGAAATCGCGTGATTGCTTCGCTAAATAAACCATCCCTTTAACTACTAAGGCATTGTTAATATTACAACTTTTTAACATTAAGAAACAGATTTCATGGCCTTAACAATTTCTTGATAGTTAACCCTAACAAAAAATACATCATACTTTAGGGTTGGTAGGTTTAAATCAAAACAAAAAACAAATCAACCGTCAGAAGAGTCTATTGAGTAAGACTCATATTCTTCATCTTCTTCCTACTCATCATCTTCATCATCTTCTTTGACCTCCGTGTCCATTTCTTCGTCGGTTTGTTCATCTTTGACATCTTCTTCGAGTTGGGTACATCTCAAAACTCCTCATCATCCCACGAGTATTTTTACATTTTGTATTAGAAGGTTAGTCGGGTCAGAGCCCTAACCCAAAAATAATCACAAATCACCAGATTCATACTCATTTTCGAAGGAGAACAAGGATATGGACCTATACTTTAAAGTGTATGATGAGTTCTCAGGCATCGTGTTGCGCTTGTAGTCGGAATAGTGTTTGGACTCATCAAAAAATCTATCCTCGGAGGATTAGTAGTCGTAAGATTCTAGAGAGAAAGGGGTCATTACATTAGAAGATGAATAGTTAGTTTACATTTTTTTAATTTATGAGTTAATATGCATAATTCCATACTTTTATTTATAGTCAGAAATCCAACTCAATTGTAACTCATGTAACTCATTTAACTCAATATCAATATTTAAATGTATTGTTAATGTTATTGTAACGATTGAATATCTACCTTTTTCATGTGAAGCAATAAATTAACCAATATGGATATAACCCTAATTTTAATTACTAACATGATAAAATAGTTAGTTGTCATTTCCATATATTAATTGTGTTGCGTCTTTAGTGTATAGTCCAGTTACCAAGATAATTTTTAAAAAACAACAATATTTGCAATTCATTTGTATAATAAAACATGCAAGATTAATAGAAGAACTACATAATTTGTGTGATTTATGTGTAATTTTGTAACATGCAAGATTAGTAAGACACTCTTGTTAACATAAAATACAATAGTGTCGCAGCTGTAATTTGTTTGATACATTAGCCTTGCGATAATAGTGTATTACCCTATACAAAATATACGTTTTACTACAATAAAAAAGAATTACTTACAAAGTCAATAAAAAATGTTAAACACAAAACTCAAATTACACACCTTACGATAATAGTAAGGAATTGGTTATAAGTATAATCATTTTTCAAAAAAATTGAAATCAAAGAAAACTTTATCAAGCTAGCTATCACTAACGATTAATGTTTGAATAATTTAGGAAATAATAAAATATTTGAGCTTTGGTGGTTGCACACATATCTTCGTTGTAATTATTTGATACAAAGCCTTTATGGATGATGTCTTTGGCATATTCGCAAACTAAAACTCCACAATCGAGACTGCATGTTAGGTATGCATGTTTTCTTCATACAATATGTCATATGTTAAATGATAAAATAGCAATCAGCATCACTGATGTATCAAGTATACATGTGATTTGTTTGTAACTATAAATTGCGATTTGCATAAAAAATAAAACATGTGATTCGTTATAGAAGTTTAAATTGTGATATGTGTTAAATAAAAAACGTGTCTTTGCTTTGAAAAACTCTGGCAGTGAGTTATTTGGATTTTAATTCATGCGATTTCTCAAGGAAATTAATACGACGATATGTTCGGTAACCAATTATGCGATGTATTTGACTTAACAACCATGTGTTTGCTTTGAAAGAAACTTACCAATGTATCGACAGTTTTTTATGTCTACTGTGTAGTGAATTTACTTTGCGGCATGAGTGGGTTATAGGTTTTTGTCTTTTCATTCTCCAAATAAATAATCACAAAGGTCGAGTGGTTTACTTTTTTTCTTGATTATGTGGCGCACCAGAATGGACGCGATATAGGTGTCGGGCCTAATTTTTTCGAATACTTCATCAACAAATTTTAACATATCTCATGTCTCGGCCAGTGTTTTCTGCTTTATGGACAAAGATTAAAAATAATCTTGTTATAAATGAGGATTACTAAATTAAGTTGGACTGACCATTGTAATCGCAGAAATTTGAATTGCGTCGTATTTAGAATTGTACAAATGTTCATAATCTTTTAATGGTACTGGCCAATCTATTTTTTTAAGTATATTATATATCCAAGCACCGATAATCTACCAATTGAAAAGTTGGTGGCATTTAACCCAAGATGAGAAAATAATAAACATGTGAGTTTGTAGTAAAATTGATCATGCTAAACTAGGGAAACACTACCTGTAAATCCATCATTACTTAGCTTAAAATGTGTATATTACATTAAATTCAAGGTCTCGTTCATATAGTACTGTCATTATCTCACTTACACTAACTTTAAGTCTATTGTAATAACTCTGTTTTGGTAAATATCATACTTTTGTATCTTTCTGATCTTCTGCTCTTTGTATTTGAAGAACTTTGTGGTATTCATTGACTACGATGATTGGCGTTGTCATTGTACTCTTTTTCCAATCCGGGTTATTAACCTCTACCGCTGCCACTGGTGTCTGACTAAATAAATCCCAATTAGGATACTCATCTACTACAACCTGTAACATAGAGAACTGTGTGTCATATTATAACCACGGGATTGCATATATTTGATGTTTAATAATATAAAGATCGACTTACAAGATCCCCATCAAGTACCACTGATATTGTCTCCTCTACAACATTGTCAGCAACACCATCTCCTAAATTTTATTAAGCATGGCCTCCAGGATAGAATCCAAGCCTCAACCTTATCAACTTTGTCAAAAAAGGATTTTGTAAATTGTATGAAATAATCATCTAAGAGTGGTAGATCAAAACATACTATTTTGTTCATCGTATCAGTTGATGTTGATACTTTTCCTTGGAGGGGGGGGGGGGCTAATTCACACTTCATGATCCCTTGTTGTTGGTGTTCGTTTTCCTTTACAGCAAGCAGTTGGACTTCTTTCTTTGCTTTAGGCTGGGTTAGTACTTCTGCCTTTATGCAGGGTTGTGCTTCTTGTTATTGGGGTTGGACTTCCTCTTGGAGTTATTATACTACCTCTATTTTGAATAGTTGTTCACTCTTCGCCAAGGCTGTTTTTTGTTGTGTTGCTTGATTTGGTTATTGGTAATGGAATTGATGTTGATCGACATGCTATTTTTCTTCTTGTTGATGTTGTTGTTCAGTTATTTCTTGGTCTTCCTCTTCTTCTTGGGGTTTACCAGGGTATACTTTTCACGATGAATATTAAATTTCATATGTAATTACCATCCGATTGATTTGAAATTTCTAACATATCAAACATGCAACTTCAACATGTGCAACCACAAAGCAGAGCTATGCGTGTTGTTAATAAAGTAACGAGATGTGAATGATCCAATAAGTATGATGAAGCGTTTTATGTTTGATTATAGCATTACGATTTTTAAGTTGAACAACCATATGATTGAAATGGTAATGTAACCGCGTGATTGATGCACCAACATATGCATGCGTTTGCTAATATATTATATGCATGTGATTGGTGGGACATTATATGCATGAGAGTTGTGTGATGTTTTACATACGATTTCTTCATTAACTTAACCATGTTAATTATTATTAACATATACTATTAAAGTTCTTTGATATTAATACCATGCGAGTTATTCAATAAACAACCCACACGATTTCCCGTCATAAACAATTCAAACTGTATCAATAAATCCCCCAAGGGGGTAGTCGAGTTGGTTGAGTATGGCATTCTTATGACCAAAAGGTCATGAGTTCGAGTCCCTCTACATACGCTTTCTCGGCTGAGCCTGTCACCTTGTGTGGTTTACCTTATGGCGTTGGTTTGCAGGCTATCGCGTCAGACTGAGGGTTTATCCTGTGCGCACTCATTGCACTCTGAGTAGCGGCTGCGGGTTCCCTCCGGAAAAAAAACTATATCAATAAAACATTCAAAATATAACAGAGTAACATCTCCAAACCCTAGACAATATGACTTCATAAACTGACAGTATATGATAAAATATATTCAAAATATTGAATCTTAATGAACTTAAGGTCCACTTACATCTTCACGACCTCCATTTTCCAATTGTTCCACTCTCGATTCTAGTTTTTCTACTTTTTTAGTCAATGTCTCCGTTATTTGGACTAGTGGTATCGAAATATGTATCTCCCTTATAGTGGACTCTTATGTCATCAATACATTCTCTAGTGGCTCCATTTCTGTTGTTTCTGCCTTTCGTGGTTGTTGCAGCTGGTGTGTAGTCTCTGCCTCCATTAGCGCATAATCATTTTCTCTCGTTGCTTGTTCTGGTGGTACCACAACTCCGGCATCTGCCCCTTTTTCATGTCGTACCTCTCTTGCAGGGGATTGAGGTTTACACACTACCTCTTCTGTCGGTTCTTGTGATACTGCATCTGCCTCTTTTTCAGGTGGGTCCAATACTGTATGTACTTATATTGTGTCTTCATCTTCTTACTTTTGGTACACTATATGTTCAGTCTGCCCACCTACTGTAGCGTCCACCGTTTGTTCAGCTGGTACAATTGCTATACTCTCGGGTTGCACCATGGTTGCAGCATTTATACCTAAAATATAAACAACAGATTTAAGTGGAACTGTTTCAGCTGAAGGTTATCCATCTTGTAAGGCCTAGACTTCTTCCTGTTTAGGTTAGTCCACTATTGGAGAATCTTCCTCATCTTCAGCTTTATCTACGGCTGTGGTTTCTCTATCTTCTGCATGCGGTACCATCGTGAAACCATCTTTGCGTGAAACACATACAACATATTCAGGTTGTAGTGTTTCACTTGGTACCAAACCCATAGCTACGGGTACTTCTTCTTCTAAAGAATAAAAAAGTAGAGAATATGTGTTCTCAATGGCCTCATTTTTAGCTTCAATTATTTTCTGTTGTTCAAATTTTGTATTCAAATCTGTTAACTCTCTCTGTAACTGTTGAATTTGTGAAAACAATACCATGTATCGTATTAGAAATTTTCTGAAAGATTTGTACTTACTGAAGCAAATAAAAAGATATATATTGAATGGTAAAACATCTCAAACAAGACTAGACACCAAAGACATGTACTTACTTGTTTCTTTTTTTGAGCGAGCAAATGCTTCAAACATTTATTTTCAACTGATTTCTTGGACGTATTCGTCTTCTTTTTTCGTCTACTCTATTGTAAAAAGGAACGTGTACGAATTTTTAAATTATAGTCTTCTTCGTATGGATACCGGTCTATTGTGTTGATGTCGTTACACCACTCTTCCATGTCTTTCTTTTTTCTTGGTTTTTAGGCAAGTTGTGTTGTACTATTAAATAATTGAGCTATAATTCAAATTCATCTTTAGCACTCTTGGTGTCCGGTGGGATGTTTGTGTTGGTATCGGAGGCAAGTTTGAGGTATCGTTAGATTGGGGTTTCTTGATCGGTGTTTGGTGGTGGGAGGTTGGCTTGTTTTCTTTGGCCTTTTGGTTGTTTTTTGGGCTACAGTTTTCTTCATTTTCCTAGGCCTTTCCTCTTGTACAGCTGATATACCAGTTGAGGTCCCGTTAACTTTACGGCATTCAAAGGATACTTTTTCAGCCTCTGTCAACGATAGCTCAGCCTCCAAAACCTATCTAGTGAAGAACAAACAAATAAAACAGACGTTAATATCTTGCTAATTGTTTTCCTTCATACTATATGATTCATTTGGTTTACAATCATTGCGATTTCAGTTGCAATGCATCTTTGCAAAATACTATTTGCATGTTATGTTATACCAACCTATGCGTGTTGCATCATATTCTATACATGCATGTTCTTTTAAGTAAGATGTTGCACTAGTTATTCATGAAATATAATAAATTTGTACAACATTTATTTGTAACCTCGTCGTCTCGTAGCTCATCCAACATCTTAATCATGTCCATGGTTGTCGGCTTGCACTCCAATTTCCACCATTTATAGCATCTCGGGATCATGTCCGACCTCGCAAGATCAACCCCTATAATAGTGTGCTCCATAATAAAGGGCTATATAAAAAAAATTATTAACATTACCTCAAGTTTTTTTCATTAACATTTCATTGTGGGGTAACATACTTACGAATAAAATTGCAACACAACCGATAACTCTATTGGGATTCCTGCAGCAACATATTTTCTAATCAACAAGAGGAGCTTCTCCACTATTTCTCCTGACCAATCGTAATCGTTCATATTGCACATGTTTTTGATGTAATACATTACTTTCTAACCCAATATATCTCCCAAACTGAGTACTATAAGGTTGAGAAAATAAACAAGATCAACATCCAAGCAACGTCCTTCGCGGCATGCTCCCATCATTTACTTATGGTTTTCTCTATACCTTCCTGCAAGACAACGGAAACCATGATAGATTAGTGTAAATGTACATCGCACATATAATAGACCTAGATATACAATTACCTTTATAATCACATTCGATACCAATTTACTATTTGTCAGTCCGTTTTTCTTACCCGGGGACTCAAGAAGTACCTCTGCATTAACCTCGATTCATTTTAAGCACCATCTGCAAATCGACCTATGAAGTCTCTGGCTTTGGTGAGAGGAATTTCCTGTATCTTGTTCATGTTATTTGTAGTTAGCTTCACCAGTTTATAGCCTATTCGGAAACCCTTGTCCTTCAAAACAGAATTCCATTCCCACGTGATAATTGGGTAAGGACATCAAATATGCAGCAATTCAAAGATGCAAAACAATTTTGGACAAAAACTTAATCAATCCTGATTACAAAATACCAAGAAAACACTGTTACATGTTAAATCTAGAGTTGTACATCGGTTTTATGCGGCTGTATTACAGGTGTTGCACCACAACTGTTGGTTTAGGAAACATAATTTTTAATATCAATATAGATGTGGGTGTTGTTTATGAATCCTGCATGGAAACTCAAGTAGCTTTGTCCTCGCAACGGGAGGTTCTCAATCATGGGTCACATATAGTGAACCACCGACGAAGCTTGCTACACCTTGAAGGGATATTTATGAAGGTTGGAGATGGATCTTAAATATTTTGAGGTGGGAAGTTTGTTTTCAAATTAACTAGGTTGATTAAACATTTTAAGGTGGGATTACTGCTTCTGTATGGTTTTTGTAAGCATTGTTAGTGGTAAATGAATTTTTATTTTTAAGCTTCACTTAAACTTGGTTGTGGTTGTTTATAATGATTGGATTGTTTCAGAACAAGATTTTATAAATTTATGAAATCTTTGGTTTATCGGTTGTAATAATATGTTTTCTGTGTTTTTGTGATTTTAAATGATGGTACTGTAATTATACGTATTTGGTAATTTCGTTATTAACTCATAAAAAGGATCTAATGGTGTTGTTAAAGGTCTAGATTGATTCATAAAAACATGATTTACAAGTTGTTTAATGCTCTATATTGATCCAAAATAACACGATTTACAAGTGTTGTTAAAAGTCTGTATTGACTTATAAAAACAAGATTTACAAGTATGAATAATGGTCTTCATTGACTCAATTATTGATGAGTCCGGATAACTTAATGACAACCTACTGAGATTTCTGGACAAGGGCAATTCAGACATAAACTTGTCACTGAACTATCTGGATAGGACAAAAGTAAAGAAACAACTAAACACCTTCTAACTAAGCTATGTGCTAATCAGCTTAATAAGTAAATGAGTCCTTAAACTTGACCCAGTTCCATAACTTAACCTGAAAGCTCATGGGTCCATGATTAAAGATATAAATATCCCAACTACTTTCATTAATAAGGGTAATGGACATTTAATACAACCAAGCAGCTCAAATCTCTCACTACTTCACACTAAAACATTTAATACTCTCTAAACTCTCCAAAACACTTGACAAAATTACTCTCAGCTAAAAATAAACCTCACCAAATTGGCGACCACAGTGGGAGGTGAAGGTGCCTGAATCTTGCATTCAGAACCAGCAAAAAAAACTGTTCTGATGGATCTGAATGAGCAAGAGATTCCACCACCTATGGTGGAGGTGGTTGGGGAAAATAATGAATATACCACCGAGGAACGAGAAAAGTTGAGACCTGAGATTGAGGCTTTAAGGGCCATTAAAAAGTTCGAAATAGGTTTGAAGGAAAAGTCAAAGGCGTCAATCGTTCATCATACTGACAACCCAAGGGAGTCTCACCAGACTAAAACTCATTTGAGTACAAAAAAGACTCATTTGAGTACAAAAATGACCCACGTCAGCTCTAAGAAGTCTCACCGGACTAAGCCAGTGGAAAGTTCAGATTCTGAGTCCTCCAGTAGCTCTTCGAACGAAGCTGAGCTTGAAGATTCTTTGTCATCAAGCAGTGATGAAGGGAGGTCCAGAAATAAGAAAAATATTGTTAAGAAGTATTCAAGAAAGAGAGATAGTCATGGAAGACATAAAAGACATTTGGGAAAATGATCATCTCACAACCATAGCCACAGTAAGAGCCATGACAGACTGCTCAAGTTGCTCTTTGGAAAATTGGTCATCATAATGTTTCTCTTTAAACTGTTGTTCTTTGGAAACATCTCTGACCACTAAACTCTCTATTTTAACCATGGGCTTCTTTTGTATTTCAGTATTCATTCGATCGCAAAAAATTCTTATACGTGCTTAACATTTCGTTTGGTTTAGAAGTCGAATTCGGGTACCAAATCCCTCCCAATGTGGTCGTCAATAATACTTCGACAAATATTTGAATGGTCTTATGGTCTCAGATATTTCGAGAATCACATATTAGAGAAGGAGAAACACGGAAATTCTAGAGA
This sequence comes from Limnanthes douglasii subsp. nivea, assembly GCA_036936605.1. Taxonomy (NCBI): domain Eukaryota; kingdom Viridiplantae; phylum Streptophyta; class Magnoliopsida; order Brassicales; family Limnanthaceae; genus Limnanthes; species Limnanthes douglasii. Next base: position 158,234,285 of record JAUPFV010000001.1, read on the forward strand.
GAGAAGTTGTCAAAAATAATAATAGAGTATAAATTGTTCATCATTCTAAAAAAAGGTATATTGCCTTATATAGTAATGAATGTGGCCTATGAACTTTACCCGATTAGTCATTTTTAGGCTATTCTACCTCATTAATTTTCTAAGTGACACATATTTGTTCTTTATTACATAAAATTCTCTTAATGTTACACATTTATTTTCGGCCTAATATATAACCAATTATACAAATAGGTTGGACATTTGATACCCTTATTAGTTTTGATATGGGACTTCACGATTTGGTGAAGAGAATAGATTTGGTGTTATGTAGTGTTTGATTTGATACACAATGGATTTTGTGAAATGAATCAATTTGAAGAATGAGAAAATGAGAGAAATCGAGAAAGGGTTTGGGGCTATGGTTACTCGATAGTGTTCGATTTTGCATTAATTTGGATTTACATTCAATGAATTTCAGAACTGGATACGGGTTATTAGAATTATATTAGGCTACTTCATACTTGGGTTGTATTTTTTAATGTATTAGGTTGGATTTAGGATTAAATATAGGTTTAATTATAAAAATTGAAAAATATTAATGGTAAGTTTTTAAATTGTACCGTGTCCATGTCAGCGTGCGACGTGAAAGCTGACGTGGATGGTCGATGGACAAAATTAGGCAAAAAAGATCATTAAGATTATTAAAGACTCGTTTGTTGCGTTTTTTTTTGAAATGTTAGGAACCAGTTTATTACAAAGGTAAATTATAAGGACTAACGTGAGATAAGGCTCAAACGTGTGGGACTAACCATATCTTTTAGCCACTTTAATACCATATATGTAGTGTATTAAAGTTGCACGACCTATAAAATGAGTCTGTAAAACATATACAAAATAATATAAAACATTGCACACAAATATCAAAAAAAATTAAAATAATCATGCATTTTGTGCGACAAAAATCCATTTTCAACTTTACACTAAGTCACGATGAACTAGCATATAATTTCACGAACTATATGATGAATATATTCGTAATTGTACACATCACATAATGATTACAATTATGAAGTTGTTCAAGTCTAAAATAACATCACACCAAATCACTCAAATATATCAAATTATCGACAAACAAGTATTCTAAATATACGCCAATCAATAACAAACACTCATTAAACAATTAAAAAAATAAGAAAAATGTTGTTCAAATTTTCAAATTTAAATAACAAAATCAAAAACAAATTACCATATCGTGTTTGTATTACCTATCTTAACTTTTAGAGGAAATCAGAATTGAAATCTTTCATATTCATAATTCTCATAAAAGAACATCACGTAACTTATAAGTGGTGAATGAACCGGCTCAAGTAAACCATCTCAGCTTCTTCTTCTCCACATCAATGGTTACTTGTCATCTCTGATACAACAAAGAAGAAAATACATAATAGAAGTAACAAAGGAAACCAAGACCTGAAAGAGTTCCCACCTCTAATGTCATCTGATGCCTCAAACCTGCAAAAAATACCTAATGGAGTTCATCCACAATCAACAGTCAATACATATCGAAAATCATACTCGATAGAAGTTTTACAGCCAAAATCAAGCACAGATTTCGAACCTATCTTTACTCAGTATAAAAAAGACCACATAGTTTTACAATTCCAAGAATATATCAATAATTCTCTTCAACAATCTTCTTCATACACTTTCATCGTAAAATTTACAAAAGACCTGCCTAAGAAACAAGTTCTTGACAGATTCTTTGAAGCTCGAAAAATTAGACGGGAATTTTTCCTAATCCAATTGGGACTCAAGACACTTATTTCTTGAATTTTCATTCAAGGATGATATCAGTAAAATATGGTCTCAAGGGGTCTGTACAGTAGGATAATATTCAATGAGAATATTTATATGGCTGCCACATTTTAGCCCAAAAAGAGAATGTCATATTGTTCCTACTTGGATAAGATCCAAAACCTACCTGAACATCTCTATAATGAAGATATTATTGACTCAATAGCATCTTTAATTGGTAATCCAATCAAACCTTGGATTCCAAAAAAAAACATATTGTACAATGCCTGTTATTCTTGGGTAGAGATTGATATCTTTATAAAGCTTCAACATCGGGTATGTCTGGGTTTTGGATGTAATAAAAGTGCATGGATTCACATTAGTTACAAAGATGTACCTAAATATTGTGGTAACTGCTTCCATGTGGGTCATGGTGAATCGTCCTGCAAAAAACTAGATTAGGTTTTAGAGAGGACAATCACTCACAAAAGTCAGGATCCACTGAGTGAACCTACCTCGGGATAATTCTAGTAAATCATCAAACCAAGCTCAAGTCAATTATTGTGAATCCTCGGGATAATTCTAGTAAAATTTCAGAAAAGTATTGTTCATCAGATGAAAATGAATGAATTAACTCAGTTAATGTAGAACCTAAAGTACTTTGTGATAGAATAATGGAACAAGAAGATACATGTGAGGATTGGTGTGGTTTATTTTACGCTGAGGGTAATTCTGTCAAGTGTTTTGGAAAGTTTTTGGAGTATTAAATGTTTGAGTGTTTTCTAGTGAGAGAGTTAAGCTGTCTGGTTGTATTAAATGTTCATTACCCTCATTAATGAAAGTAGTTAGGGTTTTTATACCCTTAATTATGGACCCATCGGCTTTCTGGTCAAATCATGAAATCGGGTCAAGTTTAAAGACTCATTTACTTAATAAGATGATTAGCATCTAGCTTAGTGAAAATGTGTTTAATTATTTTACACTTTTGTCATGTCTGGACTGTTTAGTGGGTGGCTTATGTCTAAATTTCCCTTGTCCGGAAATCTCAGTAAGCAGTGGAGGATTTATCCGGACTCATCAGTATCCCATTTTTTAGGCTTTATCAAAAATCTTTGGCATGACTAAAAAATTCACTTAGTTAGTAACAATATTTTCCAACCCGTTCGTGTGTTTGGTTCAAGGTTTGTCCGGACTGATTTATTCTCAGAATTCTAAGAGCTTTTCTTTGGATCGTGGGACACATGTCGCATTCTGATTCGACCTATCAGTCGTTTTTTACCTTGATTGGCGCTCTCACTAAACCTAAAAAGTAGCATAATATTTCCCACGTCAGTGTCGTCTTCAATCATTGCTCGAATCTCTTTGTCTTCTCCTAGGTATCAGTTTATTTTTTCCACTAATATATAAACCATTTTCTTTCACTGTTTCATTATCTTCATTACTCTACAAATCCTTTACAGAGCTTTCACCCTTTCTTTCAAAATCGTTCTTGGGTAGTTTTATGTTCACAGCTGGAAACGCTCTTATAAAAGGCGGCTGGTTGAATCTGTCTGAATTAGAGAAAGCAAAGAAAGTTGAACAAGAGAGGTGCATTACTGCTGGTCTCCCAGTCTCCCCAGGAGACGAGTCTGATAAACCATCCCAAGAAGCTGATCAAGGATCATCTTTTACCAGAAATCTAAAACCTAAACGTCTATACAAACCAAACCTTTCATCAATCCCATCAAGCTCCTCTATTCAGGAGTCCCAACCTTCTACTACCCAAGAAAAGACAGTATCAAGCGTTAGAAAACCCTCCCCTTTCATAGCCATGGGATCTGATATTGAAAAATCTCCAGAGAAAACCAACCCACGCCGGACAACTCGTTTGGTGAAAGCCCAAGCAACTGCCTCATAATCAAAGTCCTCCAAACCGGGGGCCTCTAAGTCAGCATCCAAAGATAAAGCCTCCGGATAGGAGATATCTATAAGATCCCCAAGAGATAAGCCCTCTGGATCGGAGGCAACTAAAATAACTTCCCAAACGAAGTCCTCCGGAACTGAACCCCAACCGGACACGAGGCTTCTGAAAAAAACTGGTGCTCAACCATCCGGGCCAACCATGGAGCCAGAAGCTGACACCCTTCCATCCAACAACCGATAAATCTTCCACAGTGATGGAAGAAGTGATGGAAGATAGTATCAAAGAGGCCCTATTTGAAACGGAAGCCTCAGGGTAAACTGGGGATACTGCCTCTGACAGGAGAGGGAAAGGAAAAGTAAAGGTTGAAGTGGCTCATCCGGATCTTCTAGAGTGCTTGGAGGGCAAGGTAGGACCTTGCTTTCATAAGGTCAACGTGAAGTATATGTTGTCCATGCAGAACATCAACTACGTTTATACTCATACTACCGAGCTGGGCCGGATCCGGACTAAGTGGGGGGTCCCAGAATCAGTGAAGGTGAGGATACCAGTCACACCGGAGACTCCGATAGACTGCAAACTCAATGAAATTGTCATCTACACTGAGCTGTTCAAATGGGGGCTTAGATTCCCATTAGACCCAGAGATCGTCAGGTATTTTCACCTGATTAAAATTTTCCCAAGCCAGTTAAGTCCAAACGCTTGGTACTCCCTTCTTGCCTGCATAATAGCATCAAGTTTTTCCGGCATTCCTCTCTCTATGGAGCAATTCGCCGCCATGACAAGTCTGTGCAAACATCATGACATCCCATTCTATCACCACAACATGAGAGACAATTTCAAAGTAGTAGATGATTTGTTAGATTCAGAGAAGAGATGGAAAAATCAGTTCTTATTCATCAGTGGGTCATGGGAGAATGGGAGAAAAATAAAAGCCAAGGTTAACCCTAGCATGCTGACTAGTAGGTGGAAGAGTACAAGTAAGTCTTTAATCTTGTTCTTCATTTTCTCCTTCTCATTTTACAAATATTCCACACCTGAATCATTCATTTCTTCTTTGTCAGTATTACCGAAGGAGTACACCGGTTATCTGGAGGAGGGTCATACTACATGTGCGAAGCTGAATGTGTGGGCCGCAGAACGTTGGGGGAACGCTTTCCACAACTATTTTACTTTGGGGAATCTGGTGAGATCCTATTTGTGGAATACCACATGCCGGAGAGATCTCACCTGGGAAGAATTGACCACACCACCTCCCCCAGATGTCATCCCTAATCGAATAGAGGAAAAAATTGCAAACTGGCCTTTCCCTCCAGAGCCAAAGCTCCTAACAAGATGAAGGGAAAGGGAAAGAAAAAGAAAGTTGCAGTAGAGGCAGTTCGGATTGCTGCAAGAAGATGTGAAGACTAAAGATCGTGTCATTCAGACCTTGTCTGGTGAAAAGACTTCCCTTGAAGAGGATGTGTCCAAGGCAACCAAGGAGAAAGAAGACTTAGTGAAAGAGCAGGGTCAAAGAATTCAGGCCAGCATTGATGAATACACCAACGGGGTGATAGATTCCTTAGAAAAAAGGTATGTCAAAGTGAAGTCTGACATGGTACTGCTTTTCTACCAAACGTTTCCGAAGAGGACGTTTGGTACATTGTGGCAATATGTAGAGTATGAAGACATCTCATTCCACACGATGGTAGATGGTGATAAAAAGAACTACTCTAGTTGAATTTATTCCACCACCGATGAAGAAGAAGGAACCAGGACAGTTTAAGTGTTGAGCTCAAAGGCCCTAAGAAAGAAGGTGACGCAAGAACATCCGAAGGGAATAAGCACTGAGATTTTTAACTATATTTTTTGTTTTCTTTATTTTTTTGAACTATTAAAGTTGTTGGATGGCCAAGGAATTTTTGTAATCGTGTCCGATTTGAGTCCAATTAAGCCTTTCTCAAAACTTAAAGTCCTTGGATGGCCAATGCATCATATATCATTACCCGGTTTTTACCCGGACATGCTTATCTTACTCAATTTTTGCTCTGTTTCATACTTGCTTTAAATTTTAATGGCTAATGTTTAAAGAGCCCTTATTTACTTTACAAAGATTTAAGAATAGAGTGTTTAAAATCTCCAATGACATGTGTTTAATGGTCATCATTCAACCAGATTAATCCGATCTCTCAAAGATATTTAGTATTAAACTGAAGACTTGAAAGAAATTGTGATCAAATCACTCCAAATATGTTAAGAATGCATCATATTTCATTAAAAAAACCAAACACCTCATTAAAAACCTGCTCGCGCCACCAGGGTAGGAAAGAGTATATCCTAATATTTACATGGACATTAAACAAGTAAATATTTACACAACTTTCAGTCCAGATATAACCGGAGGTGTTTAATATTCCACGGGGGCTTTAGGATTCTTTCATCTTTGTCTTGAAGCCTATATGTCCCAGGCTTAAGATTTTCGGAGACCTCATAAGGGCCTTCCCATTTCGGAGCTAGTTTGCCAAACTGCTTCTCCTTAGTATGAAAAAAAACATTTCTTAATACTTTATCCCCTAAATGAAAATCCATTCTCTTGATTTTGGAAGCAAATCTGCTTCTCATCTAGCCTTGGTAATGGGTGGATCAAAGATGAGCTTTAACTCTTCTTTCTTCTATTAAGTCCAGCTGACTTTTAATTACCAATTCATTGGCATGTTCGGAATGATTGGGAACTCTGTATGATGGTAGAGTTTCCTATATAGGAGTAATTGCATCCATCCCATACACCAAGGCAAAAGGATATTCTTGTGTAGCAGCTCCAGGAGTAGTCTGGTACGCCCACAATACTTCTTACAAATAGCTTGGCCACTTCCTTGCAACCCCTTCTAAATTATTTTAGACCGGACATAATGGTTCTGTTTGCCACTTCAACTTGACCATTTTCTTGTGGGTGGAAAGGAGAAAAGAGGCAATGCTGAATGCCCCTGGAGGCACAGAAATTCTTCATATCCTTGTTATCAAATTGTGGCCCATTATCTGTGATTATCTTTTGTGGAACCCCAAATCTGCAACAAATGTTAGACAAGATAAATTTTATAACAACTTTTGAATTAGTTCCTGTCGGGGGCTGCTTCTATCTACTTTGAAAAATAATCAATGGCTACAATAATAGCCATGCACCCTCCAAACGCCATTGGCAGAGGCCCAACTAAATCCAGTCCCCAATGAGCAAAAGGCACTAGCTCAGAAATTGACTACATAGGAACAACTAAGATATGAATTTCGTTACCATATCTTTGGCATGGGTCATATTTTTTCACCAATTCCTTAACATCTTCCATAATGGAAGGCCAATAGTATCCGACCAACAAAACCCTCCAGGTTAGAGCTCTATAGCCATAGTGTGTTGATCCTTCTCCATCATGCAGTTCAGATAAAACCATTTGGGACTCTTCAGCCCCCAAACAACGTAGGATAGGTATACTAAATGACTTTTTATAAAGAACCTCTCTTATGATCAAGAAACCACGAGCTCTGTGTTTCATTTTCCTGGCCATAGCCCTCTCCGGAGGCAAAAATCCATCCGAGATGTATTGAAGAATGGAAATCTCCAATCTTTGGGTTGAACTACTTGTACACTTAAACTCTCCTCCTTTTCCTTGCTCTGATTTGGTTGTATGGATGGGCATTCTTGTACATGAATCCATGGGTAGGACTCAGAGAATGCTATGGTTGCTAGGGAGTCTGCCAGTGTGTTTTCCGATCTAGGAATATGCTCATAGCTGACATTTTTGAAGTTGGTTGCTACTTCTTTAAGAATGAACAAGTATTTGATCAACTACTCTTTTTTGGCTTCGGACTGACCTTGAGCATGGTGGATAAGAAGCTTAGAATCACTCATTAATCTAACTTTTTTAGCCCCACACATAAAAGCTAACTTTAGACCAGCTATAGGTACCTCATATTCAGACTCATTATTAGAAGCCCTAAAAGAAAAGCTTATAGCATGGTATAACTTATCACCATACAGAGAGGTTAAACAAATCTCAGCCCCACAACCAATTGTGCTTTATCCACCATTTGTCCGGACAGCCCACACTTTTTTATTTTTCTCTTCTGTAGCTTGCTTAGTACTCCTGTTCGAATCAAATTCTACCAAGAAATTAGTAACAGACTGAGCTTTGATTGCAGTTTGTGGGGCAAAATAAATATCATAATCACCCAATTCCACTGACCATTTGGTCATCCTGCTTGATATGTCTGCCTTTTGAAGAACATTCTTCAAAGGAAAAGATGTGCGGACGATGATGGAATAAGACTTAAAATATGGTCTCATTTTTTTTGCAGCAATCACCAGGGCTAGTGCCAGATTTTCAAGCTTTAGGTACCTTTTTTTCAGCATCCACCAGATTCTTGCTGATGTAGTACACCGGACGAGGATAATTTTCCACCTCTCCTACCAGTACTGCACTTATAGCACATTCTGACACAGCTAAGTATATATACAGTTTTTCTCCGTCAACAGGCTTAAAAAGGGTTTTGGGAGAAGACAAATGCTTCTTTATTTCATCAAATGGTTGGTCGCATTGTGGAGACCAGTGAAGTCTTTAGCACCCTTCAAGGTCTGAAAAAACGGGCCACATATGTCCAAAGACCTTGAAATAAAATAATATAATGCGGCTAATCTTCATGTCAACCTTTGTACTTCTTTAACATTTCAAGGGGGTCCACTTTAACAGGGCATCGAGTTGGTCCAAATCAGGCTGTATCCTTTTTTCACTTATTACATATCCCAAAATATTTCCGGACTGCACCCCAAACACATATTTTTCTGGATTCAATCTTAAATTAACCTTCGTCAAGTTGGCAAAAGTTTCTTGGAGATCAGTTAGGTGCAACTCTTCTTCTAAGATTTTCACCATCATATCATCGATATATACTTCCATATTTCTCCCAATCTGATCAGCAAATGCTTTGTTCACCAACCTCTGATAAGTAGCCCCAACATTTTTCAACCCAAAAGGCATCACCTTGTAACAATGGAGACCCATATCTGTAACAAAGGTAGTGTTTTCTTGGTCCTTCGAATCCACCTGTATCTGGTTATAACCGGAGAAGGCATCCATGAACGATAATAACTTGTTTCAAATGTGGAGTCTACCAACTGATCTATCCGGGGGACTGGATAGAGATCTTTTGGGCAAGCTCTGTTGAGGTGAGTAAATTCGATACACATACGCCATTTCCCATTCTTTTTCTTTACTAACGTTGGGTTGGCTGTCCATAAATGATATTGAGACTCCTTTATGTGCCCCATCTTGGTAAGCCGATCAACTTCTTGAACTATTACATCAACATTTTCCTTAGAAAAAGCTCTTTTGTTTTGCACAATGGGTGCAACATCTCTCTGGATAGACAACTTGTGTGATATAATACTTGCAGTTACTCCGGTCACATCAGCATTTCACCAAGAAAAAACATATTGGTGATTTGCAAAAAAGGACAACAATTATTCTTTCAATTTTGGTGCCATCTTGGAGCCAACTTTAACACTTTTTCTTTCAGCCAGAGAGTGTGTTTCAACTTCTTCGATTGGTATTAAAACACCAGGGGTCTCTCTGAGGTCATCAATTTCACCCTCACCCTTAGACGGCCCCAACAACTGCTAATATTCATTAATCCTGACTGCCTCCAGAGTTTTAGGGGCAAGTGCAGTTGCATAACATTCTCTTGTTATCTTTTGGCTGCTCCGTACAACTCCCACTTGTCCTTGAACTGTATACTTTAAATATTGATTGACCGTCGAAGCTACAACATGCATCCTAGAGATCCAGGACCTCCCAAAGATCGCATTGTAACATGTAGGGAAATCTACCACAGCGAATAACACCCTGACCATCTTCTTGAAAGGGCCTTTGTCCAACAATACCTCCTCCTCAAATTCTCCGATTACATCTGCAGATCTTCCTGCGAATCCCACAATGGATCTGTTCGAATGCTGAATCACTGCAGGATTCTTCATCTATTTATAAGAACTTAAAAAGACAATATTGGTTGAGCTGCCGGTGTCAATCAGAATTCGCCTGATGTCGTTGCCCCCAATTGAAGCTCGTATCACCACAGCATCCTCATGAGGCCCAGCTATATCTCTTAGATCATCTTCATCAAAAACAATGAAGGGAAAATGAATTTGGGATTGATAAGAAGACATACCCTCCTCGAACTGAGTAGCTAGAGTGTGAACATGCCTTTTCCTTGAAGAAAGAGTTGGCGCAGTCATAGTGTCCCCTCCAAATATAGTAAGTGACTCAAAAAATCTTATGAGTCCGGACACTGTCTTAGTTTTTTCTGTTATAACCCCCCCTTTATTCCGGGTTGGATCAGGATCCAAATACTCTGATTCGACATCAAATCTTTCAAGGATTACCATAGCCCCTTCCGAAGCAGATGTTCCCGCATTGTTCGTTGGGCCAGTCCGGTGAGCATTTTTAGGCATGTTTCCACTTCTTCTCTTCATATAAGCTCCCAGCTTCACCCTTTCAATAACATTTATGCACTTCTTGTTTTAAATCGATGCAGTCTTCGGTGTTGTGGCCAATATCATGATGATATTGGAAAAAACAAATATTACGACTTTCCCTAGGAGATTGAAGCGCTGCCGGCTTCCTAAAATGCACTTCATCTTTTGTTTTGTCATTAATGGTTACCACATTCTCTTTTAACTCAGCAAACCACTCCAGTTGGACCCAAGGTCCTCGTTTATTTCTGGACTGCTGGCTCTGAGCTAAATTTGGGTGGGATTGAGTCTGTTTGGCCCTATTGGGCCCTTATCCGGTTTCTTTGGCCTTATATCCGAACTGGTTCTGGTTTGGGCCAACTGGGGCGGACCTCACTTGCCTGTGTACCCTAGTCTTTTTTGTTTCGTCTACATTGATTTTCTTTCCCACTTGATTCAGCAAACTGCCCCAAGTCATTGCCTTCTTCCTGGTTACCGAATCAGCTAGATTCTCAGGGTTTAACCCTTATCTCAAAGAAGCTATTGTTATCTGCTTAAAGCAATCAGCTAAACCATTCTTAGTGTTTACGAACCGGCTTATATAGTCTTTCAGTGACTTATTTGGTTCTTAGGCACAATGGATAATAGTATCTCCATTGCCCTTCACCTCCTTACTCCCCACAAACTGCCTTTAGAAAGCCACCCAAAACGTATCAAAGTTTCTGATACAACCTTGTGGCAAGCTGTTGTACCATTTCAAAGCACTTCCCGTAAAAGATTGGGAGAAGGCTCTACAAAGAAGTTTTTTCATGATCATCAAAATTCATCATAAATTTTTTAAACTGTTCCAGATGGTTGTCCGAATCTTTTCTCCCATCATACTTCTCCATTTTAGTACTGTCAAACCTCTTAGGAAGGTTTCCGGAAAGTATCTTGGATGACAATGGCGATTGCCTCCAATTTTAACTACGACTAAAAACTGTGTCTTCATTAGGAGTTGCAAAAATACCTGGCTCATCATGGAAATCAAAAGGATCCATCAGCAGCTGATCCACATGCCTGTGACTATGGTTGTGGTTGTTAGAACCCTTTTCCCAGATGCCTCTTTAGTCTCCCATGCCTATCCCTCTTTCTTGAATATTTTTTTACTAGCTTTTGTTTCTTCCTGGACCTTCCCTCATTACTGCTTGATGAAAATAACTCCTCAAGCTCATCCTCATTCGAGGAGCTACTGGAGGACTTAGATTTTGAGCTATCCACCAACTTGGATCGGTGAGACTTCTTGGAACTGACATGGGTTTTTTTTGTGCTCAAATGTCTTTGATGATGGGTCGTTCTCCCTTGGGTTGTCAGTCTGGTGAATGGCTGACGCTTTTGATTTTTTCTTTAAACCTATCTCTGCCTTTTTAGTGGCCCTCAATGCTTCTATTTCAGCTTTCAACCTGTCTCGCTCTTCGGTCGTGTACTTATTGTTTTCTCCCACCACCTCCACCAAAGTTGGTGGAATTGCTTGCTCGTCCGGATTCATCCGAACTGGTTTTTCTTGCTAGTTTTGAATGCTAGATTCAGGAACCTTCTCCTCCCACTGTGGCCGCCAATTTGGTGTGGTTTATTTTACGCTGAGGGTAATTCTGTCAAGTGTTTTGGAAATTTTTTGGATTATTAAATGTTTGGGTGTTTTATATTATTAACCACTTCTAACTGACTATAATATTAACCTCGTATCGAAGCTTAGTATCAATGATCAATTAGGGATGTTATTACCCGGATTCCTTCGAATGATGTAAATTTTAATATAAAAGACACCTTGCAGATCATTAGAACTAAAGATAAGAGGTCTTCTCTTTATGAAAAGTTGAAGAATCTGATAACTCCAAAGAAATGCTCTTTCCTTGTTTTAAGACTTATTCAAAACAAATTACCGATAGACTCGATGATGCAAACAAAACATATGACTCATGTTTCAAAATGTCAATTTTGTCAAAATTTGGAAACTCAAGATCATCTTTTTGCATCATGTATATTTTCTTGGAGAATTTGGTCTTATTTTTCAGGGGTTCTGAATGTAAATATACGCAGATTTATGACACTGAAATACATTCACAATCTAGTTTTGATCTGCACCTAACAAGACTCATATCAAAATGATTCTACCTATAATAATTAGTTGGGTTATATGGAAGCAAAGAAACAACGTTAAGATGAATAGAGATATTTTTTCATCGACCACAACCATCAAGTACATTAAGAATAAGCTAATGAGCTTGGATCAATCAAACCTTTTGAGGAACAAGCACTGGAAACAAAATGAGAAAGCAACAATTACATTAGGTTGTATCAATCACGTGAAGCTGAAGAAGAAAGTGACTTATCTATCCTGGATTCCCCCTTGTCCTGGTAGATATAAGATTAACTCTGATGCTTGCTGCTTGGCATCTGAAGAATCAAGTGGAGCAGTTGTAATTCGAGACACTCAAGGGAAATTTGTTCTAGGATATGGGAACAACTATGGAATGCTTTCTCCTATTAAATCAGAAGCATGTGCCCTTCATGAAGGCCTACAATTATGCAAAATCAAAGGATTAATGGAAGTTGACTATGATCTTTCAAGAATCTTTGGAAGGAGTTGTCTTCTTAGTTGATACTACTCTCTGTTTCTTCGGGGATGCTATGGAAATGAAAAGAACAACAGGTAGATGACGAAGAAGAATATCAATGTTCTAAATAAATAATTTCATATGAATAAGAAGATGAGAATCACCTGAAATCAGATGAAGAACAAGCTGAAGCTCTTCATACATGAAGAACAACCAATGAATGTAGATGTAATTTTAGATAAATCGGTGGGTTCCCAAATCGTCTGAAATCTCTCACTCAGTACAAACGGAGCTGGAAAAGATGACAGAAAGAAGACCTTCAAGCTCTATTGAGCTTTTGTCAATTTGTTTTTTATGGAGGGAAAATCAAAACCCCTTTTGGGACCACTTAATTCGAAAATCATTTTAATTAATTCTAATTCGTATCTTTGTAAAAACCTTTAATCATGTCTCTAATTATAATAAAAAAAATTATCTTTAAAAAAATTGAATTTTTTTTACACTTGTGATATGAATTATTTTTTAAAGGTTTTGATGATATAGGGGAAAAAATACTTATGATGCAAAGTCCATAAAAATCATTTTAAAAAATCACAAAAATATAAAATTATCGAAAATTGATTGAAATTTAACAAAAACAAATATAAAACTCTAATTCGAGATGTTGGGGTTTTTTTGGTTGCAAATAGAGTTAGTTGCTTTAATATATATATATATAAAACTCTTAATGGCGTGAGATTTTAAAAAGAATAAATGAAATCTAGTCTAGCCAAAACTATAATCTTCTAGTGTAACCAAGATATTATAATCTCCAAAAATCTCTTTCCAATTGACATGTGGCCAAATTACACAAGGAGAAAAAGATTGGCGTTGCTAAATCTGGATAAAATTATATACGACGGTCCTTACTAAATCCATCTGTCCTAGCTCTTTAGATTGAATATATGGAATGGAACAGCTTGTCAATAACCACAACTCGCCTATTTGTCCACCTTTTTTATCTCAGTTTTATTTAAATAAAGATTATTAATTCAATATAATAATGAATCTCTTTTTTTTCATTTTCTTTTTATCCCCAGAAGGAACACCTTCAAGAACCATAACAATCCAACAACAAAGAAACAAAGGTGTTCTATGCTCACAGCAGACAGAATATACCAATTAGAGCTTCTTGTCGAAATTCTACAGGTTACCAGCACAGCATTAACAATAGTGTATCTTTCATTTTAACTTGCTTCTGAATTAAAGATGATATATTTTTCTTTAACTTGCCTCCATTGGATGTGGATCTACTTCAGTATCCGCAGTTTCTTTGCAGTCTTGGGGTTTTTCAGTAGTTTCAGTTTCAGCTACGTTATTCTCCCCCGTGGTGGTTGTATCTTCTTGAATCGATGATGTTGGAGGCGGTGGAAATACCTCTTCGATCATTGCTTCAAGATCCTTTAACTTGTCTTCAAGAGCTTCGAGTTTTTCAGCACCTATGATCATATGCAAATCCACTAAGGCCGCCCTAACGTTGATGATATTGAGAATTTCAGCTTTTGATAACTTGTATTCTTTACACTTTTGCATGAACACATCAATGATCTCTCTTGATTGATGACAAGCAACACTCTCGACCAAATAATCATAAACCTTGTATTCAGTTTGTGCAATTGGAAGAATAACTCGTGTAGGATCTTTCGAAGCCCCTCTTGATTTTAAAAAGTCAAGAACCTCGAAATTGGTAAGTGCACCAGCATTAGCCTCTAATATTTTCATCTTGAATGCAAATTGAAATCCCCTCCAACCTAGCTGTAAAATCTAGAATTCCAACTAAGAGGAGAACAGAAACTTGCAGGCGGCAGCAGCAGGAGGACTATGATCGTCCCAAAATCAGTCGTAGTCAATATAATATTGAATCTACAATGGCCAAAATATTAAAACCAAAACAAAAAATCAAAAATCATAATATTGATGAAAATTTTGAATTTCATGTATTTTTAATCTAATGATTTCATTATATCCGTGTATGCAAGAATGGTATAGTGTTAAGTTGTTTGCAGCCGGTGCTCCAAGGTGACGTACAGAAAACAAAGTTTTGTTTCGAAATATGTGTGGCAAACATCTCTTACCAAATATATTCTCCCTACTTCCTATTTAACTTCAACCTCCATATCATAGTCTGGTCAATCTTTCACCTTCATGCTTTGTTCTACAACATCTAGACTAGACCTACATTAGACAAAAACACAGGAAAAAAAAGATAAATTCCAGAAGATCTCCACATCGCACAAGAGATTCACACACAGTAGACACAATCTAATGATGCAACAGTTTATACGGAATAAAAAAATTGCTAAGAATAGCAATAATTGTTCTAGATTCAATCTCCTAGACTTCACTTGAATTCACAACCGGTACAATGAGTACTCTAATCAAATTTATTCGTTATCTAATTAACATATCACTAGTGGTAGTAATTGAACTTAAAATTAAACCTAGATCTAAAGCAAGCGAAGCTCACCTAGAATTTTGAACCAGCAAAACTCGTAGATTAAAATTGATCATTAACAATGTAGCTAGATTTTAAAATGTACCAAAGACTCATTCAGCTTATTCAAACCTAGAGCGATTATAGTAGGAATTGGTCGAGATTAGTCAATCTGGAGCTGAAAGAAACGCAGAGAGAGTGGAACTATCATGAAATGAAATAACTAAACTAACAATAAAGAAAACGAATTACCAGAATGAAGCAGGAATCAACAGCGAGAGCAGAATGAGGAGGAGCAGAGAGATCGAACAGCTCGGAGACGAACGAGAGTTCGGTTTAGTATTACTGGGAGACTGTAACGAACGATAGTGGTTTAGAGCATCCCAACGCTCAAGGTATCGATTTGGTAAATTGAATGGAAGAGAAAAATAAAACTAACACTAATTTTGGCGATACCTATCATTTTCTATTACTTTTTTAAAGTAATTTTTTATATATAATACCTATTATCTATATAGGGTCAAAATAAAATATGTGTTGGAATGTATTAACTATATATATATATATATATATATTCTCAATAACTTTTCGTAAAGTAATTTTTTTACATATAATACCTATATTTAATTATTTAGGCTCAAAATAAAATATTATATAGAGAGACATATTTCGGATAAAGACCCAAAAAAGAATTAACGACTTTATACTTTAAATATCATTCTATGTAACCAACTTCTCTTTATTTGTTTTTTTTTATTTTAATTTGTAAAGGTCCATATCTTTTAAACTCTAACTCAGAAAAAGAGTCCGAAAATATCATTGGTTTTGTTTTTTTAAGACGAACAAAACTACTACCATTCATGATATGTTTTGAATTTTTTTAAAAAAATTATATTTTACACACGTTTCTCAGTTATATGGTTTCGCATCTAGTGAATGGTTTCGCATCTACCAAATAAAGGAGGTTTCGCATCTATCAAAACAAAGAGGTTTATCATATATCAAAATAAAAAAAGGTTTCGCATCTATCAAAATAAAGAAGGTTTCGCATCTATCAAAATAAAGAAGGTTTTGCATCTAGCAAAATAAAGAAGGTTTCGCATCTAGCACAACAAAACAGGTTTCGCATCTATCATAACGAAGAAGGTTTCACATCTTCTTCGCGAAAACATAAAATTTTTAAAATTTTGAAAGTCTGTATCTTTTAAACCATAACTCGAAAAAAAAATCCGAAAATACCGTTGGTTTTGTTTTTTTAAGACGAACAAAACTATACCACTCATGATATGACTTTAATTAAATAAAAAAAATTAAGAACAAAGAACATTTCGCATCTATCAAAGACGTGTTTTGCATCTACTATTCCAGAAAGAGCTACACGTTTCGCAACCATCAGTAGGTACATATGTAAAGGTTTCACATCTTCTTCCCTGAACCCAGTGTGTACGTTTTGCATCTTCTTCCTTGAACCATTTTACTCGACACAAAAATCTCAGAAACTCAAAACAGACTAAAATCGACGAAAAACTAACTGAAATACAACAAATAAACTACATTATCAATGTAAAAACTAGATAAACACCAAGAATCGGAAACAAAAACATATCTCGAGTACCTCTAATATTCCGAAATCAAAATTTGACTTATCACACACAAATCGACTTATCTAAACAAATATCCAAAATCAAACTTCGAAATCAACTAAAAACACAACAAAAAACATACGAAAACAAAAGAAAAACAAGATATGAGTTAAAAAAAATGAAGAGCAGCTCGTTCACGTAGAGGGGGAGAGAGAGAAAACAAAATTGGGAAAAATGTGAAGTATGACTTTTATATTATATAGCAGGGGTATAAAAGGTATTAATGGGTCTTAGATAGTAAATATTTCACAAAAACGGGCCTTTCTTGGAGATATATCAAAATATGGGTCTTAAGTGGAAATTACTTTGGGAATTGGGTACTAAATGGTACTTAACCCATATATATATATAATTTATTTATTCTAAACATTTTATTATTTATGTATACTTTAGAGTTAATCGTCGAATAAATATCTTTGTAAGTTTATCCAAAATTACATCAAAGTTAGTATCTTTCAAATCGTAGTTATAAGAATTCTAAAATACCATTTTTTATATGAACAAAACTAGATTTAGTGATTTTTTTTTGAATTTTTTTTTCGTCAATCCGCATCTTGCATCTTTATCATTCAGTTATACGTGTCTCTCATCTCTTCATCTCGTTATTCATGGTCTCACATCTATCAATTCTCATCAGGTTAGTTTCACATGATTTAATAATGTTTAGTCTCTCAACTTTATCATGTTTGTCTAACATAATTTAATGATATCTTGTGTTTAATGTTAGTATGCATGGTCTTACATGATTTAGTAATGAATGGTATCTTAACTATATCGTGTCCGGTCTCGCATGATTTAATAATATTTGGTCTCTCAAATTTATTATGTTTGGTCTCGCATGATTTAATAATGTGTAATCTCTCACCTTTATTATGTATGGTCTCGTGAAAAAAAATAATAAAAAATAAAATATATATATAACAAATGGATCGAGTTTTGTTCATCTTTAAAAAACAAAAGATGATTGTACTTTCTGATTATTTATTTTCCGACCTCCGATTTGAAAGATATAGACCTTTTATAAAATAAAATAGATTGTGGTTCAAAAAACAATGAGCGGTTATCTGTGTTGGTGATGAAGCATGGGTATTTGAGGTATTATTAGAAAATTAGGTATTATGTTAGAGTTAAATATATAAAGTAATATTAGATAGATAATAGTGAGACTCTAGGTATTAGATGATACTAATTATTAGTGTTTGATACTTTTGGTTACATTTTCTTATATTTTTTTATTTTTTTTATTTAGCATGAATAAGTTTTTTATATTTAAAAATTTAGATATTACCCTATTTATTTTTGGGTTATAATTTTAAGGGTGAATGGTGAATTATGGTGTCAAACCCACACAAAAAACTATTATAATTGAATACTTAAAAGCTTCAACACACTATCAATCAAGAATAACCTTGTATATACACACATATATTTTTTTAATTTCAATTTTTAAAAGCTTGTATCTATCAAACCTTAATTAAAAAATCCAAAAGTATCATTAGTTTTGGTTTTTTAAAACGAATAAAAGTAAATCTATGTATGACTTTTTTTATTTCTTTGTCGCAAGCTCAGTAAACTCTTCGCCCTCAGTTAATTTTTTGGTCTAGCGTCTACCATCTAAAAATTACATTTTATACTGGTCTCGCAACTCTCTTCTCTTGTCCCACAACTCTCGTCTCTCCTTTCTCGTCTCTACGACTCTTGTCTCTCATCTCACGATTCTCGTCTCTCGACCTGCAACTCTCGTATTTTGTCATGCAACTCTTTTCTCTTATCTTTGCGTCTCTCGTCTCTCGTACCACAACTCTCTTCTCTTATCTCGCAATTCTCGTCTCTTATCCTGCAATTTTCATTTCCTGTCCTATAACTTTCATCTCTCATCTACGTCTTTCGTCTCTCATATTTATGTATTTTGTTAGGGTGGCGACCAAAGTCCTACATCCCACATCGGTTAGACATGGGAAGGATCAGTGGTATATAAGTAAGAACATATCTCAACCAGTATGGGGCCTTTTGCAAGTGGACAAAAACTAAAGTCGTACGGGCCTTCGAGCACCAAAGCGGACAATATCATACTAATGTTGAGATCTTGTTATTCTTACTTATATACGGAGGTGGAATATACAGAACGAGCCCCCATATTCCCAACACGTGGTATCAGAGCCAAGGCCCAGACAGAACGCGATGGTGGTACAATTTTCAGAAGTCAAACACGATGAACCAGAAGCCAGATGTCGTCATCAAGGTGATCTGTTCTAAAGATCCTAGTTTGGAGTGCCCGTGACTCATCAAAAGGTGGTACTTGATTGAAGTGGTGAGTGGTGATAAGGAACAAGACAATTTTGTCTAAGAGGAGGTGAACAGTAACATTCATAGTGCCTCTAGACGTCAGGTTTCCCCAACCTGATTAGAGTGGGCGGATGAAAGTCATTTGAGAGGAGGCTAAAGTGGTATTTTGTTCGAGAGAAGATTTTTTAGGGTGGCGACCGAAGTCCCACATCCCACATCGGTTAGACATGGGAAGTATCAGTGGTATATAAGTAAGAATATACTTCAACTAGTATGAGGCCTTTTGGAAATGAACTAAAACCAAAGTCATGCGGGCCTTCGGGGTGCCAAAGCGGACAATATCATACTAGTATTGAGATCGTTATGCGGACCAGGCCCTCATATTCCCAACACATGGTATCAGAGCGCCAGGCCCAGACGGAACGCGATGGTGGCAAAATTCTAGGAAGTTGGACATAAGCCAGATGTGGTCCTCAAGACGATCTACTTTAGAGATCCTAGTTTTGAGGGTTCGTGACTCAACAAGAGTTGGTACTTGATTACAGTGGGGAGTGGCGCTAAGGAACAAAACAATTTAGTCTAAGATTAGGTGAGCAGTAACATCCGTAGTGCCTCTATGATTCAGGTAAACTGCCAACCTGATTAGAGTGGGCGGATGTAAGTCAATTAAGAGAAGGCTAAGGTAGTACTTTGTTCGAGAGGAGGATTTGTTAGGTTGGCGACCAAAGTCCCGCATCCCACATCGGTTAGACATGGGAAGGATCAGCGGTATATAAGTAAGAACATATCTCAACTAGTATGAGGCATTTTGGAAGTGGACCAAAACCAAAGACCTGTGGACCTTTGAGTGCCAAAGCGAACAATATCATACTAGTGTTGAGATCGTGTTGTTCTTACTTATATTGATGGATACTCAACATATAACTAGATTTCAATTCATAAGGATGACGAAGAGCATAATACATTCATAATGGAGAAGGGCATTCATCGTTGCAAAGTCATGTCTTTTAGACTCAAGAATACATAAGCTATATACCAAAGACTTGTAAACAAAATGTTCACAATGTATATTGGCGAAACGTCCAAGCCTACATTGACGATATGTAAATCAATCACATAAACGACCAAGATTATTTGGCCAATATGACTAAAATATTTAACAATTAAGAATAAAATTGAAGCTTAATTTAGAGAAGTTCACATTCGATGTATATTTTGGAAAATAAAGGCAGATTTTACCCAACTTTCAAATATGGTTATTATGGACCCGCCAAGCAATAAAAGAAGTGTTAATACTTGGAGGCGGACTGACCGGGTTGAATAGATTTATCTCAAGCTCCTTAGATAAATGTCAATATTTGTTTCAAATATTAAAAAGATCAAGAAATTTAGATCGACTCTAGCTTCTGAGAAATCCTTCAACGACATTAGAAAAATTCCCAACTTACAAAGTCATGACCATGTGAGTCATTATCCCTTCATTTAGTAATCTTTGAGTTTTTTTATTAATATCATATTAATAAGAGAAACATTAAAAGATATTAAGGCCATCTATTATGTAAGAAAGTCACGGTTAAATATCAAAAATATATAATTACTAGTTAAAAAGCTAATATTAGCATTTGGTTGCTACAAGAAAAACAAAATCCTATTTTGAGGCTCACTATCATAGTAAGAACTTTTGTTTCCCTTAAGAAATGTATCATAGAGGCCATAGATATTTGGAAGGTTGATTAAATGGTCAGTTAAGCTAGGGACTTTGACATAAAACATGAATTGAGATTTGTGATTAAGGCTCAAGTTTTAGTAGAATTCATAACTAAATTTCATTCAAAATGACCAACTTCTTCAGATGATAACAAAGAGTCCACCTGGAAAGTAAGAACTGATGGATGAAATAATAGTTTATAATTCAGTGCAAGAGTACAATTAACATCTTTAAAAGTATAAAAAATTCTATGATATAAAATTTGGACACATTTGTTTAAACAATGAGGCAGGGTACAAGGACGCGATAGTAGGACTTCGGTTTGCAAACATATGTGAAGTTAAAAGGGTTAAGCTATTCACGGACTCATAATTGTTAGTTAAATAGGCTTTAGGTCAGACTGAAGCAAATAAAGAATATATGATACAACATCTAAAAAAACTTTGATGACATGAAATGAATATTTCAAAAGTTATATATGAACAAGTATCAAGAGCATAAAATATAGCCGCATGCACTTTAGAATCTTCAACTTGTGCAAATACATCACCATGAATTATTCTTTAAGAAAAACATATATCATACTGCCAAACACATTCCTATGAATATTCTTGGATTCAAGAGTTATGATAGTCGAAAGGAAATAAGAAAAATAAAATTGGAGAACTTCAATAAAAACATATCTTACAAAACTAAGACTCTCGGAAGACAAACCTGAAGTTGTACGTATAAACATGAAGTCAAAAAGGTATGTGTGGTTGGCTGATACCTTATACAAGTAAGGAATTACATAGCCTCTACTCATATGTCTCGACCTGGAAGAAACATCATTTGTAGTCAAATGATTGCATGATTGAGAAGGAAGTGCACATTGTGGGTACAAATCTCTACACAAATGAATACTACTATAACGCTACTATTAGCCAACAATTATAGCAAATACAAAACAATATGTGATAAATTGCAACACATGTCAATGTTTCTCAAACTCGATACAAACCTCGACTATATTACTAGAGACGATTTCAAAGTTAATCGTTTTTTTATAGATTAAGCATCAACATTGTAGGTCTTTTACCAAAATTATCAGAATAAATAATTTTTTATTGATAGTTATATACTACCTCCCTAGATGGTGGAAGCACAACATATTTCCTAAACAGTAAATGAGGTAATCAATTTCCTCAAATCAAACATATATTATAAATATGGAATACTTAGAGGTATAACAACAGATAACGGGAGTCACTTGCAGAACAAGAGGCAAACGTGGTTCTACATGATACAAGGTATAAATCAAACTTTATCTTTTCCTTTTCATCCACGTGCAAATGTTCAAGTGGAAGTCACCAACAAAATTATACTAGAAAGAATAAAGAAAATTGTATAAGGAGCAGCAATGTGTTGGCCAGGTTTTTTACAAGAGATGTTATGGTCATATAGAACCAAACCAAAACCACGACAAATGAGACACATTTTGCTTTAGTATATAAGATGGAGATGGTAGTTCTATCAAAAACTAGTATGCATTCACACGAAGTATCAAAATATAAGAAATGAAGCAACTCTGGAACAAGAAAGTAATAACTTGATCTAAGATAATAAAAAAGTGTAAGATCCCACTTAAGATCTGAACACTACAAAACATTTATGGAGAAACATATACAATTCCAAAGTACATTGCAGAATCTTAAAAATAGGAGAGAAAATCCTCACGGGGGTCTTTCTTCACACAAAGTACAAAATTCTCGATAAGCTAGGTGTAAACTGAGAAATAGGCCTTCATGGTTGAATCAAAAGTAAAGACATGAAACTTACAAATTGTTGGATGAAGAAGAAAATCAATTTCAGCATATTTGCTGCATAGTTCATTTGAAGCTCTAATACTCAAATTAAAACTCCGACTACTTATCTTGTTTTAATATTTATTTATTTATTTATCATTTGAACTTTGGTTTGGGGTGTAATTTTTCCTCATTCAGGGGCTCGAGACGGATTTAGTAAGACATCAGTCATTAATAACATGTTTTTGCGATTTTACAAAGTTCAAGATGATTAATCATCCTATATTTTACAATAAGTTCCCGATGTCATCAAGCAAAGCCGGATGGTGATTCCGTAACTAATTCCAAGATTTTAAAAGGTCGTACTATTTATAAAACAAATAAGATCGGGATGATTCAAAACGTAATCCTCAACATGGTAGGGAGTACAAGTACCCTTCAAACAAAAACCTATGCGTGTGAATAACTAAGAACATGTATAGTTTTATAGCACATCAAGTATTCGTGAACCATATAAAAACAACAAATAATGTTTGGATGATTCTTGACCTAATCCAAAAAGAAAGCCCATGTGTTCCTACCTAAAGTAACTGCCCCAAAATTGATCATTCTGGTAGGATCAGCAAAATCTGAACAATACGATTTCCCTATTCTAGAAACATGAATATAGAAGTTAGAAAGTATAAACATAAAGATGAAAAAGATGTGCATATTATAAAATAAAATTACATATAAAAAGCAAGCAACTAAACCACACAAATTCATATTACTCCAATATATGGAGACTTTGGTTTAAAATAAAAGATGACATATGACAATACAAATCAAATATCAACCATGAATTAAGGGACTTGCTATAAACAAACAGTCTCATATCTGAAAGCAGGAATTACAACTGCATCTCTCAAATAAACTCTTCTACATTACCATTAGTTATAATTGAACAATAAGCATCATTGGAAGGAGTTTCTTCAGTATTAACAACAAATGAGTCATACTCAAATAGAAAACATCATTGGAATGAGCTAATTCAGTACTAGCGACAAATGTAGATGCGTCGTCGATCCTCCACCTTCTTAAATGTTTATCCAACGAAAAAATCATCTTTTGTTGTAATAGAAAAATGTTTAGTCCTTCCATAACAACTGATCCAACTAACATCATGTGGTCTTTCATCCCTAAAAATATTGATATTGGTTTGGTTTATTTTGGGCTGGGGGTAGTTTCGTAAAGTGTTTTGTGAAGTTTAAAATGTTTAGTGTTCCGTGTGGAGAGTAGAGAGAAAATTAAGCAGCCTGCTTGTATTAAATATTGATCACCTTCATTAATGAGAGTGGTTGGGGTATATATAATTTTAATCCATGATCCATGGGCTTACGGGTCAAGTTATGAAATCAGGTCGAGTTTAAAGACCCATGAGTTGTTTAAGTAGATTAGCAAATAGCTTAGTCAAAAGATGTTTTACTTTTTTTCATGTCCGGATTTTTTAGCGATGTGTCATTGTCCGAATTGCTCTTTTCTGAATTTTTCAGCGAGCTGTGGTTGAAGTTTTCGAACTCATCAGATATGACTAACATATTGTGGCTTTTCATGCTAAAAAACCAAATTCCAAAAAAAGTCCAACTTGAGGGTAGAATAATATTCGTGAATAGCAATAATAAAACATTTTTCGGTTTCATCGGTTCCTTCGCTATTGCCATCGAATAATATATAGTTTTGGATATGGTTTTATGTTTTTCCGAAAGATGTACGGATTATTATATATATATAGTAAACTAAAATTATATATATATATATATATATAATTATAATATTATATTATACTATATATTAGGTAAAAGCTAAATTACAGATTTTAAACTATGTTAACGGTCAATGATTGATAAGGTTTGCTTTTAAATTTAAAACTAACCAAATTGCCTTTCCAACTGTTGGATGCTTAAATTATTTTATTAGTTTAAATATGTGTATAGTTTTCTTACTCTCTGGTACAAAACCGTGGGTGCTTAATCCTTACTGAATTTGTACAACAAGTTTAAATTTAAAAGCAAATCACATGAGGACACAATCGATAATATTTTCAAAAAGACATCTTTAAAAAGATAAATTTAGAATAATTTATGTTAAATACGGTTACATACAGTAATTACTAATTAGAGTAAATTTAAATTTCAAAATTAAAAACCGTTAAAACTTTAACATTTAAGCTTAAACCGGTTCTATGAAAAAGAAAAAAGAAAACCTTAAAACTCACCTAAAATCAAACTCTTATTTATACATTTATTTTTTAAGAGGATGAATTGCAAACACAAGATTTAAAAGAGAACCGGTTCTATGAAAAAGAAAAAAAAAACCTTAAAACTCACCTAAAATCAAACTCTTATTTATACATTTATTCTTTAAAGAGGATGAATTGCAAACACAAGATTTAAAAGAGACTAGAGACTTCTGGCTGCAACAAGCCTTAACATAGAGAATCAAATAATAAAATGATGAGCATTAAGAAAACCTTTTCTCGATTTCAAGAAAAAACTTGATCAACATCAATGGCTTCTTGTCATAGATAACTCTCTTATACCTCTATCCATTTCAATCAAATAATCATGTGATGGAGCTTAGAAGCAGAATTATTTTCCCTTCTGAAAGTAAAAACCAATTTACTGCACTTCCTTCAACAATACCCCGCTTGTCTACTCAATGTATTGCTCCTACCCAACCTGAAATGCAGCTACCTACAAATTTCAACAGAATCTATCTTACTCGGATATAGTTCAAAACAAACAACAAAGAACCAACAATAAACCTACACAATTTTAGTACAAGTCTGATCATATATCTCTGCAGTTTGAGGATGAAACAGAAGCCACATTAAAGAAGTCTTCTTCTTATACTTTAGTTGGGAAATTCGGCAAAGGTTTGCCAAAAAACAAGCGTCGGACAAGTTCTTTGAAGCAAGGAGGTTTGAAGGTGATTTTTCGTATTCAAACTGGGATTCCAGACACTTGTTCTTGGAATTCTCACTGAAAGAGGACATCAGCAAGATTTGGTCAAGATTTGTTTGGCAGATTGAAGAGTATTCATTGCGAATCTTCAACTGGCTCCCATCTTTCTCTACTAAAAAAGAATGCCCTATCATACCTATTTGGTTTTATAAAGAGAAGTTAACTGAGCATTTGTATAACCCTGATATCATAAACTCTATTGTTGCTTCCATAGGTTCCCCTTTAAAAACTTGGATTCCATAAAAAAAACAAGGCTATGCATAACGCATGTTATGCCTGGGTAGAAATCGATATCACAAAACAGTTACAACATAGTCTGTGGATTAGATTTGGTGACAACATGGGCTATTAGATTCAACTGAGTTACAAACAAGTTCCAAAATACTGCAGGCAATGTTCACACATTGGTCATGAAAAAAATGAATGCAAGAAAACCACTCAAGATAACGTTGTCCAAGATAAGATAACCACCCAAGACAATACTGTCCAAGATGATCAAGCTATTGCTACTCAGCAAATCTCTTTCAACTCTTAAACCTCTGAACTAGGATGCCTCAACGATATGAACCACGATAAGACTACATTAACTGTAAATTCAAATATCCCCATGAGACTACTACAAGGAGTTGTCACTGAAGAAAAGGAGAAATCCAATGACAAGCAACAAGTTATCAGCAAGGAAGCAGAGAAAATGGAAGCAATCAACTCATTCGATGATAATCATAACCTGTTTAGAGCATTTGAGTCTGAAATCACTGCGCTTGGTTCTCCAAATAAGAACAACTCTGGAAGCCTTCCTCCTACTCCTACATTAAAAAAGCAATCAGTAGACCCAAGCTTCCAAAAGGTCCTAGACCAGAAACTGAAACAAGCAATAAATAACAGAAGACGGAAGTCTTTAGTCATTAAATCTCTACAATTCGATGAGATCAACACTAACCTCAATTATTAAAGTTATAAGTTGGAACATAAGAGGGATTTCGAGCAATCCCTATGTTAGAAGACTAAAATCAATTGTTAAAAAGGAAAACATCAAAGTTGTATTCATCCAATAACCAATGATAAGTAGTAAGTTCATTGGAAAGGTAGCTGAGAAAATCAAGCTTCAAAAGTTTTATGCCAATTTATCTAACAAGATATGGATTTTATAGGATTCTGAACTGGAATTCAATGATAACTACTAGTTTGTTCACGCCTCTGTTAAACACTTATTGTTTGACACTTAAACTAGCATCACATGTATTTATGTTAGATGCGAAAGAGCTGGCAGAGTTGAACTGTGGGATGAACTAAATACCATATCTTTTCAGTGTAAAAGATTAGTTACTTCTTGGTGATTTTAACTCTATACTCTCTATACCAGAACAATCTGGGTGTTCTAATTTTTGCTCTCAAAGCTCATCTAATTTCTCTAAGATATGATTAATGAATGTAATTTAGAGGATACAGGAATTGTAGGTACTAAGTTTACTTGGACAAATAAAACAAGATGGAGGAGATTGGATAGAGTGTTATACAATCAGGACTGGACTGACAGATTCTATGAAACTAAGGTTCAACATCTACCAAGAACGTGTTCATACCACACTCGTCTACTCATATCTATCCCACAAAGCAAAGCAAAGCAGAACAAGTCTTTCAGATTCCTCAACATATGGACAATGTACAAGGATTTAAAGCTTTTTAAGAAACAGAGTTGGAATGCTGAAATGAATGGATTTCCAATATTTATTTCCAGGAATAAACTAAAAATATTAAAGAATGAACTAAAAGAATGAAATATAAAGCATTTTGGAAACCTATTTGATAAAATTAAGCAAGTTGAGGAGGATGTAAGCACCTGTGAAGATCGATTTAGAAGCTCTGGCTGTGATCAGGACAAGGCTTCTCTATCTAAGGCTATTGCTGCTCATTTGTTAGCTTTAACAATGGAGGAGGACTTCTGGAAACAGAAATGCCATGCTGAATGGATAAAGGATGGGGACAGAAACACTAGGTTTTATCACAATTATGCTATGAAGCAAAGAATGATAAGCAGAATTAGGGGAATCAAGATCACCAACAAATGGTGCATTGAAGAAAAAGAAGAGATTAACAACTTTATTGTTTCATACTTTTCAGATAATCTTTCTTCTCATTCTTTTAATAGCTTAAATCATGAACTACAATGCATGGAAAGTAATATATTCTATGTTATCCCAAACTTAGTAACTAATTCAGACAATGACATGTTAACAACCCCTCCTACTGACATTGAAGTGTGGAACATCATTCAGTAGCTCAATTCCTTTGAAGCTTCTGGAATAGATGGTTTCAACAGATATTTCTTCATCTAATGTTGGCAAGTGATCAAAACTGATTTGATGAATGCTTTAATCTTTTTTTAAAGTTCACAATATTCTTAAGGGTATATTATCCACAGGAATTTGTCTATTTCCTAAAACAAATCACCCTACTTACTGGAACCAGTATAGGCATATAAGCCTATGTACTTTAATTAATCGTATTATGTCAAAATTACTAAACAACAGAATAGCCTTATTGTTACCAAAGCTAATTACTGAAGCTTAAGGCGTCTATGTCAAATGCAGAGTGATCCAAGATAATATTCTGGTTGCCATAGAATTAATTCATGACTTAAGCAGGTAAACCAAAACAAACAATATAGTTATAAAAGTAGATATGTCAAAGGTATTCGATAACATTTCACATAGTTTTATCTTAAAAGTCCTAGAGTGCTTTGGTTTCTGTAATAGCTTTATCAATTTAATCAAAGGAATCATCAAATCAGTTTTTATGTCTGTTTTGATCAATGGCCAGGAAATTGGTTTCTTCAAATCTAGAAGAGGCATTAGACAAGGGGCCCTCTGTCCCCTAGTCTTTTTATATTGGCTGAAGAATTCTTGCTTAGGAGGTTGTGTAACAAGTTTGAATTGGATAAAACACTGAGATACTCATGTAGAGGGAAGTTAAATATACCTATTCTTGCATTTGCTGATGACTTGTTGATTTTCAGTAATGGTTTAACCACTTCTTTGGAATCAATAGGTTGTTTCTTGCAGGAATACTATGAAACTTCAGGTCAAGCAATTAACAAAGAAAAAACTTCAGGAAATCTATTACACTTCAATCAAACTTCAAGACTGTGTTTCTCCCTAGAACATATCAAGACATTACTCTCAGTCCACACAATAAATCAGCTAACTTCATGCCTCTTATAGACAAGATTAAGGACAAAATTACCACTCGGAAGGAAAGAAACTATCATATGCATGA
This sequence comes from Limnanthes douglasii subsp. nivea, assembly GCA_036936605.1. Taxonomy (NCBI): domain Eukaryota; kingdom Viridiplantae; phylum Streptophyta; class Magnoliopsida; order Brassicales; family Limnanthaceae; genus Limnanthes; species Limnanthes douglasii. The sequence continues at coordinate 158,263,202 of JAUPFV010000001.1, forward strand.
AGACTTACACTGATCAATTCAATACTTATGCCTATCCCAATATACTGGCTGCAAAGTTGTTGGTTGCCATCATCTGTCATCAACAAAATTGAGAAGCTGTTAAATAAGTTCTTATAGGGTTCCAGCACAGAAGATAAGAAAATTCACTGGTTATCTTGGATATCAATCTACAAACCTTTCAAGGAATGAGGCCTTAATGTCAACAGCATTCTTGACATCCAAAATGCTTTTTCATGTAAACTCTGGATCCGATTTCGGGAAAATTTATCTCTATGGTCTAAAATTCCCCATAGCATCTACTGTAATGGTAGACACCCACTACAACTCGACTACTCTAAATATGGATCTCAAACATGGAGAAGACTTGCTAGGATTAAAGAATTTGCTGAAGAAAATGTATTTTGGAACATTGGTAAAGGCAAAGTAGATATTTGGCTGGACAAATGGTTTGACAGACCTTCACTGATCTCTTTATCTTCTAACGGCAACAACAATTGGTTCAAAGGCTCACTGGTTAGCTCTCTATGGGGCAACAACACATGGAACGTTCCTAAAATGCTTCATCTTCTTACTGAGTACAACATAAACCTTATTTCTAAATGAAAGATTGATGAAAACATGCAGGATACCATAGTGTAGAAGCTCTCTTCAGATGGTTCTCTTAGCATTAAAGACACTATTAATGCTTTAATAACTTCTGGAGCCAGCTTCTCACTGTTTGAATGCTTATGTAATCAAATCTCACCAAGAAAATACTCATTTCTGTCTTGGAGACTTCTCAAAAACAAAATTCCAATTGATTCAATTATGCAAACCAAACATATATAGTTGGTATCTAAGTGCCAATTTTGTCAAAGTTCTGAAACTAAAGATCACTTATTTTTTTCATGTAAATTTGTTTGGAGTGTTTGGTCTTATATTGCAGGTCTACTCAAGGTTGAACTAAGAGAATTCATGACAGTCACTCACCTATTCTAAACATGGTTCCGGTCATTTCCATACAAAGAACATATTAAAACGATTCTCCGCACAATCATTGTATGGGTAATATGGCAGCAAAGAAACGGATTGAAAATGCAAAATGTAACTGCATCAGTTGAATCAACAATTAGCTACGTCAAATTCATATTGGCTTCTTTAGATCACTCAAAACTACTGAAATCTAAACACTGGAAGCAGAATGAAGACGCTGCAATAATCCTTGGATGCATCAACCACATTAAAACTAAGAAGAAAATTAGTTACCTAAAATGGAATGCCCCATCTAAAGGAAAATTCAAAGTCAACACTGGTGCTAGTTGTTCTTTCAATGGTGAAGCATCTGGTTCAGTCATTATTACAGATGATGAAGGAAAGATGGTACTGGGTTATGGCAACAACTATGGGAAACTATCTACTCTTAAGGCTGAGGTGTGAATAATCTATGATGGCCTCCTTCTATGCAGAATCAGAGACATAAGAGAAGTTGAAATCGAAATAGATTCTGAAATACTTGTTAACTTACTTTCTACTAGTTGATATCCTAATAACTTGAAATCAATACTAGATAGTATTAGGGATCTAATATCAAGCTCTATGTCTATACAACATGTATATATGGAGCAAAATTGAGCAGCCGATTGGCTTGCTCGATGGACTCAAAAGTGCAAGATGAGGATTGATTACCACAGTTTTATTCTTCCTCCAGAGCTGAGCTCTATAATCCACTTAGAAAGACTACAAATTGGCTATATAAGATTTGAGTAATCTTACTTTTGTGCACCGGGTTAAAATCTGAAATGGACTGAAAGTCTCTTGTAGCTGTAAGATTTGATTGGAGAAAAATCATGTAGATGAAAGTTTGATGGAATGAAGGAGATGAAGGTTGAAGCAAGAAAGTTGAGAAATAAGGAGAAAGAAGTATAAAAATTTTAGCTACCGAAAGATAGAATCGTGGGCGTCAAAATTTTAAACAGAGGCATACATTTGTTATTCATTTGGGTGCTAAGTATTTTTCATTCTTATCCTTAAATTTTAAGCATCTTTAGGATTAAGTCCCTTAAATCGTAAAAACTCATTATACTGCACTATCCTTTGTAATCCTCTATTGGAGGTCCAATTTCAATACAAATGTTACTTAATCTAAAAAAGAATAAGCTTAACCCGGTTTCTATTAATTCATTTATTGTACGATAGAATGGAATCGTACAATATATACATCAAATAATAAAATACATTCGGTTGTGATACATATAGTTAAATCTGTAATTCATTTAGTTTCTATTTTATTAAATTCACTAAATACGAGTATCGGTTGGATAAAAAGAGTTCACACCTATAAAATTTAAATATTTGTTCGAAGACGTCCATTAATCATTTGTTTATCTATGAATTTTTTTATAATAAATATCTAATAAAATTATTTAAAAAGTAAAAATAATACATTAAAATAGCACACTCAATGTAAACTTGAAATTTAATAACAAATTTAGTAATAGTTTATAAACATATTTATTATTTAAAATTTATGGAATGGTGCGTTGGGATGTACTTCTCCAAAAAATTACATCTTGATTTCTCGATATGATCAACCTGAGCATCAACGACAAACACACTTTCTCGTCTCGAGGAAAGCAAACACCTTCATCCCCAAATATAAAAAAACCTAGCTCGAAGAAACACTTGAATTGCAACCACCAAAATACAAAATTTCTTGCTCAGCAAAATCATAGATATAGCACAAATACAAATCAAAAATCATACTGAAGAATCAATTTCTTCAATGGCGGATTTGAACGAGGCAAACATAAAGCAAGAAGTTTTTAGGGTTTCAGAAATTCCATCGAAGAGGCATCGAATCTCAAACATTAGAGTATAGAAATTCGAATCAAGAATTCATTCTGAAGAACCAATTTTTTTAAACATGGAATTAATTGAGGCCAACAGAAAGCATGCAGATCGAGGGTTTCAAAGAATTGAAGAAAAAAAAAATAGATATTGCAAACGAAGAAATAAGACTCTTCTTCAACCATCCAGAGGAGAAATTTCCAACATTAAGGAAATTAACATCTACCACAAGGATCGAGAACCCAGATCCATTGATGATATCAAACCTGGTCTTCGAATCAAGCCTTCCTGCTGGAGAAAGAAGCTCACAAAGGAAATCTTACACAGACATGGTATGAGGATCAAGAAAGCCATTCATGCACAGCGAGGTAAAACATGAGGAACACGAAGATTACAAATCTGTGTAATTCCATATTTCAGATAAGTTCTCCCTAACTGTTATTTCTAAAACTAAATTAATTGCCAAGTTTTCATTTGGGAGTCCGACTCTCAATGAATTCAAGGCATACATTACATCATTTAGATTCTTAGGTTCATGTAGTTTATACAAATAAGACTACATATATTTTTTTGTAGAATTAGAATGCTAGAAGATGTTAAAACTTTCTAGAAAAAACTATTCGAACAATAGGAAAATTTATATTTAGAATTCTAAAATGGACACCGGAATTTAACCCTAAAAATTAGTCTTCAGTGACTCCTTTTTGGATTTCACTACCTAAAATAATCGAAATATTATATAACTCAGACTCAATCTCCCATATTTCTAGGGAAATTGGATTTCCCTTTGCAATATGGTTTCCTCAAAATAATATTTCAAGTTATAATATGTATAAGGCATGGATTTTAGCAGATATCTCAAACCCTCTTCCCCAAAGAATTTGGATAAGCTTTAGGGAAAAGGATGGCTACTGGCAAGAAATTTCATATTTAAACAAACCTTTTTACTATAAAATGTGCAAACATATTGGACACTAAGAAAAAAACTGTAAAAAAGATGAAATTGAACAAACAATGAACAAAGATAGAAACAACAAAAAGCTTAACAAAAGCCAATCCAAACTTCCTTCAAAAAAGTTTGGATTCCAAAAACAAACCCTGAAATTAAAAATGAACCACCATTAAAAGAACAGAACAAAGAACTACCACTAATTGAAATTGAAAAGGAAAAGAACAAAGAATTAGAATATTTTAAATCAATAAAAGAAAACTCATAAAAACCCTGAAGAAAAAGAACAAACAAAAGATAATGAAGAAATTGTAATAAAGGAAAACATTTTAGTCTTTAATCAATCTAATGAACCACCAGTAATTTCTGATAAAGATATAATTGAAGTCATATAAACAACTAACCTAAGTAATTCATTTAACATACTTAATGAAGATGAATTAGAATAATTTCTGAAACTGAACATGATTCCCCAAAGATTAGAGCCAACCTTAGCCTTCCTCAATCACCCACACATAAGCAACTTAAAGAAGACATAATTAAGACTCCTTTAAGAAAATCATCAAGAGCTAAAAATACTAATCAAAACAATGAACCCTAAAGGATCAATCAGATCCTTAAAACAACCTTTAAAATAACTATAGCTATACTAAACTGGAACGCTAGAGGAATATGGAACCAAAGAACAATGAGAAGAAGTAAAAACATTTTTAAAAAATTCTCAACTAATATCATAGCTCTACAGGATGCTATGATATCAGCTGATAACCTACCAACAATGATTAAAAAGCTTGGTTTTGAGTCTTATTTTGCAAACTTTAACAACAAAATTTTGATGCTCTGGAAAAATGGTTTTAATATTCATATATTAGACAATTCTGAACAACTTATTAATACTATGGTAAGTCATACTTCTACAAATATAGTAGTTCTTCTTACCATAGTCTATGCAAAATGTACCTGATCCCATAGCAGGCCTTTATTGGATCAATTAAGAACCATTTCTGCGTCAGCCTTACCTTGGCTTGTTATTGGAGATTTTAATACAATCTCCAATGCAAGTGAAAAATTGTCATGTTCCATACTTTGCACTAAAAGTATATATGATATTAATAACATGACCTTAGACTGTAGATTAGAAGACCCGGGCTACACAGGCTTAAACTTCACTTTGACTAAAAAAACATAAATGGAAATGTTTAGGTAGGGCCTTACGCAATGACCAATGGAGAGATAACTTCAATCTTACAAGGGTGAAGCATCTGGCCAAAACTGGCTCAGACCACTCACCCTTAATAATATCGGTTACACTTAATTCAACACAGCCAAAACCATCATTTAGATTCCAAAATATGTGGTTACAACATAAAGAGTTCTTCAACATTTTAGAAACAAATTGGTCTGAACATCTTATAGATTCTTCTCATATGCACACTTTTTGGTCCAAACTAAAAATACTTAAAAAGCATCTAAAAATTGGAATAAAAATATTTATGGTAATGTTTTTTACTGTATAAACAAAATTAAAGAAGAGGTTAAAATAGTTGAAACAAAGTTAGAAGAAAATAATAACCTAGAGAATCAATCTAATTTGTCTAAACTTAATGCTTTACATATATCATTACTTGCAAGAGAAGAAACATGTTGACAACAAAATAGTTATGTAAAATTGTCAAAAGACGGTGATAATAACACTGCAATCTTCCATAACTATGTTAAAAAGAAGAAGAACTAGAAAAATAATAAATGGTATTCAAATCAATGACAAATGGATTGAAGATGATAAAATAATTGGTTTATCTGTTGTAGCACACTTTTCTACCCTATTAAACAAAAAATCTACACATAATGATCTATCATTAGTTAAAGATATCATTCATCATAATATATCTGATCAAAACAATAAAAACATCCTAGAGATGCCATCAATGGAAGAAATACATAGTGTTATTAAAAACCTATACTTTAATTGTGCCTCTGAAGTTGATGGATTCAACTCCAAGTTTTACCTATCTTTTTGGTTCATAATAAAAGATGATTTACTTAAAGCCATTTCAGACTTTTTTACAGCCTCAGACTACCCCAAAGGCCTTTTTGAAACTTTTATATGTTTAATACCTAAGGTTAAATCACCTAAAACCTAGCAGGAATTTAGACCAATAAGCTTATGTTGAGTTTTCAATATAATTCTATCTAAAATACTGAATAACATATTAGCTAAACTACTACCTTTAATCATTTCAAAAGAACGAGGTGCTTATGTTGAGAAAAGATATATACAAGAAAATATCTTAATTACTTAAGAAATGACTAAAGACCTTAATAGGAAAACTATAGGTGATAACCTAATAATCAACTTAGATATGTCAAAAGCATTTGAGAATATAGAGTTTAGATTCATAAATGCAGTAATGTCATCATTTGGTTTTAATCAACAAGTAATTAGGCTAATTAAGAAAAGGATTGAAAACATTACATATTCAGTAATAATTAATGGAACATCCTTTGGTTTTTTTAATTCTTGTAATGGTTTACGGCAGGAGGACCCTCTGTCCCCAAGCCTTTTTATCTAGCACAAATCAATGTCTTATAATATGAAAAGTTCCTTAAGTATAAACTGTTTAACATATAGTGATGATATTATTCTATTCCTAAATGGTTCATTAACAAATATTAAGAAACTTCCAAAAATATGAGATACATATCTAGATATGTATCAAATGCTTTCAGGCTAACAAATAAATAAATAAAACTACTTTTATAACTCCTACAACAATGAATAGAACTAGGATTAACTCTCTGGAAAAATACTTAGGTTTCAAACAAGCTAGATTACCTTTTAAATACTTAGGCATCCCAATACACACTAATAACTATTCTTCACTCTTTGAGGTCCTAATAGAAATAATAAGAAATAAAATTAATGAATTGAACTCAAAAAATATTTCATATGGGGAAGAATAACATTAATCAAATCAATTATCTTGTCTTACCCATCTTATTATATAAAATTCCGTTCAACTATCATTGAAGATAATAACAAGGATATATAAACTTCTAAATAAATTTATGTGGGGTTACAGTAAAAACAGAAAAATAATATTATGGACCAGTTGGAGTGAACAATGTAAACCATATAGTGAAAATGGCCTAAACATTAGAAACTTAAAAGATATTCAGAAGGCTTACTCTTTCAAACCTTGGTTAAATTTTAGAGACAATAAAATACTATTGGATAATATAATGAACTCTAAATACTGCCTAAACATACGTCAATTACAATCTTCTTTAAGAATCGCAGATTTTAAAACTTGGAAAAGAATATTTGGAATTAAAGAAGAAGTTCAAAAACATATATTCTGGAAACTAGGCAAGGGAAACTTAGACTTTTGGTTACTTGATGGCATCATACTGAACCACTGATCGCACTACTGAATGGTTCACTATGTTGTAAAGAGAAAAACTTAAACATGGTTGATATTGAAATCGATTCATTAGGTTTGTTTAACATGTTAGCTTCAGGCAAGTATCCTTGGTATTTAGAGCAAATCTTATTGTGATGTAGAAACTTGATAAAACCACAAATGAACCTTAAACATATTTATAGAGAGCAGAAGGAATACATAAATATGAAGAGGAAAACTGATAGAAAGAGAGAAGAGAGGATAGGGAAGAAAACACCAATGATCAAGATGGAGAAGATAATTGCCGCAAGGATCAGAATAGAGTTAAGTTGTCGCAAGGATTTGTTACTCATCTTAGATCTAAGATTAGCAACACTGATCAAAATATGTAAACAAGATGACCAGATATGTAAAAACGGTTGTTTTTTATTTCAACATCAATAAAATTTACAATTCTAGGCAAAACAATATTTAAAATTTCATGTTAATTTAAATTTTTAATGTATTTTATTTTTTATTTAAATATATAAATTTGTTTAAAAAACTAAAAAAGAATTAATTTTTAAATTTATTAAATTTAAATTAATTTAAGATAAATTTAAATTTAATAAAATATGAATAACGATATAACTATAAAAACTAAATCATAATCACGTAAATTAAAAATAATAAAAAAACTAATTAATCACGTTATAATATTGAGTTCATAGAATAATAATATATTAGATTTAATTTTTTAATAAAATATGTGATATTTGATATCTAATGTTTGGGATGGGTACACGGGAAGATTATTAAATCAATAAATTATCTCAATCCCAACGGGTAATGTATTTTAAAAATCGTGATCTGTCCCCCACAATATAAAAGTTTGGTACTTTAATATATCAGATCGAGGTGAGTATCCGCAGATTCAAAAAAATATCGGCATCCATATCGTCACAATAGTAATAATTATAGGTGTTTATCAAAGAAATTTCACCGCGACTGCTTCATTGAGGCCTCATTTTAAATTTTTCTTCTTGTTCCAGGCTCCTTAACAAAAACATAAAACCTTTCCAAGTAAGTGGATCAAAGTAACTTATCTGACTGCAACTGAGTACAAACACTTTCCGACTCAGTCCTGAGTTTCTTCTTAATATGGTTCTTCGCCTCCAATTCAACTTTTAAACCAATTTTTTCTTATTATTTTGGGTAGTGTCAATTTCAGATTAAAGTCTAGCATTCAAGTCTTAAAAAATCAAAATGGCTCAACGGCAACCTCCAACAAAGGTTGAAGATCATGAAGACCAGGAACCACACTCTTGCAAGCTTGATGAACCATGGTATGTATAAACATTTTTATCTCGTTTGTTTTTACAAGACCAAGGTTTATCGAGAACTTTTTTCTATAAGTTGGAACAACAAATTATTTAAGAACTTGGGAAGTTTGCTCCAACGGAAACAATCCACAACCAATTCGGTTATGGCCTTATGGGGAGTAGTACCATTTGAAGTACCCTCATTAATAATATTAAACCTACTAGAAGAATTTACCTTTCTCGGATCAATATCTACACAAAGAGAAACCTATTCGATACATCCCCAACAAAAAACATGTTATACATAATATATATAAAAGATGTGATACATATGAAATATAAAACACACATGGAAGATGCAATACATATAAAATATAAAGCTTGAATCATGTAACATGCGAAAAATTTAATACTTACCAAAAAATTATAATACAACATGCAAGATTATGACAATTAAGTAATACACATGCAAGACTATGGCAATGTCACAATGTGAGACTTGTAATTCTTACCAGTGGTGCAACATGTTTTCTTGTGAGACTATGAATCAAGTTATAATATTGGGAGCAACAATGTGTTATAGTTTGTTGTTTTTCCTTTTCTTAAGGTCCATAATCAGTAATGACCGATGGTTCATTATAGCTTTTTAGATTGTGAAAATTAGAATTAATTCAAAATATGTGTTGTCTAGTATATTAAAAATGAAGTTTGCATTAAGAAAAAATATCACCAACATGTTTTATTTAACAATAGCTTATTTTATATACTTACGACTATATGAACATAAAGTGCTATCACGTGGGTGATATATCACAATTTCCTATCAAAACATATGATTGGTACTTTAAAATCTCTTTATTTAAGTCGATTATAAATTCAAGCATCAATAACATACCAAAAAACAAGTGGGGGAAATATTATCGAAAGAGACGACTAAGAAATGTTACATTAAACTCACGTGAGACCTAATAATAAAGGCATGCAAGATTAAACAATATTAAAAATTAGGCATGCGAGACGGACAAATGTTACAATGCTAGACTTGTAATACTAAATACATGCGAGACGAGACAACAAATACACACGAGACTTTTAAAAGCATGCAAGACCATACAACAATAACATGATAGATACTTTATACATATGTGAGCCATGCATTAGAGTACATGCAAGATGGGACATAGTTATAAAATGGCACCAAAGATGCTAGACATATTCACTTTTATCTAATAGTCCAGCTCATCTTCGTTTGATAGCGCCATCATATCACTTAGACAAACATTCAATTGTATTGTTGCATATGATGTCGGACTATACCATACAATTGAATCTTCATATTTTTCTCTATTTTTTATCTTAGCCAGTTTTTGGTATTATTTGACGTCAATTAATGTCTTTGTATCGGTATTCATTTCCCAATCAGTTTCCACCACTTTTTGGATCTTATATTGCGTTACTTTAAGAATTGATCATTCATCGATGTCTTGTACTTGTGCTTTTCATTTTTGCAAGATGCAAGACAAATGTTAAGTAAGATGTGATTCATGTATAACATATATGAAAATTTAGTTATACATGAACTAAATATGTGAGACTAGTTATACATGAATCATAAATGTTAGATATTGACACGCTTCATTGAGATAGATGTGAGACTGGTTGTACATGAATGAAAGATATGAGATGCGTTATATATGGATAAAATATGCAAGATGCGTTATACATTGACAAAAGATGTGAGATGTGTTATACTTGGATAATAGATGTGATACATTGACACGTCGCATTGAGATAGATGTGAAACCCATTACACATGAATGATATATGTGAGACCATTTATTTAAAAAGAAACATATGAGCCGAATGAAAAAAGAAACATATTAGCCAAATTAAAAAAAACATGCGAGCCAAATGAAAAAACAAATATGCAAGACATGTAAACTGAACAGTGTTTTACAACCGTGCAATTTAATGTTTTATAACTCTACAATATATGATAAGAAACAAAATATATTAAAATTTAAATCTTAATCTATATAAGATCTATTTACATATTCCGGAACTTGTACCAGTGATGTTGTCTATGTTTCATTTATAACAATTTTAGCAGCACAAGTACCATTTAGGACAACAGTAGTAGTAGCATACAGGGGGAAACAACCTAAAAAACATGAGTATCATCCAGGACAGCAACAATAGTAGTTTTTAAGCCAACAAATCATCCAAGACAGCAACAGTGGTAGGTTTCAGGACAACACCAATTTCAATCTCACATATCTTTTCATAAAAGGTCACATATTCCTGGGTAGACTGTGTCATTTTGACATTATTTTATTCCCTTCTTACCTCAATCTCATCATCTGAAGTATATTATTTTTTAGCTATGGCATATCAAAATGGTTCTCTTTTGTCTTTTTGTAGGATTAATCGTTGGGGTTGTTATGGTTCGGGTTTTTCTGGTTGTGAGCTAACTAGTTCCAGTTAGTGTTGATGTCCTGGTTGGTTGACTAGTGGGATCACTTAATATTCTGGATGGTTTACTGGCAGGATTAATTGGTGTTGGTTTTCTGGTTGGTTGATTGATGTGATCATTTAGTATTCTAGTACTTTTTTTGGTGGAATCGTTTGGTGTTATGGTTGGTTGACTAGTGGGGTCACTTGGTGTTGGTATTATGGTTGGTTGATTGGTGGAATTTCTTGGTTTAATGGTGGGATCACCTAGTTGACTTGTTGTAGGTGGTTGTTGGGTGGAATTGGTACAATTTCATTGGGTTCTGGATTACAAGTAGGTAAAGATATTGTTTTGCCAAGGTCTTATAACAACATTTTTCACGTAACTCGGCTATCATTTTATATTTCACTTTGATATGAAATTTTAAAATGAAAACAGTTTAATAATATGAGAATAATCATGATTAGATAACTAGATGTGAGACTATCATTAATGAAACATGGGAAACTGGGCAGTTATTGCAATTAAGATGTGAGACGTGCACAATACGTAGATACCAGATGCGAGACTATATGTAATATCAATACTAGACCAGTGTAACCTTAGTATTAGACACAACGATAATCAATAAGTATTAAGAGCATGCTAGACTGTAACAAATATGAATGAAAGATGTGGGACTACTACATATACAACATGTGAATGCGTAGCAAAACACTACCTAAGAAACTATTTATACTTCGATATGTGAAGCGACTCTTTGAGAAATACACTATATAAGAGATTACTTCAACTAAACCATGCGAGAGTACTTCAATATAACATGTGAGTGTATAATAAAATATAATATGATAGACTACTTCAACTACTACACGTTATACTGGAACAAATACTACATGTGATAATATTGCAACTACAACATGCAATACTTGAGCAAACTTAATTACAACTGGAGCACACGATACTTCTTCATCCCTAATATGCTTTATCTTTTCAATCAAATCCAAGTTTTTTTATTCCAACCCCTACCATTTTTTGTATCTTGGAATCATATCTAACATGACTTTTTCTTGCATAATGGTTGTGTGCTCCACGAAAAAATATATCATTATAATTATAAATATTTTTTATATTTCATAATAGACCAGGATATTAACCGTTAAAAGAACAACACATCCAATAACTTTATCAGGTTTGTTTTCCACACAAGTTTGAACTTCCCTAAACAGTTTCTCTTTGATTGTTCTGCACTAATCATAATTATTTATTTTTTCAAGGGTTGCGACATAAAAGAGCATATTTGTACCCAATACATCATTTGATACTGAATAAAACAATGTAGAGCACATATGAACAACAAAACCACATCATTTACACATTGATCCCCCTCTGTAACAATAGTTTTGCCTATTATATCTTATAAAATATAACACATCGATAAGTAATAAGTATTAAGTACATGCAAGATTACAAAAAAATACGATGATTGATGTGAGACTACTGCAACCAGAACATGCGATATTGGAATAAAACACTACAAGAGAAACAATTGGAACTACTACATGCGAGACAACTGCAACTAAAACATGCGAACTTAGATCAAAATACTACATAAGAGACTATTTCAACTACAACATGCAAGAGTGCATCAAAGTACTACATAAAAGACTAATTCAACTACAACATGTGAGACTACTGCAAATACAATATACAAGACGATATCAGAATACTACATGAGATACTACTGCAACTACTACACGCGATAATGTAATAAATACTACAACTACAACATGCGATACTGGACCAAACTTATTTACAACTAGAACATACAGTACCAATGTCACTACTAATACGAGACCAAAGATTAAGTCACATTTTTATCAAATTATTTGTTATTAGTTTTGGTTTATTTTTCCTATTTTTGTTGAATTTTCGTCAAAAAAGTATGTTTCGACGATCCTTAAATCTACTTTTTCACCATGCCCTCATTGGAGTTTAAAGGCATTTTCCCCTCGCCATCCTTTAAACCATAGACAGTCTTCGCATTTTTTATAGTGAGCTTAACATGTTTGGACCTCAATTTGAAAGCATTCTCTTTTATCGAGTATTTCTTGATGATTTTAGTGATTATGTTTTCAAATTATCCTTGTGCATATAATATGTAGTCTTCAATGTGGTATAAATTGCGTTGCTTTAGCAGCTTCCATGTGTTTATCTCTAAATTAGTCTCTTCTGTCATATTTTTTAAGCTAACTAGACCCGATCTGTAATGGCACGCTTTAACATCCATTTTATATATACAAATGTAAGACAAAACCATACATTTGTGTAAGATGCGAGATATGACATAATGAATTTCTGTGACATAATAAAAAAGTGGACACTTAAAACAACAACCAATAGGACATCGAACCATACATTCAAACTTAATGACTAAAATGCAACACATCAAATGCAAAGAAAAAAAGGTTTACACACTCTCAAATGTTGGCTTACCAGAAAGAATACAGTACAAACATATATTTCATAGAGAAACCTACCAAACAACCTATATTTTTCATTTTTAACAATTCGAAACTAAACCTAAATCATGCCACTTACAAAACGATGAAAAGAAAGTATATAGTTTCTTACCTATTCATTTATGCGCTTTAGAGAGAGGTGAGGCGTTGAGAGGTGATAACTCGCATTGTTAAGTTGAGCTTGGCAAAAAAGGTTGAATAAAAAATCAGAACAACAAAATGACAGACAAATTGAGCTTCAGGTGAGTTCCGCGTTTTTTTTTATGCTTCAATTTTTTAGGGAAAAAAAATCGAAAAGATGTACAAAATCTGGTGAAAAGAAAAAAAAAAATCTTCAAACTTCCTATTTATTGTTGAATCTTATGGTCCAAATATCTATGTATAATCCTTTCAATCTTGGAATATTTAGTTAAGTATTTATGAACATGTGAATATATATATATATATATATATATATATATATATATATATCGAGTGGGTGGGGGCTGTTAATTCTTAAAGAAATTTAATATTTTGTATATTTGTAACTTACTTTGAATAGTTCAGTAATTAGCTTTAATAAATTGTGAATGAAATTAATTAAATAAAAATTTGTTGCTAAAACTTTAAATTACTAAAACTATACCATTAACAATACATGTAATACTTGAATATTTGTGTCTGATTCAATAGGGTAATAACTTTCAAGGCTTGAAAGTGCAATGTATTGTATAAAGAAGAGAGCAAACCTATCAAATGGATTTTCAGTCTTTTTAGTACGTTCTTATAGACATCACTTTTCGAACCCTACGGACTACAGAAGAACTCAATATAATTATAAAAGTGATTGATTATTTAAAACATAACCATCATATAAGGCCTTCCATGGGCAATGAGCAATGGCAGCGTGAATTGTAGCCTGCAATCCATGGGTAGTACTATCAATTCCAGTAGAAGAACATGAGAAACTTTTTTGGTGGTTGCACCAGCAGATAGAAGATGCCTACTGTTGGTAGGTGAAGGTCTCATGGATGAGAGAGCCGAACACTGTTTAGACCTTGTTTCTTTATGAGAATGCATTCTTTTTAGATTCTTAAGATCTCTCTTCAACAATTTATTAGATTCTATAAATACTAAATCAACTATATGTACACAAATAAGTCTGATTGAACTAACCGAACCCAAATCCAAGAAATTCGGTTCCAGTGCAAGACACGACCAACAGGCCGGTCTGATGGCCTTAAACGAAAGTCCGAACCTCGGCAGAAAATGGGACAATATAAAACTCTTTATCAATATAATTTCAGCAAACTAACAGCCTCTAAGATACTTTTTTGATTTCTTTAGGCAAAGTTATTTATCCCTAGAGGCAGACGACAACCAAACCAGTCTAAATCTAAAAGAAGGGTTACAACTATAAGAAGACTCAAATGAGAACATAGACAAACATTCTGGATAGTAACCATTCATCAAGTCATTAAGTAAGAAAGAAACAAATGCAAAATATAGAGAAAACAATGCAGAAGACCTTAATGAAATCAAGTGTTGGTGGCCCTAGTGTAGATCTGCTGGCTTGAGTGAGAAGACACCATACGAATCAACCCTCTTGCCATCAATTCCCTAATTGCTTTTCTCGCTAGAGATCCATTAACCCTCAATCGGTCGGAAAGAATAGAAGGGGTGATGAGCTTGTATTTAGGTGCCTCGGAAAGAAGCTTGTCGTAAGTTCCTTGATCGAAGAGCACCATGTTGTTCACCTTCTCCTTTTGTTTTCCTTTGCTCCATTTCTGTTCAGACAATCAACATTAGCTACACTCGATAATCCATTAACAATAAATCAAGACCAACTCTAATTCAACAAACGAACCTTCTTCTTCTGCTTTCCTCCTCCTGATTTTGCCGGCTTTGAGGATGGTGGTGGTGCCTTCTCCTTCTTTGGAGCCTGTAATCCAACGAAAGATATAGATAAAGTAAAAAGCTGCTTAAGCGAACACAGAGATAGTTTGAGGATTTGATACAGGATGAATTGGATTAACAGATAGATATCTATGCGAAATCAATAATGGGTGGGTTTGATTAAGATAATCTGAGGAATGAAAGACATTAGGGTCGTACCATTAGAACTGCCGATACAAGAGAGGGAAGAAGATGCTTCAGACGGAGAGGACCAGAGTTTTGTTACCCCAGCCTAGGGTTTAATATTTCGACAACTAAAGAATCTCGATTGGGCATTTTTTCATAAGAAGATGTCCAAGCCCAAATTGTTTGCTTGCAAGAGATCTTTCACACATCGGCCTTTTTAAATTAAAACAATAATAGTTTTCCAGAATGGAAAATAGAAAATGTCAAAATTATTACGTGAAGCGGCATAAAATAAATAAAATTTAGAGAAAAGTACTCCTAAATACCTTCTCAACTATCAAATACCAAGATGGTACCCGTTTTTGGACTAGTTTCATAAACTACCTAAAGCCACATTTTGGACAATTATACCCTCTAGGGTATAAAAGGGGTTGTTTTTGTTCAAACCCCCTTTTTTCACCTTCTAATCAGACTTTTAGGTTCCAATTCCCCCACTTTCACAATTCTAAATTTGAGGAGAGAGAAACACGTTTTACGAAAGGGAAACGAAAAGACATTTTTTGAAAGCAACCTAACCGGCGATATCAATCGACCCTCTGTTCCGATATTCCTGACATCCACCGGCGAACCACCGGCGCCCAGGAAGCAACCTCCTTCTATAGTTCTGAAACCCACCGGCGAACAATAGGCGACAACTAACCACTGTTTTCATCTCCGTTCCGAAATTACGGACACCTACCGGCGAACCACCGCAGAGAAATCTCCATCGTCACTTTCTCTCGATTCTGTGTTGGCACGCCTAGAGAGAGAAATTAGAAAGGTACTACTCTATCTCTTTCTTTCTTCTTCTTCGGATACCCAAATCTAGGGTTTGTTTCCCCTCCCCCCCCCCCCCCCCCCTCTGCTAAATTTGGATACGAAATATAAAACAAATGAAACCCTTTGCTTTAGATTTACTAGGTCTCAACTGTTCGTCCTACTCCAACTATAATATTCATTTGTGCTCTCTCACTTTTCGCTCGTTTTGGTTTGCAATGGTTATACTAGATTTATTGCTTTCAGCTGTGTCACTGCGTGTTAGGGGTTCCGTATGTGTTTGTATTATCGTAGAGATGTTTGATTTGAATCATGTTATGTTAGGTCTATTTTTTCTGTTTCTTGGTTTGAATATATTGGTCTGTTACCTTTCGAAATTGTTTTTGGCTGTTCACCGTTCAAATCCGATTTGGTGGCTAATACAATCTTGTCCCATTTCAGTTCAGTGCAGATGATCTTGATATTATCAGTGTTTAGAGTCGTTGTGTTGAGCAGCGTTTGATTTGAGTACTAATTGTTCTTTAGTTTATGATAACAGAGATATATGTTATAGCAAATTTGTTTTGTGAGTATTTGACTGTTCTTGTTGATGGAGGAATACCTGATACACCCATGTTTGCCCGAGTTTGAAGTGATGAGGATCTGCATAGCCGACAGCTTGCTGTGTATGGCCGCGAAACCATGAAGCGGCTTTTCGCTTCTAATATCCTAGTTTCAGGGATGCAGGGTCTCGGTGGTGAGATTTCTTGGATGACGGACAGTGTATGTGGATTGAAGAAGTGTCTTCGGTGGTGTTGGGTTTTGTTATGCTATTGATCCGGTGAATTGGGTTTGGAGTATTTGGAGTAAATTATCTTTGTGCTGTTTTATTGTTCTTTACTTGCTACATTTAACGTTATCTTTAAGTTGAAACTGTACCTATAACTAAGCTGTCAGATGGATGTGAATCATATCTATCGGACTTATAATCAAGTATCGTATCTAGCAATGTCAAATATCGTGTCTATCAGAAAGGGTTCACGTATCTAGCAATGTCAAATATCGTGTCTATCAGATGTATACTCCAGGATCTATCAATGTTATATATCATGTCTATCAGACTAGTTTTCACTTATCTAGCAATGTCAAATATCGTATCTATCATTTTTAAATAACTTGAAGTACCCATAAACTTTCAGAATTGCTTTAGAGCAGGATAGGAGGCTGATCGGTGTCATTTACTGTGGCCTCGAGGAGCACCAGAAGGCTTTAGAGCAGAATAATTTGTCTCAAAAGATCTTGAAGAGTTGGGGTCTTAACTCCGAGTTGCTTCGTGGAGAGATGGAGGCCGCAGGTATGAAAATCGAATTGGGAAAATTCGAGGAGGCAGTTGACACATTAAGATCAATTCTCCCGCAGACTGAAAAAGAGAGTGAAAATCGGGCCTGTGGAAGTTGCAGAAGCCTACTCTGACATATCCATGCAGTATGAGACAATGAACGAGTTTGAAAAAGCCATTTCATTGTTAAAGAGAACACTTGCTATACTCGAGAGGGTCCCTCAGGAACAACATTCAGAGGGAAGCGTTTCGGCTAGAATAGGGTGGCTACTTCTGTCTATCCTTAAAGGTTGTAATTTGTTTTCAGTATACTTGAATTCGAGGTTAGATTATGTATGAAATTACTACCAATTTGAAATGGATCATGTGTCTTGTAGTACTATTGATCTGGTAAAAGCTTAAGTTTACATTACAATCTGTGATGAGAATTTGTATACACATTATTAAACAAAAAACACAAGATTACACTATTTAGTCCGTGACAAATTAGAACTGCATATTACCAGGGATGCAGGGTCTTGAGGGTTTCATTTCTTCGTGATTTTTTACACTAACACAGACTAAAATGAGTAGAAGCTTAGGGATTCCAGTGAAGCTTCTTCACGAAGACGCAGGTCACATCGTCACTGTCGAGCTTAAAAGTGGAGAGCTCTATCGAGGTAGCATGTTAGAATGCGAGGATAACTGGAACTGTCAACTAGAGAGCATCACCTACACCGCGAAGGATGGGAAAGTCTCACAGCTCGAACATGTATTTATCCGTGGCAGTAAAGTCAGGTTTATGGTCATACCTGACATGCTGAAGAATGCTCCGATGTTCAAACGTCTAGATGCTAGAATCAAGGGTAAGAGCTCATCACTTGGAGTCGGCAGAGGAAGAGCTGTCGCCATGCGGGCCAAAACTCAGGCAGCTGGCCGTGGAACAACCCCAGGAAGGGGTGGTGCACCACCTGTTCGGAGGTAGACTACGGTCAAATGGTCCCCATCAGTCTTGTCTGAAGCAGTAGTGTTGATCTTTGGTTTTTGGTCTACCATTTGGTGTTTTGAGTTTATTGTAAACTGATTTGTAGTAAGAAAAAAACCTTAGAAAGTTGACAGCTATGTTAATGTTGAGAAAAGGAAACTCCTGTCGTTTTACATGTTTAAATGCTTGCTGGTGAAGCAGAAACCCATGATTCATTAAAAAAAAAAAAAGGGATGCAGGGTCTCGGTGCTGAGATTTCAGGGATGACGGAGGAACAGCACTGGTCTAGGTTTGCAGCGTGGGTGTGATAACTCGCTACCGTGTCTGGAATCGGACAGCGTATGTGGATTGAAGAAGTGTCTTCGGTGGTGTTGGGTTTTGTTATGCTATTGATCCGGTGAATTGGGTTTGGAGTATTTGGAGTAAATTATCTTGGAGCTGTTTTATTGTTCTTTACTTGCTACATTTAACTTTATCTTTAAGTTGAAACTGTACCTATAACTAAGCTGTCAGATGGATGTGAATCATATCTATCGGATTTATAATCAAGTATCGTATCTAGCAATGTCAAATATCGTGTCTATCAGAAAGGGTTCACGTATCTAGTAATGTCAAATATCGTGTCTATCAGATGTATACTCCAGGATCTATCAATGTTATATATCATGTCTATCAGACTAGTTTTCACTTATCTAGCGATGTCAAATATCGTATACATTGCTAGACAGATGCAGCATCATATACATTGAATTATAAACATATTGCGATTGATAGATAGCACATATACATATTAATAGATTCTTTAGTCGGAGTCTGATAGATTTGAATTATAAACATTGATAGTTAACTAATAAGTATGATAGATTCTCTAGTATGAGTCCGATAGATATGCATAAATACAATGCTAGTTAACTAATCACAAGTATGATAGCTTCTTTGTTAGTAGCCTGATAGATTTGAGTAACATACATTGCGATTGTTTCGTATATTGCTCTGATAGACACATTGCAGAAAATGATAGACACGACTTATAGAAATTACTAATAAGTTACAAGTATGATAGCTTGTTATGAGTTTTGATACTTTTGGCTTTTTTTGCAGTTTTCAGCAGTTCTTTGTGTTTTAAAACACAATAGTCTGATAGATAATGCGTTTTCAGCAGGGTGTTCCTTCTTGTCTAGCAATGTGTTCCTTCTTATCTAGCAAGGTGTCCCTTCTTATCTAGCAGGATGTTCCTCCTTGTCTAGCAATGTGTCCCTTCTTATCTAGCAAGGTGTTTCTTCAAATCTATCATTTCCATCATGATACTTTAAGACTAAATGAGGTTGGACTAGACATTTTGGCTAAAAATCGGCATTGACTTCAATTAACAAGCAAATAGAACTAGATGACGAGTATGTTTACAAAACAAAACTAACTACACTACCTCTTACAAAATACCACCAAAATCAACAAAATACATAAAACTACAATCTTGAAGTTTGATGTTTCCCAAATATTTGTCTTTCCAGAAGGAGTAGGTTCAGTCCACAACCCATTTTCTTCAAGTTCCGCATATTGTTTGTTATATGCCGAATAAACCAATCAACTTCCACAACCTATTTTCTTCAAGTTTAACCCCATCACAGTTAGTATCATCTGGGCTACTGCAGATACTACTGCTTGATAACTGTTCAACACAACATCCAACAAGATCACGAAGTGGTGAAGTCTATTGAGATAACGAACCTGCATTTGCGCAATACTAAATAGAATCGGTCATGATATCAAAAAACAGGTTTTCAGTCGACTGTTCCCATACACAAAACCCAAAACACACTTACAATACAATACTAAACCCCAACTGAACAACCAGATAGCAAAGCCTGAAAAAAGAAAGTTATGCGGATCAACTAACAAGTAGTAGTATCCTAAATAGCAGAAAACACTTGAGCTAAATACAAAACCTGGTCTGCCTTCTCCATTCCTATGGTCAGTAGATACTCCATAGCTGCTTGCCAGATGCATTGACCTCGATAATAAAGTTTGCGGGCCTGACAAAAGCATCAGCATTATACCATTTAATAATCTAGCATCAGCAAAAGCACCAAACAACCACTAAAACCATCTAGCTGCAGACTGTGGTACTCAGAAGAAAAACTGAAACTAAGATCGGTAACTTTTGTATATGAGTAATGGAAAGAAGATTGAGAACTCACCGGTAAAACTTTAACAGAGTACTTCGTTATATTTAGATCTGTCGTCTTTGACTCCTTACCTGCCTGCATAAGGAAGATATTATAGTGCAATATACGTCAGCCTCAAGGCACAGTCTGCAGCTAGAAGAAAGAATTCCTACCTCACTGTTAAACAGCCTTACATTAAAGATCCAGCCGAAAGGAACCACCTGTTTCGTGCCATGGAAACAATCCCTTGTGTCGCCAAGAAAGCACAGTGGGCCATGAAATGGATCGAAGGGTCACAGAGTTTTGCAGAAAGGATCGTCGCGTTCGGTTGTGTAGAAGGAATCTTCTTCTCCGGTTCGTTTTGTGCGATTTTCTGGCTAAAGAAACGTGGATTGATGCCTGGATTGTATGGTTCGCCGGTGGAGAGAGAGAAGAAGAGGAGAAAGAGAGAAGAAGAGGAGAGAGAAGAGTAAGAGGGGAGGCTGTTTTGAATTTCAAAATTCAAAAATAGAATGGGGGCTGTAACAAAAAACCCTAATTTTTTCCAAATCAACCTTATATACTAGGTTGAGGGTAATCTTGGTATTAAAAAAAGAAAAGGTATTAGAAGTGGATATGTTTAATGAGATGGGTATTAAGTGAGCATTAACCCATTTTTGGACACTAGGTTGTAATAGGTTTGGCCAAAAGGTACTTAGTGTGTCATTTCCCTAAAATTTAAAGATTCTTTTTAAAAATAATTTACATATATAAAATAGAATTTTAAAAATAATATATAAAACATAAAAAAAAAGAATTAATAAAAAAATTAAAAAAATATTAATTAGTAATAGGGTTGTCAACCGTTCCCCAAATCCGAGAACCGATAAGAACCGGACCGAACCTTAACGGCCTGGTTCGCGGTTCCCGGTTAAAAACCGAAACTTTTAAGGAACCGAGAAAACAAAATCGGTTCGAAACCGAACCGATAAAACCGATAAACCGGTAGAATCGATTAGGAACCGAACCGATAAAATTGATAAACCGATATGGAACCGAACATGTAAAATTGATAAACCAGTAGAACCGATAAGAAATGGAAGCAATAAAAGCTTTAGACCCGATTAATATATTATTATTATTAATAATTTTTATACATTACATTTTCAAAATTAATAGTTAATTACCCATTTTTAATAAAAAAATCAAAAATTAATTTCTAACATTGATTATTATGTTTTTTTAAAAAAAAAATTGAAAATTTAATTTTAATTTAATTTAATTTTTTTAAATTGACCGGACTAGACCAAAACCGGACCGAGAACAGACCAAACCAAAACCGGACTGAAACAAAAAGAACTGAACCAAACCGAACCAAATTGAAAACATAGCGGTCCGATCCGGTTTTAAAATATAGAA
Organism: Limnanthes douglasii subsp. nivea; assembly: GCA_036936605.1. Taxonomy (NCBI): domain Eukaryota; kingdom Viridiplantae; phylum Streptophyta; class Magnoliopsida; order Brassicales; family Limnanthaceae; genus Limnanthes; species Limnanthes douglasii. The sequence continues at coordinate 158,285,378 of JAUPFV010000001.1, forward strand.
TTGAAAGCTTAGCGATCTGGTCCGTTCTGAACCGATAAGTTTAGCGGTCCGGTCAGGTTCTGACAAAACTCGAACCGAACTGGACCGATAAACACCCCTAATTAATAGTCATTTTGTAAATATAAAAAAATTGAAAATACCATTTGGAATAATTGTTTTGACTAGGAGACAAATCTTTAGAGTAGCATGGTTATTCATTCGCCAGAAGACATTGTAGTTTAAGAAATACTGTCCAGACTACCCCTCAAATCCCTATTGCGATTCACGTTCGTCTCTACGTCGTGGCTCTCTCGTATTTCTTTCACTGATTTTTCTAAATTTCAATTTAAGCGAAACTCTGAAATATGGTTTAATAATCTTATTGTTTGGAACTCCAAAAGTCGCTTTAAATTTGTTGACTACAATACCTCGAATAGTTTGTCTAATAGTTTTCATCATGGATCTGCATTCTGATTTCTTAAATTACCATTTTTTTCTAAGCGTTCGGGGTTTAGAATCTTAGGCCCTGTTAATGGTCTGGTATGTATTTCTATTGAGAACTGCGATAGGTTTCATATATGGAACCCCCACGTCAATAAATACATAAAACTACATGCTCTTCCATATACCCCCAAATAGATATAATGTTGGTAGGTATGGATTTGGGTATTATCCCTCTACTGATGATTACAATCTTTTAATTGTCCAGATTAGTGATAAGAGTTATCATTATAGGAGTCATGATAATGGTATGATATACCTCTTCTCTTTGAGAAAAGATACCTAGATATGTTTTCAAGATGCAAATATGTCTTGTCTTTTTTATTTTTTTCGAAGGGAACCTGCAGCCGCTACTCAGAGTGCAATGAGTGCACACAGGATAAACCCTCAGTCTGACGCAATAGCCTGCAAACCAACGCCAGAAATTAAACCACACAAGGTGACAGGCTCAGCCGAGAAAGTGTATGTAAAGGGACTCGAACTCATGACCTTTGTTCACACGCATGCCTTACTCAACCAACTCGGTTACCATTTGGTGGATATATGTCTTGTCTTCTTATGGGAAGTCGTGGGTTATTCTTGAATGGATCTATTCATTGGGTTTCTAAAAAGTACACAATTCATTACAGATCTTATCCAATCATAGTGTCCTTTGGGTTAGCTAATGAATGTTTTAAAAAAATCAATGTTCCAAATATTGAATATGGGGAATTCATGCGAGCGTCCTAAATTTTGCATAACTGTTCTTGATGGCTTTCTTTGTTTGTCAGCTCTTGTCTATAAAAATTATAATTATGTCCGTCGTCCTAGTGTTACTATATGGATGATGAAATAATATGACATAACTTCCTATTGGACAAAATTAACCACCATAAAGTTTAGTTCAACGCGTTATTCCTCAACCTACTCTCCATTGTGTTTCACAAGTCGAGGCAAAATCGTAATGATAGATCATTGGGCCAAGTTGGTGTCTTATGATATTAAAGCTAAAAATAATTCGGTCAAGTGGTGGAATCGTTGCGTTGATGAAGCTATTTACGTGGAAACTTTGATTTCACCGAGAACTTACTAAAAACAAACGAAAAAAAGAATCGAGATGCAATGACCTAAACATTAGCAGGTTTTCAAAGATTTATCATTTCTTCCTGATTTTTCTTTTTTCATTTTGAATTCGCATCATAGTTGATGATGAATGTCAATTTTTCGATTATTGAATTTCATTTTATATAAATGATTTTCTATTTTTTTTTCTACCTATGAAATTACATTTATATTGATTTTGATTTTATTTTTTATATAAATAAAATTGTTTAAACTATTTTTTTAGTAATTCATTAGTTTGTTTTAGATTATTTGACTGTGATTTTTTATTTATGAACAATTTATAAATAAGATCAAAACTATACCATTCTGATGTCTTTTTAAGTTTTATTAACTGTTATAATTTTGTTTAATTCTAAATGGTTCTAACTTTAATATATATATATATATATATAAATAAAGTAACCCAATACCCAAAGTATTATCCATCTAAGATCCATACTTTCATTAATCTTCAAAAAAGACATGTTTTAGTTATATATATATATATATATATATATATATATATATATATATATATATATATATATATATAGAGGTAAAGTAACCCAATACCCAAAGTATTATCCATCTAAGATCCATATTTTCATTAATATTCAAAAAAGACCTGTTTTAATTAAATATTTACCATTGAAGACCCACTAATATCTTAAATATCCCTCCTCAATAATATAAAAGGCTTTTAGACCCATTCTTCACATTTTCCCCATTTGTTTTCTCTCTCTCTTCGTGAATAAAACAACTCTATATTTTTTTACTCAATTTTTTTGTTTTTTTTTTGTTTTCATATGATTTTGATTTGTGTTTCTACTTAATTATGAGAAGATACTCGATATTTTGTGTGCTTGAAACTCGAATTTGAGCTCGAAATCACTTTTTTTTTAAGATCTGTTTCGTTCGTTTTCGTAGTGTTTCGAGTCGAAATTCTTGTTAGTTTTGAGTTTGAATTATGGTAATGTAGTTTATTTGTAGCATTGTATTAGTGTTTCGTTGATATTAGTGTTTTATTTTGTGTTTTTGGGATTTTCAGTCGCATAACAGTTTCTGTGTTTTCAGCGTTGGAGATGCGAAACATTCAATTTTAGTGAGTAAGTATAGATGCGAAACCTGTATGTTTCTTCACTGGTAGATGCAAAACATATTTTGTGATAGATGTGAAACATTTTTATTTATACCTACTAATAGTTGCGAAATGTGTAATTCTTTTGTAATGGTAGATGCAAAACACATCTTTGATAGATGCGAAACGCTATTTGTTCTTTAAAAAAAATTAATTCAAAACATATCATGAGTGTACTAGTTTTCTTCGTCTTAACAAAATAAAACCAACAGTATGTTCAGATTTTTTTTCGAGTTACGGTTTAAAGGATACAAACTTTTAAAGTTTTAAAATTTATGGGGGTTTCGCGAAGAAGATCGAAACCTTCTTCGTTATGATAGATGCGAAACCTGTTTTGTTGTGCTAAATGCGAAACCTTCTTTATTTTTCTAGATGTTAAACCTTATTTATTTTGATAGATGCTAAACCTTCTTTATTTTGATAGATGTGAAACCTTTTTTATTTTGGTAGATGCGAAACCTTTTTTATTTTGTTCGATGCGAAACCATATAACTCAGAAACGTGTGTAAAAATTTTTTTTTTTTTAAAATCAAAACATATCATGAATGGTACTAGTTTTGTTCGTCTTAAAAAAACAAAACAAATGGTATTTTTTGGATTCTTTTTTCCGAGTTACGTCTTAAAAGATACGAACCTTTAAAAATAAAACAAAAAATAAACAAAGAAAGAGAAGTTGGTTACTCTATTTTATATAGAAATGTATTTAAGGTATAAATTTTTTTAGGTCTTTATTGGTAAGTCTCTCTCTTATTATTATTATTATAGAATTTCATTGTTATTTATAATATTAATTAAAAAAATATATTGCTAAAACAATTACAGTTGTTTTGAGATGGCTTCTATAAGATAAATATTATAAACAACATGATTAATCAAACATAATATATGGTGGAAAATTATATTATTGTGTCATCTCATTTGGACTAAAAAAGCGACAAAATAATATCAAAAGTCGAGTCATTTCCATAAAGATATGTATATTTTTTTATACACACAAAAGTATGGTTTATACGAAAACTTATATTATTTTTCAAAGTCGTAAGGTAATTTTATACGTGAAATGAAATAAATTGTACGGATGGCGAGTTAGGTTAACAATGAAGAATGTAATATGTTTCATCACAAATATATTTTATTATAGTACATAACTATATGTTAAATTTCCTAATTTATGAGACAAAATTTATATATGAGATCCATGTGAACGACATAAAATATACAATACTTCTCACATGATGAAAACTAAACTTTTGTTGGTGTTGGACCATACAAAAATTAATACAAAGTTTAACACATATTTAGGATTTAAAAATATATATAATGTTGTTTGAATACATATTTATCGTGTATGTATTTATACTTATAAAATATGGAATAATTATAACGCTTTAGCGACGATACATGTAGTGCTTAGATGAGTTTTACAAAACAAATTTTAATATGTTAGCTTATAAATTATCCGAGCAAGTTTCTGTAGAGAAATAACTATATGAATTTTATATAACCAGGTCTTGAGAGAGATGGTAAAAAAAATTGACTAGTTCTGGTTGCTCTTAGTGTTTTATTCTTTTTGAAAACATAATTAGATGGGTTCAGATCTTAAAATGATAAAACATAATTAGGGTCATATGACATATATAAAAATAAATATCACATAATTTACAATAGAAATACTAATCTAAATATTTTTCTATAATTTTTATTCTATCCTAATTATTTTTATTTTTTTAGAGTTTGATATTAGATCAAATTTTATCGAATTGGATTGGACCAAATAAATATCAATGAATTTTCATATTATGAACTAAACGGGACGAGTCACAACAAATTAAGGTAGGGAAATGTGAAAATATAGTATCTATATGACAGAATGGATCAACACGGGACGAGCATGATAAATAATAATTTTAAAATATTAGACGTAGGACGAATTTATGTATATAGTTTTTAAACAGTTCATTTGAATATTTGAATCGGCTAATTGTTATCTTTAGGCCTTAAGGTGTCCAAAGACGTGATTTAATATAAGAGTTTTTATAAGAATATTTTTAACATAATTAAAATTCATATCATCTAACATATAGACATGGGAGTATTTAATACGGATCTTCTTTCTTCTTACTTCTCATCAGCGTTTCTTCTTCACAGAACAACCATTTTTGTCTTACCAACCAAACTCAAACATGCACGCTCCTTTTCCAGCTCCGGCATCGGACAATGCAGCAGATTTGGGTACTCCACTTGCTCAAACCATAGCTGAAGTTGTGCTGCCCGTTGTGGGATTTGTGTTCGTGGTGGGGCTTGTACTGTGTGTTGGAACCAAAATTAAATTAAGCTAAAAAAATATTAATTAATTAATTAAGTATATATTGTTCAAAGATTTGGATAATATATTTTTAATGTAAAAATATTATTCATATTCTTTTATAGATTTGATTTTGTATTTTAGAGAAAATATTATATTAGTCAAAAATAATATTCTGTTATTAAAATAGAATAATGTACTAATATAAATATAGGATATACAATGTATCAAACAAACAACACAAAAAAATTTAATAAAAAATTTATTCTCCTCCCATATCTTTTATTATCAAAACTGTGGTGGTTCCCATATCTTTTATTATCAAAACTTTCAAAACTGTGGTGGTGTAGGTGTACAAAACTGTGGTGGTGTAGGTGTAACGTCCGCATGTACCCGGTGGAAGAAGCTCTAGATTCCTCATGGTGAAGATCGTACCTTCTCAAAGTCAGAATTAAATAAAATTTCGTTTTAAATATAACGATTGACTAAAATATTGCTCATACTATTTTAGATCATGTTATTTTTTTTATACTTGTGTCTTTTCTTTTCTATCATGTCATCCAAAATAACCTCTTCCGGAATCATCCAAAATATCCCAAGAAGCCATCTTTTCTTTTCTATCATGTCATCCAAAATAACCTCATCCAAAATAACCTCTTCCGGAAACATCCAAAATATCCCAAGAAGCCATTGTGTTTAAAGATAACGCAGTTACGGTTTGTAAAGAATGTGTGTCCTGAGAGACTGATTTCCACCCATGCGTGAATGACCCTGTGATTGTAGGGTTCCGATCATCTCCGGCGGGTGCAATTGCCGACCCTATAAAAGGTCGGCTTAATTATTATTATTATAGAGTAGGGACAAATGCTAATTCAATAGTTCACAGCTTTTTCCATATGCTCATTTCAACCTCTCATCCTGCTTACCTCTAAATGTAATAAATAAACACTGTAAATTGTTCTAAGCTATAAGTTGTAAAAGATTGCGACTTACGAAATCAAAGGTCTGGTTAATATGATTAGGTCTATAGAATTCTTCAACAATTTTTTGTGTCTCATTTTCAGCATCGTAGTCTCTGTTTCAAGTTAAATAACTAAATATTAAGTAAGTTCGATAGAAATATATATAAAATAAGAACACCTCACTTATATATTGGTAATCATTGGATCTATATTATAATCAATAGAAAAGAGGATGATGTATTATTATGGATACAAGTTTCAAGGAGCTTATACTCTTTGTATGAGAAAAGAAATGTTTCTACATTATTCCTTGGGTGTTGAACCAAAATTATATATTGGTAATCATTGGATCTATATTATAATCAATAGAAAAGAGGATGATGTATTATTATGGATACAAGTTTCAATGAGCTTATACTCTTTGTATGAGAAAAGAAATGTTTCTACATTATTCCTTGGGTGTTGAACCAAAATTAAATTAAGCTAGAAATTAATTAATTAAGTATATTAAGCTAGAAATATATTAATTAATTAATTAATCAAGTATATATTTGTTCAAAGATTTGGATAATATATTTTTAATGTAAAAATATTATTCATATTCTTTTATAGATTTGATTTTGTATTTTAGAGAAAATATTATATTAGTCAAAAATAATATTCGGTAGAATAATGTACTTATATAAATATAAGATATACAATTTATCAAACAAACAACAGATTTAATAAAAAAAATAGATTTAATAAAAAAATTCTTCTTCTCCCATCTATTTTATTATAGTTTGTGGCGGATCAAGGATTTGAAGTAAGGGGGGCTAAAATTCTCGTCAAATTTTATCTCTAGCATTACTATCAGAATTTTCAATAAGTTAGCGTAGTCCGGGATCACTCACTATATATTCATTAAAATGAAATTCTACACTATCATCATTAGGTCTAGGTCTTGATATAGAGGCAATCAGATTAGGATGAGTTACTTAGAGAATCAACATTATTCCGGGTTACTCGAAGAATCAACATTATTCCTTGGTTTTATTACATATAAAAATATATATATATATTTAACAATAAATGTTAATCTATCTTAATATATTATTTTTAAAAGATATATAAAATAAAATTGGAAATATAACAAAACCAAATTTGAGAATACTTACAAAATCAATATATTCTAGAGATTAAGATCCTAGAGACTCCCCAAGAGGGTAGTCGAGTTGGTTGAGTATGACATTCTTATGACCAAAAGGTCATGAGTTCGAGTCCCTCTACATACGCTTTCTCGGCTGAGCCTGTCATCTTGTGTGGTTTACCTTCTGGCGTTGGTTTGCATGGTTTACCTTCTGGCGTTGGTTTGCAGGCTATCGCGTCGCGCACTCATTGCACTCTGAGTAGCGGCTGTGGGTTCCCTCCGAAAAAAATAAGATGCTAGAGACTACATCCAACCATTTATAAATATCAACTTAAAATTTTCTTTTAAGATATTCAAGATTTCTAACTTAAATTATTCCTTAAAAATAGTCATAATCTAAGATTTTGTAAATTAAAATTTCCACTATTATTTGAGACTTTTAATCTAAAATTTTTCTTAAAAAAGTCTAACATACTAATTTTTAAATTAATTTTCTTTTTACCATTATTTCAAACATTAAATTTAAAACATTCATAAAAAACAGTTATTATCTTAAATTTTTTACTTTAATATTATTTAAATAATTATTAACTCAATTTTTTTTATAAAATATATATTTTAGGTAAAAGGTGTAGAATTGTTACTTTAATATTATTTAAATAATTAGGATAGAATTTTTATTTTAATATTATTTAAATAATTATTACCTTAAAAAAATTATAAAATATATATTTTAGGTAAATGGACTACACCCCTCCGGGCCCAACGTAGATCCGCCACTGGTGGTGGTGTATCGTCCGCATGTACCCGGTGGAAGAAGCTCCGGATTTCTGATGGTGAAGATCGTATGTTCTCGAAGTCGGAATTAAATAAGAATTAAATAAAATTTGGTTGCGTAAGGTGTTTAATGGTTCTTAGTTTTTAAATATAACGAGATTGACTAAAATATTGCTCATGCTATTTTAGATCATGTTATTTTTTTTATACTTGTGTCTTTTCTTTTCTATCATGTCATCCAAAATAACCTCTTCCGGAAACATCCAAAATATCCCAAGAAGCCATCGTATTTAAAGAAAACGCAGTTACGGTTTGTAAAGAATGTGTGGCCTGAGAGACTGATTTCCATCCATGCATGAATGACCCTGTGATTGTAGGGTTCCGATCATCTCCGACGGGTGCAATTACCGACCCTATAAAAGGTCGGCTTAATTATTATTATTATAGAGTAGGGACAAATGCTAATTCAATAGTGATTAGTTGTAAAATATTGCAACTTACGGAATCAAAGGTCTGGTTAATGTGATTAGTTCTGTAGAATTTTTCAACACTCTTTTGTCTCTTATTTTCAGCATCGTAGTCTCCGTTTCAAGTTAAAAAATTAACATGTTAAGTGTAAAATCAGTAAGTTCGATAGAAATATATATATATAACAAGAACACATCACTTATATATTGGTAATCATTGGATCTATATCATAGTCAAAAGAAAAGATGATGATGTATTATTATGGATACAAGTTTCAAAGACTGAAGACTATCGAAGTATAAGAATGGTTACTGCACAATACCAACTCAGACATCAACAGGTGCATAAAAATCGTTTCTTTGGTTAGAGACCAATCTCAATCTACATGAGTATTAATTATTATTATAGAGTAGGACAACAACTTATTTAGAATTTAGCAAAGCTGAGCTAAATATAATTTTATGACACCTCATTTATCATTTATTCAATACTCTAACACTAGCTTGTTATTAATATCATTTTATCCTAACATAAATTAAAAGAAAAGGTGGTTTGTTATTATTATTATTATATATTATTACTTTTTCTTTTTTATATTACTAATATATAATAGTGTATATACATAATAATTAAAGGGGTTGCATATTTATGTTTGTTACGTTATGTCATACCACTTCCATCGGTTCGATGTATATATTAAAGTTTTGTGAACAATTATTGTAAACTATATATATATAAATAACACTGGATGAGCCTTTAAACAATACCGTGGACCGAAAAAAATAAACAAAAAAGCTTATTAATATAAAAATGTATTTATAAAAATTAAATGAAAATAATTAGGCATGGGACAGGCTTTAAACAAAAAGATGGGGTGGAAAAGAAATTATTAATATAAAAATGCATTTTATTTTTGTAGATTATAACATTATCTATAATAATAATTAAAATAAGTTTTTATAATAATTGAAATAAAAAAGTTAAGCCCGAATCAGGGTTCAAACAAAGAAGTTGGGCTTAAAAATAAATAAAAAGTGTTAATAGGTCTCAAACCAAGAGATGGAGGACTAAAGGTAAGTTAAAAATTTAGATGGAGGACCAAAGGTTAGGTTATAAATTTACAACGGATCTTCTTTCGTCTTACTTCTCAGCAGCGTTTCTTCTTTACAAAACCACCATTTTTGTCTTACCAACAACAGAACCACCATTTTTGTCTTACCAACCACGAAACCACCATTTTTGTCTTACCAACCAAGTTCAAACATACACGCTCTTTTTCCAGCTCCGGCACAGGGCAATGCAACAGATTTGGGTACACCACTTGCTCAGACCATAGCTGAAGCTGTGTTGCCGGTCGTGGGATTTGTGTTCGTGGTGGGACTCGTATGTTGGAACCAAAATTAAATTAAGCTAGAAATATATTAATTAATTAATTAACTTAATTAATATATTGCTCAAATATTTGGATAATATATTTTTAATGTAAAAATATTATTCATATTCTTTTATAGATTTGATTTTTGTATTTTAAAGAAAATATTATATTAGTAAAAATAATATTCTGTAATTAAACAGAATAATATACTAATATAAATATAGGATATACAATGTATCAAACAAACAACATAAAAAGATTTAATAAAAACAATTCTTCTTCGCCCATCTCTTTTATTATCAACACTGTGGTGGTGTATCGTCCGCATGTACCTGGTGGAAGAAGCTCCGGATTTCTGATGGTGAAGATCGTATGTTCTCGAAGTCGGAATTAAATAAAATTTGGTTTTAGTACGTTGTGCAAGGCGTTTAATGGTTGCTAGTTTTTAAATATAACGAGATTGACTAAAATATTGCTCATGCTATTTCGGATCATGTTATTTTTTTATACTTGTGTCTTTTCTTTTCTATTATGTCATCCAAAATAACCTATTCCGGAGTAAAACATCCAAAACATCCCAAGAAGCCATCGTTTTTAAAAGAATGTGTGGCCTGAGAGACTGATTTCCACCCATGCGTTGTGATTGTAGGGTTCTGATCATCTCCGGCGGGTGCAATTGCACGACCTTGTAAAAGGTCGGCTTATTTTTCTTTTATGTATATTGTGTATAGGAGGAGGGGAAACCAAATGTCATTCTATTGGGTTTTCATGTTTTGAATCAATTCTTTTTTTCCAAAATCATTATTTTTAAAAATTAATCAAGGATTGTGGTTTATATTCTCAATTGAAAGCCACCGGTACTAAAAAAATTAAATTAAATTAAATTAAATTGTGAACAAAAACTTCAACTTGTTCTATTGCATCGAACTCATCCAACCAACACTTTGTTCATCGCCTTGTCATCATCATTTTTGTATACCTTATAATATCTAATTAGTTTTTAAATACAGAAATGAGAAACATGTAAACAAACTGACTAAAAATTAGTAAAGAAATCTAATAAAATAAAATAAAAAATTATGTTGGACTATTTATGGATTATTTATTTTGACTATTTATTGCTTAGGTTATTTCAGAAAATATTTTATGGGATATCTTAAGGGCGGTTGATGATGACACAAAGGAATGGTTGCTGATGGGGAATTTTAATGCAATTTTAAAGATTGAAGAATAACTTACTTTTTCCACAATCTGCACAAGAAGCATGAAAGATTTCAACAATAATATTCTTGATTGCCAGTTGATTGATGCAGGTTTCATAGGATCAAAATTTACTTGGTCTAATGGAAGGAAATGGAAGAGGTTTGATAGTATATAATAACGAATGGTCCAACTATTTTGAAAACTCTTCTGTTAAACATCTCGCAAAGACATTCTCCGATCATAGTCGTATTATCATCTCCTTGTATGATAATAAAGGCCAAATGAAGCCTGCATTCGGATTCATGAACATGTGGATAAGGCATCAGGGGTTTTTGATACGGTAAATAGGAGTTGGACTAAGGACATTGAGGGCAACTTTATCAGTAATTTCTGGGGAAAATGAAAAAACTAAAGATGAACCTGAAGAGCTAGAACATAAATGTTTTTTGGAATACCTTTAACTCTATAAAGCAAATTGAAGATGAAATTCAATACATAGAATATAATTTCAAAGCTCAAACTCTTCAAATGACAGACTTCTCCTTGAAAAAGCTAAAGACACTCACCTAGAGCTGTTAGCAAGAGAAGAAAGTTTCTGGAGGCAAAAGTCTCACTCCAACTGGTTAAGGGATAAAGATAAGAATACTGAGTTCTATCACAGGTTTGTGAAAAAAAGAAAAGAAAAATAAACAGATCTATCGTATTCATGATGACACCACTTGGATTGATGACAAGGATATGATTGGGGTCTCTGTTGAGAGATACTTTTAAAATATTCTATCTGATGATAACATTCCTAATGATGATTATGATCTTATGGAATTAATTCCTAATCTAGTTTCTAATGATCAAAATAACATGCTTATGGCTGTACCGAAAGACGAAGAGATTAAAATTGCCATTAATAAGATAAATGTTACTGGTATAGCAGGTCCATATGGCTTCAATGGGCTCTTTTTAAAAGCTTGATGAGAGATCATCACTAATGAGTTCGGATTATCCAGTCACAGCTTACTGTGCTATCCGGACAAGAGCAATTCGGACATAAACGTACCACTAAACTATCCGGACAAGACAAAAGTAGATAAACACCTAAACACCTTTTTGACTAAGCTATGTACTAATCAGCTTATTAGATTAATGGGTCCTTAAACTTGACCCGATTTCATAACTTGAGCCATAAGCCCATGAGTCTATAATTAAGGGTATAAATACCCCAACTACTTTTTTCATTAATGAGAGTAATGAACATTTAATACAACCATACTGCTCCAAATCTCTCACTACTTTATACCAAAATACTTAATACTCAAAACACTTTATAAAATTACCCTCATCCTAAAATAAACCACACCTAAATGGCGACCACAGTGAGAGAAGACGGTGTCTGAATCTTGCATTCAAAACCAACAAAAAAGACCTGTTCGGATGGGTCCGAACGAGCAAGCAATTCCACCACCTATGGTGGAGGTGGTTGGGAAAAACAATGAATACACCACCGAGGAACGAGACAAGTTGAGAGCAGAAATAGAAGCGTTGAAGGACATTAAAAAAGCAGAAATGGGTTTAAATGAGAAGTCAAAGGCGTCAGCCATCCATCATACTGACAATCCTAGGGAGAATGATCCATCAACAAAGACTCATTTAAGTACAAAAAAACCCATGTCGGTTCTAAGAAGTCTCACCGGTCTAAGCCTGTGGAAAGCTCAAATTTTGAGTCCTCCAGCAGCTCTTCGAACGAGGTTGAGCTTGAAGAGTCTTTGTCATCAAGCAGTGATGAAGGGAAGTCCAAGAAGAAACAATAACTAGTTAAAAAATATTCAAGAAAGAGAGATATGCATGGGAGACTTAAAAGGCTTTTGGGCAAATGGTCATCTCACGGCCACAGTCACAGGTATATGGATCAGCTATTGATCGATTCTTTTGCATTCCATGATGAACCAGGTATTTTTTAAATACCTAATAAAGACACAGTATTCAGTCGTAGTAGGAATTGGAGACAATCACCATTGTCTACCAAGATACTGTCCGGAAACCTACCCAAAATGTTTAACAATACTAAAATGGAGAAGTATAATGGGAGTAAAGATCCGGAAAATCATCTAGAGTAGTTCAAGAACTTCATGATAAATTTTGATGATGATAACAAACTTATGTGTACGGCATTCTCCCAATATTTTACAGGAAGTGCTCTTAAATGCTGCAACAATTTACCCTAGGGATGTATCAGAAATTTTGATACATTCTAGGTTGCCTTCTGAAGGCAGTTTGTGGGAAGTAAATAGGTGAATAGTAATGGATATACTATTATCCATTGTTCCTAAGAGCCAAATTGTTCCTTAAAGAACTACATAAGTCGGTCGTGAATACCAAGAATGGGTTAGCAGACTGCTTCGAACATGTGGCAATTGCTTTTTTAAGACAAGGGTTGAATCATTGTGGGAAAGTAGGTTGATTTCCATGACTTGGCTAATTCGGTGACTAGGAAGAAGGCCATGACTTGGGGTGACTTGCTAAACCAGGTGGGAAAGTAGATCAACGTGGATGAAACCAAGAAAACCAGGGTGCACCGTCAGGTGAGGTCCGCCCCGGCAGCTCAAAACCAAAATTAGTCCGGATACAAGGCTAAAGAAACCGGAAAAGGGTCCAACAGGGCCAAACAGACTCAATCCAACCCAAATCCAGCTCAAAGCCAACAGTCAAGGAGTAAAATAGGTCATTGGGTTCAACCGGAGTGGTTTGCAGAATTAAAAGAGAGTGTGGCTACCATTTATGACAAGACTAAAGATGAGGTCAATTTCTGGAAACCAGGAGCACTACAATCGCCTAGAGAAATTCGTATACTTGTTTTTGCCAGTATCATAATGATATTGGCCATAATACCCAAAACTACATCGCTTTGAAGCAGTAAGTATAGAATCTCATTGAAAGAGGCAAGCTGGGTGCTTATGTCAAAAGAAGAAGTGGAAACAGGCCTGACAATTCTCCTCGAATTAGCCTTACGAATAATGCAGGAACATCTGCTCCAGAGGGACAATGATGATCCTTGAAAGATTTGATGTTGATTCAGAGTATCTAGAGCCTGATCCAACTCGGAATAAAGTATGGGTCATAACAGAACAGGTCAAGACGGTGTTCGGAGTCATTAGTTTCTTTTAGTCACTTACCATATTCGGAGGGGACACTATGACAGCACCCACACCTTCATCAAGGAAGAGACATGTTCACAGTCTGGCTACTCAATTGAAAGGAGGCATGTCTTCCTATCAATCCCAAACCCCTTTTCCGTTTCTAGTCTTTGATGATGATGATTTAAGAAACATTACTGGTCCACATGAGGAAGTTGTGGTGATAGAAGCATCTATTGGGGGCAACGAAATCAGAAGAATTCTGATAGACACGAGAAGTTCGACAAACATTCTCTTTTTGAGTTCTTACAAGCAGATGAAAAATCAAGCCGTTATTCAATGGCCAAACAGAATCATTGTGGGCTTCACTGGGAGCTCTACGGATGTAATCGGAGTTTGAGAAAGAGGTGTTGTTGGGCAATGGGCCTTTTAAAAAGCTGGTGAGAGTGTTATTCGCTGTGGTAGACTGCCCCACATACAACAATGCAATCTTTGGGAGGTGGTGGCTCTCTAGAAGGCATGTTGTGGCCTCAATAGTCCACCAATGTTTGAAGTATGCGGTTCAAGGGCAAGTAGGAGTTGTCCGGTTAGTCAAAAGATAGCAAGGGAGTGCTATGCAACTACACTTGCTCCTAAAACTTTGGGAGCAGTCCGGGTTAATGAAGATTAGAAGTTATTGGGGCCTTCTGAGGGAGAAGGTGAAATTGATGACCCCAGAGAGGCCCCTGGTGTTTTAATACCGGTTAAAGAAGTTGAAACCCACTTTCTGGCAGAAGGTAAAAGTGTTAAGATTGGCTCCAAGATGGCGCCAGATTTAAAAAAAGAAATTGTTGTCTTTTTGGCAGATTACCAGCATGTTTTTGCTTGGTGCAATGCTGATGTGACCGGAGTGCCTGCAAGTGTTATATCACATATGTTGTCCATCCGAAGTGATGTTGCACATGCTGTGCAGAAAATAAGAGCTTTTTCTAAGGAGAAAGCTGATGTAATAGTTCAAGAAGTCGATCAACTTACTAAGATGGGGCACATAAAGGAGTCCCAGTATCCTTTATGGACTGCCAATCCAGTGTTAGTCAAGAAAAAGAATGGGAAATGGCGTATGTGTATCGATTTTACTCACCTCAACAGAGCTTGCCCAAAATATTTTTATCATGTCCCCCGGAGAGATTAGTTAGTGGACTCAACATCTGGAAACAAGTTGTTGTCCTTCATGGATGCTTTCTATGGGTACAACCATATACAGGTGGATCCGAAGGACCAAGATCACACTACCTTTGTTACAGACAGGGGACTCCATTGCTACAAGGTGATGCCTTTTGGGTTGAAAAATGCTAGGGCTACTTATCAGAGGCTGGTGAACAAAGCATTTGTTGATCAGATTGGCATAAATATAGAAGTGTACATCGATGATATGATGATGAAAAGTTTAGAAGAAGATTTGCACATAATTGACCTTCGAGAAACTTTTTCCAATTTGACTAAAGTAAATTTAAATTTGAATCCAGAAAAGTGTGTCTTTGGGGGGCAGTCCATAAATTTTTTAGGTTATGTAATAAGTGAGAAAGGGATACAGCCCGATCCGTATCAGCTTGACGCCCTGTTAGAAATGGGTCCTCTTTGAAATATTAAAGAAGTCCAGAGGTTGACAGGAAGATTGGCTGCCTTGAATCATTTTATTCCAAGGTCTTCGGACAAGTGTGCTCGGTTTTTTCAGACCTTGAAGAATGCTAAAGATTTCAATTGGTCTATACAATGCAGCCAAGGTTTTGATGAAATCAAGAAACACTTCTCTTCACCAAAAACCCTTTTGAGTTCAGCACTCGAACTCTTACCGGATCCATCTTTGTCATCAGTAGTGGAGTCAATTCCACTGGAAAAGTTGTACTTGTCACCAGTTGCCTTGGTGTGGTGAGGAAGATCTTCGTATTCTACATATTTCCATAGGGGACCAAGGGTCCTCTTCGGAAACGTCTCGTGGAAGAGCAGCACCATGTCAGACCTAAATTCATCGTATATTTTCTCAAGGGAGTCTATCACCTCATTGGTATATTTATTAATGCATGCCTGAATAGTTTGTTCATGCTCCTTCACCAAGTCTTCTTTCTCCTTGATCAACTTAGACACAGTACCTTCTAAATAAGTCTTCTCACTGGACAAGGTTTGAATGACACCATATTTGGCCTTCAAGTCTTCCCTTAATGTTGTGAGATCCTTTTCCAAACCGGATCACTTAGTTTGGAGCTCGGTACTGGCCGTCTCCGAAGTGGCAAGCTTGGTTGATAGATCTTCCTTGTCCTTCTATCTATAATTGAGGATGTCATCTTGTTGGCCCCTCCATATATATTTGAGGGTGATATTTTCTCCATTATTTCATCATTCTTGAAGGTGTCGGTTGTCTAATCCTTTCACGCATACTTGAGGGTGGAATCTCACCTACCCCTCTAAGTATATTTCTTACACCATAAAATATATAAGGCAAAGTTATTTTAAGAGAAATAGTTATATTAATGGGTGATTAAAACCTTAATGTGTCATTAGGATAGGAAAGAGTACACCATCGTGCAGTATGATCAATTCCAAATATTTGCATATCGAAAAATTAAAACTATATCCAACTCTTTTAAACTAAATAACGTTTGAAGTGTTTGATATTCTAAGATTGTTGAATGGGTTGCCTTCCATTGTGGGTTAGCTTGTAGGTTCCATATTTAATTTGTTCAGCTAATGTGTAAAGTCCTTCTCTATTGGGGCCGAGCTTTCTATCATTAAGATCCATTTTATGTGAAAGAACTTTCCTTTGCACAAGGCCACGTAGCTGTAAGCTGCAATGATGGAGGGAATATACTGATTAGTGTCTTATAGTGTTGTATGCATAGGTACGCTTTTGTATGTTATTCCTTAATTCCATTCACCTCGACCCTTCTATCAAAGGTGTTATTTTATTTTGACTAATTTACAATCCAAAAATAAGGTAACCTTGTTTTTTCTAAAACTACCGCGTCCATGTCGTAGACTAAGATGATTACAACTCCCTTGTCATTGGCTGATGGGTCGTCATCTATGCCCATGATACTTCATCCAATTAATCAAGCCACTTTACAATTAATATCTTGAAGGTTTTGTATAACAATTATAGCAACGTTTTGTTTATAACCAAGTCTTTTCAGTAGCCTAGGGGTGGAAAGGCATCATGAAGTGTTGTTAAATAACTCTTGTTTGATAAAATGAAAAAACTTGAATATTTTGAACTACATGTTTTTGTCTATTGAGATCATATTGTCATGCCAAACCTACCATAAATATTAATTTTGATAAATTTAAATACTTAATTAACCCTCATTTTTACTAGTGATTCTTCTTCAAACCATTTAGAGAACTAGTTTACCCTTACATGAGGCTTTAGACATAAACTTGACTATACCAAAACCCCAATAGTAAAAAAGAATGACCTTGTATATTATTCCAAATATATTATATTTTTACCATCTTTTAGGTGTTGGCCATGAGGGACGACCAATAGTGCCTTGCCAAGAGAACCATTCAGAGTAGAATCTTGTGGTCGCAGTGAGACATCATATTCTCTCACGAATCTTTTCCAACATAATATATGATACTTTATGCTATAAGAACCCAATTAAGTATCTTAAAAATACCTTCTCCAATCTTAAAAATACAAACGAGTTGTCCATTATCTTTAGGCTATAAGCTACAATTTTATTAGTTGTTATTGTCTAGTCCAAGAGATGATATCAGCTCGTTGTCCACGAATCAACTTCAAGATTATTGCATTAACATAGGTTATATCTCGATCATGCAACTCATACAATTTTTTTTATCGATGGTATCTCTTAGAGAAATACCCAAGGGAAGACATCCAACGATTCTACTGATACCAAAGAATTGGCCAAAAAGTTTATTGATTAGATTACCTTTTCAAATTGAACTCTTTCAAAATCACTTCCCTACTGCTTCAAGTTTTCAAAATATTGTATGATTTTTTATTTCGCACCTCACCATGTTCGAGGGGATAAATTATAAAAATTTGATATTTTCTAAGAATTCACACCCTTATTACTCCATCATACACTTGCGTCGTAAACTTCGTACTCGATAAATCATGGGATGAAAACTTAATATTTGACCTTAGTATTAGACAAATGAAATCTTAGATGGGGTTTCTAGTGTATATTCTCGCCTGAATGAGACAATAGTTGAATCTCGACTCTACATCATAAAGAGCTCGACCTACCATCAGTTCATACTATCCACTTCATAAATGGGTTATCGTAGGGATGATATACATTTTTATGTTAAATTTGGATAATGTCTTTTTCCAAATCTTGAGTTTTAATTATGATTCACGTCCCATAAGACATGTCAAAGTCCCTTAGCTCTAGCGACCAACAACTAAGACATCCATATATATCAGGTTTATGCAAGACGTCTAAAGAGGGAAGAAATTTGAAGAATGAAGAAAGAACCTCAGAAGTAAGACCACTTCTTACTAGTTATGACTACCAAAGTTAGAGGCAAATTATTAATATGTATATGCATAGAGTAAGTTATTTCTTACATAGTATATGGGCTTGAAATACATGTGTACTTCCATGGGCATGATTAGATGAAAAACATAGTCAGATACAACCAAATGAATAAAAATATTCTCACATATAAGTGGTATTGATGGCATCTCTAGAGAAGATCAATGTTCTTTTATGTTGTTGATTAAATGTTCACACTCATCAGAACAATGGAAGCGACCTGTCGATTTTAACACCTAAAATATATGAAAGCGTTTATATGAAGACCAATATACGAACTTATTCAACTATGCTAACTTTCCTGCTAACACTTGGACTTCCTTAATGGACCACGGGAGAAGTATGAATATTAGAGATACAAGATATGATAGATTAACCTTTATCCCTCTTTTTAGGAATGATAAATTTGATCTGAGCCGACTCAACTCGACTCGATTCGACCGAGTTTTGTCTGATCCGAATATATAACGGATCAGATACATGTATGAAATTTATGATCCATAAACGAGTTAGACAAGTTTTAGATTTTTAATTAAAAACTTTATTCAGTATGTCCCATCACAATAATATATATATATAATATAAAAATTAGTGTTCACGGGCCAACTCGGACTTACCTATAAAAATGAACAGTTCGGGTTCAGATATAAGCAATGGGTTGGCCCAGGTTCGTGTTCAAGTAATTAGAAAGGACTCGAACGAGCCGGTCTCAACGCAGCCTATTGTCATATGTACCTCTCTTACTAACTAGGTAGCTAAGAACTTCCATGACTGTACCCTAAAAATATACTTGTCTAAATCCAATTTAAAGTAGACAACCCTTAGGTTCTATGAAGTTTCGACAAGGTCAGATATATGATATGCATCATGAGAACTATTTACCAACATTGGTGTAGTTTATTTCTGATTTAATGGTGTTTTAGGAATTTAGTATGTTGAGTGAGAAGTAGAGAGATAAAGGAAGTATCTACTAGCAATAAATTTCTATCATCCCATGAATGAAAATAGTTGGGGTATTTATACTCATTTAATGAACCGTGTGCCTTCCGGGTTGGATCACGGGTTTGGGTTCAGTTGAAGAACCCATAAGCCCAAGAGATGAAATGACTAGCAACTAGCTGAGTCACGTTCTACTTGGTTATACTGATCGGTGGGACATGGTACTAGATATGTCCGAACTGTCCTCATGATATATATATTAGTCAGTGTCAAAGAAATCCGACCTCATCAATAGCCCCTTTAGGTTTTGCAAAGATACTTTGGAAGAGCTAATTTGAAAAATAAAACTCAGTTTGTATCCAAGGTGAAGTCCGATGTATCTGATGTGAATATAGATCGGATTCGAAGAGATTATCTTGCACTTATGAATTCTAAAAGTTAGTTTCCTAAGTGGGACACGTGTCGAGTTTTGGTTCGACCTCTCAATCGTTTTTTCTCCTAGATTCATGTACTTACTTGACTGAAACGTAACTTAGGGTTCAATCTCCATACTTTATAGCCTCTAATCATTAATTTGATTGATTCAACTTCCCCTAGTTGAAACTCCCACACCTTCATCTCTATTTAAACAAGTTTCATTATTTATCTCTCTAAAAATGCAAGAATTTACAAAGAGAGAGAGAGCTTAAAAATCTATTCAACTTGTGTCTGGGTAGATTATATGTTCACAGCTAGAAACGCATTGGTGAAATGAGGTTGTTTAAATTTATCCGACTTGGAAAGGGCCATAAGAGATGCAAGAATCACAGCTGGGCTTCCTGCCTCTCCTAGTGGAGAAATTAGTCAGTCAAAACCAAACATTAGAGCTGTTAGGGGGCCTCCCAACCCGTTAACCCGCCCGGGACCGGACCGGTAAGGCCCGCCCGAGACCGGTCCGGATACCTTAGGGAGCGGGTTGGGAGCCACAATTTTGGACCGAATCTCTAATCGGTCTGGACCGGTCCGCCCGGTAACCAACCCGGTAAGGGAGATATATAATATTTTTTTCCTAATCTATGTATATTTTTTACTAAAATCCTAAAACAAATTATGATAAACTAACAAACCAGCCCGTTAAGAGTCGGACCGAACCGATTCGACTCTTAACGAGCCGGTCCCGGTCCATCATATTTGGCTCCCTTCATTTAGCGGTCCGGCTCGACCTGCCCGGTAGCTTAACGAGTCGGTCTCGATCCCGTCCAAACCCGGACCATCCCATCCCAATAACAGGACTACCAAACACAGACAAGATTTTATCATCATCAGAGACATCAAATGTTAGAAAATCATATTTTATCGCAACTATATCTCTCTTAGAATCAGGGTCTTCAATTTAAGAGTTTCAAAACCCTATGCCTATAGAAAAATCAGTTTTCAGTGTTAGGAAACCTTCACCTTTTGTTGCCATGGGTTCAGATGCTGAGAAAACCACTCATCGCAGGGTAACTCGCCTGTCTAAAGCCAAAATTATTCCCTCTTCTTCGAAACCGGCTAGTTCAGAGATAATAAAGCCCCTAACATATACTAAGCCGTCCGAACAATAGTCAAACGTAATAAAGGAGACTATGGAGGACAGTATAGAATACACTCCTTTCGAGACATCCGGATAGACAGAGGATAATGCAACAAATCGGAAAGACAAAGTAAAAATAGGTCTGCCCAACACTGAGTCAATCCGGAGTGCATGGAAGGATGGTCTCATTTTTCTAGCTGCTATTACTAATGCCAAGACCAATTTTTCTAACATCAAATATCTTCTTTCAGCATCCAACAGACTCTTGCTTATGTAATAAACCAGACAGGGGTAATTATCCACCTCTCTTAGTAGCACCACACTTACTTCTTACTCAAACACAACTAAGTATATAAAAAGTTTCTCCCCATGAATAAGTTTAAAGAGTGTCTTGGGTAAAGCCAAATGCTTCTTGATTTCAAGAAATGTTTGATCACATTGCGGAGACCAATTAAAGTTGTAGGCACCCCTTAATACCTGGAAAAATAGAGCACACTCATCTCATGATCTTGAAATAAACATGTTCAACGCAGTGGTCCGGTTAATCTCTTAACTTCTTTAGTGCTCCGAGGAGGGTCCATAGCTAATAGCGCATTAAGCTGATCCGGACCAGGTTCCCTTTTTCACTTATAACGTAACCTATGAACTTTCCCGACCGAACCCCAAAAACATATTTCTCAGGATTTAATATTAAGTTGACAGCCTCTACGTTAGAAAACGTTTCTTGAAGATCAGATATACGCGCATCTTCTTCAAGGATTTTCACCATTATGTCATTTATGCAAACTTCCATATTTATGTGAATCTGACTAGAAAAAGCTTTATTTACTAACCTTTGATAGGTAGCCCCAACATTTTTTAATCTGAATGACATCACCTTATAACAATGAAGGCCTCTATCTGTAATAAAAAGGTGTGATTTTAATCCTTTAGATCTACTTGTATTTGGTTGTACCCTGAAAAGGCATTCATGAAAGACAATAACTTTTTCCCAGAGGTGGAGTCCACTAACTGATCTATCCAAGGAGCAGGATAAGGATCTTTGGGATATGCCCTTTTAATATCAGTGAAGTGAATAAACATGCACCATTTTCCATTTATTTCTTGACCAAAACAGGTTTAGCAGTCCATAATGGGTACTGAGAATATTTGATGTGGCCCATTTTGGTCAAGTGATCAACTTCTTGAACAATCACATTTGTTTTTTCTTTAGAGAATTACCTTCTTCTTTGTAAAACTGGTCCAACATCAGCTTAAACTGACAACTTATGACAAATTACATCAGCAGACACTCCAATGACATTATCATTGCACCATGCAAATACATGTAGATTATCTGATAAGAAATATAGTAGTATTTGTTTCAAACTTGGTGTCAACCTGGTACCAACACTTTTTCCCTCAACTAGGGAATGAATTTCAACTTCCTCTATAGGTATTATGACACTAGGAGCCTCCCTTAGATCATTAATTTCATTCTCATCGGGAAGGCTCCAATAGCTGCTAATCTTTGTTAACCTTGACTGCCTCCAAGGAATTTGAGATAAAGGCTGTTGCATAACATTCTCTAGCTACCTTATGACAGCTTCAGAGAACACCCACCTGTCCCTCCACAATATATTTTAAGCACTGATGGACAGTTGAGGCCACAACATGCATTCTAGAGAGCCAAGATCTCCCAAATATCGCATTATTAGATGTTGGGCACTCCACCAAAACAACAAAAAAACCTCACCATTACCTTGAAAGGCTTTTTGCCCATCAATAATTATTTTTCGAACTCTCTAATCACATCTGCCAAACTCTTTATAAATCCCACAATAGTTCTGTTCG
Source organism: Limnanthes douglasii subsp. nivea (assembly GCA_036936605.1). Taxonomy (NCBI): domain Eukaryota; kingdom Viridiplantae; phylum Streptophyta; class Magnoliopsida; order Brassicales; family Limnanthaceae; genus Limnanthes; species Limnanthes douglasii. The sequence continues at coordinate 158,308,291 of JAUPFV010000001.1, forward strand.
AACGTTGAATAACCGAGGGGTTTATCATCTGTTTATAGGAACTCAAAAACAATATATTTTCCAAACTACGAGGGTCAATCAGGATCCGACGTATATCATTTCCTCCTATTGACGCCCCTATGACCATGACGTTTTCATGAGGTCTTCCAATGTCTCTTAGGTCATCCTTATCAAAAAATATGAAAGAAGCTAAAGTTTGGTATAGATGTGTGGACATCCTTCCATCCAATTGGATGATCAAGATGTTGACATGCCTCTTTCTTGAAGAACTAGAAGGTGCAGTCATAATGTCTCCCCTGAATATGGTTAAAAACTCAGAATACTTAAATAAAACGGAAACATTAGTAGTCATGTCCATTATCATCCTACCCGATTCTGACTTGGATCCGGATTAAGGTACTCATAATCTACATCAAATCTATCAGTAATTAGCATTGTGTCATTTTGCCTAAACATTCTAGAAAGAGTTGAAGGATTAGTTTGAGGAGTATTACCATTGGATAATGTATTATTCGGCCTGCTACCCCCTTGTTTTTTAACATATGCCCCCAATTTACCCCTTTAAATAATATTCTGCACTTCTTGTTTCAAAGATATGCAATCATGGGTATTATGCCCAATGTCATTATGATATTTACAGAGACAAGTACTTTGGTTTTCTTTGGAAGACTTTAATGCGACTGGCTTTCTAAACTTTACTTCATTTTTAGTTTTGTCATATATTGTAGCTACAGTTTCACCCAACTCGACAAACCACTCAGGTTAAACCCAAGGTCCTCTTTTATTTCTAACATGATGGTTCTGATTCTGGTTTGACTGACTCTGCATGGGCCGGTGAGACCCTTGTCTAATCTCCTTCAACTTGTAACCGCACTGGTTAGTTGTTTAAGGTGTTGATGTTGTAGTTGTGGATCTTATCTGGTGAGTTACCCTTGATTTCTTAGTATCTTCAACATTCATTTATTTCCCAACTTGATTTAACAATACTCCAAATGTCATATCTTTCTTCTGGGTCACAAAATCAGCCAAGTTCCCCGGATTCAGTCCCTGCCTAAGAGAGGAAATTACCACTTGTTCAAAGCAATCAGCCAACCTATTTTTTTTATTTACAAACCTGTTAATGTATTCTTTTAATGTCTCGTTCGGTTCCTGAGCATAATGAATTAGGGTATCATCATTGCCTTTCAGCTCCTTGCTTCCAACAAACTGTCTTCGGAAAGAAACCCAAAAGATATCAAATTTTTTAATAGATCCGTATGGGAGATTGTTATACCACTTGAGGGAACTTTCTCTAAAGGTTTGAGAGAAATCCCTAAACAGAAGCCTGTCATCATCGTTAAAATTCATCATAAAGTTCTTAAATTTCTCAAGATGATTGTCTGGATCTTTACTCCCATCGTACTTCTCCATCTTGGAACTATAAAACCTTTTAGAAAGATGCCCAGAAAGTATTTTTTACGACAAAGGTGATTGTGTCCGATTTTGAATTCTAGTAAACATGGTACCCTCATTCGGAGTAGCAAAAATACATGGTTCAGACTGGAAAGAAAATGGATCAATTAGCAAACAGTCAATATGCCGGTCAACTGGTCTCTTCATCTTCCCTTGATACTTTTTGAGCCGACCATGTCTGTCATTCTTTCTTGAATGCTTATTGGATAGTCTTTTTTTCTTCTTTCATCGCCCTTCATGACTACTAGATGATACTGATTCTTTAAGTTCCGCATCATTAGAGGAACTTCTAGACGATTCCGATGGTGGAGCTCTCCACTCGTTTGGATCGATGTGTTTTCTTGGAGCTGAGATGAGTCTTTAGAGACTGCTCATTTTGACCTGGATTATTAGTATGATGAGGCACTGATGCACTGGATTTTTCTTTAACTCATTTTCTGCTTGTTTCAATGCTCCCAATGCCTTAATCTCAACCCTCAATGGATCGCGCTCTTTAATAGAATACTAATTATTTTCTTTTGCTCTTTCCACCTCTAGAGGTAGAGTATTTTGTGCATTCGGATCCATCCGAACTGATATTTTATTTATGGTTTTAAATTCATAATTCAGGCACCACCGCCTCCCAATGTGGTCGTCAATTTGGTGTAGTTTATTTCTGATCTAAGGGTGTTTTATGAAAGAGTTTTAGGAATTTAATATGTTGAGTAAGCAGTAGAGAGATAAATGAGGTGTACTAACAGTAAATTTCTAACACCCCGTTAATGAAAGTAGTTGGGATATTTATACTCATTTAATGAACCATGGGCCTTATGAGTCGGATCACGGGTTTGGGTTAAGTTGAAGAACCAAGAACCCCAAGAGATGAAATGACTAGCAACTAGTTGAGTCACGTTCCACTTGGTTATACTCATCGATGAGACATGGTACTAGATATGTCTGAACTTCCCTCTGGATATATACATTAGTCAGTGTCAAAGAAATCCGACCTCATCAAACATATTATTAATACATATTTTAATATTATGGCATATATAATTTGCGATACCTTGTTCACCAACCTTTGGTACATTTCCTGTGCCTTCATTAATATGAATGACATAACCTTATAGTAATATAGTATTTGATCTGTAATAAACGTAATACTATTTTGATAATTAGGATTCATATGGATCTTATTCTACCCCAAGTAAGTGTCCGTGAAGGACAATAACTTGTTGCTTGATGTTAAGTCTACCAGTTGGTCGACCTTTGGTACATGGAAAGCATTTTTCGGATATTATTTCCTTAAATCTATTAAACTCACATACATTCTCCACTTCACATTTTTTTTTTCAAATGATGAACTCATTCATTGTCCAAACAAGATAACTTGACTTTTGAATATGTCTCATACTAGTTAGTTAGTCAAACTCAACTAATAACACTTCTGAATTTTCAAAAGAGAGTGTATGTCTATTTTACTTTATTGGTGGAATATTCGGGCTCACCAAAAAATGTAGCAAATTATGTAACATGTCACCCTTGATATGTCATATATCTTTTATGAAAAAAATATTCAGAGGGTTAGATAAAAAAATGACAACTTGATGGAAACTTGACAACCTTGCTTCAATATCTAGACACTTGTCATAGGCAAACTTTAATGTTTATGTAATACTCGTAAGAAACTATTTGGTAAGTCCTACTTTGTTCACAACAATCTAACACAGACAAAGGTGCACGGTGGAAGCAATAGTATGCACCTTATCAAGTTATGACCTCCCAAAGATAACGGTATAGGAAAATTGAGAGCCTAAATCCCCAAATAAGATACTCGTAATATTATAGAACACTATTCTACCCAAGGTAACCTTGGTTTTAAAGTCCAAACAGAAAGGGTCATCCGCTTTATAATATCGTCCACTAACCTTTTAGATTTTTGAATGTCAAAAATTTTCTTCATCTTGGCATAAGCTATCTTAAACAAAATATTAGTTTAGCTTCTTGTATCAACAAATACTTTCTTAATCATCATCTTATTATACAAGATATTACAAGAAAGGTGTCCTCGTGGAGCATGAGAACCCTGAAGGTCATCATCATTAAAAATAATTAGGGTTGAGTGCTCTAGTAAAGATGTGTAGAGAATTCTCCTTAGTACTAGAACTTCAATTTGAAGCGTGTCTTTCTTTTAGAGACTTGGAGAATTTGTTAGGTGCGACCAAAAGTCCCACATCCCACATCGGTTAAACATGGGAAGAAAGATCAGTATATAAGTTAAGAATACATCTCCATTAGTGTGAGGCCTTTTGGAAGTGGACCAAAAGCAAAGCCGTGCGGGCCAGTGGGCCCAAAGCGGACAATATCACACTATTGTGGAGATCGGAGTATTCTTACTTATATACAAAGGCGGAATATACGGACCCTATATTCCCTACAAATGGTATCAGAGCACCAGGCCCAGACGGAACGCGATGTGGTGGATTGTGATGTGGGTGAAATTATGCGAATATCATACCAGAAGTCGAGAGCCATACTCAAGGTGAATGATCTGCTGGATAGATGGAGCGCCACGGCTCATCAAGCAGGTGGCTTGATAAAGGAGCGGCGCAGATTCATCTAAAGATGGAGCGCCACGGCTCATCAAGCAGGTGGCTTGATCATGGAGCAGCGCAGATTCATCTAAAGAGGGAGTGCCAGATGGCTCATCAAGCAGGTGGCTTGATCAAGGAGCGCCACAGAGCAGATAGATCCGCCCTAAAGCTCTAGAGTTCAGGTTTCTCTTCACCTGACTAGAGTAGGCGGATGGAAGTCAATTGAGAGGAGGCTAGAGTGGTACTTTGTTCGAGAGGAGGATTGTTAGGTGCGACCAAAGTCCCACATCCCACATCGGTTAAACATGGGAAGAAAGATCAATATATAAGTTAAGAATACATCTCCATTAGTGTGAGGCCTTTTGGAAGTGGACCAAAAGCAAAGCCGTGCGGGCCAGTGGGTCCAAAGCGGACAATATCACACTATTGTGGAGATCGGGTATTCTTACTTATATACTAAGGCGGAATATATGGACCCAATATTCCCTACAGAATTCATAAGTTAATCTCTTCTAGTTATGCCTCTAATGATCCCCACGGTTAGGAGCCTAGATTTTATTCTTTATTCGGCATTATTAGTGGAGCCTCTATCCTCGAAGCATATAATCTCGGCTCAACCAACCTGGGATCTACTTTGACTTTCTTTTTCCATTCACCAACTCGGTCTTTAACGAATTCAATAAGCATACTATCTTTGATGAGGTTTTGGATCACCTTTTTTTACAGTATGTAATCTCTAGTGTTATGACCCACATCGTTACTTACAAATCCTGCTATGGTTCATGTATTTTACGGGATTTATTATAAAGATTCTTTTGAAATTTCATGAAGGCATTATCGTTGTTTTAAATAGTTTCTATACTTTTAGTTAGTTTTGTTCAATTTCCACCATGACTCCACTTGCTCTTTCAGTTATTCTGGCATCACCCTGAATAGTCTTCTTTATCAGATAAAAATACCTTTAGTATAGAAACTACAATGGTTAAATTTATCAACACTATTGGTTAGATGAGATATGGTTACTAAACTATAGTAGGTGTCTGTTAAAGTGTCATTGTTGAGATATAAATACGGTTATGATGGGTGGGATGGTGGTGGTTTGGCATGAACCTCAAATGAATTATCTTATATATCTTGATATGAGATTCAAGTTTAGCTATTAGAGTGCAAAATATCACTTCTTATATTTTTAATATACAATAAGCCAACATGTTAAAAAATATACATTTTTGACAGGTTTCACACGCCACTACTTCATGACAATCCTCAAAGTTATTCTTAGTTTGGGAAAAACATCGAGTTTAGTCTTTAAGCTTTCATTCAACATTTTATTATAGTGAATGATGTGATCACGATCACCTTTGATTTCCTTGCTTCTAATGAATTGATATCTGATAAGTTCCATAGCGATTCGAAGCTTTAGATCAACCTTGAGGAAGATGATTAAACTAAGTTAAGAAACTTTACTAAAAAGGTCACTGAGAAAACTTGATAAAGAAGTCAACAATCACAAAAAAATTCGAGCACCTCATTCTCGATTTTCTTGATGTAATGCTCGGGATCTCCTGATCCATCATATTTATCCATATTGTACACTTCAAACTGGGGAGGGGGCATGTCTCCATCTAAGATTTATAGAGTGATAGAAAACTTCGGCATACTGTACCTTGGGGGATGAGAATGAACTTTGGTTGTTTCGTTTGATCTAAGGTACTAAATAGAACATTGGAAACTGTTAAATACGGATGTGAGATGTTTAAGAAGTAAAGGTTTGGAAGGTATTACATCAACCTATAGGGTTCTGGTTGGTATTCTCAGACTCACAAGGATGGATTTGGAATTTGTTAGGAAGATCGTAATGGTTGTTATTGTAAAGGTTGAAGAGGCTGCAATAAAGCTAGCTATGGGTTTTGGGTTCAACATTTCTCTTCTTCAACTTACTGGCATGAGTCATCATTCGATGAGGTCGCCTCAAATATTAGTTATAATGTTTATAACAAGATCGTCTATATTGAAGGTGTCGCAATTTGGGAGAATCAGAGTCTCAACCAAGGTTATCAGGTTGATCATTACTCGAAGATGATAAGTAACATTGGTGTCTAGACCTAGTGCCCATTCTGGGCACCTCATCTGCTTGGTCCATTACTAATACCCTATCTTGATCCATGACTAAGTTCTGACCTCAACGCCAAAGGTTTAAGGCCCATACTATTAATCAAAACTCGAATATTAGCTATCTCGTTTATATGAAGTACACTTCATCAAACTGCACTTAAAAAAATATCATGTCAGGATGGCTTATAACCCCTTGCTGAACAGCCCCTCACCCAACCTCTCATATGCTACAGCTTTGGCCTCGCCAAAGGGTTAATGTAAGTAAGCTTGCAACTAATGTGAATGATTTTGGAGAGACACTTCCAAATACTAGTCTCGTCATACGTACAATAACACTGATGAGACTAGGCGAATCGATCAGTTTATTTACAAGAAGATAAAAAATTTCAATGGTCCAAACCACTTCAAAATACAAGTATCTTCATCATACAATAACACTGATGAGACTGTGCCGAATCAGTCTGTCTATTTACAAGATTTTTTTTTAAATTGTGCAAAGCTTTAAAATACAATTGTTTCGATGTGAGGTGATTAGTCTATTTATAATTATTATTTAGTATGAGTTTACACCTATTAATACTAAATAATTTATGAAACAAAACTAATTGTCGATAAAAACTAAATGACGTTTCGACTAATAATCCTCTTATTAATAATTAAACATCATTTTATTTTAACATTAAATATTTTAAATTTAAATAATATACATTGATATCATTTATAAAATATAAAAAATATTATCAAACGGATTATATATATATATATATATATACTAAAGTAAATTACATGTTCATAAACCGTAAATATGTACTTTACAATTTTATGGTTTGTTATATTAATTTAAATAATGGTTAGTAATACAAAATTATTTTCGGAAAAATAAAAATGAAAGTGAATAAAATATAGATGTGGAACCGTTATTATTATTTTTTATTAAATAAATTTTAATATAATTTAACAAAAAAAATAGTGTAACATCAGCGTGGTGTTTTTTTTTGCCACGTATGTCATTTTACACATGTTTTATTTTTGTAGTTTTTGTTGCCATCTAAACCAAACCCGATTTTGTTTCATCTTTTATTGCCTTTCTATCTTATTATTGCTATGTAAATTATTGCTTTTCTATTTTATTTTTGTTGTGTAAATAAAATATTGTTTTAAAGACAGATTTATCATGTAGGTTTATATTCTTCTCCGTTTTTATTTTCATGGTTTGCTTACGATATAATTTTTTTTTTTGATATTTTATTGATTTTATTTGTTGTATTATGAAGTAGGTTTTATGGTTTGTTGAGATTAATTATGTTTATGAATAATGTGTAAATTGCTAGATATAGACCTTTTAAGTAAGCGTTGTTGCACAATTAAAGTGAATTGAAAGCTATGTTCATTAGTAATACAATCCTAATTTTGAACTATGTTTATTTTCTTCGATTAATTTCATTATCTTGATAAAGATTTATGATAAGACTTGATTTTGATGACGGATAATCGATGTTTTCCTTTGTTTTCATTTACTTTTTTTATTCATGTGTCTATTTTGTTAAATCATCATGCAATTCAGGGTATTTTTAATTACTTAAGGTTTTGACATTTTCATCTTCAAATAATTTTTGGTAGAAAATATGTTTTTCACTACATATTATTATGTTCTTATGTGGATGGATGAGTTTGATTATATCATGGAAGAAGGTGATATGGCTGATTTTGTTGATGACATAGGTGAGGATAACTACAGTATAATCATTGATGAAATGAAAGAAAATAAATATGATATTGTTTGTTTTCTAAATATGTTTACCATGAGATTGTAAATGTTTATTTATTAGAAACTTGACTTAAATCTATATTTTTTTTATTGAAGTAGCTTAGCAATATGACTAATACATATTCTACCCAAGTTGTAAAATTAAAAGATACATAGGGTTTTCTATAGGACGTACTTAACATAACAAGAAAAAATTACACATCAAAACTGCTTAAACAATACACAAATTATGATAACAATGTTGTATCTTTTTTGAGTTTGCTTCATTTTTTTAGTTAGTGGGCTAGTTTGTTTATGTTTTAGTAATGACAATTAAAAAATATCTTTTAATACTTCGATTTCTAGGAATGCAACCAACTACTTTAATTTCTTTTACAATACAAGAGTGGTTAAAAGTACTATACTTCATTTTCAGGCTAGTATATATTCGTTTTAATAACATATCCGTTCTACTATGTAAGGCAACTAGAGAAACATCTTTCTTATTTAATATTAATATCTATTTTCACTAATATTTGTTATAATTAGTGTACATGATTGAGTGGTGGACGTCTAAAATGATACTTTCTTTTATAAGAAATGGTTTCATATGTTTTTTTTAGAAAAAAATGATACATTTAGAGAAATAGTTTTGGGTAAACCAACACAATTTCTCTAAATGTATCATTTTTTTCTAAAAAAACATATGAAACCACTTCTTATAAAAGAATGTATACTCAGTACTTTCAGGCTGAGTTTTTATTCAATTTTGACTTGATTTGCCGCGCCAAAAGACATTTCATGACTGAACATGTAATAATGAATTAATTCCACCAATTTTAGTATGGATAAGTTTATAATGATTTCTTATTTATTTTTATTAGTAGTTTATTCTTAAAATTTAAGTTAGTAATTAGCGTTTTTTGGGTTTTACCTATTACTGTTAAAACAAGTTTCCAGAAGAGGGAGTAATTGTGCTTGATGCAACATGAGATCTATTTATTTTATTTTTGTGTTCTATAAAAAAATAAGTAAACATATATATATATATGTGTGTATGTATTACTTACTGATATTATTGAGTACCATAAAATCACATATTTCAAATTGGAAAAAAAATTGATACCTTTATCTAGATATTTGAAAAAATATCTTAATTAAACATTGATTGCTCCTAATATTATTGAGGTTGAAAATCGATAATTGGTCTAAAAGTATTCTTATTATGATTAATACAATTGTTAAAGAGAGAAAGTGTAGAGAATATTCTAGAGAGAAGTTGTCAAAAGTTAAAGTCAAAAGTAATAATTGTATATCCTTTCGCAATAAAAGATACATCTAACTATAGGATGATGAGTTCCATGAAATAGAAATGTAATATTCATTTGATACTTCCCCTCACTATTATACTAAGTACAAACATATTCTTTATATATTTCACCTCAAGTCGTTCAAGTTTCTATTTTGCTAAGATCATCCTAATACATTCATTATTATATCATTTTAATGTTTTCACTAATATTTAGGATCAAATCAATTCCACCATTATTAGTCTCCCCCATAGCGAATAAATTTAAAATATTACTAAATCCAATGTATATTCGGATAAATCACCTCATATTTAGTTAGAATTGGCATTCTTGATCTTGTCAAATACGTGGAGCGTGATATCCTTGTTTTGACACATTTTGACAGCGGTCGAACCCAAAAAGTTCTCATCGAGTAGTCGTTAAGCATTTAAAAATAACATATTTTGAAAACTGGACATACTTTTCAACTCTTCTTGAAAGGCCATTGAATTTCTTGGCATTCCTTAATAAATTTCACTTCACGTCTCAAAAAGAGAAAAAAATTATTATCCTCTCTACCGTGAAACCGAATTCTCAGTCACACTTCACCAGAAAATACCGTACCAACTCCGTTCTTATCCTACAACATAATTATATCTTCGTATTTATCTGAGCGATCTCTTTCCTCAAACTAGCGATTTCTCTTTGTTTATGTTTGGAATAAAAAAAATGTGGGATTGACTAACTATGGCTCAAAGAGACGATAAAATAAAAGCTACATGAATAGTATATGATAAACCTTTACAAATTGTTCATATTTTTACCTACGGTCCTTAGCCTCCAATGAAGAAGAAATCATAACCAGTCGACTTCAGATCTTCCTCCAAAATTTCACTCTCTCTAAAATCCAAAGTTTTCTCTGAAAAACCAATTCGACAGTCTCAGTATCTTTCCATGGGTGAAGTTGATGATAATTCCTTATCCAAAAAGAGGCATCATTCTTTTAAATTTAAAATAAATAAGAACAAGAAGACTATGATTAATCCTCCCCCAAAAAAAACTATCTGAAACCAAAGCGAAGTTTTAGATGGTGCCTTTGAATGCAGACCTTCCTTCACAGAGTCTTTTGTTCCAAAATAAACAAATACCGATGCATCCGCAAATCCTCCCCAACTTTTTGATGAAGGTTTCCAAAGAGACTCAAAGCCACGAATCAAGAGTTGATGGTTCCAACGAAGAAATTTGTAGCACTAAGAAAGTAGATAACTAGATCGATACAACTCAAGTCGAATCAACCAATGAGCTCTTTAAGAAAAAACCAAGGCTAAGAGGAAAAAAACCAAAGAAATTACCCTCCCTTCCCTTCGAGATAACTACAATTCTTAGAGAAAAAATAAAGAAATTTCTACTTGAATATCTAATTTCCCTTCATAAAGTTCAATATGAATACTTTTCGGAATCCGAAGCACCCAAGCTCTAAAAAATGGGGAATTCCTGACTAAATCACCATCCTTCTACCAAAAGAAAGAGAAATTCCACTTTCTTGTGGGTGAGAAGAGTTGGTGGTATACCCATATATTCTAAACTGGGGTCTTCGGTTCCCATTGGATCATATAATTGTTGAGTATTTTGAGTTTATTAACTTATACCCAAGTTAAGCTAGCCCTAACCTTAGGTTTTATTTTTCTCTTGTGCATCATGGCCTTAAGAATTTCTAAGATCAAACTTCTGATAAATCAATTCATCACAAAGACGTCTGTGTCGAAACCCCTACATACCATTCTACTACATCATTCTAAAGAATGGCTCAAAAATAATTGATGACCTTCTTGAGATAGAACAAATGTATAAGAAAAAATTCTTCTTCCCTAGTGGGTGATGGGAAAATGGGACATAAATTTCTAAAAACAACTCTAGAAGAATCTCCCTCAAATGGAAGAGTACAAGTAAGCTATTCTAACTTTACTATCTACCAACCTGATTTTTTCTCAACTAAGTCAATGAGTAAATGAGAAATGATCCAATGTGTTCCATCAATTCTTTGATCCCTTGAACTTGGTTCAAAACAGCTTATGACGAATCTATCCTCAAACTGTCTTATCTCTTGAAAATCTGATGGATCCCCTCTGGCCCATCCGATGTTGTGAAACGACTAGTTACACTAGAAGCCTGAATGGTTCTTCCTGCTTGAAACAGAGCTCCTACTCACAAAGTAAAAAGAAAAACCAAAGGGGAACCATTCAGGGACAACAAGAAAAAATAAAAAATAGCCTTAAGGAAAAGAAGAAATGGAAAGTAATATCCAATAAATCAACCACCCCCAAACTGTAATCATTACTCCTAAGATCTCCAAAAGGAAGAAAACAGTTACTTAGAAGAAAGAAAGGGTTTCACTACTGAAAATCCCAAAGTGTTACGAATACAAGTTGTAGCTCTTTCTTCTTATAATTCCACACCAACGTGTTAGGAATACAACAAAGATAGAAGATTGTATTCACCATATTTTTTTGTATTCCACGTTTTGTTTGTAATCGTAACATTCTACCTTTTGAGTCACATATTTAAGCACCATTTCACTTTTTACTGCACTTTTACTATTTTATCACCCATATAAGTTGTCACGATTTAAACCTTCACCATGATAGTAATAACCATGTAATTTTTTAAATACTTTTTCGTTATATTATTACTTCGTAATTTATTAACACCTAAAGTATTTCCTCGTTAATATCCACAATGTATATTATCCCTTCGTAAATTAGGACTAGGAAAATCATCATTAGGTAAATTATCACTTCGAAAAATTGTTACCATGTAAATATTTCCATGTAGAAATTGTTTTAGTTTCCAAGTTAAATTATCCACCTTCGGTTTTATCAAATAAGGGTGATAAATTCTTATATAATTTCTAAATGTTAACGTTTTAAAAACGTTTTGGTGTGTGAATTTTAGATACCAAGTTAACATTACTAATGCGTATATCTTTAGACCTTTCACAAACTTGAAAAAAACTAATATAAAGAAAGAAATAATTACATTCACCATGCTGGCTATATTGGCATCTCATTAAAACCTTCATATGCTCCAAGAAAGGAAAAAGTATGCCACTGGTCTACACTGATAACCAATATTATATTGGAACAAACAATTATAATATTTTTCCCAGTATAAACGCAAATGTTATAAATTCCAAGGATGCATGAGAGGTCTTCATTCACCATCTTGTAAATGATATGTCATAGGTTTAACGTTTTGAACTACCGAATATTGCCCTTCCCAATTTGGACTCAACTTGCCAAGCCTATTTTCTTTGGTATACAAGAAAACATTTTTTAGAACCTTATCATCCACTTTAAATTCTCTCCGTATGAATTTGGATGCATGTCTGCTTCTCATCAATGTTTGATAATGAAATAAATTCAGATGTGCTTTTAGTTCTATTTTCCTTAATCAAATCAAGTTATGCCCTTTTTGGTTCATCATTATCCATCTCGAAATAATTAAGTAGTCTACAAGATGGAATAATAGATTCTTCTGGGGTCAGCGTATTCATCCCGTACACCAAATAAAAAAGGTGATTCTTGAGTTTTCATATGAGTCGTCTTTCGATAACCCCCATAGTAAATGTGATTCTTGAGTTTCCATTTGGGGCGTCGTGGTATAAGCCGATAGTAACTCTTGAAGATAACTTGGCCACTTTTCTGTTGTTCTCTCTAAATTATTTTTAGATCCTCCAGAATGGTTATATTAGTGATTTATACTTGCCAATTTTCCCGAGGGTGAAAATGTGGTAAAAAATACTGCTTATTTCCCATTAAAGAACTAAAAACCTTATTTATTTGTTATTGAATTATGAACAATTATCAGTGATAATTGTCCGTAGAAATCTGAACCTACAACAAATATTAAACAAACTAAACCTAATAACATCCTTGGTTCTCATTCCATATAAAATTTTAGCTTCAACCTAATTTGAAAAATAATCAACTACGATAATAATGGTCTGACGTCCCCCATAAGTCATTGAAAGAGGTCCAACCAAATCTAGCCCCATCCATCAAATGAAAGTGCCTTGGAAATAGAACAAGAAGTACCGCTGGTATGTATATCATTTTAGAAAATATTGACAAGTATCATACCTCTGAATCAAATACTTAGCATCGACCATGATAGTTGGCAATTAATATCTTGCCAAAAGTATTCTCTTCGTCAAAGTTTTAAACCTACAAATAAGTGGAACCCTCCCTGCCATGTAACTCATATAAATTCATTTGATATTTATTTATTCTAAGGCATCATAAGTACAGTAGACTTAAATATTTTTTGTATAGAACATCTCAAAGAACTTTGAATCCATGTGTTTTAAATATTTAGCCAAATTTTTGAAAATTGGTAACTTTCCTTTAACCAAAAATTCGTTCAAGTCATATTGCCAATATCGATCCTCTTCTTCTGAAACCATAAAAATATCTTCAAAATACTGACACTGCTCGAATTTCGTCACTATATACGAGTTTTATTGTACCAAAATCCAACGATACCCCTTAAAATATGCAACACTATCAAGAAATCTACAATAAAAGACTATAAATATGTTAAAACTTAACATTCTCAAACATTACAACCAATTCCATTAACACCTTCAAATATCTTATAACCTCGTCCTTTCTTGCCTTGGAAAATGCAGATGTATGGTTTACCAAAATTTATGAATCACTCTCCAAGCGCACTCTTAAACCGAATCGTATTGTTTGATACATAGTCTCCCCCATTGGAGCTATTAGTTGGAATCCTACTCATGATCCCCAACAAACTTGATCCCCCGTTAATTCAAATCAACCATTCCTTCCGCCGATACATATAATTTTTAATTTTCAACCTCTTTGGAATCTGACATCTCCGAATGAAATTCAACTATAAAATCGGCTACATCTTGAGCCTTAATCGTTGTTCGTGGTGTAAAATCAATATCAGGGTATCCCAATTTTATAGACTATTTTGTCATCCTTCCTGAAATATCTCAGTTTTTCAAAACATTCTTCAATGAGAATGAAATTCAAACTATAATTGAATGAGCTTGAAAATAAGGGCGCAATCCTCTATCAGTTATAAACGTTGTATTCTCCTGATCCTTCAAATTCATCTGGATTTGGTTATACACAGCAAAAGCATCCATAAACAAGAGAAACTTATAACCTAATGGTGAATCAACCGGTTGGTTTGTTCATGGGATAAGAAAAAGATCATTTGGACATGCTCAATTTAAGGTAATGAACAGATCCTTCATTTGTCAATCTTTTTCTTCACAAGTATTGGATTGTTTGTCCACATCGAATATTGAGCCTCTCTAATAAGATCAAATTTTGATAACTCATCCATCTCTACCACTATCTCCTATGATATCTTAGCATAAAAAGCTTTTTTTATGACCGATCTCACGTTCGAATTTATGGCTAAACTATAAAAAAACTATAGTAGATGGAATTCCTCCTACATCATCATTAATCCAAGCAAACATACTTAATTTTTTTAACAGATATTCTATCAATCTTTCTCTCATATCTGGTGATAACAAAGTTCTTATGTTAAAACTTATTCTATCGGGAAATATGTATGTTTTAATATTTTCATCAGTTACTAGTGATCCAAGGGTCTCCATTGGGTTATCCACCCCTTCCAAATTCAAGACAGACCCCTGTAATTTCTATTATCTCACACCTTCTATACTTCAGATCTATTTAGAGTGTAAGGTTGTAGCCTAACATTTCTTAGCCACTTGTTGGCTACTCTGAACCGTTCCCATACAATCTTTAACCACGTATTTTAAACACGAATGGATTGTAGAGGCTATGCCATGCATTCTTGGCAACTACGATATTCCAAAAATAGAATTGTAAGTCATTGGGCTATCCACCACCACAAATAATATCCTCACTTTCTTTATAAATGGTAATCGTCCTAACATGACTTTCCTTTCAAATTCCTCAATAATATTGGTTGTTATAATAGTAAAACCAACTACTATGAATTCTGACCAAAGAATTACTGGGGATTATGTATTTTCTCATAAGTTGACATAAATTTGACGTTGGCCAAATTTCACTTCCTAATATTTCCGCTTCAGTTATAACTGCATCTTCATGAGTTCTAACAATATTTTTTAAATCATCATCATAAAACAAAATAATGACAAAAGACTATTCCCATAAAGATGAGTTCAAAGTTGACCAATCAAATGTGTCATTAAACTCACAATGTGCCTTTTCCTAGATCTATTAGTATTCCTAACCATCAGATCACCTCCAAAAATGGCTAATGGATCAAAATTCTCACACAAACTTTAAACCATACTCAAAAGCCTAAGTTCATTAATTACAAACACAATCATTCGATCTGGATTAATATCAAAGTACTTTATAGATATATCAAAACCATCCATATGACCAATTATTACCATTACATTTTATTGCTTGAATGCTACATTCATTGCTTGTCGTGCTTGCCGATTTACATAAGAAATCTCTTTGGATCCCATTTGCTTCTTAACAAAGGTTGTCAACTTCCCATTCTCAACTAGTGTGTGAATTTCCTTGCGCAAAACTATACAATCCTTTGTATCATGCCCAATATCGTTATGGTACTTACAAAATCTAGTACTCATTTCCTCTCTAGGTTTTGTGATAGGTGGAGGCTTCTGAAACTGAAAATAATTTCAAGCTCTTTCAAAATTTATCACAATGCTCTTTATCAACTCAACATAGTGCTCTGATCGAATCCATTGGTTTGACCTAGGATTTATTGAGCTACGTGAGGACTTTGTTGTGGATAACTTAGTGCATATGATTGTTGATAAACCAAAGCTGTTAATTCAGATGATCCTGATCGAAGAGGAAAATTATATGGAGCTCTGGGTTAGAGAGAAGCTTGCGACTGATAATCATATTATTCAAAGTGATCCCATGCTAAAATTGCTTTTTTGTGGAATCTAGACCAAACCGCCCATCTTCGACTCATGAACCTTAATATGTTCTTTCACCTGAGACAGTAAAGCTAAAAAGAATAAGTGTATTTCCCCTTGTTGTTAAATTAGCTAAATCTACGATGAGAAACCTTTATTGATGAGCAACACATACGACTTGTTCATCACAATCATCCAAACCAATTTTAGTAAGCACATAAGTAATCCTTTTAAATTTCCCATATTATTTTCCTACAATGAATTATAGTGTATTCGTTTGCTCAAATTTCCTTATTCCTTACAAGTTGCCTTCGGAAAGTAGTAAAGAATATTCTAAAGTTGGTTATAGTTCCCTACATAATTATGTTATACGACTTTAAAGTAGTTCTTTTTAAAGTGTGAGAAATCTTGACAAAACAGTTTAGCATCATCATCATTGAAATTTATCATGTAGTTCTTAAGCTATTCGATGTGATCATCCAGATCCCTTGTATATACTAACTCCCATTTATACCATCATTCGTAATCACATAAATTCCTTGCTCTAAAGGGTTTGTAAACTGATTAATAACCTTGTACTTGAAGTTTGGATTTTGAACATATTTGAGGTTCATTTTGTTTCTTATACTTAAGTTCCTTTCGTCTGTACTATCCCATCTCTTTGAATAGTGTTTGAAACTAGTTACCCTAATTTTCCTATTACCATAAACTATTTCTGGTGTGTTTGAGAATAACAATCAAAATTTAAAATAGGTGAATCATTACATCCCAATGAAGTATTTTCTTTTCACTCATCGATGAATAATAGTCATGATCCATTTGGAATTGAACTTCTCAAAAAATTTCTTTGCCTCTAAAAAATTCATATTTGGTCTCGTCAGTACATCCAACTAAATATCTACACTCATTCACCATTTGGACTTTGGATCTGACCCTTCATGGTCGAATAAACCGATTTTTCTTTTTAAACCAGTTGATCGTTTAACTTAACTATTTGTTCCAATAACCGATTTCTTCAATAACTGACTTTATCGCTCTTCTAATTGTGTTCAAGTGCGCGCTTCCACTCATCCAAGACTTTCTTCTATTACCCCTCTCTCTACATACACCATTGGATATACTTGCACTTCAGAATCCATATGTGAGTCTAATTCAAATGTATATTTTCACTAACCTTTTTGTTTCAAATATGATATTTAAGTACTAAGCGTACTTCCCGATGTGGTCGCTACTGATCGCTCCTAATATTATTGAGGGTGTAAAATCAATAATTGGTCTAAAAATATTCTTAGTATGATTAATAAGATTGTTAGAAATAGAAAATGTAAAACAACTAAACAGAGAGAAGTTGTGAAAAGTTAAAGTCAAAAGTAATGATTGTATATTATTTAAGTATATCTATTTGTAGGAGTGATGAGTTCCATGGAACATACATGTAATATTTCATTTGATACTACACCCTACTACTATACTAAGTACAAACATATTCATTATGTATCACACCTCAAGCCCTCCAAGTTTATATTTTACTAAGATTTTCCTATACATTAGTTATTCATCATTTTACCATTTTAGACTAATATTTAGGATGAAATTAATTCCACATTTATCAGACGTAAATTGTCAAACAAATGGAACAAATATAGATAGGTTTCTATCTATATTTATTTTAATAAATTTCCCTATTTATGTTTTAGTTGTTGATTTTTACACATTAACAACTATTTAGTAATACAATTATACATGAAAATTTGTCTTATTAATGCGGTGTGAGTTAAATTAAGTATATTTATGGTATAATTTGATGGGGGTCGTAAATGTTGTTAGGTGCGACCAAAGTCCCACATCCCACAACGATTAAACATGGAAATAAAGATCAGTATATAAGTTAAGAATACATCTCTATTAGTGTGAGACATTTTGGAAGGGGACCAAAAGCAAAGCCGTGCGAGGCAGTGGGTCTAAAACGGATAATATCACACTAGTATTGAGATCAAATTATTCTTACTTATATACAAAAGAGGAATATGCAGACCTCATATTCCCTACAAATGGTATGGAGCCATACTCAAGGTGAATAATCTGCCATACTCAAGGTGAATAATCACAATAGTGTTGAGATCAGACTATTCTTACTTATATACAAAAGAGGAATATGCTGACCTCATATTCCCTACAAATGGTATCATAGCACGAGGCCCAGATGAAACACGATGTGGTGGTTGTGATGTGGGTGGAATTCTCAGATACTGAACATCTTACCAGAAGCTAGGAGCCATACTCAAGGTGAATAATCTGCCATACTCAAGGTGAATAATCACAATAGTGTTGAGATCAGACTATTCTTACTTATATACAAAAGAGGAATATGCGGACCTCATATTCCCTACAAATGGTATCATAGCACGAGGCCCAGATGAAACACGATGTGGTGGGTGTGATGTTGTGAAATTCTCAGATACTGAACATCTTACCAGAATCCAGGAGCCAAACTCAAGGTGAACATACTCAAGGTAAATGATTTGCTGGATAGATGGAGCGCATGAAGGCTCATCAAGCAAGTGGATTTTGATCAAGGAGCGGCGCAGTGTCATCTGTAGATGAAGTGCATGATTCTGATCAAAGAACGGCGCAGTGTATCTATAGATAGAGTGTCTAATAGCTCATCAAACAGGTGGCTTGATCAAGTAACGACACAATGTTATTTTTATTATTTCATTTTTAAAAATGACATGCACTATTCTATAGAAAGATATTAACCTATAGAAGGGTGGTAGTGCATTTGGTTTTATAATTATTTATTGGTTTTAAAGTAAGCTGATTTTTTTTTATTTTCACTATTAGCCTATAGTACTTGACAAAATAAAAATCCTATAGTAAATTTAATTATATTTTTTTTTACCCGTAGTTTATGGATGAGACTTGGAATGGATTATACGTTTGCGATTAATAATTTTTTATGCTAATGGGTATATTTAGAATAGAGTAGGGAGTGCAACTAAACAAAATGTTTTTGCGGTTGAAAGTTTAAAATGAGACTTTGTCAAAGATGTTACAAATATTTATTGATTAAATTGTCGATAAAATTTTAGATTTTTAGATACAAAAATATTTCATCCAGATTTTTTTATTAAAAACTATATATAAATATATTAATTAATTTTAGAAGCGATTTAGTTGTAATATATATGTTCGGTGTTCACTTACGGATGTATTCGAAAAATACGATATAAAAAAAGATGAAAAAATAAAAAATCTTATAAAAAATAAAAAATTATCGATTAGTCAATAATATTAATTGTGTTTTCATACATATATATTTAATATCATGTTATATGGCATTGCTTTATCAGATTCCTTTATATAACTTTTTGTAATATCATGTTATATGGCATTGCTTTATCAGATTATTTTATATAAATTTTTGTCTCGGAAAAAATGAAAATAAGTTTTATTATCAACTTTTTATACATACATGGATTATTAAATTTTACCATACCTCCAGCAAGGCACATAAGTTATATATAGTAATATCTAAAGGTAGCGCGATTTGGTAATTGATATAATAGTATCTTTATATAGTAATACCTAAAGGCTGCTATCATTGATTTTCGAATCCTTACCATTTAAAGTTTTATTCCCTATTGGAAGTATACATTTTCATTAAATTATTTAAAAGGCAATTAAGTTGCTGCCATATAGACTAGGCAACTTATAAAAAGTTAAACACGTATATACTTTTAAAACCAACTCAGTGATCTTCTCATGGTTATCTATTACCAACTTAGCCATGGTTGTAAAAACACGCGGCATAGAAAAACATTTAGACCGGTCGCATTATCTGTGTATCGCGATTTTTAATGGGATTAATTTTTACCTCACCCCAAAGTTAATGCAATCAGGTATGATATTTCCGTACATGATGTCCGACTTATTTAATATTACGTTTGCTTAACATATTATTAACTGTAAGAGGAATCAGATTTCTAGGGTGGCGACCAAAGTCCCACATTCCACATCGGTTAAACATGGGAAGGATCAGTGATATATAAGTAAGAACATATCTCAACTAGTATGAGGTCTTTTAGTAGTGGATCAAATGCAAAGCCGTGAAAGCCTTCAGATGCCAAAGCGGACAATATCATACTAGTGTTGAGATCCTGTTGTCTAGGATTTATATACGGAGGCCTTGAGACCTTCAGATGCCAAAGCGGACAATATCATACTAGTGTTGAGATCGTGTTGTCTAGGATTTATATACGGATGTGGAATATGCGGACCGGGCCCCATATTCACAACACCCATATTTCCCAACACGTGGCACAGAGTCTCAACACTAGTAAGACCCCAACCACCATATATGATAGCTGATTAAACCAAATTTTTACAACCAATAGGTATTTTATTAAGCCGGAAACATATGGTTCTGTAGAAGAGCAATCAAACAAGATTGAATTTATCACCATTATCGCGCTATATGATAGTGGGAAATTAGGAAGAACTCATATGTTACAATACTGATGCGAGAGGTACGGTATTTACAAATCAAAAGCAAAGCCGAAAACTTTGAGAAAGCAAAAATGTACAATAAAAAAATGTAATTGTCTCTTTGAATAAGAAGGGAATGCGGTTACTAGTACAATAAAAATCGGATTAAGATACACTAGTTCGCAATTTTTATTTCTGTGGGTCGCGTCCTAGGGAGATATATAGTGGGTTAAAGCATAATAATCGGAAGAATCTTATAAACATGTGTGCAATCTAAAATTATCACCAAAACACCGGGATGTTGAGCGTGATGGACAAACTCAAATGCAATATTTGTTACAAAATGTGCATCCTATAAGTATTGAATTTTTGTGGTTAGGGAACGAATCACAAAATGATCACCGATTTCTTTTTCGCGCATCCTCCAAGTATTGGTTTGTTGCGTATATTCCCGAATGTGCTTCTTATGGATTCCACGTACAAAATGATAAGGTATAAAATGTCATTTCTCGAGATTGTTGGAGTAACTTCGACTTTAATTACATATACCATTTTATATGTGTTAATGAGTGGGGAGAAGATACAAAACTATACGTAGACTTTGAGTATTCTTCGTGGTTTGAAGATGGATAGTATGTGTCTATATTTAGCGTTATTGTTAGCAATCAAGAGTTAGCTCTCATGCGAGCTATCAAGGAAATATTTTCGGGCACAAGTAACTTGCTATGCAAGTTTCATATAAGCAAAAACATTCAAGGGACGGTCTGAAAATTGAAGCCCGATAAGGGTTTGAAGCACTTTATCGAGTTTTACAGTTTTATTGCCGATGCGAACAAGGTTGAAGCTTATGACAGAAATCTAGCTACATTGCACGAAAATATGGTGACAAGTTTACGTGGACAAATCGACTAAACGAAACTCCAGTTCGTTGGAATACCCCAATGAACAAACTGCGAATGCTAGCACGCCCACGAACATGTTAGGTAGCACACTCATGAACATGTTATGGGGAACGGATGCCTTAGAAATACCTTCGTTTGTAGTACCCAAACCTCGACTCGCAAAAAAAAAACGTTGTCCGACCCAATAAAATTAATAAGGAAAGAAATTTAAATTTATACGTCGAGTGTATCCTGATGTTTCTACATCCTTATATCACTAACTCGGTCGATGTTATCCCAGACACACATTGCAGATATTGGTCCACATCGTATTCGATATACGGTTCCGAGGATAATTGGCAAAATGTTAGATGCAATTTTTTGAAGGAATTGAATGAACATCGTGCTTCGAGGTTGGAGGTTTACGATCCGTTTGATATTTTGGAAAATATGGTACGTAGGTTGGATTACTTATCACCCCATCATTCTAGCCGTTATTGGATGACATTTCCCGACATTGGATTAATCATTGCAATAATATCACGTCTCTCAAACATGGTATTTAGCTTATCTACTAATTTCATGAGAGTCTACTTGTAAGTTCGTCAGTAATTATAAAGATCGGAATTACCTTCGTACATGGTATCCACTCTATTAATATAAGTATATCACTTTTATTATATTAAGATTTTATTATTTATGTGGTTTTTATATTCTGTCTAATGCATTGACATTTATTTTTTGCAGATTATGACTCATCATGTCGACCGTTGCTTCCATTATACTCTACATGGGGTATCTATGTCATCGATGAAGTGAGTCAATGAACGCATCCTTACTATGGTAGATTCAATAAAGTCACCCAAATTATGTTGGCTAGAAAAGTGAATCTTAATGAAGAGCCATTCTTTACCGACCTCATGAAAGATGAAAATTGATCTCATATCACTTTACTTTTTCAAACTTATTTGTTATGACTATAACTTATGTCACAACTTGATTATGTAATATCTAAAATTATATGTACTCTTTATTTTAGTTTTCATTTGTCTTCACGCGTACTCCTTATTTTAGTTTGCATTTATATTCCCGCCTATTTATGTTTCCCGCAAATTAATTATATTTCCCGCCAATGTAGATTTCCCACTAAATAAATAATTCCATCAATGTAAGATTTTATTCATAAGTTACCATGACCTAGTAGTTAATGCACCAAATATTCTTGAGTATAGAAAAACAAAAGAGTTATTAGGTATGGAGTGAACTGTTGACGACGACAATCACTTGCTTCAAGCCGTAAAGTTTATTCAAACAAAAGAGTTTTGGAGACCACCGATATTTTTTTAGATGAACTATTATGTACGATCTACAATAAATAAAGACGATTAGAGCTCTATATCCAACTCAGCATAGTCAAAATTGGGTACAATCTTGTAATATCTGAACCAATGTATCGTGTGTTCGACATATCTTACGAAATAAGGGAAGAGGCATTTGACGTGTGGAAGTTGAAAGTTACCGATTTCCTTACAAGATATATACTAGAATATTTAGAGGAGAGCATTGTTAAGAAAGTCGATACGGTTGTGAACTGCTCACCTGTTGATTTCAAACTAGGATATGATTTCGACTAATAAGTTTTATTGTATTGTTAATGTAAATCTCAATTTGTTTTGAGGTTTATTATTATATTATGTCTGCAAATGTAACGTTATCAGCATTAATGATGAATCAAATTTTGTTTTATTAAAATTATATTATTTCACATCAAATATGCAAAATTATGGAGTAGTGTCACACCACGTATGTGACTGTAGGCATACGATTTGGTAGTGAAAAAAAAACAGGAGTGATGTTTTCGCATACCATGCGCGAAAACTTTTCCTTTGAGTCACATGTGCGACAGTAGTGTTGTTTTTTGGATTTGAAAAAACAACATAATGGCTATTTTTGCACGCCTAGTACGATGCATTTGCATGGGGACTATGTAAAATAATATTATTAGCATTACCATAACTTTTCTTGTGTGTTTCTATCTTAATTTGTTGATTTGTTGTTGTGTTGTTTTGTTCTACTATAATGTTGAACTACAAATCACAAGATAAAATATTAACTTCCGAATAAAATAATTATTCAAACATTCAAAGTCATAACATTAACTAACTTTCAAATTTTAAATTTAAGATCAAAGTTCATAAAATCATAAGTCATAAACACGTCAAGTAATACATCACGATACAAGTCATTAAAATCAAATGACAAAGACGAAATAAGTAATATAAACATTCAAGTCAATGAAACTAATCAAAGACATCTAAATCTTTCGCTTATACTAAAACCTCATCCATAGCATCAACATACTCATCGAGCTTTATCGTGGCTAAACATGGTCGATACACGACTATCTGATCATATCCCTCGGGGTACTCGAGGATATCCACCAATATACGTATCAGCGCCTACCGTACCCGGGTTGGATATTGTATACCATACGTTAGGCCTCACACAAACAAAGTACATCGGTTTTGTATTATATTGCCCATCTTCGTATAACGCACCTAAAATGGTGAATAGATGGTGCTGTCAATTCTCCCAAGCAAAATGATCCCACGTGAGCTTTTGGCTAGGTTTTTTACCTACTTTTCTGGAAGCGGTAGGACGTATGTTACTCGGTAGCGTTTGAATGTGGCCTATCTGACAAGTGACACAATTAGCATATTAAGGCATGATTATGTCAAATGATTTAAGGGTATGCTCGATTGAACTTACGGTTGAAACGGCTGCAGACCCCGTATAGAACCGTATGGAAGAAAATCACTTGAAAGACATTATATAGTTAACATATATAGAAGTTAATGAAAGTTAGTATAGTTTAATAAAATATAATGAAACTTAGTATAGTTTGATAAAATATAATGAAACTTACATCAAGTACGATGCACATCGATACGGTGTGTTTTAACTTCACGCGAACAACCTGAGAATAAATCACTTATTTGTAGAGCGTAGCAACACATATGTGGTGAGGGTAAAGAAAACAAGATGTACAAGAGAGCAATGAAAGGCCGAAAGTGATTAAAAAAATCCATGTTTCTAAGAGCCCAATAAACCTGCATATACTACATGTGTCGTTCCAAAACCAACTGACCCCAATTATACCTAGTTAATACTGATTTACAAATTGTAGGCAATCAAGCGAAATACTATTTCCAATTTTATTAGCGCCTATAATGGCTCATAAAACGTATAGTATATACGCTCAGGTCGCATGGGGATCGATGGCCCTAATATCATCGTATCGCACTGATAAAAATGCCATACACAACCAATACAAAGTTACTTATTTTTTGTAGTAGTATACATGAAAAACATATAATCTTGAGCGAGGGAAAAAAGAATTGATGGAGCTATTTTCCGGTGGACCAAGAAAAAAATGATGAAAACTATAAGGAAATAAAATCTTCAATTTAGAGCTCTCAGTTTGCGACGAATATCATAAAAGTGATTAGAGAAGAATGTGTCATACTCTGATCAATGTTCTTAATTCTTTAACTTGTGTGAAATTTTTATTATGCATATGATACATATTATTTTAATGTTTTATTATAAATTATTACACTGCAGTCAAGTATACAATAATCTATATCAATAGCTGCTAACAATTTTTCATCGACATTGAAACACTTCAACTACCAGAATTCAGAGTGCAACCTTACTAGCACAATCTATTTGACTATTGATGTTCTGAAGTAAGATTATAGCTCTTTTGTAGGAAAGTTATCTCATGTTTAGGTACGAAAATCAGCCAAACAATTGATATGCTCATGAATCATCAAATACATGCAGGCCCCCGCATATATCATCACAATATTTAACAAAAAGAATTTGGTTTTTAGTGTCAACTCCAGCTTTGGATTTAACAAAAAGAACTAGGTTTCCAATGTCAACTCCAGCTTTGGATTTTCAATCATAATATGAAGGATCATGAAAACAAGGCTCGATGGACATTGCATGACCACAAGACTGATTAGTATTGATGAGTTCGGATTTTCTTGCCACTCACTCTAGTAAACGGACAGGGGAATTTCGGACAAAAGCCACCTACTGAACCATCCGAACAGGACTAAAGTATTAAAAACTAATCACTTTATGACTAAGCTAATTACCATCCTGCTTAATAAACCGATGAGTCTTTGAATTCGACTCGGTTTCATGAGTTTGACCCGAAAACCCATGAGGCCCATAATTAAGGGTATAAATACCCAACCACTTTCTTTAAATGAAGGTAATGAACATTTAATACAACCAGGTAGCTCAAATCTCTCACTACCAACCACTTCAACATTAAATACCCTTGAAACATCACAAAATACCTGACCAAACTACCCCTAGATTAAAATAATCCACACCAAATTGGCGACCACAGTGGGAGAAGAAGGTGCCTGAATCAAGCATTCGAACCATAAAAAAAATTCAGTTCGGGTGAATCCGGACGAGCAGGAAGTGCCACCAGCTTTAGCAGAAGTGGTGGGAGAAAATGATGAATATACTATTGAGGAGCGAGATAGATTAAAAGTTGAAATAGAAGCATTGAGGGCTGCCAAAAGGGCAGAATTGGGTGTGAAAGAAAAGTCAAAAGTGTCAGCAGATCACCATACTAACAATCCAAGGGAGCATGAGCTCTCAAAAACTCATGTAAGCACTAAAAAGACTCATGCTAGTTCAAAGAAGTCTCACCGGTCTAAACCAGTGGAGATCTCAGATTCAGACTCAGAATCTTCCAGCAGCTCCTCTAGTGAAGATAGAATCGAGGAATCCCTGTCATCCAGCAGTGATGAAGGTCGTTCTAAGAAGAAACAAAAGTTGGTTCAAAAATACTCAAGAAAAAGGGACAGACATGTAAGGTTGAAAAGGCATTTGGGTAAAGGATCGTCTCATAGCGACAACCATGGCCGGAGACATGTAGACCGCTTGTTAATGGATCCTTTTGTCTTTCATGATGAACCAGGTATCTTTGCAACTCAACGAAGATACTGTATTTAGTCGTTGCCGAAATTGGAGACAATCTCCATTATCTTCGAAAATACTGTTCGGAAACCTTCCTAAGAGGTTTGACAACATCAAGATGGAGAAGTATGATGGTAGTAAAGATCCAGATAATCATCTGGAGCAATTCAAAAAATTTATGATGAACTTTGATGATGATGATAAGCTACGTTGTCGAGCATTCTCCCAGTCTTTTACGGGGAGTGCTCTGAAGTGGTACAATAGTTTACCACAAGGCTGCATCAGAAATTTCGGCACTTTTTTGGTGGCCTTCCGGAGACAGTTCGTTGGAAGTAAAGAGGTGATGGGAAATGGAGACACTATTATCCATTGTGCCCAAGAACCGAATGAATCTTTAAAGGATTAGATAAGTCGCTTTGTGAACATCAAAAATGGATTAGCCGATTGCTAAGTGGCAATAGCTTCTCTGAGGCAGGGTTTGAACTCTGACAATTTGGCTGATTCAGTAACCAAGAAAAAGGCCATGACATAGGGAGGTTTACTGAATCAAGTCGGTAAACAAATTAATGTAGATGAAACAAAGAAAACCAGAGTGCACCGGCAAGTGAGATCTGCCCCAGCTGCCCCAAATCAGAACCAGAATCAGTCCGGGTATAAGGCAAAGTAAGTCGGACAGGGTCAAAATAGGGCCAAGGCTCAATCCCACTTGGCGGCGCCAGCTCAAAGCCAGCAATCTAGAAATAAGCGAGGACCTTGGGTTCAACCGGATTGGTTTGCTGAGTTGAAAGAAAACATAGCCACCATTTATGATAAAACGAAAGACGAAGTCCATTTCAGAAAGCCGGCTGTATTACAATCACCAAGGGAAAGTCGAAATAACAGTTTCTGTCAGTATCATGGTGATACTGGCCATACCACTGAAGATTGTATCGCGTTGAAACAAGAAGTACATAATTTGATTGAGAGAGGTAAGTTGGGGGCCTATGTTAAAAGAAAAGGTGGAAATAGGCCTCATAATGCTCCTCGAACTGGCCCGAACAATACAGGGACATCGGATCCGGATGGGGCTATGGTAATAATTGAGAGATTTAATGTAGAATTTGAATACTTGGATCCCGACCCAACCCGAAACAAGGTGGGTGTTATCACGGAGCGTTGCAAGACGGTTTCCGGACTCATCAACTTTTTTGAGTCACTTATAATATTTGGGGGAGACACCATGACTGCACCAACTACTTCTTCGAGAAAGAGGCATGTTCATACTCTAGCTACCCAACTGGAGGGAGGCACGACTTCCTATCAATCACAAATCCAATTTCCCATTATTGTTTTCGATGAGGATGACTTGAGGGACATAGCTGGTCCCCATGAAGATGCTGTGAAATAGGAGAATCTATTGGGGGCAATGACATAAGGCGAATTTTGGTGGACACCGGTAGTTCAACCAATATCCTCTTTTTAACTTCCTACAAACAAATGAAGAACCCAGAAGTAATTCAGCGTTCGAACAGGTCAATTGTGGGTTTCACTGGAAGCTCGGCAAATGTGATCGGGGAGTTTGAGGAGGAGGTTTTGTTAGGCAAAGGCCCTTTTAAGAAAATGGTCAGGATACTTTTTATCGTGGTGGATTGTCCCACTTGTTACAATGCCATTTTGGGGAGGTCTTGGCTCTCTAGGATTCATGTTGTGGCGTCAACAGTCCACCAATGTTTGAAATACGCCATACAAGGACAAGTGGGAGTTGTCCGAAGTAGTCAGAAGGTGGCAAGGGAGTGTTATGCAACAGCACTGGTCCCTCGAACTTTAAGGGCAGTTTGGATTAGTGAGGATTAGCAGTTTAAGGGGCCCTCTAGGGGAGAGGGTGAAATTGATGACCCCAGAGAGACCCCTGGCGTTTTAATACCTATTAAAGAAGTTGAAACTCACTCTCTAAAGGAAGGAAAAAGTGTCAAGATCGGGTCCAAGATGACATCAGAATTAAAGGAAAAAATGTTAGCTTTTTTGAAAGACCATCAGCATGTTTTTGCTTGGTGCAATGCTGATGTAACCGGAGTGCCAGTAGACATTATATCACACCAGCTGTCCCTCCGAAGGGATATATCACCTATTGTACAAAAGAGGAGAGCTTTTTCTAAAGAGAAAACTGATGTCATAGTTCAAGAAGTTGACCGACTTACTCAAATGGGGCACCTAAAAGAATCTCAATACCCTTTATGGACAGCCAATCCGGTGTTGGTAAAGAAGAAAAATGGAAAGTGGCGTATGTGCATCAATTATACAGATCTTAACAGAGTTTGCCCGAAGGATCTATATCCAGTTCCCCGAATCGATCAGTTGGTGGACTCCAAATCTGGGAACAAGCTGCTGTCCTTTATGGATGCCTTCTCCGGGTACAATCAGATTCAAGTAGATCCAAAGGATCAAGAACATACTACATTTGTTACTGATATGGGCCTCCATTGTTACAAGGTAATGCCGTTTGGATTAAAGAATGTTGGGGCTACTTATCAGAGGTTAGTAAACAAGGCTTTTGCTAATCAGATTGGAAGAAATATGGAAGTTTATATCGACGACATGATGGTAAAGAATGTGAACGAAGAGCTAAACTTGGCAGATCTCCAAGAAACTTTTGCCAATCTAATGAAAGTAAATTTAAAGTTGAACCCAGAGAAGTGTGTTTTCGGAGTACAGTCCGAGAAATTCTTGGGGTTTGTTATAAGTGAGAAAGGGATACAGCCTGATCCAGACCAGCTTAATGCTCTGCTACAAATGGATCCTCCTCGGAATATTAAAGAAGTACAAAGATTGACAGGGAGGCTGGCTGCTTTAAACCGTTTTATCTCAAGGTCTTCTGAAAGGTGTGCCTATTTTTTTTCAAACTTTGAAAGGTGCGAAAGAGTTTAATTGGTCTCCTTGTTGTGACTAGGCGTTCGATGAAATTAAGAATCAGTTATCCTCCCCTAAAACTTTGTTTAAACCTGTTGATGGAGAGACACTCTACGTATACCTCGCAGTTTCTGAGTGTGCTTTAAGTGCAGTGCTAGTAAGAGAGGTGGACAATTATCCTCGACCAGTATACTATATCAGCAAAAGCTTGATAGATGCAGACAAAAGATACTTTAAACTTGAAAAACTAGCACCGGCCTTAGTAATTGCTGCTAGGAAAATAAGGCCCTACTTTCAGTCTCATTCGATCATCGTCCGGACGTCTTTTCCCTTGAAAAACGTTCTTAAAAAAGTAGACATTTTGAGCAGAATGACCAAGTGGTCAGTGGAGCTGGGAGACTATGATATTGACTTCGCCCCTCGAACGGCAGTCAAAGCTCAAACTGTGGCTGACTTCTTGGTTGAATTCCATTCAGACAAAGGCACTAAACAAGCAATCAATGAAAAAGATAAAAAAGTGTGGGTTGTCCGTACTGATGGTGGATCAAGTACCATGGGTTGTGGGGCTGGGATATGTTTAACCTCTCTGTAAAACAACAAGATGTACCAGACTATATGTTTTTCTTCCAGGGCTTCCAATAATGAGTCCGAATATGAAGCTGCTATAGTTGGCTTGAAATTAGCTCTTATTTGTGGAGCCAAAAGGGTGAGGTTAATGAGCGATTCTCAGCTTCTTATCCATCATGCACAGGGTCAGTCCGAAGCCAAGAAGGAGCAACTGGTTAAATACTTATTTGTTCTCCAAGAAGTGGCACTTAAATTCAAAAACATAACCTAATAGCACACACCCCGAACAGAAAATACGCTAGCCGACTCTTTGGCAACCATAGCCTATACTGAGTCCTACCCTTGGATTCATGTGCTAGAGTGCCCATCCATTCGAATCAATCTGGATAAGGAAGAAGAAAGTTTGAATATACAAGTAAAACGACCCCAAGATTGGAGATTTCCTCTTCTCCAATATCTCTCAGATGTCATATTGCCTCCGGAAAAAGCAGTAGCAAGAAATCTGAAATTCAAGGCTCATGGTTTTGTCATCTTAAGAGATGTTCTTTACAAAAACTCCTTTAGCAGGCCTCTTTTACGATGTTTGGGGTTAGAAGAGTCCCAAATGGTGCTCTCCGAATTGCATGCTGGCGAAGGATTAGCACACTGTGGTTTCAGGGCTCTAACCAGAAGGGTCTTGCTAGCTGGATACTATTGACACACCATAATGCAAGATGTCAAGGAGTTGGTAAGAAAATGTGATCCATGCCAAAGGTACAGTAATGAAATTCATACCCCAGCTATCCCATTAGAGTCAATTTCAGAGCCGATACGTTTTACTCGTTGGGGACTAGATTTGGTGGGACCTCTCCCCATGGCATCTGGAGGATGCAAGACTATAATAGTTGCTATCGACTACTTCTTAAAGTGGATTGAAGCAGCCCCATTGGCAGGAACTACTTCGAAAGCTGTGATAAAATTCATCTTATCTAATATTTGCTGCAGATTTGGGATCCCACAAAAGATAACCACACACAATGGCCCACAGTTCGATAACAAGGATGTGGAGCATTTCTGCACTTCTAGAAGAAGTTTCTCCTCTTCTTTTCATCCACAAGAAAATAGTCAAGTTGAAGTGGCTAACAGAACCATCCTGTCCGGTCTTAAAAAGAATCTGGAAGGGGCTGCTGGAAAGTGGCCAAGCTATCTACAAGAAGTCCTATGGGCTTACCGGACTACTCATGGGGCTGCAACACAAGAATCCTCGTTTGCCTTGGTATATGGTATGGATGCAATAGCTCCCATAGAGGCTACACTCCCTTCATTTCGAGTCCACCATTTTTCCGAACAAGCTAATGAAGAGGCAATCAGAAGCCAGCTTGACTTGTTGGAAGAAGGAAGAGTCAAAGCTCACCTTAGAGCCACACACTATCAGGGTTTGATGAGAGGTAGATTTGCTTCCAGAGTCAAAAGGAGGGATTTTCATTCAGGTGATAATGTGCTAAGAAAGGTCTTCCTACACACCAAAGAGCAGCAATTCGGCAAGCTAGCTTCGACATGGGAAGGACCCTATGTGGTCACTGAAAAGCTTAAACCTGGAACGTACAGGCTCAAAGATAAAGATGGAAGAATTTTGAATCACCCCTGGAATATCGAACATCTTCGGTTGTATTTTGAATAGACTATGTAAATATTTACTTGTTTAAAGTCCATGTAAATATTTGGGGGCATACTCTTTCCTACCCTGGTGGCGCGGGGAGGTTTTGATGAGGTGTCCGGGTTTTTAAATAAAATTTGATGCCTTCTTGAAAAATTCGAAGTGGTTTGACTAGCAGTTCGATTTAATTCGATTGGGTGATGACTATTTAAACATGTGTCATCGGAGAATTTGAACACTTTCACTTTAAAAATTTATGAAATAATTAAAGGCCATTTAAACATAAGCCATCAAAATTAAAATTGCCCGGTAGATACCGGAGAGTGATATTAAATATCAAATGCCTTGGCCATCCAAGGACTTTGAAAAGAGAAGGTTTGTCCAGACAGGTCCCGGACACGATTACCAAAATGCCTTGGCCATCCATGGACTTTAGTTCAAACACAAAATTAAAAGATAGTTGGCATTTTGAGGACTTCAGTTCTTAGATGTTCCAGCTTCACTCGGTTTTTTCTTGGGATCGGTGGGTTCCTCATCTGGACTCTCTCCGGTCTTTTCATCTTCATCAGTAGTTTCATCCCAACCACTGGAATAACTGTGCTTATCACCATCGGCCATAGTATGGTGAGGAAGGTCTTCGTATTTTACGAATCGCCATAAGTCCCCGAGTGTCCTCTTCGGAAATTTCTGATGAAAGAGTAGGACCATGTCAGACTTGACCTCAGCATATCTTTGTTCTTGGGAGTCTATCACATCGTTGGTATACACATCAATCCTAGCTTGAATTGTCTTTTCCTTCTCCTTTAGCAAGTCACCTTTCTCTTTCTTAGCCCAGGACACAGCATCTTCAAGCGATATTTTGTCATTTGTCAGGGTCTGAATGACGTTGTCTTTGGCCTTCACCTCCTCTTTCGAAGTAGAAAGATTTTTCTCCAAGTCAGAATTCTTGGATTGAAGTTCTGTGACCACCCCCTCCGAAGTGGCCAGTTTGGTGGCCAAGTCCTCCATCCCCTTTGTCAACTCCTCATTTTATTTCTTTAGTGCCTCGAGACTCTGCTTGATTGAAAGAAGGTCGTTGGACAAACTCTCCTTGTCAGAATTGAGTGAGTTGATGATGGCTGACTGGTTTCGCACTTGCTTCTCCAAGTTGAGCACTGGCTGAATGTTGCTTACAAGGAATTAGTCACTACATCCCTATCCCCTGAAACAGAAAAAGAGTTCCCGTTGAAGGTAACCATGTTCGAGGAGCTTGGGCGAAGGTCAGGGCCAGCGAAATCATCCTTCTCAAGGTCATTAAAGTAAAGACCAATCCCTTGAAGCCCACTGATGTCAACTCCATTGATGTTGATGTCCACTCTGGCGCCCTCTCTGGTGTGAAAAGACTCCGGAGCCCGGAGAGCAACTTGATCTTCCTTGGAGGTCTTTTTCTTCTTGGCCTCCCTATCTCCACCTTCTGCTCCCCGTTTTTCGTCTTTCTTGGGAGCCTTTGGGGGATTTGGAGATCCAACCACCTCTTTGGTACTCTCGTTTTCTACCCCCTGTAGCAAAGCAACATCAATCCTTCCTTGTTCCTGCTCCTTCGCGTTTGTAGGGACAATATCCTCAGCATCGCTTGGGTTGACCTCAGCCATATCTTGCTTAGCCTTGCCTTTCTAGCCCTTCATTTTGCTTGGGGCTTTAGCTCTTCCCGGCAAGGCTAGCTTTCCATCCTTTCCATCTATCTTATGGAGAATCACCCCCGGAGGAGGTGGAGTGGTTAATTACTCCCAAGACAAGTCTCTCCGGCCGGTCGTATTCCAGAGATGGGATCTCACTAAGTTGCCTCCGGTAAAACAATTATGGAAGCGATTTTCCCATTTCTTAGCAGCCCAAGCATTTAGCTTGGCACAAGTGGTCTGCCCCTCCTCTAAGTAGTCATTGAACTCCTTCGGCAGCACTACCAAAAAACGAAAGAAGAGAAGTTAAATAAACAAACTTATTATAAGGAAAAATAGAAAGATGTAAGGAAATGTTTACCTGTACTCCTCCATCTGCTGGTAAGCATGCTTGGGTTATCATCAACCTTAATCTTCTTCCCGTTCTCCCAAGCACCGCTGATGAACAAAAATTGAGTCTTGCAGTTCTTCTCCGACTCAAGCAAGTCATCCACTACTTTGTAATTGTCACCCATATTGTAATGGTAGAAGGGGATGCCATAGTTTCTGCAAAGGCTGGCCACAGCAGCAAATTGCTCCATCGGAAGAGGAATTCCGGAGAGCCTGGAGGCCATGATACAGGCCATAAGGGTGAACCACGCGTTGGGGCTCAGTTGACTTGGGCAGAGCTTTATCAGATGAAAATACCTGACAATCTCTGGATCTAAGGGAAACCTAAGCCCCCAGTTAAATAACTCCGTGTAGAAAACTATCTCACTGAGTTTGCAATCTATTAGCGTCTTTGGATCGACTGATATCCTCACTTTGACATTCTATGGGATCCCCCACTTCGTCCGCATCCGGTCTAGTTCAGTTGTATGAATAAAAAGCGTAATTGATCTTCTGCATGGCTAGCAGGTACTTTACACTTACTTTGTGGAAACAAAGTCCCACTTTTCTTACAAGGCACTCCGGCAGGTCCGGGTGCTTTAAACACAATTTCTTTTTTCCTTTACTCTTCAGGACAATGACAGTCTCACTCGTTCGCCAGGAGACATCGGTCTCAAAAGGGGCTTCTTCAATAATATCCTCCATCACATCTTCCATTTACCATGGAAGGGTTATCAACAGTTTTTGGGAGGGGAGTGCTCGTAGTTGGCTCAGTAAGCCCTCCGGATGGCTGAACATTGCTTTCCTCTTGTGGTCTGGAGTCCGGCTCGGACTCAGATCCGGAGGGTTCATTTCGGAGACTTGAACCAATGGCCTACGGACCGGACAGTTTGTCTTTAAGAGCTTTGATGGGTGCTTCTGACCCTGTAAATTTATCTTTATCCCCAGACTTAGAGGGCGTAGATTTTGGAGATTTAGATGGCGGAGCAGCAGCCTGGCCTTTTACCAAACGACCTCTTCGACGATTTATTAGCTTTTTTGGGGAAACGTCAGCATCCGATCCCATGGCTATGAATGTAGAAAGCCTCCTAGCACTTGTAACTACTTGCTCTTGTTCAACAATAGGCTACGACTCCTGAACCGATGAGCCTGAGATGATCGGTGAAAGACAAGGTTGAAATAACTTTCTAGGTTTGGAGCTTCTAGCAGAAGACGAACCTCGATCAGGCTCTGAGGTTGTTGTTTCAGGTTTGTCAATAGGAGAGACTGGGAGGCATGCTGCAATACACTTTTCTCGTTCAACCCTTTGTGCTTTCTCTAACTCCGACAGATTCAGCCACCCACCTTTTACTAAAGCGTTTCTTGCCGTAAATATAAACTTACACTAAATTGCGTTTTTGGAGAAGAGAGCTTAAAGCTCTGAAGGTGAGAAGTAAAAAGATGTTGAAGATGGTAAAACAGTGAAAAGAGATTTAATTTATGCTAAAGAGACAAAAGATGCCTTGAAACCTAGGAGAATTCAAAAAGATAAAGTAATGATTAAAGATGACGCTGACATCACCTGCATTAATTGGAGGGGTTACTTTTTGAGGTTAATGGGAGCGCTATTCTAGGAGAAAAACGGCTGGTGAGGCAAATCAGGAAGGGACACGTGTCCCACGATCTTTGGCAAAACCGTTGAGCTTCTGAGAGATTTGCAAGTCCGGATAAATCCGTTATACAATTCGAAATCTGTCCGGACATTGTTACAGGTGTTCATGAGCGATTTTTTAGGTCTTGTCAAAGGCCTTCGAACATAACCTAAAAAAGGGGCTACTCATGAGTCCAGATTTTCTTGCCACTCACTGTAGAAACCGGATAGGAGAATTTCGGATAAAAACCACCCACTGAACCATCCGAACATGACTAAATTATTAAAAACTAATCACTTTATGACTAAGCTAATTACCAGCCTGCTTAATAAACTGATGGGTCTTTGAATTCGACCCGGTTTCATGAGTTTGACCCGAAAACTCGTGAGGCCCATAATTAAGGGGATAAATACCCAACCACTTTCATTAAATGAAGGTAATGAACATTTAATACAACCATGCAGCTCAAATCTCTCACTACCAACCACTTAAACATTAAATACCCTTGAAACATCACAAAATACCTGACCAAACTACCCCTAGATTAAAATAATCCACAACAAGTATTAGTCTCATTCTCCATCTTGTAAAGGATCACGACTTTGTTCTCTAAAAGGATATAGAGCTTGAAGCTCGGGTTCCATTATTAAAACAACTTATACAACCATATAGATAATCGAGTTACTTGTAGAAAATATTTACCTACTCAGCCTCCAAACCGATTCTATCGAACAGATGATTGCGTGAGTAGAATGAATTTTGATTTTTTTAAACAACAGAAATTGCCAAAATAAATCGCCAGGTTCTCTAGATGCAATACACAAAGCTTCGACTTTACTTCGATTCGAGTTTGAGATAAAAAGAAAAATTGAGACAAACCATAGGTTGAGAGGCAGCCTAAAATTGAATGAGTACATGTTATACTTCAATTGCTCGTTAAAATTACCGCTTTGGATGGGATTGGATCCTTGCAAGTGATGTAAGACATGTTTTTAAACTAAGTGACCCTTTTTAGCTATTAACAATTACATTTTATTTTATTTTATTAATGCATTATCTAACCTAAAAGTTGAAGATTTCTGCATAAATCACATATTATAAATAATTTTCGTAGATATGTATTGTATATACAACTCCAATGGTACCATAAAGTAATATGGTGACTATTAATTATTTTAAAATAAATTACTTAAGTTATTATTGTAACTATTAAAAATAACCGACATTAATAAACTATAAAATAGTTTATAATCTATTTTTTATGGTTTTTTCTAAATCGATCAACTATTTTTCGAATTGCTCAACCTCCACACTTGCTCTATCGGACAGCGGATTGCGTGAGTAGTATAAATTTTAAATTATTTAAACAACAAAACTCGCCAAAATAAATCGTAAGGTTCTCTTGATGCAATACTTAAAGTTTCCAATATACTTCAATTAGACTTTGACATGAAAAGAGATATTGAGACAAGCCAAAGGTTTCGTAATATTAACCGAATGGAGAAAGCAACCTAAAATTGAAGGGTACGTTACGCTTCAACTTTGAATGGTTCTGATATAAGACATGTTTTTATGCTAAGCAAAACTTTCTAGCTATAAACAATAGATTTCATTTTATCATTATCTGACCTAAAAGTTGAAGGTTTATGCATAAATCAAAATATTATAAATAATTTTTGTAAATACGTATTAAATATACAACTTCAATGGTACGATAAAATAATATGGTGACTATAAATTCTTTTAAAATTAATTATTCTAGTTATTATTATTTCTATTAAAAATGAGTGACATTAATAAATTATAAAATAGGTTATAACCTATTTTTTTAGGGTTTTTTTCTAAATCGATCAACCATTTTCAAATTGTTCAACTTCCAAACTGATTCTATCGGAGAATTGCGTGAGTAAAATGAATTTTGAATTTTTAAACAATAATAGTCGCCAAAAGAAATTTGTAGGTTCTCTAAATGCAATACTCAATGCTTCAAATTTACTTCAATTCGACTTTGAGATAAAAAGAAACATGGAGACAAACAAAGATCTTGAAATTTTAATAGAATGGAGAATGCTTCCTAAATTGAATGAGTACATGTTATGCTTTAATTGCTCGTTTAAAATTATCGTTTTGGAGACAAACAGAGATCTTGAAATTTTAATAGAATGGAGAATGCTTCCTAAATTGAATGAGTACATGTTATGCTTTAATAGCTCGTTTAAAATTATCGTTTTGGATGATTCTGGATCATAACAAGTGATGTGTGACATGATTTTAGGCTAAACGACACTTTCAAGCTATAAACAGTTACGTTTTATTTTATTAATGCATTATCTAACCTAAAAGTTAAAGGTTTATGCATAAATCAAAATATTTATAAATAATGTTCGTAAATATGTATTGAATATACAACTTCAATGGCACGATAAAATAATATGGTGACTATTAATTCTTTTAATATTAATTATTTCAGTTATTATTATTTCTATTAAAATGAGTGACATTAATAGATTATAAAATAGGTTATAACTTATTTTTTGATTTTTTTAAATAGATCAACTATTTTGTAAATTTTTCAATCAATATTTTTCTACAAAGTTGAGTATGTTTTTAAACATGGATTTATGGTAGTATAACGGAATAGTCTTTCATGACGGTAGAATATAAATAATCAATATCAATAGTCCTATCATTTCTTGCAGTATAACATGAATAATCCTGTAATATTTTCATGGCGGTATAGCACGAATAGTCATGTTCTTTCTAACCGTTTAAAAGTTATTCTTGAAAGTATAAAACGATTATTTTTTGTTATATTTTCAAGACGGTAAAATACAGATACTCTTGTTAATTATGACATTATAACATGAATAGTCTTGTTATTCATCGCAGATTAATGGAATAGTCATGTTATTTTTGAAGATATAACATGAATAGTCTTGTAATATTATGTTAACCAACCATCATCAAACTGAACAATAATTATTAGAATTACTTACTGACATCTTTATTATTCAATATAACAGAAATAATCATCTTATTCATGGAAATATAACAAAAATAAATTCATTAATATAACATGATAATCATATTTTACAGTCATGAATAACAACAAGTATAATTAATTAATATCTTAAAATATTTTATTATCAATTTAAGCATTGTAATAAAAAAAATATATAATCCAATATCTCAAAATCTTCTGCTATGTATTTAAACATTATAATTCAAAAATACAATTTGATTTTTCTCTATGATAGACTATGTGTCTCTCTTTAATAATACAAAAGTTCACTCTTTAGCTTTAAAGAACTACTGTTGGTGTTTGGGAAGTCTAACATTAAGAAAACCATTTGTTATATTTTCACTTGAACTTTTAGAAAATTCTAGACGGGGTTGTATTTTGAAAGTTACAAGCAACAACAGTCTCGTGCATTGATGTACGTATACAAATATATGGATTCTAGGAAATTCAAGTTTGGTGCATTAGTGAGATGTTTCGGTGCTTGAGCTGTTGGGTAAATGAAAATTACCAAACTATTTTACTTATATATAAAATTCAATTTATATATTACAAAATGAGAAACATCTACATGGATATATACATATTTTTTAGCTTAGAAAAAAAATACAACTCCAGAGCGATAATTATCTTGCCTGGTTCTAATAGTTTAGAATATCATATATATAAAAGATTTACAGTTATAGAAATCACAGCTCCGGTGATGGCACAATGCATTATTGATCACGAGAAGAGTCATATGATGTCATTCCTACCACTATTCTCGTGATTTCTCTTGCAACTGCACTGCTCTTCTATATGGATTAAGATAAAACATAACCATGACATCCATTTTTATTTTCTTCAAGAGGTAGCAAATTTAACTAAGAACAATAAATATAGTCTTAGAAAATTTATGATCCAACAGACAAAAATTAACCAATCATGAGCCTTACGAGCTTCATTTAGCCTGCAAGTAATGCCTGGATATAATCATGGAGCTAAATCAATAAAATAAACACAGATTGATAATGACGATGCCAATAGATTTCAAGTACTTGAATTTGTGCCTACTAACAAGTCTTTTTTAAGCCAACTATAATAATTAACTAAATCTAAATCTTACTGCAACACTTATTACATAAAATAATATAAAATCCTAATCTATAAGAATAAGTTTGCTCACTCCACTACCTTCAGCGTGTCATAAACTTAAGGCATCACAAAAATTCAATATTAATCATCAACAAGATAACATCTGAACAATTCAAGGTTAATTATTTTACTCTACAAATTCCATATACATATTGCTATAAAATGGTGATTACATATTTTATAACAAAACAATTATGATTATATTCATTAAAAATCAATTGATTCATGCAATTTCGACTATGGTTCTATAATTTATTCTTTTGTGTGCATGTATAAAAACAAATATGAGTAAAATATTTATCAAAATCACCACTAATCCACTCAAGTGTCTAGATTAATATGTTTACCTTGATTTCATAGATTACTTTGAAGAACAAAAATCAACATGTATTTGAACACCAGACAAGTATGAGATATGATACTAGACAACAAAGTCTGTAACAATCAATACTAGTGGCATCAATACACCATACGCACTCCACTCATTGAATGATTCCAATATATCTTCAAGAATAAAGTAAGGTTGAAATACCATATCACAATTCCTTTAACCTCTAATTCTACAAACAACTTTCATCAAATCAATGGTATATATATATATTAATATGTTTTCCTTCAATCAATTTGAAACTCACAAGAGTAACGTAATAATACATACTTGTCTAAATTATCTCCCAAATTTTCTAGATATATTGTAGCCTACTGCACCTTCATTAACCATTTAAGAAAATAAAGACTCACCATTGTGTAAACAATTACCATATAATATTCCATTTGATATTTCAAGCCGATTGACATTCAACCAAGCTAAAAGCTGTAGCTATAACAAAAATTCTCCAATTGAAGATATGAACCAATAATTAGGGTTGAAAATCTAACATTGTATATTACACATACTAAAACATATAATATTTTCGTACTTCGTAAACTAACATTATAACACAACTATTGTTTTCTTATAAGATTCATATAAAATGGACTGATTCTTCAATATGAAAAATGAATGTCCAAATTAGTTGACATGTAAAGTAAGAACAAATCATTAGTGTTTATCAAAATCCAAAATGTTTTGAAATGTCAGCCAAATATGTACTATAATAGTTCCATAAGCTACAATTATATTTTTTAGTTCAATTGAGATCGTCTGGTTGTTTAGTTTCACCGAAAACCTGCAAACACATCATTAAGAAAAAGAGCATAATATAGAGAATACTCAAACCATATCATGTAATTTATGCTTGTTGATAAAATTTGAAAAACAAAAATGGTGGAGAAAGGACTCGACGAGCTTTATTTTTAGAGAGAGAATGAACATAGAGATTAAGAGTGATATAACGACAGGTTATTCACTATATTGTGGCTGGTTTGTTTCAGCCCACTTTAGAGGTAATTTTGTCTTAAAATTTTAATCTTGTACTAACAAATTAATTGAATATTATTTTGGTCGAAATGAATAAATAAGAAAATTTGAGCTATGGGTAAATAGATTTTTAATGTATTTATTTGTAAAACACTCAATAAATAATTTTAATATATAAAATCCTTAATGTTTTTTTAGTTATATGGTTGACATGAATCCGAAAATAAACAGAACATAAATTAAAGAATGAAAATAAAATTTGACTTGTACATAAATAAAGTTGAATGAAAGTATATTATTAATATTTTCTTGACCTCTATTTATAGTGTTAATGTTATAATAAATATTTCAAAATATTAAGAAGATTCGTTAACTACTTAACTTTATAGTTAATCACATTTTTTTTATTGAGTCTTGCAAATATTAGGTTCTTGAATTGATGATATGCCAATATATTTGAAGTAGACTATTTACACCTTTAACAGTAGCCCCCATAGTCCTTGTGCAACTAACAATAAATGACTAGCCAATTCCATCTGAAGTAGTTTTGACATTTGCCAAAGTATCAGTTGCTTTTGCTGAAGCGACTACTGTCTTTACCGAGTCATATATTGGTGTTTGCTGAAGGATTATTATAGTACTTTTGTCTGTTTGATGCTTTGCCTTTATTTTTGAAGTAACTCCGGACTGCTTCAAATTTTTATTGGTCGTAGTTGAGTAACCTCCTAGTCTTTGGTGAATAATGAAGTGAGGACTACTATGTATTTTGAAGTTTTCTTATTGCTTCAACTTCCTGTGGTGGTTGAACATCTGCTTAAACCAAGCTTAATGTAAATATATTGCAGTAGTCCACTAGCCCTTAATAAAGAATAATACAACAATTATACATATTCAAATGCGTTCTTTTGTTGTTACTTTATGCCAAGGGATTTAATTTTTTCTTTTAGATTTCATTTTTAATTAAAATTCATTAAGTACCATCTCTAGTCCTTGTGGAACACTAAAAGTACGGGTGAATGGTATAAAAATGTATTCATACCTTTATTTAGTCAGCCAAGGTTTACAATATTGGTGTGGTCAAAGTTGTATTGGTATGTTTGTAGAAAATATAGTTTTTGTATATATGCCATTCAAATTTAATTTTGTTTGTAAGTTGTCAGTTTTTCTAGTTGGAAGACCTACTTTAAAATTATGGGTGAACACGCAAGTTGATAGCAAAAGTATTACACCTGTATAAAATTATTTTTTTAATAGCTTACGTGCACTATTTTCAACTTCTACGATCTTGTCCCTCTAATTTTTCAGATCCAAACAATTCATCATACAAGTTGATCCAAGTCATAGGGTATAAATACCGATTCTTTGATTTAAATTATACAATTGGATATAAATACCCTGATTCTTTTTGTTCTAGTTTATTTTCGCGCTTCCTCCCTTCTCTGTTTTTCCCTTTCATTTTCCATGTCTTTGAATTTTTTGAAAATCTCAAATTTATGTTAGTTTGTTATTTATGTTGTAACAATTTTTTATTCTTTATTATATAAAATAGTAAAAATGACAAATAAGTAGATATTTCCGTCATCAAAATAAACAACCCAATCTTTTTAGTCGAGAAGAAAATATTCTAAAAGTTTCACAGTCTGCTTTTAAAATAGTTAAAAAAAAGATCAGTTGTTACTCAAAGGGAAACACCTTTAAGACTCGCCATTATTTTAAATTACGTTCATGTAATTCCTTTCGATTGTGAATCTATGAGTTCATTAATTATGGATGGTTACGAAATGGAAGCCGATGCACAATAATATTGTTATTTCACATTTAATTAGTCTATTCAAAAGTTTTTTAATTGGTCAATTGCTACTCATGTTCATCTTTAACTTCCAAATTCCAAAGGGTGGGTAAAATTCCCCTTAATGTCCAATATGGTGATGTCGTTTTATTCAATCATATTATTATCCGGTTTCACTTGGAATGTAATCTTATAAAATATTATTTTAAAGCAGTTGTATTTGTCTCATCCAGTTGAATCCTAATTATTTAATCTTCTATTTTCGAATATAAATTATAAAGACGATATTTTTCATGCTTTTGTGTGAATAAGTTCTCGACTCAGAAGACGAATCCATTTTTATATTTTGTGATTTTAAATTTTGCAAAGATTATCACTGACCTTGCTAAATCTAGAAAGTTGTGGAAGGATAGTTTTATGTTTGTTGATAGAAATTGGGAAACCAAAGGAGGGAGTGTCATTCTTCTTACTAAACAAACTTGGGATTCAAAGCATAAGTTTTTATTTATTGTGTTTTATTTTAATTTATTTCTTTGTAATTATATTTTTATCACCCCTTCTTATAGGGATATCTTTTGATAACCAAAGGTTAGAGCATACTCGTCTGAGATATGCTATCTCAATGAAAGAGGTTATGAAGTTTTCATGTTCTTATTCCTTTGGATGTTTTTTTAGTTTTTGAACATCACCATTGATCTCAAACAGAACTATTGTTTTGGGTACTCAACGTTATTTCTCTATTATTGTCAAAGAAGAATAGGTTGAAGATGAAGAATAATGCGTTACTCTTAAAAAGAGAAATTCTTATGGGCCCAATGTAACATTCTCTGAAATTATCTATGATATTTAAAATAAATTAAGTATTAAAACTGCAATTGTGTACCTATAATCATACAACTAAGACGCAAGGTAATCCTTCAGCTCTTTTACCTACTTCTGATCCTCAACCACATTCTTTTTGGAATCATTTAGTGGATTTCATGGTTATAAAAGATACCATTCATACATATTCCCTTCATGATCATATTTCTACTAAGTATGCAGTCTTAGAAGATGGTATGGTTGATTTAGATGCTTTATGAATGTTACTCTTCTCTTCTATTATATCTAAATTACTTGTTATATTTGATACAACTGAAAATGGGACAATCCATAAATTAGAGAGGAGAGATATAAAAAATTTGTTTGAATATTTGCTAAAGTGTGATTTTGAAGATATGAGGTTAAAGGCCATTGCTGAGTCTACGATAATCATCAAACGAGATCATGATGTGGTTTTGTGTTCTCAGCAAGACAAGGAAAATAATACTTATCAAGCTCTGGGATCATCATTTTTGGATGTGATATTCTGTTTTGATCATAGAGCTATTGTTTATGTATTCAAAGAAGTTGATAATTGAGCTACTCTTAAGGTTTCCAAGAAAGCTGATAACATAGCAGGTGAGCCTACTGAGCTAAAGAATACTTCAAGTGATGAGGTTAATGTGGAGGATAACGTATTTGTTACTACCGATATTGATATTGACATTTTGGTTAATCCAAATCCTTTTATCATTGTTGATGACGAGCCTTCAAAAGATATCAATGATGTTCTACTAGTATCTTTTGTCTTATGTATGATTGTTACATATACTATGACTTTCGATC
Organism: Limnanthes douglasii subsp. nivea; assembly: GCA_036936605.1. NCBI lineage: Eukaryota > Viridiplantae > Streptophyta > Magnoliopsida > Brassicales > Limnanthaceae > Limnanthes > Limnanthes douglasii. The sequence goes on from JAUPFV010000001.1 coordinate 158,352,494, forward strand.
AAAATGATAGTTATTCTATTTTGGCCAAAATCGGTACTTCTTTATCATTAATTTTCTCGTTAGGAGAATTTCCTAGGCTTGTGACCTAGTACACTACTCTAGTGAGTCAGAGGAAACTTCTTGATGTAGTAATAAAGGCCCATAATTATCTAACATTAGGACAAACGAAAATGAGCCTTATTTTTACCTCGTGTATCAGAACTGGATGAAAGTGAATACTGAAATCGAATGTCTTGAAGAGCCCGACGATAATTGGGGACATGATAGAGGTTGAAATCATGTAAAAAAGTTTGGACCCTATATTCCAGATTTTAGGGACTCAAATATCGGTTAGCTATTTTTTAAAAATATTCTAAGGATTTCTCTTAATTACTAAGTCAAAAATGTCTATAACTAAATTTGATAAGATTATACTTTAATGCGTTTATATTATTTTCATATTTTAGGGTTTTGGTTCTGGGTGATTCATATATAAGGTGTCTCATACCCTATTTTTAGATATGTTTTATTGAATCAAAATATTATTTACTGAATTTTCAGTTTTGTGTCTCTTGGAATAAGGTTTCATTTTATCTTTTTTTCTCTTTGATTAGGGGTTTTTTTTTATTATCTTTCTTTACTTATTTTGTTGTTGGTCTTGCATCAATTAGTATCAGAGTTTGACATCATGATACCTGAATATATGAATCATGACTCCAAAGAATCATAAGGGTAAGAACATCGCTTCTGTGACTGATATTCATAGTCGTGGAGATATCAAAAAGTGTTTGGGTATGCTCAATTAGATTACAGATAAGCGTATCGAGATGTTAAGGGATCAAATGAAGCATGTGAATGAGTATTTGACTTAATTGATGAATCAGATGAGCCAGTTGATGATCTCCGTCGAAATACGAGTTCTAAACCCTAACATTCAACCAGAGAGTCATATCAGAGAATACTATCAGGATAAAAATCCTTTTGTGCAAAATATGGATTCTAGAAAAAGATGTGTGCCTCTGTGAACTCGTTGAGAACCACTTTTCAATCAGTCCCCAAATTGTGATAACAATCAGAATACAAACAACCGATAATGAATCAGAGTTTTGACCTGATATTCCATAATTCCATGTAGGATATTAACCGATTTTTTTTATGATTGGATTGCATCAATAGAAGAAGCTTTAGACTTTACAGATGTTCTAGATGTTAAGAGGGTTCAATTGGTGAAGTGAAATGTTGTGGCCGGCATGCATCATGGTGGTAACAGGTGAAACAGACTCGTCTGTGACAAGGTAAATCTAAATTTAAAACTTGGGTGAAATTTGTGAAGCATATGAGGGCTTCGTTTTTACCATTTAATTTTGCAAAGATCATGTATCAACAATTCCAAAATATGAAACAACAGTTGAAATCCTTTGATGATTATGTTGCTGAAATTTATAAGTTCTATAATAATGTTAACTTTTTTGGTACAAAAGACCAGTTAGTATCTCATTAAATAAGTGGGTTAATATAATAATTTTAGGTTTCCTTCAACATATTCGATCCGGTCAGTGTGTTTAAAGCACATCAGCATGCCTTGAATTTTGAGAGATCTCTGGCAAGAAGATCATACGAGGGCGATAGTGCTAGGGTGTCTACTATGTTGTTTCCTAAAAGGGTGGTTCTAACAACTACTCCAACAACCAAACTACACTACTACTTTGTACCAAGACTTCTTCTCCGATACGGTGCTTTCGGTGTCAGGAAACATGCCATCATGTATCAGAGTGTACCAAGCCACGATAAGCCAGAAGTTTATTAACATAAGCCACTTATTCTCTATTATAGGAGAGCAACAATCCGCAGCTTGATTTGGAGGATGAGGACATTGATAGAGAGACTCAAGATTAAAGTTTATATAAGGAGGATGTGGTTAGTTGTTAGTATTAAGGCGTGTCTATTTTACGCCTAAAATCGATAATGACAACAATGATTGGCTTAGGAAAAATATATTTCAGCCCACGTGCACAATGAGGGGAAATTTTAGCAAACTCTTCATCGAATCGGGTAGTTGTGAGAACGTGATTGCTGACAAGGCTGTTCAGAAACTCGCAGTAAAGACTAAAGTTTATTTGAATCATTACAGATTGGCTTGGTTGAAAAAAGACGACAATTTTTTTTAAATGTTGTCTAGTTTCATTTTTTATTGACAATAACATTGATAAGGAATGATGCGATGTGATTAGCATAGATGCTTGCCACCTAGTGCTAGGAAATCCATGGAAATTTGACATGAGATGTACTCTTTATGGTCTAATTTTTTTATTAATTTGTGATGTATAAGATTAAAAATACACTGGTTCTATCTAAAGAGGACATCACCCCTATACCATAAGAGTCTAGAAATTGTTTGTTAACACGCAACGAATTTTATCGAGCATGCGAATTATTTGAGGATTTTATATATATTGGTTGTAAATGAGTTTAATGATATTTTTGTTAGGGTCTTGGAGCGAGTTTGGCCGCTACTAATGGGGTTTTCTAGATATCTTCCTTGATGAGTTACCTATGGGGCTTCTATATTTGCAAGATATTCAGCATCATAGTGATCTAGTCAGTGGAGCTAGTTTTCCTAATCTACCTCATTACCAGATGAGTCTTAAGGAGCACGAGGAGCTTAGAAGATATGCTGATGAATCACTAACTAAGGGTCACTTTTTAGAGAGCCTCAGTCCATATGTAATTCCAGTATTGTTGAAACCAAAGAAGAATGGTTCAATGAGGATGTGTGTAGACATTCACGTTATCAACAAAACCATCGTATGATATCGTTTCGATAATTCTCAACTTGATGATTTTCCGGATCAATTGAGTGGCACCAAGGTGTTCACTAAGTTGCATTTGAATAGAAAATATCACTAGATTCGTATTGGAATGATAGATGAGTGGAAAACAACGTTTAAGACCCGCGAAGGTTTGTTTGAATTGATGGTTATGCCTTTTGGTCTTTTTAATGCGCTTAATACTTTTATAAGAGTAGTGAATCAATTTTTTTGTCCTTTCATTGGAAACTTTTTGGTTTTTTAATTTGATGATATCTTGATTAATAGTATTAACCAAGAGTTACATCTTTAGAATTTTCGAGAGGTATTGTTTCTTCTAAGGCAATAGAAGTTTTATGAGGGGATCAACAAGTGTTCTTTTATGAGATTCTATCATATTCCTTGGGTAAGTTATTTCAAAGAATGGTCTATCAGTTAACGAGTCCAAGGAGGAAGTAGTTCGTGATTGCCCACTACTTACCACTATTAATGAAGTTCGCTACTTTCATGGACTGGTTTCGTTCTATCGGTAGTTCATTTATAATTCCAGTACCATCATGACACCAATTAATGATTTTATAAAATACAAGACGTTTTGTTGGACTCTTGAAGCAACATCAGCATTTGTGAGGTGATTAAGGTATGATTGACCACCACACCTGTCTTGGTTTCACCTGATTTTCTTACACAGTTTGAGTTACATTGTGATGCATCCAGATTATGTATCGGGGCTTTGCTGAGCCAATAAGGACGACATATGGATTATTTTAGTGAGAATTTAAGTGGATCCAAACTTAATTACAACACATATAACATGAAGTTCTATGCGGTGGTTTAGGCAATGCAGTAATGGAGTTTGTATCTTGCTTACAATGATTTTGTGTTGTAGACTAATCATGATATTTTGAAGCATTTATAATTTCAAGATAAGCTCTTTGTACATCATGCTCGATCGGAAGTGTTCACACAAAAAATTATTTTTTCTAATCAAACATACGTCCATACGTCTGGGACAGTTAATCGTGTAATTGACACACTGAGTAGGCGGAGTATGATGATTCGAATGGAAGGATAAGTTATTGAATTCCAGTTGATGAAAGATTTTCTGGCTACAACTGCGTATTTTGGTCCTATCTTTGAAGATGTTGAGGCTAGGGATGAAAATGTGGATTTTATCCGGCCCGAACATAGAATGGGCCGACGATGGGTTTAGAAATTATAACCCGCAAGCGGGTCGGGCCGGGCTGGGCTGGGGTTTTTATTTCATCTGATCCAGTATGCCTATATAATTGATATATTGTATATAAAATAAAACTAATATATATATATATATATATATATATATAATATAATATATTTAAAATAAAATAATATATAATAAATATTAAAATTGATATCCGTGGGTCGGGCTGGGTTGACCTGCAGATATGAACGGAAGAGCTCAAATTTGAAAATATTAGGATTGGAGTGTGTCGGGCCGACCTAATTTTGGGCTCAAATAAAAAAAAATAGGCTCAGACAGGCCGACCCGCGGTGAGCCCATTGTCATCCCTAGTTAAGACAGGCATGAGAAAATGATTTTTCTGTAAACAATGACTACCTCTTCGCAGGTTATATTTAATGTGTTCCTATTGGGAGTTTAATACTGTTGATAGTGCATGAAAGAAACAATGAAGGGTATGGTTGTTGTGATCAGACTTTCAAATCTATATATCATTAGTTTTATCGGCCATATTTGAGAAAAGATGTTGTTTGTTTTGTGGCTGGATGCTGAAATTGTTAGTTGCCGAAAATGATGAGTTCCAATGCAGGTCTATGTCCACCATTACTCATACTATAATGTCCATGGAGGATTGTGAGCATGGATTTCATTTATGGGTTACCTGTGGGCATAAATGATAAATGATTTTATTTTTGTGGTTATTGATCGTTTTTCCAAGTTGGCTCACTTTATTGCCTGCAAGAAGACGACGGATATGGTGATTGTTGCTATTTTATATTTAAGAGAAGTCTACCATTTACATGGATTATCTATGAATATCGTCTCTTTTCAACCAGGAGATGATGATGTAGTAGCGGATGCCGACATTAATAGACAAACACAAATGAGCCTTATTTTTCACTCGGGCATCAAGATTTGGATGAAATTGGTATTCAAATCAAATGACTTGAAAATTCTAAATGTATTCGGGGACATGACAGAGGTTGCAAGTTATGTCACAAAGTTTGGCATATAAAATTCCAGATTTTAAGGACCCAAATACCTATTTAACTGTTTTCTATGTTTTAAATACTCTAAAGATTTCTTTAAATTACTAAATCAAATCTGGTTGTATCCAGATGGATTCTATTTTAATGCATTTATATTATTTCTATATTTTGAGATTATGGTTTTGAGTGATTTGTATATTGATGAGTTCGGATTATCCAGTCACAGCTTATTGTGTTATCCGGACAAGGGAAATTCGGACATAAACTTGCCACTGAACTATCCGAACAGGATAAAAGTAAAGAAACACATAAACACCTTTTGACTAAGCTATATGCTGATCATCTTAATAAGTAAATGGATCATTAACCTCGACCCGATTTCATAACTTGACCCGAAACCAATGTGTATTTAATTAACGGTATAAATACCCCAACTACTTTCATTAATGAGGGTAATGAAAATTTAATACAACCAGGCTGCTCAAATCTCTCACTACCTTATACCAAAATATTTAATACTAAAAAAACTTTACAAAATTACCCTTAGCCCAAAATAAACCACACCAAATTGGTGACCGCAGTAGGAGAAGACGGTGACTGAATCTCGCATTCAAAACCAACAAAAAGACCTGTTTGGATGGATCCGAACGAGCAAGAAATTCCACCACCTATGGTGGAGGTGGTTGGGGAAAACAATGAATACACCACCGGGGAACGAGACAAGTTGAGAGCAAAAATAGAAGCGTTGAGGGCCATTATAAAAGCAGAATTGGGTTTAAATGAGAAGTCAAAGGCATCAGCTATCCATCATACTGACAATCCTAGGGAGAATGATCCATCATCAAAGACTCATTTAAGTACAAAAAAGACCCATTTCAGTTCTAAGAAGTCTCACCAGTCTAAGCCGGTGGAAAGCTCAGATTTTGAGTCCTCAAGCAGCTCTTCGAACGAGGCTGAGCTTGAAGAGTCTTTGTTATCAAGAAGTGATGAAGGGAGGTCCAGGAAGAAATATTAACTAGTGAAAAAATATTCAAGAAAGAGAGATAGGCATGGGAGACTTAAAAGGCATTTGGGAAAAGGATCATCTCACAGCCACAGTCACATGTATGTGGATCAGCTGTTGATCGATCCTTTTTCTTTCCATGATGAACCAAGAATTTTTGCAACACCTAACGAAGACACAGTCTTCAGTCGTAGTAGGAATTGGAGACAATCACCATTGTTTACAAAGATACTGTCTGGAAACCTACCCAAAAGGTCTGATAGTACTAAAATGGAGAAATATGATGGGAGCAAAGAGCCAGACAATCATCTGGAGCAGTTCAAGAACTTTATGATGAATTTTGATGATGATGACAAACTTCTGTGTAGAGCCTTCTCCCAATCTTTTATGGAGAATGCTCTCAAATGGTACAACATTTTACCCCATGGATGTATCAGAAAATTTGATACATTCTGGGTTGCCTTCCGAAGGAAGTTTGTGGGAAGTAGAGAGGTGAAGGGCAATGGAGATACTAGCATCCATTGTGCCCAAGAGCCAAATGAGTCCTTAAAAGACTATATAAGTCGGTTTGTAAATGATGTGGTTTATTTTTGTTTGAGGGTAATTTTATAACTTTGTCTAGAGTTTTGTGGAATTTTGCGTGTATTTAATATTTGGGTAGAATGTAGAGGGAGAATTGAGCTGCCTGGTTGTATTTAATTTTCATTACCCTTATTTAATGTAGATGGTTGGGTATTTATACCCTTATCTTTGGGCCATATGGGCTTTCGGGTTGTGTTTAATGGATTCGGGTCGAGTTTAAAGACCCACCAGTTTTAAGTAAGTAGGTAGTCAGCTTAGTCAAAAAGTGATTAAGTTTTAAGTACTTTAGTTCTGTTCGGATAGTTCAGTGAATGAAAGTTGTCCGAACTACCCCTGTCCGGTGAAATGGACATCGTCCGAATTAACCTTGTCCGGTTCCCATAAAGTGTGGTGACGGAATCCGGACTCATCAGTAAATACCAAGAATGGGTTAAATCCTGGGAACCTGGCTGATTCGGTGACTAGGAAGAAAGCCATTACCTTGGGTGGCTTGCTAAACCAGGTGGGAAAACAGATCAATGTGGATGAAACCAAGAAAACGAGGGTGCACCATCAGGTGAGGTCCGCCCCGACAGCTCAAAACCAAAACCAGTCCGGATACAAGGCTAAAGAAACCAAACAAGGGTCCAATAGGGCCAAACAGACTCAATCCAACCCAAATCCAGCTCAAAGCCAGCAGTCAAGGAGTAAAAGAGGTCATTGGGTTCAACCAGAGTGGTTTTCAGAATTAAAAGAAAGTATGGCTACTATTTATGAGAAGACTAAAGATGAGGTCCATTTCCGGAAACCAGCAACATGACAATTTCCTAGAGAAAGTTGTAATACTTATTTTTGCCAGTATCATCATGATATTGGCCATAATACCCAAGACTGTATCGCTTTGAAGCAGGAAGTTCAAAATCTCATTGAAAGAGGCAAGCTGGGTGCCTATGTCAAAAGAAGAAGTGAAAGCATGCATGAAAATTCTCCTCGAATTGGCCCTCCGAATAATGCAGGAACATCTGCTCCGGAGGGGGCGATGGTGATCCATGAAAGATTTGCTGTTGATTCGGAGTATCTGGAGCCTGATCCAACTCAGAATAAAGTGGGGGTCATAACAGACCAGGTTAAAACGGTGTCTGGACTCATTAGTTTCTTTGAGTCACTTACCATTTTCGAAAGGGACACCATCACATCGCCCACTCCTTCATCCAGGAAGAGGCATGTTCACAATCTAGCTACTCAATTAGAAGGGGGCACGTCTTCTTTCCAGTGCCAGGCCCCTTTTCTGTGTATAGTCTTTGATGAGGATGATTTAAGAAACATTGTTGGGCCTCATGAGGATGCAGTGGTGATAGGAGCATCTATTAGGGGAAATGATATTAGACGAATTTTGATTGGCACTAGCAGTTCAACAAACATCCTCTTTTTGAGTTCTTACAAGCAGATGAGAAATTCGGCCGTTATTCAACGGTCAAACAGAACCATTGTGGGCTTCATAGGGAGCTCTGCGGATGTAATCGGGGAATTTGAAGAAGAGGTGTTGTTGGGCAAGGGGCATTTTAAAAAGCTGGTCAGAGTATTATTTGTTGTGGTAGACTGCCCCACATGCTACAGTGTAATCTTTGGGAGGTCACGACTCTCTAGAATGAGAGTTATCTGGAGTAGCCAAAAGATAGCAAGGGAGTGCTATGCAACTGCACTTGCTCCTAAAAATTTGGGAGCAGTCCGGGTTAATGAAGATTAGCAGTTATTGGGGCCTTCTGGGGGTGATGGTGAAATTGATGACCCCAGAGAAGCCCTTGGTGTTTTAATATCGGTTGAAGAAGTTGAAAACCACTCTATTGCATAAGGTAAAAGTGTTAAGATTGGCTCCAAGATGACGCCGAAGTTTAAAAAGAAATTGTTGCCTTTTTTGGCAGATAACCAGCATGTTTTTGCTTGGTGCAATGCTGATGTGACCGGAGTACCTGCAAGTGTTATATCACATAAACTGTCCATTCGAAGTGATGTTGCACCTGTTTTGCAGAAAATGAAAGCTTTCTCTAAGGAGAAAGCTGATGTAATAGTTCAAGAAGTCGATCGACTTACCAAGATGGGGCACATAAAGAATTCCCAGTATCTTTTATGGACTTCGAATTCGGTGTTAGTCAAGAAAAGAATAGGAAATGGCGTATGTGTATCGATTTTATTGACCTCAACAGAGCTTTCCTAAAAATCTTTATCCTGTCCCCCGGATATATCAGTTTGTGGACTCAACATCTGGAAACAAGTTGTTGTCCTTCATGGATGCCTTCTCTGGGTACAACCAGATACAGGTGAATCTGAAGGACCAGGATCACACTACCTTTGTTATAGACATGGGTCTCCATTGCTACAGGGTGATGCCTTTTGGGTTAAAGAATTATGGGGCTACTTATCAGAGATTGGTGAACAAAACATTTGCTAATCAAATCGGCAGAAACATGCAGGTGTACATCGATGATATGATGGTTAAAAGCTTAGAAGAGGAGTTGCACATAATTGACCTTCAAGAAACTCTTTCGAATTTGACAAAAGTAAATTTAAAGTTGAATCCAGAAAAATGTGTCTTTGGGGTGTGGTACAGGAAATTCTTGGGTTATGTAATAAGTGAGAAAGGGATACAGCCCGATCTGGATCAGCTTGACGCCCTGTTAAAAATGGATCCCCCTCGAAATATTAAATAAGTACAGAGGCTAATAGGAAGATTGGCTGTCTTGAATCGTTTTATTTCACGGTTTTCGGATAAGTGTGCTCCGTTCTTTCAGACTTTGAAAAATGCTAAAGATTTCAACTGGTCTCCACAATTCAGCCAAGCTTTTGATGAAATAAAGAAACACTTGTCTTCATCAAAATACCTTTTCAAGCCCGTACAAGGTGAAACACTTCATGTATACTTGGTTGTGTCCGAATATTTTATAACTGCAATGTTGGTAAGAGAAGTGGACAATTACCCTCCTCCGGTGTACTACATCAGCAAGAGTCTCATAGATGCTGAGAAGAGGTACTTGAAGCTTGAAAAGTTGGCACTAGTTTTAGTGATTGCTGCAAGGAAAATGAAGCCTTATTTTCAGTCTCATTCCATCATTGTTTGAACATATTTTCCATTAAAGAATGTTCTTCAGAAAGCAGATATATCAATCAGGAAGACCAAATGGTAAATAGAGTTGGGTGATTATGACATTAATTTCGCCCCATGAACTGCTATCAAGGCTCAATCTGTTGCTGATTTTCTAGTATAGTTTCATCCAGACAGGAGTTCTAGACAAGCTTCGGAAGGGAAAACTAAAAAAGAATGGGTAGTCCAGACTGATGGTGGATCAAGCACAATGGGTTGTGGGGCTGGAATTTTCCCGACCTCTCCGTATGGTGATAAACTATACCAGGCTATATGCTTTGGGTTCAGGGCCTCTAACAATGAGTCTGAATATGAAGCAGTTATAGCTGGTCTTAAATTAGCTTTCCTATGTGGGGCTAAAAGAATTAGGTTTGATGAGTCCGGAAATTTTCACCACTCACTGTAGATACCAGACAGGGGCAATTCGGACAAAAACCACCCACTGAACCATCCGAACTGGACTAAAGTATTAAAAGCTAATCACTTTTTGACTAAGCTAATCGCTAATCTGCTTAATAAACTAATGAGTTTTTGAACTCGACCCGGTTTCATAAGTATGACCCGAAAGCCCATGTGGCTCATAATTAAGGGTATAAATACCCAACCACTTTCATTAATGAGGGTAATAAACATTTAATACAACCAGACAACTCTAATCTCTCACTACTGAACACCCAAACATTAAATTCCTTTAAAACACCTGACCAAATTACCCTCAGTAAAAAATAATCCACACCAAATTGGCGACCACAGTAGGAGGAGAAGGTGCCTGAATTCAGCATTCGAAACCATCAAGAAAAGCCAGTTCGGATGAATCCGGACGAGCAGGCAGTGCCACCAACTTTGGCAGAAGTGGTGGGAGAAAACGATGAATACACGATTGAAGAGCGGGATAGATCGAAAGCTGAGATAGAAGCCTTGAGGGCTGCTAAAAAGGTGGAGATGGGCTTAAAAGAAAAATCAAAAGTGTCAGCCGTTCACCACACTGACAATCCTAGGGAGCATGACCCATCAGCAAAAAACCATGTAAGTACTAAAAAGGCTCATGCTAGCTCAAAAAAGTCTCACCGGTCCAAACTGGTGGAAAGCTCAAGTTCAGATTCAGAATCCTCTAGTAGCTCCTCGAACAAAGATGGAGTAGAGGAGTCCCTGTCATCCAGCAGCGATAAAAGCCGTTCTAAAAAGAAGCAGAAGTTGGTTAAAAAATATTCAAGAAAGATGGACAGGCATGGAAGGTTGAAAAGGCATCTGGGAAAAGGGTCATCTCATGGTCACAGCCATGGCCGGAGACATGTAAATCGATTGTTGATGGATCATTTTGCCTTTCATGATGAACCAGGTATCTTTGCAACTTCCGATGAAGATACTGTGTTTAGTCGTGGCCGGAATTGGAGACAATCTCCATTGTCTTCCAAGATACTGTCTGGAAACCTTCCTAAGAATTTTGACAGCACAAAGATGGAAAAATACGATGGGAGTAAAGATCCAGATAACCATCTGGAGCAATTCAAAACATTTATGATGAATTTTGATAATGATGATAAGTTACTTTGTCGAGCGTTCTCCCAGTCTTTTACGGGGAGTGCTCTAAAGTGGTACAATAGTCTGCCACAGGGATGCATCAGAAATTTTGATACTTTTTAAGTGGCCTTCCAAAGGTAGTTCGTTGGAAGTAAGGAAGTGAAGGGCAATCGAGACACTATTATCCATTGTGCCCAAGAGCCAAACGAATCCTTGAAAGAATATATAATTCGTTTCGTGAACACCAAGAATGGATTAGCTGATTGCTTTGAACAAGTACCAATAGATTCTCTGAGGCAGGGTTTGAACCCTGGAAATTCGGCTGATTTGGTAACCAGAAAGAAGGCCATGACGTGGGGCGGTTTACTGAATCAGGTTGGGAAACAAATCAATGTAGATGAAACAAAGAAGACCATGGTGCATAGGCAGGTGAGATCGGCCCCAGCTGCACCAAAACAGAATCAGAATTAGTCCGGGTATAAGGCTAAGGAAGCCAGACAGGGTCCCAGCAGGGCCAAGGCTCAATCTCACCCGGCACCAGCTCATAGTCAATAATCCAAAAATAAGCGAGGGCCTTGGGTTCAACCGGAGTGGTTTGCAGAGCTAAAAGAAAATGTGGCAACCATCTATGACAAAACCAAAGACGAAGTACACTTTAGGAAGCCAGATGCGCTTCAATCTCCCAGGGAAAGTCGTAATAATTGTCTCTGCCAATATCATAAAGATATTGGTCATAACACAGAGGATTGCATCGCTTTGAAGCAAGATGTGCAAAATTTGATCGAAAGAGGAAAATTGGGTGCTTATGTTAAAAGAAGAAGTGGAAATAGGCTTGATAATGCTCATCGGACTGACCCAAACAATGCAGGGACATCAGCTCCGGATGGGGCTATGGTGATAACTGAAAGATTTGATGTGGAGTCACAATATTTGGATCCTGATCCAACCCGAAATAAGGTGGATGTTATCACAGAACACAGCAAGACGGTGTCCGGACTCATTAGTTTTTTTGAATCACTTACAATATTTGGGGGAGACACCATGACTGCACCAACTGCTTCTTCGAGAAAGAGGCATGTTCATACTCTAGCTACTCAACTAGAAGGAGGCATGACTTCCTATCAATCCCAAATTCCTTTCCCTTTCATTATTTTCGATGAGGATGATTTGAGGGACATAGCTGGTCCCCATGAAGATGTTGTGGTGATAGGAGCATCAATTGGGGGCAATGACATCAGACAAATTTTGGTGGACACCGTAGTTCAGCCAATATCCTATTTTTGACTTCCTTAAAACAAATGAAGAATCCAGCAGTGATTCAGTGTTCAAACATGTCAATTGTGGGTTTCACTGGAAGCTCAGCAGATGTGATCGGGGAGTTTGAGGAGGAAGTTATGTTGGGAAATGGCCATTTTAAGAAAACGGTCAGAATACTTTTTATTGTGGTGGATTGTCCCACATGTTACAATGCCATTTTGGGGAGATCTTGGCTCTCCAGGATGCATGTTATGGCTTCAACGATCCACCAATGTTTAAAATATGTTGTGCAAGGACAAGTGGGAGTTGTCCGAAGTAGTCAAAAGGTAGCAAGGGAGTGTTATGCAACAGTACTAGCCTCTCGAACTTTGGGGGAAGTTCGGATCAGTGAGGATTAGCAATTTGAGGGGCCCTCTGGGGGGAGGGTGATATTAATGACCTCAGAGAGACCCCTGGTGTTTTAATACCAATTGAAGAAGTTGAAACTCACTCTCTGGCTGAAGAAAGAAATGTTAAGATCGGGTCCAAGATTATATCATAATTAAAGAGTAAAGTGTTAGATTTTTTGAAAAACCACCAACATGTTTTCGCTTGGTGCAATGTTGATGTAACCGGAGTACCAACATATATTATATCCCACCAATTATCCATCCGGAGGGATGTAGCACCTGTTGTACAAAAAAGGAGAGATATTTCTAAGGAGAAAACTGATGGCATAGTTCAAGAGGTTGACTGGCTTACTAAGATGGGGCACATAAAGGAATCTCAGTACCCTTTATGGACAGCAAATCCGGTGTTAGTAGAAAAGAAGAATGAGAAGTGGAGTATGTGCATCAATTTTACTGATCTCAATAGAGCTTGCCCAAAAGACCTATATCCGGTCTCCCGAATTGATCAGTTGGTGGACTCCACATCTGGGAACAAGCTATTGTCCTTTATGGATGCCTTCTCCGGGTATAATCAGATTCAAGTGGATCCGAAGGATCAAGAACACACTACATTTGTTACTGATATGGGCCTCCATTGTTACAAGGTGATGCCATTTGAGTTAAAGAATGTTGAGGCTACTTATCATAGATTAGTAAACAAGGCTTTTGCTAATCAGATTGGAAGAAACATGGAAGTCTACATCGATGACATGATGGTAAAGAGTGTGGAAGAAGAACTACACTTAGCAAATCTCCAAGAAACCTTTGCCAACTTGATGAAGGTGAATTTAAAGCTCAATCCAGAAAAATGTGTTTTTGGAGTGAAGTCCGGTAATTTTTTAGGGTATGTGATAAGTGAGAAAGGGATACAGCCTGATCCAGACCAGATTAGTGCTTTATTGCAGATGGAGCCTCCTCGGAATATTAAAGAAGTACAAAGATTGAGAGGGAGGTTGGCTGCTCTAAACCGTTTTATCTCGCGGTCCTCAGATAGGTGTGCCCCGTTTTTTCAAACTTTCAAAGGTGCAAAAGAATTTAACTGGTCTCCACAGTGCGACCAGGCCTTCGATGAAATTAAAAAGCACTTATCCTCCCCTAAAACTTTGTTTAAACCAATTAATGGAGAAACACTCTACATATACTTGGCAGTTTCTGATTGCGCCATAAGTGCAGTGCTAGTAAGGGAGGTGGATAATTATCCTTGTCCGGTGTACTATATCAGCAAGAGCTTGATAGATGCAGAGAAAATGTATTTAAAACTTGAAAAATTAGCACTGGTCTTAGTAATTGCTGCTAGGAAAATGAGGCCCTACTTTCAGTCTCAGTCTATCATTGTCCGAACGTCTTTTCCCTTGAAAGACGTTCTTCAAAAGGCAGACGTTTCAAGCAGAATGACCAAATGGTCAGTGGAGTTGGGAGACTTTGATATTGATTTTTCCCCTCGAACCGCAGTCAAAGCTCAGACTGTTGCTGACTTCCTAGTTGAATTTCATTCGGACAGAGACACTAAGCTATATGGGTTGTCCGGACTGATGGTGGATCAAGTACCATGAGTTGTGGTGCTTGGATATGTTTAACCTCTCCGTACGGCGACAAAATGTACCAGGCTATATGTTTCGCTTTCAGGGCTTCCAATAATGAGTCTGAATATGAAGCTGATATAACTGGCTTGAAATTAGCTCTAACTTGTGGAGCCAAAATGGTCAGTTTAATGAGCGATTCTCAACTTCTTATCCATCATGCACAAGGTCAATCTGAGGAAAAAAAGGAGCAACTCATTAAATACTTGTTCATTCTTAAAGAAGTAGCACTTAACTTCAAAGATATTACCTATGAGCACATAACCCAAACAGAAAATACTCTACCAGACTCCTTGGCAACCATAGCATATTCTGAGTCCTACCCATGGATTCACATGCAGGAATGCCCATCCATTCACCTCAATCAGAGCGAGGAACGGGAGGAAAGTTTAAACATACAAGTAAGTCAGCCTCAAGATTGGAGGTGTCCTCTTTTTCAATATATCTCAGATGGTGTCTTGCCTCCGGAGAAAGCAGTGGAAAGGAAAGTAAAGTATAAGGCTCGTGGATTTGTAATCCTAAGAGATGTTCTCTACAAGAAGTCTTTTAGTAAACCTCTATTGCGGTGTTTGGGGATTTAAGAGTCCCAAGTAGTGCTGTCCGAACTATATGATGGTGAGGGGTCAACACACTGTGGTTATAGAGCTTTAACCAGAAGAGTCTTGTTGGCCGGATACTACTGGCCCTCTATAATGGAAGATGTCAAGGAATTGGTTAAAAAATGTGATCCATGACAAAGATACGGTAATGAAATTCATATCCCAACTGTCCCTTTATAGTCAATTTCTGAGCCATTACCTTTTGCTCGTTAGGGGCTGGATCTGGTGGGACTTCTACCAATGGCGTCCGGGGGATGCAGAACTATCATAGTTGCCATCGATTATTTCTCAAAATGGATAGAAGCAGGCCCATTGGCAGGAACTACTTCAAAAGCTGTCATAAAACTTATTTTATCTAATATTTGCTGCAGGTTTGGGGTTCCAAAAAAGATAACCACGGACAATGGGCCACAATTCGATAATAAGGATATGGAGAGCTTCCATGCCTCTAGAGACATTCAGCATTACTTATCTTCTTCTTTCCACCCACAAGCAAATGGTCAGGTTGAAGTGGAAAACAGAACCATCATGTCCGGTCTTAAAAAGAATTTAGAAGGGATTGTTGGAAAGTGGCCAAGTTATCTACAAGAAGTACTATAGGCCTACCAGACTACTCCTAAGGCTGCTACACAGGAATCCCCATTTTCCTTGGTATATGGTATGGATGCAATAACTCCTATAAAAGCAACTCTTCCTTCATTCAGGGTCCAAAAATTTTCCGAACAAACTAATGAAAGGGCAGTCAGAAGTCAACTTGACCTGATAGAAGAAAAAAGGGTTGAGGCTCATCTCAAAGCCACACACTATCAGGGTTTGATGAGAAGCAGGTTTGCTTCCAAAGTCAGAAGGAGGGATTTTCAACCAAGGGATAAAGTGTTGAGAAAAGTATTCCTACATACTAAGGAGAAGCAGTTCGGCAAGCTAGCTCCAACTTGGGAAGGACCCTATGTGGTCAGTGAAAATCTTAAGCCTGGCACGTATAGGCTTCAAGATAAAGATGGAAGGATCTTGAATCAGCCCTGGAACATTGAGCATCTTCGGTTGTATCTAGAATAAAAATTATGTAAATATTTAATTGTTTAAAGTCCATGTAAATATTAGGGGGCATACTCTTTCCTACCCTGGTGGCACAGGGAGGTTTTAATGAGGTGTCCAGGCTTTTTAATGAAATTCGATGCCTTTTTGAAAAATCGGAGTGTTTCAATTGATCGTTTTTTTGAATTTTTTAAAGTATCAGTGGCAGACCAGATTGAATTGGTAGAGTGATAACTATTTATACATTTGTCATCGGAGAATTTCAACACTCTCACCTTAAAATACTTGTAAAATAACTAAGGGCTATTTAAACATTAGCCATCAAAATTAGGTAACTATAAAACAATGCAACAGTTGTGGAAGGTAAAGTTACCCGGCTAACACCGAGGAACGATATTAAACTATGAAGAAGTGCCTTGGCCATCCAAGGAATTTAGAGTTCTAGAAGAAAAATCCGGACATGAGCCGGACACAGTTACAAAAATGCCTTGGTCATCCAAGGACTTTAGTCTAACACAAAAATTAAAGGAAAATAAAAGATAGTTAAAACTTCAAGGCAGAGCTGCCTTAGATGGTCCAGTCTCATCTGGTTTCTTCTTGGGGTCTTTAAGTTCCTCGGTGGGGCTCTCTCCGGTCCCTTCATCTTCATCGGTAGTACCATCCCAACCATTAGAGTAGCAGTGCTTATCACCATCAGCCATAGTATGGTGAGGAAGGTGTTCGTATTCCACAAATCGCCATAAATCTCCTAGTGTCCGCTTCGGGAATTTTTGATAAAAGAGCAAGACCATGTCTGATTTGAGTTCAGCATACCTTTCCTTTTGGGAATCTATCACCTTGTTGGTGTATGCATCAATCTTGGCTTGGATTGTCTTCTCCTGCCCCTTTATCCAGTCATCTTTTTCTTGGTTAATCCTAGACACAACATCTTCGAGCAAAATTTTGTCACTGGTTAGGTTGTGAATGACGTTGTCTTTGGCCTTCACCTCCTCTTTTGAAGTGGAAAGATCCTTCTCCAAGTCAGAACACTTGGATTGGAGTTCTTTGTTAACCTCCTCCGAAGTGGCCAGCTTGGTGGCCAAATCCTCTTTCCCCTTCTTCAACTCCTCGATCTCTCTCTTTAATGCCTCAACGTTCTGGTTGGCAGTAAGGAGGTCGTTAGACAAACTCTCTTTATCTGAGTTGAGTGTGTTAATGAGGGCCGATTGGTTTCACACTTGCTTCTCCAAGTTGAGCATCGGTTGAATATTGCTCAACAAGGAGTGGGTCACCATGTCCTTCCCTCCTGAAACAGAAAAATATTTACCATTGAAAGTAACAATGTTCGAAGAGCTTGGGGGGGAGGTAAGGGCCAGCAAAGTCGTCCTTCTCAAGGTCTTCAAAGTAAAGGCCAATCCCTTGAAGGCCACTAATGTCAACACCATCAATGTTAATATCCCTTCCGACACCCTCTCCGGTGTGAAAGTCACTTGGGATTTGCTCTGGTTGAGTTGGTCAGTCAGGTCGACCGGAGGAAGAGACTCCGGAGGCCAGAGAGAAACTTCATCTCCCTTGGAGGTTTTCTTCTTCTTGGCTTCCCTATCTCCACCTTCTGCTCCCCTTTTTCGGTTTTTCCGGGGAGCTTTTGGGGGTTTTGGAAAATCCAACTGCCTCTTTGGTAATCTCATTTTCCACCACTTGAAGCAGAGCATCATCAATCCCTCTCTGGTCCTGCACCTCCTGATTTGTTGGGATAGTCTCCTCAACACCACCTTGGTTGACCTCAGCTACATCTGGTTTTTTCTTGCCTTTCTTTCCCTTTATTTTACTTGGGGCTTTAGCTTTGCCCGACAAGGCTAGGTTCCCATCCTTTGCATCTCTCCTCTGTAGAATGACGCCCGGAGGGGGCGGTGTGGTTAATTCCTCCCAAGACAAGTCTCTCGGGCCGGTTGTGTTCCAAAGATCGGATCTCACCAAGTTGCCACCAATAAAACAATTGTGGAAGCGATTTCCCCATTTTTCAGCAGCCCAAGCATTCAGCTTGGCACAAGTAGTCTGCCCCTCCTCCAAGTAGTCGGTGAAATCCTTCGGTAGCACTACCAAAATAAGAAGAATATTTAAGTAAACAAACGTTTTAAAGAAAGAAAAATAAATATGATGAAATATTAACTTGTGCTTTTCTATTTGCTGGTAAGCATGCTTGGGTTGTCACCGGCTTTAATCTTCCTCCCATTCTCCCAAGCACCACTGATGAACAAGAATTGGGTCTTCCAATTCTTCTTCGATTCAAGCAGGTCATCCACCACCTTGTAATTGTCACCCATATTAAAATGGTAGAAGGGGATGATGTGGTTCTTGCAAAGGCTAGCCACAGCAGCAAATTGTTCCATCGGAAGCGGGATTCTGGAGAGCATGGAGGCCATGAGAGTGAACCAAGCATTGGGACTCAGTTGGCTTGGGCAGAGCTTTACCAGATGCAAATATCTGACGATCTCTGGGCCCAAGGGAAATCTAAGCCCCAAGTTGAACAACTCTGTGTAAAAGACTATCTCACTTAACTTGCAATCCATTAGCGTCTCCGGATCGATCGGTATCCTCACTTTAACAGATTCTGGGATCCCCCACTTTGTCCGGATCTAGCCTAGTTCAGCAGTATGAATGAATGCATAGTTAATGTTCTGCATGGCTAGCAGATACTTCACACTCACCTTGTGGAAGAAAGGTCCCACTCTACCTTCACGGGACTCCGGCAGGTCCAGATGTTTTAGACACAACTTTTATTTACCCTTATTTTTCTTAACAATGGCAGTCTCCTCTGTCTGCCCGGAGACGTCAGTCTCAAAAGGGGCTTCTTCAACACTGTCCTCCATCACATCTTCCATCACCATAGAAGGGTTTTCAGTTGTCTTTGATGGAGGAGTGCTGGTAGTTGGCCCAGCGAGTTGTCCAGATGGCTGAGCATCGCTTTCCCTTTGTGGTATGGTGTCCAGTTGGGGCTCGGATCCGGAGGGTTCATGCTGAAGGCTTGTTCTGGTATCCTCCGGACCAGAAGACTAGTCCTTAGGAGCTTTGATGGGTGCCTCTAACCCTGTAGCTTGTCTTTGGCCCCAGACTTGGAGGGCACTGATTTCAGAGATTTAGACTGTGGAGCAATGGCCTGGCCTTTTACTAAGCGGCCTCTTCGTCGAAGCGTTAGCTTTTCTGGGAAGTTATCAGCGTCTGATCCCATGGCTATGAATGGAGAGGGTCTCTTTGTGCTTGTAACAGCCTTTTCCCGTTGGACAGTAGGTTGCGACTCCTGAACCGATGAGCCTGAGACGATTGGTGAAAGACTAGGTTGAAATAACCTTCTAGGTTTGGAGCTTCTGGCAGAAGACGAACCTCGATCTGGCTCTGAACTTGGTATTTCAGATTTGTCGATTAGAGAAACTCGAAGGCCTGCAGCAATTCGCCTTTCTCATTCGACTCTTTGTGCTTTCTCTAACTCTGAAAGATTGAGCCACCCACCTTTTACAAGTGCGTTTTTTGCTGTAAACATAAACTTGCATCAAAAAGGGTTTTGAAAATAGAGATGAAAGCTTTGAATAATAGGAGTGAAAAAGTGATGAAGATGGTAAAACAGTGAAAAATGAGTTGATTTATACTAAAGAGACGAAAGATACCCAGAAACCTAGGAGAATACGAAAAGATGGGAGTAATGATTAAAAACGGCGCTGACGTCACAAGCATTAATTGAAGAGGTTACTTTTTTGGGATTAGTATGAGCGGCGTTCTAGGAGAAAAAAACGGCTGGTAAGGCGAATCAGAAGGAAACACGTGTCCCACGATCCATGGCAAAACCTTTAAACCTCTGAAGAGTTTTTCAGTGCTGATAAGTCCTTTACTGAATTCTAGATCTGTCCGGAAAACATCACAAGTGCCCAAGGGCTATTTTTTAGGTCTTGCCAAAGGCTTTCAAACAAGACCTAAAAAAGGGGCTGCTGATGAGTCCAGAAATTTTCACCACTCACTGTAGAAACCGGACAGGGGAATTTCGGACAAAAACCACCCACTGAACCATCCGAACTGGATTAAAGTATTAAAAGCTAATCACGTTTTGACTAATCTAATTGCTAATGTGATTAATAAACTAATGAGTTTTTAACTCGACCCGGTTTCATAAGTATGACCCAAAAGCCGATGTGGCCCATAATTAACGGTATAAATACCTAAACACTTTCATTAATGAGGGTAATAAACATTTAATACAACCAGACAGCTCTTATCTCTCACTACAGAACACCCAAACATTAAATTCCTTTAAAACACCTGACCAAATTACCCTAAGTCAAAAATAATCCACACCAAAGTTGATGAGTGATTCACAGCTTCCTATCCACCATATTCAAGGTCAATCTGAGGCCAAGAAGGAACATCTGATCAAATACTTATTCATCCTTAAAGAGGTGGCAGCCAAGTTCAAGAATGTGTGCTATGAGCATATTCCTAGATCAGAGAACACACTGGCAGATTCTTTAGCAACCAAAGCATACTCTGAGTCCTACCCTTGGATTCATATACAAGAATTCCCACCCATACAATCAAATCAGAACAAGGAAAAGGAGGAAAGCTTAAGTATACAAGTAGTTCAATCTAAAGATTGGAGATTTCCCCTTCTTTAATATATCTCTGATGGGGTTTTGCCTCCGGAGAAAGCTATGGCAAGAAACATTAAACACAAGGCTCGTGGTTTTTTATCATTATAGAGGTTCTATATAAAAAATCCTTTAGCAGACCTCTCATGCGTTGTTTGGGGGTTGAAGAGTCCCAGACTGTTTTATCCGAACTACACGATGGAGAAGGATCAACACATTGTGGCTACATGGTACTAACCCAAAGGGTTTTGTTGGTTGGATACTATTGGCCATCCATAATGGCAGATGCTAAAGAAATGGTGAAAAAGTGTGATCCATGCCAAAGGTATGATAACAAAATTCATGTGCCAGCAGTGCCTATGGAGTCTATTTCTGAGCCAGTACCATTTGCTCGTTGGGGATTAGATTTAGTTGGGCCTCTACCAATGGCATCGGGAGAATGCAGGACTGTCGTTGTAGCTATTGATTACTTCTTAAAGTGGATAGAGGTAGCTCCTCTGGCAGGAACCACTTCGAAAGCTGTCATAAAGTTTATCTTATCTAATATATGTTGCAGATATGGGATTCCTTAGAAGATTACCACAGATAACAGGCCACAATTTGATAACAAGGATATGGAGAATTTTTTTGCCTCCAGGGGCATTCAACATTGCTTCTCTTCTCTTTACACTCACAAGCAAATGGCCAGGTTGAAGTCACAAACAGGACTATTTTGTACGGATTTAAAAAAAAATTGGAAGGGTCTGCAGGGAATTTGCCAAACTATCTGCAAGAAGTGTTGTGGGCATACCGAACTACTCATAAGGCTGCAACACATGAATCTCCGTTTGCCTTAATGTATGGGATGGATGTTATTACTCTTATGGAAACAATCTTACCATCATACAGGGTCCATAACTATTCTGAACAAGACAATGAGATGGCAATTAGGAATCGGTTGGACTTAATAGAATAAATAAGGGTTAAAGCTCATCTTAGGACAACCCACTACCAATGCTTGATGAAGAGCAAATTTGCTTCCAAGATCAAGAGAAGAGATTTTCAACTGGGAGAAAATGTTTTGAGAAAAGTTTTCTTACACACTAAGGAGAAGCAGTTGGGTAAGCTGGCTCCGAACTGGGAAAGCCCTTATAGGTCTCCGAAAAAATTAAGCATGGGACATATAGGCTTCAAGACAAAGAAGGAAGGGGTTTGAAACACCCATGGAATATTGAACACCTCAGGTTATATCTAGAATAAAAGTTGTGTAAATATTTACTTGTTACATGTCAATGTAAATATTAGGGGGCATACTCCTTCCTACCCCGGTGGCGCGGAGATGTTTTAATGAGGTGTCCGGTTTTTTCATTCAATAAAATATGATGCCTTCTTAAAACATCCGATGTGGTTTAACTACAATTCCTATTCAAGTAAAAGTCTTTTATTTAACACTTTGGATCTTTGATAGATCGGATTAACCTGGTTGAGTGATGACCATTAAATACATGTCATCGGATATATTAAACAGTCTCACTTTAATATTTATGTTTTTTCATTCAATAAAATATGATGTCTTCTTAAAACATCCGATGTGGTTTAACTACAATTCTATTCAACTACAAGTTTTTGATTTAACACTTTGGATCTTTGATAGATCGAATTAACCTGGTTGAGCGATGACCATTAAATACATGTCATCGGAGATATTAAACACTCTCACTTCAATATTTCTAAAATAATTATGGCTATTTAAATATTAGCCATTAAAATTAAAAGGAAATAAACTATTGAACAAAGCAAGATTTGATAAATAAACCTGTCTGGACGAAAACCAGATAACATTACCAAATTACAAAATATGCCTTGGTCATCCAAGGACTTTAAGTATTTTAAAAGACTTATCCGGACTCAAACCGGATAACGTTACAAAAATTTCTTGGCCATCTAAGTACTTTAGTAGTTCAGAAAAGTAAGAAAACAAAAAAAATGCTTAAAATTTTAGGGCTTGTTCCCTTCAAATTGTCCTTTATCACCTTCTTTTTTGGGACTTTTGAGTTTGGCACTTGACCTCTCACCGATTCCCTCCTACTCATCAGTGGTAGAATCTACTCCACTGCTATAATTGTACTTGTCACCAGTAGCCATAGTGTGAAATAAGATCTAGTCATAGTTTACGAATTTCCATAAAGAACCAAAGGTCCTCTTCGGAAACATTTTGTGAAAGAGCAGCATCATGTCAGACTTAACCTCAGCATATATTGTTTCCAAAGAATCTATCACGTCATTGGTATATTTATCAATACTGGCCTGAATAGTTTGTTCCTGCTGCTTCTCCAAGTATTCTTTCTCCTACCTTCGACACAGTATTCTCTAGGGCAGTCTTCTCACCTGACAAGTTTTGAATGATACCATCTTTGGTCTTCAATCTTCCCTTACTGTTGTAAGATCTTTTTCCAAACCAGAGCACTTAGCTTGGAGCTCGATACTGGCCGTTTCCGAAGTGGCAAGCTTGGTTGACAGATCTTCTTTGTCCTTCCTCAATTCTCTAATCGCTTTTTTCAGTTCTTCTATGCTCCGATTAGCATTAAGAAGATTGGATGACAGAGACTCTTTGTCAGTAGTGAGGGTATTGATGAGTGCAGTTTGACTCTTCACTTGTCTCTCTAGATCAAGCACTGGCTAGATGTGACCAAGTAGGAAATGGGCCACAATGTCTTGTTCTCTAGAGACGGAGAAGGACTTACCATTGTAAGTCACCATGTTAGAAGAGCTTAAAGGACTGAAGGGACCAACAAATTCATCATTCTCAGAGTCGTTGAAGTAAAGATCAATGTCTTGAAGGGAACTTATGTTCACTCCATCAATCCCTCATTTGATACCCTCTCCGGACTGGGGACCTGTTGGAATCTTCTCTTGCAATGTGGGGTCAACAGGGGTTGGTGGAGGTAGAAGCTCTAAAGGGAAAAAAATTATTTCTTCCCTTAAAGTGATCTTTTTCTTCTTGGCAGCCTTTTCATCACTTCTTGCTCTCATTTTCCAGTCTTTTTTGGGAGTCTTTGGTGGGTTTTGTGATTCTTCTGCCTCCCTAACAGTCGAAGCTTCTACTACCTTGAGTAAGGTAGCATCAATTCCCCCTTATTTCCCCGAACCGGTCCCCTCTGTGGCAGCTTGGACTGCCTCTGTTACAACTTTCTTTTTCTTCCCTTTTATCTTATTGGGAGCCTACGCTCTAGAAGGCAATACCAGTTTACCATCTTTGGCTTCTGTCTGTTTAAGGATTACGCCAGGAGGAAGAGGTGTTGTCAGCTCATCCCATGTGAGATCCCTCCGGCCTGTGGTGTTCCACATATGGGATCTCACCAGATTGTCAGAGGTGAAGCAGTTATGGAAGGCATTCCCCCAACGCTCTGCAGCCCATGCGTTCAGATTAGCACAAGTCGTTTACCCCTCCTCCAGGTGTCCGGAAAAATCCTTTGGCAGCATTGAAAAAGAAGTAACAGATAAATCAAGAGAGAAATACTTGTAGGTTAAAAAAAAGAACATAAAATACAAAGACAAAGAACTTACCCGTGCTCTTTCATCTGCTAGTTAACATACTTGGGTTGGTATTGTCCTTGATCTTCCTATCATTCTCCCATGATCCACTGATGAACAAGAACTGTGTCATCCAGTTCTTCTCAGACTGCAGTAATTCATCCACCATTTTGAAGTTATTCCCCATGTTGTGGTGGTAGAATGGGATGTGTGATTCTTGCATAGACTTGCCACAACGGAAAATTTCTCCATCGGGAGAGGAATTTTAGACAACCTCGATGCCATTATGAAGGCGAGGAGAGAGTACCAGGCGTTCGGGCTCAATTGGCTTGGGGAAAGCTTCACCAGGTGTAAATACCTAACAATTTATGGGTCCAATGGGAACCGGAGTCCCCAGTTTAGCACATCGGTGAAGATGACCACCTCATTGAGTTTACAGTCCATCGGAGTCTCCGGAGTGACATGTATCCTCACTTTCACTGATTCTGGGATCGCCCACTTTGTCTGGATCCGGCCCAACTCAGCAGTATGAGTGTAGACATATTTTATATTCTACAGGGCCCGTAAATATTTAACATTAACATTTTTAAAGCAAGGCCCTACCTTATCCTCAAAGCACTCAGGGAGATCCGGATGAGCCACACCCACTTTGACTTTGGCTTCGTCTTTCCTATCAGAGGCAGCATCCCCGGTTTGACCTGATGCTTCAGTTTTGAAGAGGGGCTCTTCGATATTGTCTTCCATCAATGTGGAAGTTCTATCAGTTGCTTTGGATGAGAGGAGATTAGCTTCTAGCACCAAATGCTGTTCGGATGAATGAGCGTCAGTTTTTTCTAAAGTCTTGGTGTCTGGTTGAGGTTGGGATCCGGAGGACTTCGCCTTTTGGGCTATCTTAGATGCCTCTGATCGAGAGGGCTTATCCTTTGGTGCTATTTTAGACACCTCCGCTACGGAGGGCTTATCTCTTGATGTTTCCATAGATGCCTCCGATCTGGAGGGTTTTGACAGTGAAGTAGTTGCTTAGGATTTGACCAGACGAGTCGTCCGGCATGGAGTTGATTTTTATGGGGACTTCTCAATATCTGAATCCATGGCTAAGAACGAGGAGGGTTTTCTCACACTCGAGACTACTTTTTCCTTGGTAGTGGAGGGTTGGGACTCCTGAACAGAAGAACCTGAGGGGAGAGGAGAGAGACTTGGTTTAAACAACTGTTTGGGTTTTGGATTTCTGGTTGAGGATGACCCTTGGTCAGCTTCATGGGGTGGTTCACCAGACGTTTCGCTTGGGGAGACTGAGAGACCAGCAGCAATACGATTCTCCCTTTCGACTCTTTTTTCTTTTTCTAACTGTGACAAGTTCAACCACCCACATTTCACAAGAGCGTTTCTGGCCGTGAACATAAAACTATTCAAGAACAAGTTTGAAAACAAGGGTGCAAATATCTCTAGAACATTTTTGAGTGATGAAGACAATGGAATAGTGAAAAATGATTTATATATCAATAGAAAAAAGTATCTGTTACTTAGGAGGAGTTGAAGAGGTTTGGCAATGATTAAAGACGGTGCAGACGTGTGAGAAATTAAATGCCTAGGTCACTTTCTAGGCTTAGTGGGAGCGCCGATCTAGGTAGAAAAATTGTTGGTAAGTCGAATCGGATTGTGACACATGTTCCACAATCCAAGAAGAGGACTCTTAGAATTCTGTGAAAAGAAGTCGGTTCGGACAAACTTCGAACTAGGTGTACAGGAAACTCGGACAAAATCGTCACTGGCTAAGTAAATTTTTTAGTCATGCCAAAGATATTTTACAAGGCCTAAAATAAGGGCTACTGATGAGTTCGGATTATCCAGTCACAACTTACTGTGTTATCCGGAAAATGTAAATTCTAACATAAACTTGCCACTGAACTATCCGGACAGGACAAAAGTAAAGAAACACCTAAACACCTTTTGACTAAGCTATGTGTCCTTAAACTCGACCCGGTTTCATAACTTAACTCGAAAGTCCAAGGGTCCTTAATTAAGAGTATAAATACCCTCAACTACTTTTATTAATGAGGGTAATGAACATTTAATACAACCAGACTGCTCAAATCTCTCACTACCTTATACCAAAATATTTAATACTCAAAACAAATTACAAAATTACCCTCAGCCCAAAATAAACCACACCATATATAAGACGACTCATACCCTAGTCTTAGATATGTTTTATTGAATCAAAATACATTTTACTAAACTTTTTAGTTTTTTTCGGAGAGAACCCGCAGCCGCTACTCAACAAGTGCACATAGGGTAAACCCTCAATCTGACGCAATGGCTGGTAAACCAACGCCAGAACGTAAACCACAGAAGGTGACATGATCAACCAAGAAAGTGTTTGTAAAGGGACCCGAGCTCATGACCTTTGGTCACAAGCATGTCGTATTCCACCAACTCGGCTTGAATCGAGATGTTGTTTATTTTGTGGCTGGATGAAGAACTCCAGCAACCCTTGACATAGGGTTTTGTTTTATCTCTTTACCTTTGAGTTAGGTTTTTTTATCTTGTTTATTTTTTTTTGTTATTGGTTGTGCATATTTTCCCATTCATCTCTCTCCCATGGAATTTTCTAAGAGGCAATTCAATTTGGGATTTGAGGTAAGTTGTAGTTATCTTATTTATTTTTTATTTTGTGTTTTTTACGATATGATATAAACATTTATTATATGTTATCATATTCTTAGGTTATACTTAATGGTTTAACCATGCTTCATCAAGACGAAATTAATATGCCAACCTATATTTCTGATTTTCAAACCTTCTTGATGGTGTTGATGAACCCTTATAGGGATAATACGTATTAAAATATGACTTTGAATTTAATATTGAGAGTGAAAAGAAACTGGAGACATAACTCAACCTGCCGAAAGAGGGAAATTTGCTAAACCTTGAACTATAGTCCCAAGCTGAAGAACTAAAGAATAAATATTTTACGTTATCTAAGTTGGAAAGTGCATTTATGCATGCTCATGAGAACTTCTCGGATAACTGCTATGCAAGTTTTTTTAGAAAATAATTACTGTACAATGTAACTTTATGTTAATTTGTAAAAAGAATTTAACTACTTATCAAGCTTATTTTACTACTACCGATGAGTTGTACAAGTGCTGAAGATATATATGCTGAAGATGAAAGTCAATCAATTACTGCATTTTTCCCTCTCGGGACTTGTTTAAATTCCACATGCTCAAATTGAGAATTGACCTATGTAAATCCTTCAAGTAATGATTATTTTTTTTATTTTTGGCCTCGTCTTTCCTTAAAATCTGGTTAGCAGTTAATTAGGATATGGTTAGGATATGTATCATATTTTCTTTATAAAAGTTTGCTAGTCGATGCCATGCTATTGCAACTTCTTACTCGACTTCAGTGTTAATGCTAGAAATCCAAACTTGATGGACTGGTTTAGGATATCCCCTGTTGGAGATATGAGTTGAACTTCTGCTCCTGAGCCTTAATTATTGATTCATCTATCAATTATGACTCTACAGTGTATCCTGACTCATTTCTTTGAGAGATAAGTAACCTAGATTAAAATTTCATTCAGAATATGTCAATGACTGAGCTTTTATTTTCGCTCTCAGTTCAAAATGGATATCATAATCCCCTAACCCAACATACGATTTTCTCAATCTGTATGATATATCAAGAGTTTGCAATACATTACTTAAAGGGAAATAAGTTCTAACTATTGTATTATGTGCTTGAATATACGACCTTATTTTCCTAACCACAACTACCAAAGCTAAAACAAGTTTCTATAGTTGTATATATATAGTTTGAGATGGTAATTAAGATTTACTTACATAATATACTAATTAAGATTCCTTTCCTTTCTCCCTTATTAAATATTACGCTGAATGTATAGTCCAAGACTGTAATGGCCGAGGTTTGGTCAATACTTCGGAGGAAGCTAACAATTTATTTATATTGCTAAATTATTCAGCATACACTAGATTTTATTCAAAATTTCCCAACTCATCATAAAACTTGGAAGAATGGTTGAGATTTGTCTGAGAATCTTGACAAGAACCCGTCGAATGTAACTAGCCTCCCTGTCAAGATTTGGACTTCTTTGGCATCCTTTGGTGGCTTTATTTCTGTTAAATTGGAAATATATGTTGGATCAACCTCTATTCATATTTCATTCATCATGTATCCTGAATATTTTCAGACCATACACCAAAGGTGTACTTTTGGGGTTCATCTTAAGATTTACTCATTTTAGGTTGCCAAATGGATCGATTAGGTCTGCTAGATGATCTTATTCATGGAGTCTTGTTACATATATATATCAATGTATTGTGTATTTTTGGACCAATTGAGTTACAAATATCTTGTTCACTAGCCTTTGGTAGGTTACTCCAACATTCTTCAATCTAAAGGGCCTTAATATGTAGCAATATAACCCTTTTTTGGTGATGAAGATTTTATGTTCATGTTCCTCGTATTTAATTTGTATATGATTATATCACCTAAAACCATCTATAAATGATAGCATTCTGTTTTTTATGTTGTATCTACATGTTGGTCAATTCTTGGCAGAGGAAGGGATCTTTCAGATATCCCTTTTTTAAATCTGTAAAGCTTATACATATTTTCCACTTGTCGTTCTTCTTCTTAACAAATACAATAATATTTGTTCATATTGGATAAAAGGACTCTTGTATGTGTACTATATCCATCAATCTTCCTATTTGTTTAAGGATCTCCTCTGTTGTTTGTTGGGAGTGAGATATCATTATTTGGTAAGATAAGCTAAACGTTGTCATTGATGTTCAACTGATGACATATGAATTCTTCCAAGACTCATGTTATGTCCTGATTACTCCATGCAAACATACCTAGGTTATTTTTAAAAAAAAAATTATACCTGAGATCGGTTGACATATTTCGGCCGATCTTCAGGGTTTTTCCAGCTTTTATGACTACATATTCTACTTTTTCCCCTGGTTGCATCACTCAAGTCCTTATATGGGGTCATCTATTCCTTCCAATATGAGCATTTCATGTTCTGATTGTTATACTTTGAGTCTCAAAGATACTGCGTAATACTCTCTAGATGTTTTTTTATTTCCTCTAAACATAACTAATTTATCATTTATAGGATACCTTAGGAACTTGTGGACCGTATATACTAAAACATGAATCTGATCAAGTATAAATTTGCATTATATGATATTGTAAGAAAATGGTGCATCTACCACTACAAAAAACATTAAAACTTTTTCCTAAACTCTTGCTTTCCTAGAGAAACATACAGAGTTATCTTCTCTAAGTCATATGAATTTTATATACTGAAGCTAGTAAGGACTCTTTGAGTTAGAATGAACACTTGATCTCCTCTTATTCTTTCACAAATACCTTTATACAAAATGTTTCCCGAGATGCCACTGTCTATCATTACCCTCTTGATCTATATTTAGCCAACTCTATCATTATTAGTACTAAATCACTGTGTGAAGTGACACTCTTTTTAAATCATTCTCCATATGGGTTTTCGTACATGTGTGGGGATGTCTGCCATTGCCATATTATCTCTATCTCATATGCATATATTTTTCCAGATGTTTTGATGACTCTAGAGTATGGATACCCTCCAACAATCACGCACATAACTTTCATGTTTGGGTATTGATCCAAGTATTCTTATTCTTTATCTACCTCGGTCACTATGATATCATTTGCATCCAATGCTTTTTTTTCTTCAGCTCAGGTTGAGGCCTGTTTTACAAAATCATTGATACCTTGTCTCAGTTCCATATTTTCTTTCTTATTCATAAGCCCATTGATTTTGCCTTCATCAACTAGCAAAATGACCTATATCGCCATGTAACTTACAGTGCTTTTTATCTATGTTCTCGTTTACTCTAAACAACTTTCCAGACTGATTATAATTGAGTGTATCCGTAGTCTTTTTATAAATTGATGACCAATGACTTTGTTAGCTCTATAAATGGTCCTCTCGATGGGAATTCCACTCTCATGTTACTATTACTATTGCAGCCATATTTAGAGTTTCTGTAATAACCTTGGTATTGACCGGATCTCAACATAACAGACAATGAAGTATTGTCGTTCTTTGGTTTGTCATCTTTTATGTTTATCTGTACCAACGTGTTAGTTTTTTTGGTCGAAGGGAATGAGGATGAAATATTACTATCCCTTACTTTTTTTTCTCTAGATACTTCGTCTACTTTGATATATCGTTCTATGTGAGCTAGTAGATCTCCAAATTTTAGAGCTTTTATCTTAATTATTGCATTAGATATGGTAACTTCTCAGACTCCTTGCTTGAACGTTGGTATAGCCACCAGATCGTGACAATCTAATAAATGAGAGTTTTTTTTTTTTCACAAAACACTTGGTGTACTCCCTTAAACTTGGATTAGTTATAT
The DNA here is from genome assembly GCA_036936605.1 of Limnanthes douglasii subsp. nivea. Taxonomy (NCBI): domain Eukaryota; kingdom Viridiplantae; phylum Streptophyta; class Magnoliopsida; order Brassicales; family Limnanthaceae; genus Limnanthes; species Limnanthes douglasii. The sequence goes on from JAUPFV010000001.1 coordinate 158,383,180, forward strand.
GCTTATAATAGATTATATAATCCTTGTCTTCATCGATCTTATTTGAGTCTTCAAAATGGTTCTTAAATGTCGCCAAAACATCTTGTACTTTTTTGCATCCTGTCCGGAGACTGCTAAACCATTATTGCATTACGTTTCCTCGGAGGATTATGACAAATGCTCGATACTTTATCGTATCATCAGCTGCATACTACAATATCTCACTACTGAACTGCTGGATGTGGTGCTCCAGATCTCATTTGCCACGGTACCTGTCTATTTTTTGGTCGTCGTAAAATAATAGCATTATAAGATACATAGCCTTGGGGGTCAGTGAGAAATTTTAATCTGGATGGACATCTTTATCCTCATAAAAATCATGTAAATGAGCGACAAATGGGTATGCATGCTAAAAACCTGGCCTTTCTACTTTTGCCCTCCAGATTTATATTGCACCTTGATTTGTTTAAATGCTAACCTGGATCTAGATGGATGTATTTGTGTGGGTACTGTAAATAACCTTGATGCCACGCTAGTAAATTGTTCAGCAGTTGTTGTTGTCCTTATGCCATGTTTGGCGAATAACCCGGTTGTATCCGAAAAGTATTTTATGATGTACATGGGTGAGAGCTCGAGACTTGTTTGTGATTAAAAGGATTCCTTGGTGGGATGGTTTGATTTTGTTGATACAGTGGGTGATATCGAGAGAACTCATGATATCCTGGTTGAGGTAGAGGACATCTTGGTGGGGGCAACGAGTATCCCAACTGCATTCACATTGGTGGTGGTACTCCAATACTCTGAACTAGTGGAATTACTTGACGTTTTTGTGCACCTAGCCATCTAGTCGAGGTTCCCTTCCCTTGTTCTCTCTTTTGTCATGATTGGAAGCAGAAGTCCAACTTTTTCTTCTTTTGTTCCCTACGATGTCATCGTTACTTCTTGTCTATACTGTAGGGGTCTCAAAACCGATTTCATTTTGCCTTCATTGTGAGATCCCTTGAAGGGATTTTTTTTATATTGGGCTTCTTTTTCAATACAATATTTCAAGTTCTTAGAAGTTGTGTCGTCTCCTTCCTCATCATCCACTGTCTGGACAACAAATTTGACTTTAGGAATTTGCAAAAGTAACAGTTTTTGCATCAAACAAAAACTGTGGGCTTGTTCCTCCTTAAACCGCTGAGTCAAAACGTTCAATTTCGGTATAAAACACTAGAAGATTATTTTTTACTGTCGGGACATTTGCTTGTCCATTAACATGCTCCACAAAGAACTCTCCGTCCACAAACGGATTAGTTTTTTCGTAGATTTCAACATCAGCTAACTAAGATTTGATTATTTTTTTTAAATCTATGTTCCGACCGACGATATTAATATCGACATTTATAATATGAAACTAAGTTCATAATAATTTAAAAAGTTTGAAAATAAAAGTTGATGGACACAAAAATAAAATTGAATAAACCTTTATTATTAACGTTTGTTGGAACTCTATTTGTAGGACGGAATGTTACAATAACGTCCCTAACAACTTGTAGTTAATTCATTCTTTTTTTGATACACTGAATTTTAGATTATTAAACTACTGATTGACTAATATATTGGGACCCAAATGTTTACTATGAACCTTTTACAGTAATTTTATTGTAATCATATAAACAACTAAAAGAAGTTAAGTTTTAAATCAAAATAATATTTTCAAAATAAAGAAAAATATAAAGATGATAAAGATTTGTTTTCATACATTTTAGTATTTAAAATCATGAACCACTGAAATAAATGAAAACAAAAATTAAGCTTTATTTCACAAAATTTATCTTTACGTTTTCATAAACTACTACACCAATAGATATAGTCAATATTTGATTAAAACGTAATTTCAATTGTGGTTTAGAATATTACATTTGATGGCTAATATAAGAGCACCCATGATCTAATTTAGTAACTTTCATACTTGCTTGACATGAACTTTCTTATAAAAATCATATTTAAACAGGTCATATAGGAGGAGTCTTCACAAAACCAAGTAGGCAGTCGTTTAAAAATCACCAATTTCTTATTAAGTTGAACAACATGAACAAAGACAAGCATACCATTTGTTTTTCTTATATGTTTAAATACTTTTCTCCGAACTTAGTAGTTGACATCTATATGCACCTGCACAGGCTGCACTACCATCAAAGTTGACCTGGTACTTTAGATATCATCAATTATAACCATTCAAGAAACCTATTTACATTATGCCATGAAAATCTTCAATATTTGATACAAGAAGATTTCGATGAGTTCCTTGTATGCACTTCTTGGTTGTTTCCTACTAGTTTTTGTGGCTCATGGCCAGGATCAATCAGGGTTCATCAGCTTAGACTGTGGCTTAATGCCAGATAATTCGAGCTACACAGAACCATTGACAGGGATCAAGTATATATCCGATTCGAGCTACATAGCCACAGGCATCAGCAAATCTGTATCGCCTGAGTACAAGACCGACATGATGCGCAATATGTGGTTTGTGAGAACCTTTCCTTATGGAACAAGAAACTGTTACAATCTCAAAGTAGAAAAGAACAGCAGGTATTTGATAAGAGCAACTTTCATGTATGGAAATTACGACTCTATAATGGCAGTACCAGAGTTTGATCTTCATCTCGGTCCTAACAAGTGGGAAACGGTGAAAGTAGAGTTGGTCTCCTCAAACACAACGGTGGAAATCATTCACGCTGTCTCTACAACATCTTTACAAATCTGTCTTGTCAATACTGGGCGGGGCACTCCTTTTATATCTGCCTTGGAAATTAGACTTTTGAATGCCACAATATACGAAGCTGAGTCTGGATCTCTCGTGCTCTTGACGCGCTTGAATTTAGGGACAGGAATGAGTCAAACAGTGAGGTATCAAGATGATGTTTATGATCGTATCTGGCAGCCATTTCTGTCGGCGACTTTTAAACAGTTAAGTACCATAAAAACTGTTGATTCTGGCGGGACAAACTCTTTTGAAGTGCCAAATACAGTCATGAAAACTGCGGCCATGCCACAAAATCTAAGTGGATCAATAATTCTAACATTGAATAATGAAAATATCACTCAACAACTCTATGTGTACATGCATTTTGCGGAGATTCAAGAGCTTCAAGCCAATGAGTTGAGAGAATTCGAGATTTTGCTGAATGGAGAAAACTGGTTTGGACCCTTCAGTCCAGATTACTTGAGCACAAGTACTGTATATTCCGTATCACCTTTAAGTGGAAAATCTTTTCAGTTTTCCATCCACAAGACTGAAAACTCAACCCTTCCACCAATTCTTAATGCATTGGAGATTTATTTTGTCAATGAACTTCCTCAGTTTCCAACGAATGAAACCGACGGTGATATTTTCTTGCGAGAGATTTCAGCTATTTGCCTTCATGTTACTCTTGATTTTAATAATATGGTTTTATATTTTCTTGTTAATTTTAGTTGATTCAATCAGCGGTGTAAAGTCAATGTATGGAGTAAAGAAAAATTGGCAAGGAGATCCATGTGTTCCTCGAGCTTACTCATGGGAAGGTCTCCGCTGCAGCTACCATAATACTGATCCACCACAGATCATATCCTTGTAGGTACCATGTATAGCTATAGCTTCTATATTTCTGTTCTCGCCCTTGTCCTCTAGTAAAAGTTTGAGGACAGACATAACAATGTGTACTGTTTTCAAAACTATAGTTGAAGCAATATCTGTTCTTTAAAGATCTCTAGCGTTTGTCACAAATGTTTTCCTACTTCTTGTTACAGATATAATTCTATACCCCAAACATGAGTGAGAGTTTTTGGTTGACATCCTTAAGCATATGTACAGGGATTTAAACTCGAGTGGGTTGACCGGAGATATATCTCAGTATATATCCACCTTTACTCAACTGCAATATCTGTAAGTATTCATCTGACACAAATATGAAATAGGTTACCTCAAAGTGCTATGTCAAGTCTGGTCTCTCAATAATTTTAGGATCTGACTATTGCTATGGAAGAACAAGGAAAAAAGAAATAATTTGATCATGAAAAAGAACTTTGCTGATAATTCTATCCTTCCTCGCAGGGACTTATCCAATAATAGTTTGACTGGACCAGTGCCTGATTTCTTATCTCAACTACAATTCTTGAGGGTCTTGTAAGTTATTTAGGATTATATGCATTTCTTGCATCCCAAGAAGAAAGACGTATGAACGTATTTTGTTGTTTATTGTAGAAATTTGTCAGACAATCATCTTAATGGTTCTGTACCACCTGAACTCTTGAAGAGAGCACAGACTAATTCACTTTCGTTGAGGTATATGATCACCGTAATCAATTCTGGTACTAGAATCATATTACATCAAAAACTTTAGTGAGCTAATATGACTAGCAAAAGTAAGTTCTGACATATAGTTTTGTATTCTGCACAAAATCTAGCCTTAGCGGGAACCCAGGCCTATGCACATCGATGTCATGTCCAGCAGAAACCAAGCCGAAGACAAAAGAGGAGAAGCATGATAGCTCTCTAGTACTAGCAATAGTAATAGCTGCTTCATGTCTGGTGCTCGTTACAGCATTAGCAGTCGTATTTGTTATCATTAAACGAAAAAAAACACAAGGTACATGAAATATTTCTGATAATTTCTTTTTAAGAAAATTAAAAACTAATTCTTTTTGCATTTTTATGATCTGTTATCTGTATTAGTAGTTAGAGCTCCACTCGAAACGAGTGTGGAGATGACAAGGCATGTTGAGTCAGCAGAAACAAATAACGATGATTCGTTGGAGGTTAAAAACAAAAAATTTACATATCTTCAGATCTTGAATATTACTAGCAACTTTGAGAGGGCTGTTGGTACTAAAGGGGCATTTGGAACACTTTACCATGGCTACTTTCAATCCAATCCAGTAGTTGTCAAAATGCTCTCTCAATCATCACTTCATGACCATAGACAGTTTCATGCAGAGGTAAACACAATTTCTTTATGAAGTTGAAGCAAAAATAAATAAAATGTACATGCGATTGTATTAAATTTGGTATGATTTGTAGGTAAAACACCTATTTAGAGTTCATCACAGAAATTTGTCAAGCCTTGTAGGATATTGCAACGAAGGCAATAACAAGGGACTCGTCTATGAGTACATGCCTAATGGAAACTTGAGGCAACATCTCTCAGGTCTCAATCTAAGTACATGCAATTCATATTTTTTCCAAGAATCAAATAGAGCCTATGATATAATAAGTCACGCAACATATGCCTAATCATTCTTCTCATTCCATGAGTATATGTAGAAAACAGCTCTGCTATCGTGATCAGCTGGGAAAATAGACTTCGAATTGCGATAGACGTTGCTCAAGGTGAGTATCCAAACTTCTATATGAAAGTGAAATGCGAAGAGAAAGTCAAACTTATTTATTTCATGGATACAGAAGTTTATAAAAATATGCGTGATTGGGGTTAAAGATAACAAAGAAAATAATTCTAAACCAATACTAGTATGTTCATAGTTGATTGGCATTGTCCACGCTGCGCATGAGGAGGCCGATATTAGGAACAGCCATCCAAATACCAGTCGATTGATATTGATATACGCTACACGTAATGGTTAGATATTCTCGTCTGGATATGGTGACATGATCCACTATATAGTGATAGGGAAATCTTCTTTTGGAAGTTTTTTTAGTGAGTTGGCTTTGGTAATTACTAATCCGAATATGGGTCAAGTATCAATACTTATATATATTTTCTCAGTAAAGTTTGTTTTCCTTTGAAGATATTCATTTCTGCGATCGAATTTAACTAAACTAATGCCTCCATAGGGCTGGAATATTTGCAGCATGGATGCAAGCCGACCATAATCCACAGAAATGTGAAAAGCTCAAACATCTTCTTAGATGAAAACTTCTGCGCCAAACTTGGTGGTTTCGGACTCTCAAGAGATTTGCCTGCTGATGAGGGTACTCATGTCTACACAGTTGTTGCTGGTACTCCCGGTTACGTCGACCCAGAGTAAGTTCATTTCTCCATCAACGTTTACTTTTAAGTGTAGTCTGGCGCGAGCTTATTAAATAATAAGCTTGTTCAAAATAAGCAAGTGTTAAAAGTTAATAACTCTTGCAGGTACTATCAATCAAACAGGCTGACAGAAAAAAGCGACGTCTACAGCTTCGGAGTTGTACTTTTGGAAATAATTACAAGCCAACCCGCAATCATAAAAACACGAAAAAGAATGCATATAAGTCAATGGGTTAATTCCATGCTAGACAGAGGTGACATCGGAAGCATTGTCGACAAAAGATTACACGGAGACTTTGACATAGACTCTATGAAAAAAACTTTAGAAGTCGCGATGGCCTGTTTGTCTGAGTCTTCGAGGTCCAGGCCAGGAATGAGTGATGTGGTGACGCAACTAAGAGAGTGTTTGGCAATCGAGACTGCAAGGAAAAGGAGAGTTGATGAAACTGAACTGAATCATTCAATCGAAATAGCCACCGCAAAGTTTGGTACCGGTCCAAATCACCCAACAATGTAACTACATAATTTAAACTATGTCACTTTGTACTCTTTCCATTAAACCATAAAACAAGGAACTTATTGTTTGAATATTTTAACTGCGGATGTCTAAGCACTTGAAATGTGCATGTAATTGACCATTAAGCAGATATGATGCCTAAATGAAGATTCAATTAGGCCGTGAGACTAACTAAACTCGCTATAAGCCAAGCCATGATTTCTTGAAGTAGAAGAACTAAATTTCAAATTTTCATTTAAAGTGACTTACGAATATGGTTTGTTTCCAGACTTGGTTTTTGTTTTACTTTTGATATAATATTTTGTTGTAAGTTATAAGATGGCCAATAACCAGTTTAAAAGCTAGAATGATTAGGTAACTATCCTTCTTAGATCACTCTGCTAAGCTTACGTTTACATTTGATCAATTCATTGCAGTTTGTGGTAATCCTATTGTAAAGCACTATGTATGAGCACATGTGTGTTGGAATATTATGCCATGTTCCTAAAAAAAGAACGCACTTATGCGAGTTCACGCCTATTGGTTGTTTGTAATTTATAAATGGCTTAATTTGAGTTTTCACCCACGAGGAAAGAAATAATTAAGATTAACTCAACGTTGTATATAAAAATCGAGGTAAAATCCTCAAAGACTATTTAATAAAAAACACAACCCAATAGGCATTTAAATTTTGCAAAAATACCACGAAAAATAAAATCAAAATACGCGATGACTCGAAACTTAGAGACAAACCATATGTACTTCCTCAGTATTCAAATAACAAGTAAGAAAAACTGATTGTAGATGGATGTTTAGATGTATTCTGATTCAGATTCTGAACTTGTTATTTTGTATCAGACATCCATCTATAATATAGGTTAAGTCGAAAAATAAAAAGGTTATTGTTGCGAGAGTTGGTTAGCTTACACCAATAACTTAATGCATGGAGCAAACTTGTAATAGACAACTAAAGATGTGATACAAAATCAAAATCAAAAATTAAATGTAATCTACGAAAAAACAACAACACAAACACTTTATCTACCTAGTTCAGTCAAATCAGCCTACATTTGGGGAAATAACAACTCTTCAATAAACTATCTTCATAAAGTATTTTACAAGAGATTCTCTCAAATGAGTTACGAGAATAAGTCTTTCTCCTTACTTTATTTACCTTCTTCTCCTTTCTCTTTCAAGACTATATTTTAGAATTTTGACTCATTCATTTTTAACTGTGTATATTCTTAAAGACATATGAGAGAATTTACAATTGTAGCTTTCTTGATCCGATAACAAAATTAGTTACTTCTTAATATAATTGGTTAAAGTTATTGTAACTAATTCTTTCACAATTGATCATGTACCTCATCTTCGGGACCCTCGTCTAGAATGACCTTTTGTCTAGAAGACCCTTGGATAGATGGCATTACTCATATAAAAGACCCTAGGCTAGAAAAGCCTCAGCTAAAAAAACCCTTGCCTAAGAAGAACCTCGGCTAAAAGACTCAGCCTCATCTAGAATGTATAACCTCGTCCAGAAGACTTTGCCTCATCTTGAAGACCCAACCTTGTCTAAAAGACTCTTGGCTAGATCATGCCTCATCTAAAATACCCTTGGCTAGATGACATTGCGTCATATACATAGTGAAAAAACTGTGTTTGAAACACTTGTAGATGAACCGTCATATCTCCCTTAGTAACGACCATGAGGGTCATATATGAAACACTTAATTTTTTATTTGAAGTGGTACTATCAAAAGTTAATATAATACGCATATCCATAGACAATCATGATACATGGATAGCATCCCAATAATAAGATTTACTCCCTCCGTCCCAAAATGTTTGTCGTTTTAAGGTTATGCACAGATATTAAGAAAGGTAATAATTTACTTCTCTTTTTCATAAAAAAAATAGAAAAAATAGAGATCTAATTGGTAGTTGATTATAAATAATATTTCAATTTACATCGGTAAACGAGAACGACATATATTATGGGACAAAAAATATTTCCTAGAACGACAAACATTTTGGACTAGATAAACACAAAGATAACATGTATCAATCAACTAGAAGAAGCAAAAAAATATATGAATTTATCAATCACTCCAAAATGACATCAATTATTGAATCTAAATAATTTGACACTAATCATTGTAAACTGTGGATCTAGGCGGCAATAAATTCAAACATATGTTATAGTACCCAATAACTTCACATTGGACAACGTGGGTTAATCAAGTCGAGGAGACCGCCTCAGATCTAGTCTATAATCAAAGCTGAATCTTATAGTCGAAAATATGTTTGAAATTGAATCTTAAGTTTGTGTGTAAAACCAAAACCATAGCTAAAGCTATTAAAAGTAACTACCTTTAGCTGAAGTGTCGTATCATCGAACACCTTCCAGACAGCCTTCATCATATCCATTTTATTTTTGTGTGGATCATCGTATTCATAACCAAAAGTAAATGTATACCCGAAGATGATGTTGTAGTCGGAGTCGAAACCAATGTTGCAATCAAATGTAAAGTTGTCTTTTTTGCTTCAACAAGGATGGTAGCAAGTCGTACTTGGTGTTATATTTATTTTACTGATGTAAATGGAATAATACGAAGAGCAATTAGGTGGTTATAAACACAATAGATTGCAGTGCAACAACAATGCATGCTTATGTTATTGTAAAACAAAGCAGTGTGTATTTTAAATATCTAGTTGAATATAGGAGCGATTCAACAAAATGTTCCAAAAGTATAAGAGTTTTTAGTCGTAAAAAATCAGCACATAAATGATTGATTTGAAATTTTTGATATTTTTAACGCCTCAAATTTTAGTATCATTCAAACTGTCAATATAAAATCTATTCGTATTAAAGTCGGACTTCGTAAAGTACCCTTGAATCCCTTCCGGTCTAATATCATTACAGTATCCCCAATACATGTCGGAGCATCCTAACGGTTAATTCGTGTTAAGGTCGGAGTTGGACTTCGTAAAGTACCATTGAATCCCTTCCAGTCTAATATCATTATGGTATCCCCAATACATATGGGAGCATCCTCATGTTGTTACTTTGAGGATAATATAATCAACTTTAAAGACCAATATCGTATTTTTTTTACGTTTAAATCTATTTATTATTATATTTGTACATTTTTTCATTTAAAAAATATTAATGTTTTTTTCTAATTTGTGACTTTCTTTTAATATTTGTTAATTAAATTGCTAAATTCGATTTTTCGGTTTCATATGCCGATTTGGTTTGCTCTAACTTAAACGTAAAATTGGTTTGACTTAATGTATGACATTTGTATTGTTAAGAATATAAAGCCCATATAAAGCCCAAGCCCATTAGCTTTCTTTTATTATAATTAAGAGCATATGTTGTACTAATTTATATACTTCTGAATAATACAAAAACCCTAGCCGTCTAGCGGTTTGTTCCTTTTGTTCTTTTCTTAACATGGTATCAGAGCGAGGTATGTGTGTTTGAGAGGTATGTGTGTTTGAGAGGTATGTGTGTTTTTAGAGGTATGTGTGTTTCAGAGGTATGTGTGTTTGAGTAAAACAATTTGAGTGAGAGGTATGTGTGTCTGAGTAAAACAATTTGAGTGAGAGGTATGTGTGTCTGAGTAAAAAAAATTGAGTGAGAGTGCGGTATGTGTGTCTGAGTGAAACACAAAAAGAGTGAGGTATGTGTGTCTGAGTGAAACACAAAAAGAGTGAGGTATGTGTGTCGGAGTGAAACACAAAAAGAGTGAGGTATGTGTGTCTGAGTGAAACACAAAAAGAGTGAGGTATGTGTGTCTGAGTGAAACAAGAGTGTTTAAGTAAAAAACAAGAGTGAAGAAAGTGTGAAACAAGAGTGAAGAAAGTGTGAAACAAGAGTGAAGAAAGTGTGAAACAAGAGTGAAGAAAGTGTGAAACAAGAGTGAAGAAAGTGTGAAACAAGAGTGAAGAAAGTGTGAAACAAGAGTGAAGAAAGTGTGAAACAAGAGTGAAGAAAGTAGTGTGAAACAAGAGTGAAGAAAGTGTGAAACAAGAGTGAAGAAAGTGTGAAACAAGAGTGAAGAAAGTGTGAAACAAGAGTGAAGAAAGTGTTTGCAACTGGAACAGTGGAGTAGTTTTGTTGTGATTGTGGATCTTATTGCGAACATGATAGGAAAAGATGATAAGAAGAACTTTGTTACATCTGCATACCATTCGGGTATGTCCTCGTCTTCCACTTCAGGTATTGATTCATCATTGTGGATTTTGGATTCGGGTGCGTCTCATCATATGTCACCTCACATGTCGAACTTTGTTTCGTTGTCTCATGTTTCACCCATATCTGTTTTGTCTGCTAGTGCTACACCAATGGCAGTAGAGGGTATTGGCTCTGTTTGTACCCCTCATATATCGTTATCTGATGTTTACTACGTTCCAACCCTTGCTTTGAATCTTGTTTCGGTTAGTAAATTGTGTAAATCTGGTTATTGTGTCTTATTTTCCGATTCTGTTTGTGCTATACAAAATCAACAGACCCAGAGAGTGATTGGGACAGGTCGTAAAATAAGGGAACTCTATGTTTTGGAGAAACTCGAAGTAACAGATATGGATGTCTATGGTGTTGATAGTGAAAAAACATACTTGACTGATATTGCTGCCTCTGGTGTTGATTTGTCTTCGTTTCGTTTGAATCATTCATCGTCTAAGTTTTATCTTTGGCATTCTCGTCTTGGACATGTATCTACATCGCGTTTAAAGTTTTTAGTCTCTACATGTGCTTTAGGTCAGCTAAACACTTGTAATATCTCGGATTGTAGTGTTGTAAACTTGCAAAATTTTCGGCGTTACCGTTTAATAAAAGTATTTCTTCCTCTATTGCTCTGTTTGATATTATTCATTCTGATGTCTGGGGTCCATCTCCTGTCTCCACAAAGGGTGGTTCATCCTACTATGTTTCTTTCATCGATGATTATACTCGATATACTTGGGTTTACCTTATGAAACGGAGATCAGATTTCCTTGGAATTTATAGAGAATTTCGGGCACTTGTTAAGACTCAACATTCTGCTGTAATAAAATGTTTGAGGTGTGACTTGGGGGTGAATATACATCCAATGATTTTACTCAGTTACTTGCATCTGATGGTACCATACATCAGTCTTCTTGCACTGACACCCCTCAGTAGAATGGTGTTGCAGAAAGAAAACATCGTCATCTTATTGAGACTGCTCGTTCTTTACTTTTATCTGCTGAGGTTCCTACTATTTTTTTGGGAGAAGCAATTCATACTGCTGTATATGTGATTAATCGAATTCCCACTGCTCATAATGCAGGGATGTCTCCTTTTCAGAAGTTATATGGACAACTTCCAAATTATTCTTCCTTACGAGTGTTTGGATGTACATGTTTTGTCCTTCGCCCTCATGTAGAACGCAACAAATTGGGCCCTAAATCCGCAATATGTGTTTTCTTGGGTTATGGTGTTAGACAGAAAGGTTATCGTTGTTTTGATCCCACTAGTCAGAAACTTTATGTCTCTCGACATGTTACTTTTCTTGAGCATATCCTGTTTTATTCGATTCCAACGAAATCACATGATATAACAAGTACCAAACTTGAGACTATTGATCCCTTTGAAAATAATAGCGACATACCCATTGATATTGATGTGCCAGCTCCTGAGACATCAACTACAACGGATCCTACTTCTGCTCCATCAAGTCCTGATTCAGCTTCTTCTTTTAGTGAACCACCAGCTCCACCCCTTAGAAGATCTACGCGTACAAGTAAGTCTACCAAACTACCAGATTTTGCGTATTCTTCTTACTCAGCTCCTTTTGCCTCTTTTATAGAAAAAATACATGATTTATATGAACCTCAGTCGTTTAAAGAAGCTGTTTCTGATCCTCGTTGGCAAAATGCAATAGTCGAAGAACTCACTGCTCTTTACCAAACTCATACATGGGATATAGTTAAGCCTCCATCCGGTAAGCATATAATCGGTTCTCGATGGGTTTTTAAAATTAAAACAAAATCTGATGGATCTATTGAAAGATATAAGGCTCGTCTTGTAGCAAAAGGGTATTCACAGAAGTATGGTATGGATTATGATGAAACATTTGCCCCAGTGGCAAAAATGACGACTGTTCGTACTCTTATTGCGGTTGCTTCTGCTCGCCAGTGGAAAATCTTCCAACTCGATGTCAAAAATGCATTTTTGAATGGTGATCTTCATGAGAAGGTTTACATGACTCCTCATCCAAGTGTTGCTCACCAACCAGGTGAAGTTTGTCGACTTACGAAAGCCTTATATGGACTCAAACAAGCTCCTTGTGCTTGGTTTGAAAAATTCTCTACGGTTATAACTTCACTTGGTTTCCTTGCTAGTAATCACGATTCGGCCTTGTTTATCAAATGTACTAGTGTAGGACGAATTATTTTATCCCTATATGTAGATGATATGATCATTACAGGTGATGATATTGATTGCATTGCAGCACTAAAACGTGATTTGGCTCAGCGTTTTGCGATGATAGGTATTGAGGTGGCTCACTCTCCAAAAGGTTATATTCTCTCTCAGAAAAATATATATCTGATTTATTCGAACGAGCGCGACTTTCTGATAACAGAACGGTAGATACTCCTCTTGAAACCAATGCTCGGTATTCTCCGACTGATGGCGTTCCTTTGTCAGATCCAAGTCTATATCGAACCCTTGTAGGGAGCTTGGTCTATCTTACAGTTACTCGGCCAGATATAGCTTATGTTGTTCATGTGGTTAGTCAGTTTGTTACTGCTCCTACATCTATTCATTGGGGACCTGTTCTTCGAATATTGATATATCTTCGTGGCACTCAGTTCCAGAGCCTTTTATTTCCCTCGACCTCTTTACTTGAACTGCGTGCCTATAGCGATGCTGATTGGGATAGTGATCCTCATGACCAAAAATCTACTACCGGTTTCTGTATTTTCCTTGGAGATTCATTAATATCATAGAAAAGCAAGAAACAAGATGTTGTCTTTAGATCGTCTACTGAAGCTGAGTATCGTGCTATGGCTGTAACCACATGTGAGATTGTTTGGTTACGATGGCTTCTTGCAGATATAGGGGTTAATGTTACTAAACCAACTTCCCTACATTGTGATAACAAAAGCGCCATGCAGATAGCAAAGAATTCAGTTTTTCATGAGAGGACGAAGCACATTGAAATAAATTGTCATTTCACTCGACATCATCTTCAGATCGGCACCATCTCGCTTCCGTATGTTCCATCAGCTTTGCAGATTGCTGATATTTTCACAAAGGCTCAGTCCACAGCGCGGTTTCGTTTTCTTTGTGACAAACTCTCAATGCCTATTACTGTTGCATTGTAAGTTTGAGGGAGGGTGTTAAGAATATAAAGTCCATATAAAGCCCAAGCCCGTTAGCTTTCTTTTATTATAAATAAGAGCATATGTTGTACTAATTTATATACTTCTGAATAATACAAAAACCCTAGTCGTCTAGCGGTTTGTTCCTTTTGTTCTTTTCTTAACATGTATATTTTTAATTTCCTTTTCAAATTTATTAAAATATCATCAAATTAACAATAAATCAACAAATCATATCAAAACTAAAGTTTAGTCAATTTTCCATAAGATTTATAGTCAAGCAAAAGATCGATGGGTTGCTATAATTAATATATCTTCGATAATTATTAACCTACAAATTTTATGTCATGAATTATATCCAACCAAACATCAAGGTGTGACAGATAAGTTAAATTTAATATTAAATTTAAAAAATACGAACAAAACACTACAAATTAAAAAAAATCAAAATGGCTGAAAGTACCAATTAAACAATGGGTGGTATTATATGATTATTTTTCCAACTGTAATTATCGTATTTGTTACCTTATTCATAAAAATTCAAAAACATATTATTTTTCATCATCAAATAACGAATTTTAAAAAATAATAATTAATTTTCATTGTCTACTAGACGAAACACGAGTTCGTTGAATAAAAACTTAATTTCATATGACCCAAAATATATTTGGCATGAAAAAATATTTTTTAAATATAATTACGAATAATAAAAATGTATGTCGCATAAGTTGGCGGAACCAGGAATCCAGACAAGGAGGAGTTGAAGTCTAATATATGACAAGGAGGAGTTGAAGTCTAATATATTAAAAACACGCTTTAACATTTTTTTTTCATTCACCCCATAACTTTAAATGATTTTTTTATGATCTAAATGAAAATATTAAAAAAATAGTTATGATATTTTTATTAATTAAGAAAATCACGAACATTTATTGAAACTAAATGATAATAAAATAATTACTAAGTGATAATAAAATAATTTTTTTCTACATTTGATTTATCGGGCATATGTCTAAATAATCCAAAGTTTATAAATGAGTTAGTAACATTTATAGTATTTATCATAGAAATGTGTAAAATCAAAAAGCTTCCTACTAGTTGAGATATGTTATTATTTATTTACCGTTGATCCTTCTCATGGCTATCCGATGTGGAAATTTGGTCGCCCCTAAAGAAATTCTACCACATTCATCTGCCCTCAATTGACTTACATTTTCTCACTCTAATTAGGTTGTGTCACGATTCATATCTAAGTCATGAAGTTTTATAATTGATACATGTGTTCACTCTTATTAGAGCATCTTATATATTCATTAGCGTCACTTCAATCAAGTCACACGTCTTGATACACTCAAATAAAGTTACTCCGCTTGATGAGCATGATTGATGGTTCATCATCTTCGACATCCAAGAATTTCATCCACATCACATTTCGTGTAGGTATGGCGCTCTGATATCAATTGTTAGACCCAAATAATAGTATATCAACCACCCACAACTTATGAAGAGTCCACCAAGAGCACTTATATTATTATGATAAGTAGATGGTACAAGTATATCCAATTCAATCTAATAAATATCTACAATCCACCAACAATTTTAAACATAAAAACTAACAAAAATAAAGAATATTACAAAAGCTACTTCACTATTTCAATAATGATTTCATCCTAACCGTAGCACCAAACCACAATCCAACCGGTCAAATTGAAACCTTAGATATCCCAAATATGTTGTCTGAAACTCAACCAAAATTGACATAGTCAGACCTTTGATCAAACATTTTAAGCATGGCTTCCTTTAAAAATTCGAAAATAAATTTTTTTCCTATACTAATCTACTTTGAGGTAAGGGGAGCAGTGGTCCTTCCTTACCCCATGGTAGATCCGCCCCTTCGTATAACAGAATTCTAAAACATTTTAATTTTAAAAATAACACCAAATAATAGTATTGTTGAAACTGTATTTAGAAATATCTTCTTATTAAAAAGTAATTTTCGTAAAAGAATACTTTTTCTTTTCGATTTAAATAGCAGGTAGTATATATACCAAGTATAAATTTTGAAAAACAAATTCTCCGCAAAATTAGAGTATAGTACTACATTCCAGTTCAACAAAAATGCTTGGAGGAGGTTTTTGCCTAATTATTTGTGCTAATTATTGAAGGTTGGTAACCACATTTTTTGTTTATGCGCTTAAAACCTCAGAAGCCAAAAGCAAAGGGGGTCCTGCCGCCGACCACTAGATTTTAGGTTCACGACAGGTAAAGGCTGGAACGAATCTTTTAATCAAATTCTAAGATTGGCTGGCCAGACAAAAAAACGTGGCTCATTTGATTTTGCATGCTTCTTCAGCAGCCAATAAAAACGAACACGTAATCAGTATCAGCACAAAGTAGCGTGGCAGAACAGGAAGCCATAGAGATTTAAGATATTTTGAGGTCCATCCTAAATATACAAAAAAAATCAATGCCCAAGGCCAAGCCTAATTTAAATCTTATAAATTATCCACCGCTGGATTCATTTTCTATTTTAAATCCTTTTCTTCTTTTCCACCCTAGCTGGTTACTCGTGTCATTTCTATACTAGTAGTTATACTTGGAGTAAAAACCGAAATCAGCCTCTTGAATTGGTCACACCGAAGACAGAAGAAAATAATAGTTTTAAAATGGACGTGACATGATCGGATTTTGGTTTGAAAATGTTTTAACTTCTTAAAAATATTGATTCTAATAGGGTTGGTTTTTGTCCAAACTAGTATGGAATCGGATTTTTATCTGTCTTTTAAAAATAAATAACATAAATATTTATATAATCTTATAATTATAAAAACAAAATTCGAAGTGTTCAATTTGAAACTAATAAATATATATTAAACATCGTACAAAATTCCAAACTTGAAAGAAGAAAAACTAAAGATATTTTAATCTAAAACTAAAAACTTAAATAAAACAATCCATTATTTATCATTTATCATCTACCATTTGTATAATTGTTATCTTTATATTTTATATTATATAAAACGTTTGCAATAGGGTTATGTTAGACAGGGACTTGGTTGGAAATAATTGACCAGAAAAATAAATCATGAAAAAAGTAATTTTCAAAAATTATAAAAATAGAGTGGAAGAGAATAGGTAACTAATAAGAAATAGTTATATAAAAGAAAAAAATAATTTTCAAATATTATAAAAAAAAAAGAGTGAGAGAATGGGTAACTAATGAGAGATAGTTACAAGAAAAAAAAAAGTAATATCTTGATTCAACTTGACATGTCTAAGGCTTTTGACAAGCTAATTCACTGCTTTATTTAAATGTTTTAAAGAAGTTTGGCTTCTCTTCTAGATTCACTTGTCTTATTAAGATAATGATTAATGCTGTTAATGTCTATATGCTTGTTAATTGTGAAGTGTTTGGCTTCTTTAAAACTATTAAAGGTCTACGTCAAAGTGACCCCATATCTCCTTATCTTTTCATCATTGATGAGGAAATGTTCATTAGAGGTATCAACTCTCTTATTAATAATAACAGATTTATGAAGTATAGAAGTAGAAGCAATATTAGTATTAACTGTCTTGCTTTTGCTGATAATATCTTATTGTTTTCTAATTGCAAACATAGTACTATTAGCAAGTTATGTAACTTCCTCGAAAAGTATCACTCTTTCTGGTCAGGTGGTTAATAAAGAGAAAACTAAGATTTTGTTGGCTAATGGTATTAGTGTAGCTAAGATTGATATTATTCTTAACAATACTGGCTTCTCTTCTAGCTATCTTCCTACAGATTACTTGGGGGTCACAATCAATACAAACAATAGAATCAGCAACTACAACAAATTAATTTGCAAGATCACCAATAAGATTAATGAGTGGAATGTTAAATATCTCTCCTTTGCTGGAAGGCTTACATTGGTCAAGTCTGTTTTTATGAGTATTGTGCTTTATTGGATGCAAACTATTATTTCTAAACTAGAAATCATAATGAATAGATTCATTTGGGGTTCTAATCAGATTGACAAGAAAGTTCATTGGTGTAAATGGGATTCATTATGCAAAACTTATAGTGAAGGTGGCCTTAATGTTAGAAAAATGGTTGATATACAAACTGCTATATCTTTTAACTGATGGGCTGCTTTTAGGAAAAACTGTACTTTCTGGTCTAACATTATGCATAGTATCTATTGCCCCAAGCATCATCATTTACAGATTAGTCCTTTCAAAAATGGTTCTATGGTCTGGAATAGAATGATCAAAGTTCGTGATCAAGCTAAGAGATATATCAAGTGGAGGCTGGGTAATGATCTTGTTGATTTTTGGCTCGATAATTGGACTTATTCTGAGCCAATTTTAACTCTTAATAGCAATGACAACAATTTATGGTTCACTGCTGAAAAGGTTAGTAAATATTGGTCTAATAATGGTTGGGATTTAGCTTTAGTATACAACATTATTAATCCTGATACTATTGCTTGCATTAATAGTCTATCTATTGACAACAACAAAGATGACTAATGATTTGGAGCTTAGCTAAGAATGATAATTATAATTTGAAAGATACTTGGGATGGTATTAGAGCTAGATACAATACTGATTCTGTCTTCCAAAATATTTGGAACAGCTTAACTCCTGTTAAAAGTTCTTTCATGCATTGGAAAGTTCTTAATTACTATATTGTTGTTGATTCTATCATTCAAAGTAGAGGCATTGTTTTAGCTTCTAAATGTCAGTTTTGTGACAACAATGAATCTATTAATCATCTCTTTATATCTTGTAAGTTTGCTTGATCGATATGGATTCATTATGCTGTTATCTTTAAAGTGTTTATATCCAAACACATGAACATCAAGCACCTCACCAGAATATGGCAAGGGTTTAAGACTAAGAAAGCTCAGGTCAGAAGCATTTTACCTTCTCTAATCTTACATAATATATGGAAGGCCAGGAATTTATCTAAGACTAAAGGCTTTAATACTTCTGTTAGTTCTATTATTAACCAAATCAATTCTATCATTCACACTCTTGATATGAAAAAGGTTTTAAACAAATCTCATTGGCTTGATTGTTCTAATGCAGCTATGAAAATGGGCTGTGTTAACCAGTTGAAAACTGCTAATATACCTAATTATATCAAATAGATTATGCATCCTACTGGTAGATTGAAAATGAATACTGATGCTTCTTGCCTAAGCAATGGTGAAGCTAGTGGTTCTGTCATTTTTAGAGATAGTTCTGGTAATCTTATCAGTGGTCACAGCTATCTCTATGGAAAATCTACTCCTTTAATTGCTGAGACTAGAGCTCTTCTTGATGGTTTTATTATTTGTAAAACTAATAACTGGAAGATGGTGGATGTTGAATCTGATTCATTAACTAGCATCAATTGGATCATCAATAAAAACAGAAATGTTTACTGGTTTATCAAGCCGATTTTTTATTGCATCTGTAAGCTAATCCATAGTAGCATGGCTATTTCTCATATATTTCGTGAGAAAAATCATGTTGCTGACTGGTTAGCTCATTATACATTGAAATCTAAATCTACTCATAACATTATGCCTAATTCTATACCCAATGACCTTAAGGCTATTCTGATTTTAGAAGCTCTTGGTCTTGGTTATATAACTACTTAGTTGATTTCGTACCTGTCTTGATTTAAGATGTTATCTGTGTTTATAAGCTTTATTCATGTTTGAGGTCTTTGGTGCTGCTCGATGCTATCTCGCTTGATGATGTTGTGTTGATTCTCCTTCCTTGGCTTTAAGATGTTCTGATTGGGAGCCTGCTTCTTCTATGCTAATTTAATGTTTGCTTCTGAGATGTTATTGTCCTTGGCTTTTGAGATGCTGCTTCTTCTGGTCCTTGATAGCTTCAAGCTTCTGATAGCTCAGAGATGATGAATGGTACTGCTGTTGGTTTGTCCTGAAGATTTGTCCTGATGCTTTGTGGCTGTTGGTAATGTTGCTTGTGATGCTGATGGTGCCGATTGTTGTTTGTGCTGCTGATGGTGCTGCTATATTGAAGATGCTCCTATTGTTGTTTTCGATGATGCTCATGAAGCTGCTGTTGATGCTTTCAGATCTTCTTAAGATGCTAATTCATCTTTTATTCTTTAGTCTAATTGTAGGTAATAGGCTATGGTTTTAATTTTGGCGATTCTTTAGTGTTTGAATTCAATCTCCCGTCTTAATATGTAAACATTATTCGATATATAAATATTTTTATTTTTTTTATAAAAAGAGTAATAAATGTTTTAGTATTTTATTAGTGGAATTTTTAACAATTTTTTATACGGTTATAATATTGGTTTAGATTTTTTAAAGCTATTTTCTATATAGACCAAATATATTTACGAACCAGAATAAAAATTAAGTCCAACAGTTAATTTGAAGACATAGATTATATTTTTCAGTAGGTTTTTAATATTTTCGAGTTGAACGTGTGAAGATTATAATTAACAATTTTAATGGACCGAGTCAGACCGTTAAATATGTTGTTAAACCGAATATACAAGTGCATCGATGAGTTGGACTACCAAGTGTTTTGAGATTCAGGGCTGCTATCGTTGTTACACGCTTTGCCAAGCCAAACTTGTTTAGTGTTTTCATGTATTCTATTGAGACGAACTTGTTTGGTGATATCGTGTTGTCATGCACTCTAATGAGTCAAACTTATTTGGTGATGTCACATCGCACTAACAGACCTATCATCAAACCTGACCAGTGAGTCAATGATGATCATACCTTGTAAATTTTATAAGGTTTGGTGTTGTCCTTGTCTTTACGACATATTAACCTTCGTCGACCAAAACTTCACTTGAAAAAAAAAATCAATTTTACTAAGAAAAAATAGTATAAAATAATTTTAAAAATTGATTTGGTTTTCCAGTTGTTTGTGCGATATAAGATATAGTTCATAAATAAAATTTATAAAAAAGTTCAAAATTATATAATTATGGAGACTTTTCAAACTGTCATTGTGTGTATTAGAATTCTTAAATTTGAAACATGAATGAAGAAATACTGCGCAAAAAGTAAGCGATGAATCGGCAAGAAAAAACTAATAGATCAAGCAAATGAACCGAACTGGAACTGACCAAGCTAGTCTCTTTGTTGGCCAAGCCAGTCGGTCGAGGTTGGATCACATTATGAACAAATAAGAAGAAAAATGATTATAAATAAGAAATTTGAGTAATACATACAGATAAGAACATGTCTTGAGTGATATGTTCATAAGTATGATGATGACGGGTGCATCGCACGTACGTAGCAATTAGGTTTCAGCCAGTATTACCTATATTTTGTGTAACATATCCATCATTCGATCTTTGTTAATTGGATATACATAATTAAGAGATTCTTCCTAAAAACTCAAAGACTTCTCTTGGTGTTTTTTCCCCATAGACTACCAACTCTTTGTTTTACTATGAATGTTTGAACCCCTACTTAAAATCCCTTTCTCTCTTAGTAAATCTCAAATTATTCTAATTTTTTCCTCTATTTTTACATAAATGGTTCAAAATATTATGATGGTTATGGCTCTGCCAATGAGTGGTTCGCTATCAAAATTATCGTGGATGGACTCATTTAAAAACAAATCCCAACCCTATCTGCAACATACAACTCTTAAATTTAGATGGAACATGTGGTAGCCTATGTTATTCAGGTTGATCTTATGACTGTTGTATCTATAGGAAATAAAAACCAACCATTTAGGTTGATTCAGTCTGGATCGATAGCATCATGCATGTTTGAATATGTTTGAATGTGTCACATATGGTGTTGGGTAACCTACAAATGATGATGAACATAAAGACAAGTGTGAAGATGCCTTATGGATGAAGACAAAGAATGCAATTACAGTCAATGATTACATGCATATGGGATTTGGTCCCTTTCTATTAAACCAAATTCTCAACTAGAACTACTCCTAGTGGGTTCATCGGTGTTAGAGGTCGTGAGGAAATATTAGATGATACTAGATGAAATGATGCTCCGACTATCCGTGCATGAGGAGACTCGTCGATAATAAGTTGATGAAATAATAATGTTTCAACTCAATCCTTTATAAATATTTTGAACTCACAATAATGTGTCGATCCATTTGATATTGAAATGTTGGAGGTTGGTGGTGAAGTTGATTGTAACCTCTGGCTTGTGCAAGTATCCTTTCACGACGAAGGAATTCATTTCATTCACAAGCATTAGTTGACAAAGAAAGAACTCATATTAGTGATTATCGTTGCAAAACATTTGTAAGGTTGTGATCAACCAACCTAACTCAAATGATATATATAAATTCTCACTTTATATCAATGGTAATTGAGAGACATGTTGACTTTTGAAACAACTCAAAACCGCAAGGAGCTTGATATTGTGGCCGAATATCAGCAAGAACGATTGATAACATTAGTATTTTATGGATAAAGCTAACCCTAAATTAGAGAAACATGAACTAAAAAGTCCAATAGACAAATTGTCTAATTTTAATTTCAGTAAACAAATAATCGTTCAAGTTATGGTTTAAAACACCTTAAATACGAATTGCTCAAAATCCTAATATAAGAATAAGGAAATAAAATAAACATGATAAAATAAAATTATATCAAATATGAACATAATCAGATTTGATATATTATTTTAATTTAATACTTAAAATATTAAAAAAAAACTGTAAAATGCACTAAAATAAAGTTTTGGGTCTCTAAAAAATGAATTTTGGGCCCAAACTACGTGAATAAGTCACGTTCTCGACAGTTATTGAGCTCGTTTATACACTCGATTTGAGTATCTGCGGCACCAAATTCGATACCTGAGTCAACAATAAGGCCCATCTGTATATGTCCAAAACAGCTACATAGTTGTGGATCGTTTGGCCTACATCATAGCTTCTCATTTATATTGGGTATAAACATGAAAATATAGATTATGTCTGCTATTTCTTAATGGTTTTTATATTTGATGTATGATCCCTAGAGCTCAAAACAAAATTAGAGGAAACAAAGTTTATAGCGCATATAAAAATAGAAAATAGTATTTTATTAAATATACATGACTCATTAAAACATTTGCACACCACCAAGAAAGCAAAAGGTAAACTTTATTACAAATAGTCAAACAAGAAAAAATAAATTAAAATTTAGACATGTCCTATATAAGGATACATAAGTAGTATATAATTTTTAGGTGTCTTATATTCCAACGATGAGATAAAGGCTAAATTTGTTCATAAACCAAGTATAAAGTTTTAGTCTTGACTTTGGTAGTGCTTGTGAAAGGTCATTCTCAATTTGGATCAAGTTTTCTAATGATTCGGTCTTTCGTGTGTACGAACATTTGTAGCAAACCCTGACCATCAACCTAAATATCAAGAAAGTAGACTTTTAAGTAGCACTTACTACACACGAATATCTGCTAATATCGTGTGTATATGTAGACTTTGATTAATTTCTCCTTTATGAAATACATCTATATATGATAACCATCAATACTGGAACATATGACATAACTTGCAATATAAAGTAATAATATGACCGTCTCAGCAAATAGCACCGTGTTTATCCCATAAACGAATGCAGGTTGTGCCTCATAATATACTTCAGTATGCCATAAGACTTATTAGAGTCTGTCTGGGAACTTATTAATCACACTTTCTAAGATTCACTTGATGCCCTCTAAAAGGGTTTGGTTGATCACATCAACCTATTCTTACAGAATATAATGATTTTGAAGTTTTGGATATCTATTCTATTATTATTTTTAATCGTTTACGAGACTCTGTACCCACAATAAGTGTTAATTTAAAGAAATTAATAATATTTTTTGGCTCAGATATGAGTGAATGGTTCAGTCTCTTTCTATTTAGAGAAGTATTCTATAAACATAAGAACTTAATACCGACCGGTAAAGACCTTGCATAGAGGGATAATGAAATCTAGACCCCATCGGTCGAAAATAAGTGAGGTCGCCCGAAAATTACATTATCATACGAAAGAGCATACATTTTAAGACAATAAACTTGATTTTGATAGACCTATTTTCCAAGGACTACTTCTAGTGTCAGCTTCACCATAACACGAGTATATGATCGTGTATGATCGTGTAAAACCAATGAGAACCTTAGTGGAAAATAGAAGTAATGTCATACTTTCATTTTATCATAAATGTTTTTAAAGAGGATGTTGGTCGAACTTCCTCTGTCTAGCATGGTTTGTTGCAATTTAATCTTGAAATTATGTACGATAATAATGATGAAATATTTATATGAATCGGTAACCCTCTCTAAGTCATCATCGTCAAAAGTGATTGAAGGGTAAGATTATAAATATATGTGCATAGAGGTTCGGTTTATCAGTTGGACTTCGCTGAACTTCGATATTGATTGTTTGTAGCTTACGAGATAAAACTGTGATACTCTACATATAATCTCCCATACCCCCATAGTTTTTATTATATGGATAGTTATGATCAATAATCAATATTTTCCCTGATCATAGTACTTCAAGATCCATAATGAGCTACAACGAAACAACTTCAAATATGACTTTTGTTTGAACACTGAATATATGGTTTTTACTCGGACATGACACTTCACTAAATTGACCATCTTATTATCATTAATTAGGTTTTGAATTTATGTATTTAGAACATGTAATGATTCAAGTTGTGACGGTCCTAAGAAGTGAACATTATTTATGGCTTGTGAAAATGAATAATTTTTTTTACTTTATCATAGACAACTGATATATTTTCTATTAATTTAATTTAACGATTTCAATCACCAAATTTAGATTTGTTGCTTTCAACCTTATCTTTTCTTAGCATTTTTCACCAGTGGATTTTTGTTTGAGCTTTGAGAAGGAAGCAAGCTTACCACTATGGATTGGTGTAATAATAAAAGGTTTGAAACATACGACCTCATGATGGTCGAGAGGATAAACGTTGAACCCTTTGAGAACCTCATGTGTATTGTTTCACCAATTTTAATTTATGTATTGAACTACGACAACAAGACGCTAAAGGTGAGAGTCTTTTTTCATTTTATATTCGATAAAAAATCATGGTAAGATTTTTTTTATGATAAGTTACACAAGTCACATCATATTTATAAATTTTTAGGATATTTTATTGGACAAAACATTTGGTGCAATCCTAAAAGCTCTCATCAAGATCTTTCTTGGAATGGATTGTAAATCTTCCATCACCGCAGATGACTTTATTGTTGATAAACTATTTCTGGAATAATAGCCAAAGAGTTCGGAAGATGTATTGATCCAAAAGGGAGTTGGTTGAACCATGTGAGTGTGCAATCATGATAGATCATGGAGAGGGTACAACACAACAACATTTTGTCACCTATAGACCTTAAATATATTATTTCAAAATTATAATATATGATTCTCTAGATAGTTGGTATTATCTTATTTATACATTTTGTATTAGTTCAATTCAGAAGAATACCCCTGAAATATATCTAGTTTTAGCAAAGATAATGATAAGTTGAAAATTAGCTCAGATCGCACAAACTTATTATGCACGAGACTCAAAAAACTTGTATGAACGACTTCAGCTAGTGAATAGATCCACAGTTGGCCCGAATACTGGTAAGAGTACCCGGAAGAAGTTAAGTTGTATGGCAACAACTTTGGAACATATTTTAGAGGGTTCAGACTAATGCACCAAGGGTTCAAGAAATTGGTGTGAAGGTCAAACGAGTATTTGATGGGTTTGGCCACTATCACAAGGGTGGGTCCTACTTGTAGGAAAAGGAAGAGGTTCGAATCTAATGATCGAAAGGGTCACTTCTAGAACGATATCCTCGGTATGTGATGACTGATTCACTGTTGGACCATTTTTTTTATATATTATATTCTTTAAAGGATCGTCTTGAGAGCGATAGACTCTCACCATGGTAATCATTTTCTAGTATTTTGATGATCTTGCATACTTTGGGAAGATATCATTGTTAATTTCTTCAAAACCGATCAAACGAGTAATATCTATTACGATCCCGACTAGTATTTTTATTGTATATCCTCCATATTTTGGATTTACGTGATTTTAAGGGGTTTGGATCCTACGATGGCATGATAATAAAGATGATAAGCACGTTGAGACCCTCAAGAGCTTCATGTGTATTATTTTACCAACTTTAATTTATGCCTAGACCTAAGAAAACAAGTCAGAGAAGGTGAAAGCCTTTTTTCATATATTCGGCAATACGTCTTGATAAGATTCACTTGTGATAAGCTATATAAGCTACCTCCAATTTGCAATTTTCTAAGATATTATTCATCTGGGCAAAATATTCGGTGTAATCGTGAAGGCTTTCGTTGGGCTCTTGTTTGCAATAGGTATTTTGTGTTACCCCAGATGATATTAGTGCTGAAAAATTAATTTGGAGTAATGTTCAAAGGGTTCATAAGGTGTAAATTTATCCACCGGGAAGCTCGTTGAACCAAGGAGTGGTGTTTCCTTTGAAGAAAGTGCGGTACAACAACATATTGTCATCTTTAAACCCTAGTATTTAATTCGAAAGTTATTATACATAAAATTATGGTTGTATAGTATCGTTGTATCTATCCATTTTATACAAGTTGAGAACTTCAGGAGAATATTTTCCTAATTTGTTTTTTTAATTTTAGTGGTGATAATTATAAGTTCAAAATTAGTTGATATCCTTCAGACTTCTTATGCGTAAGGCTCCACAGACTTGTATGAGAAATTTGAGCTAAATGATTAGATCCACAATTGACTAAGAGGTTGTTATACTACTACAAAGATGGATTATTGTACATCAATGACTTTAAGATGTACTATGGAGAATTCAGACCAAATTACCAAAGGTTCAAACGACTGGTTCAATAGTCGAATGGATAGTTGTTGGGTTTGGACAATCTCAAAATGATGGGAACTTACGTGCAAGGAGATTAAAATGTTCGACTCTGGGATGTTAGAAATGTGATTGGTTACGCCTGGAATGGTATCATCTAGATATGCTCACTAATTGATAGTTGAACCTTTCCTTCGATTATCTAACCTTTAAATGATCGACTCAAGAGTGAGAGACTTTTAGTCACAACTTGGCGGTCGATTTCTAATATTTAGATGAAATTTTTTTCATTTAGACAGATCTATTATTCTCCTTTTCCTCGAAACCAATTGTACTGGTAAGACGACAAATATTTGAAAATGATCTCGACTAACATTTTGGTTGCGTATTCTTTAAGGTTTAGTGGATAGTCTATAATTTCTCTATATGTGTTTGATGCATATCATATATTTACCCTTGCAAATCTTTCAAGAAGAATACGACATTGACACTAGGAATAACGACCGGGAAGATGATATAGGGAGGATCGAGTTTGATTATATAAGTGGACAATATCAAGTTTTTAGTAGATAAAAATAAGGTTTTAAAGAACTTGTTTTTGGAAATTTAAGTTTCACACCGAAGAAATTAAAATTGTTGGTGCTTATATATTATATTATGATTCGTTCAAAAATTAATTAGCAAGAAGGTAATTAATGGAGGCTGATGTCCAAAAATATGGAAAAAATATTGAAAAAATAAGTTAAGAATAGTCGATTATCTAAAAGTGGGAGTAAATTCACTACATAAATGTTCAATATTAATATGTGTATGAATTTCTTATATAATGTTACAACATTACCTAAACATTTTTAGCTTAATTTAGTTTATACATTGTACAAATATATAAACAGATATAAATATGAATTGGATCGACCATTTGAAAATTTAAAGTCTTACATATATATATATAATTAAGGATGGAAATTATTTCTATAGCCCCACCATACCGATACCTAACCGAATCATACTTACGATAAAATAATTCTAAATTACCGTATTGTACTATTGTTTTGTAAGGTATTGTTATTCAATATCAGTCGTGTGGTAATATCGCATCGTACCAAACTTTATATATATATATATTATAAAAATAATATTAAAAGAATTAACATAATATTGTATATATATATATATATATATGTTTGTTTTATACTTAACTATAAACATGTTGAAAAAGGTAAAAAAAAAGACTAGAGAAACAAAAAAACGATTAGGGTTTATTATTTAGAAAACGTATCAATTACATAGAGTATAAAGGTCTTATCGATAGAAAAACTATATGGGCTAATGGGCATAAGCCTTATATCTCTAATACCCTCTCTCAAACTCACAATGCTTATTCTTGCATTGTGATTA
This sequence comes from Limnanthes douglasii subsp. nivea, assembly GCA_036936605.1. NCBI lineage: Eukaryota > Viridiplantae > Streptophyta > Magnoliopsida > Brassicales > Limnanthaceae > Limnanthes > Limnanthes douglasii. Next base: position 158,411,242 of record JAUPFV010000001.1, read on the forward strand.
GAGATGACAATTTTTTCCGAACCCGCGCGTACCCTACCCGAACCGACCCGATGGGATGAGTTATGGGTTTTACAAAATTACGGGTTTGAAAATTTACTACCCGCCGAGTTCGGGATGGGTTATGGGTTAATGAAATTTCTCACGGGTACCCAACTCGAACCCGATCCATTAAATAATACCCGACGGGTACCCGCTAAATTAATATGATATAAAATAATAGATTATTTAATATTATTTATTAAATTTTAAAATAAATTTATTAATGGGTTAAGTACCATTTAAAACCCAATACCCAAAGTATTATCCAATTAAGACCCATATTTTCATATATCTCCGAGAAAGACCCATTTTTGTGAAATATTTACTATTAAAGACCCACTAATACCCTAAATACCCCTACTCTATAATATAAAAGCTTTTAAACCTATTCTTCACATTTTCCCCAATTTTCTCTCTCTCTTCGTGAATAAAACAACTCGGTATTAGGCGATTCTTTCTTTTTTTTACTCGATTTTTTGTTTTTCTTTTATTTTCATATGATTTTAATTTGTGATTTTACTTGATTATGCAAAGATACTCAATGTTTTGTGTGTTTAAAACTCGAATTTGAGCTTGAAATCTCTGTTTTTTAAGATCTATTTTTTTAGTGTTTCGAGTCGATTTTTTTGTTAGTTTTGAGTTCGAATTATGGTAATGTAGTTTATTTGTAGCATTGTATTAGTGTTTTGTTGATCTTAGTGTTTTATTTTATGTTTTTGGGATTTTCAGACGCGTAACAGGTTCGGGTTTTTCAGTAAAGGAGATGTGAAACCTGTATGTTTTTTCACTGGTAGTTGCAAAATATATTTTGTGATAGATACGAAACGTTTGAAACTATACCTACTTATAGTTGCGGAACGTGTAATCTTTCTGGAATGGTAGATGCAAGAAAACACGTTCTTGATAGATGCGAAACGTTATTTGTTCTAAAAAAATTATTATTTTTTAATTCATAACATATCATGAGTGGTAATAGTTTGTTCGTCTTAAAAAAACAAAACTAACGGTATTTTCGGATTTGTTTTTCGAGTTACGGTTTAAAAGATACAGAATTTAAAGTTTTAAAAATTTTAGGGTTTCGCGAAGAAGATACGAAACCTTCTTCGTTATGATAGATGCGAAACCTGTTTTGTTGTGCTAGATGCGAAACCTTCCTTATTTTGCTAGATGCGAAACCTTTTTTATTTTGATAGATGTTAAACCTTCTTTATTTTGGTAGATGCGACCTTTTTTATTTTGATAGATGCGAAACCTTCTTTATTTTTCTAGATAAGAAACCTCTTTGTTTTAAAGATGCGAAACCTTCTTTATTTTGATAGATGCAAAACCAGTCACTAAATGCGAAACCATATAACTGAGAAATGTGTGTAAAATATAATTTTTTAAAAAAATTCAAAACATATCATGAATGGTACTAGTTTTGTTTGTCTTAAAAAAATAAAACCAATAGTATTTTCGGACTCTTTTTCCGAGCTACGGTTTAAAAAATACGGACCTTTAAAAATTAAAATAAAAAAAACAAAAAAATAGAAGTTGGTTACAAAATAAAAAGCTATTAACATTTACCAATACTATATATTAATTATTGATAACATAAAAAAAGATCTATCTTAAATCATCCTACATTTAAATATTAAATTTAATTTTTCAATTTATCTTAATAAAAATATTATTAATCAAATTAAAAAAAGAGAAAAGTACCCCTAAATACCTTCTCAACTATCAAATACCAAGATGGTACCCGTTTTTGGACTAGTTTCATAAACTACCTAGAGCCACATTTTGGACAATTATACCCTCTAGGGTATAAAAGGGGTTGTTTTTGTTGAAACCCCCTTTTTTCACCTTCAAATCAGACTTTTAGGTTCCAAAAACGATTTTGAACCCAAACCAGAACCTGCGACCGTAACCGGCGAGCAGTTCCGATCAATCAATCGAACCGGAGAACACCGTTCACCACCTACTCCGTCGAGCCGCCTACTCCGTCGAACACAGTCGAGCAGGTATTCCTCCAACACTGTCTGTCTTCTACGACTGAACCGTCTTCTGTAATCGTTCCGGTCACCCAAACCCGTCAACGATACCGAACGTTCCGGCCACCGTAACTGCATCGATAGCACCATCGTCCGCCTCCATCTCCGTCGAACAGGTACGTTTTTTGTCGCCGTCTTCCCTACTCTCTGTGTTTGTCGCCGTAACTAACCAGATAGCTCAAAACCTTCAAAAGTTGGATCAGTTTGTGCAGGAAAGTGCTCTCAGTGGTTGTGATTGGTTACACCCGGTTCCACCTTCCTATCTAAATGGGTTTCTGGGAAATCTGAAGTTTGCCAGGGTTGGAGGTTTGTCATCGAGTATTGTGGGCCTTACTTCTTCGGTGAATGAAGCTACTAATGATGATGATGGTGATGGTAGTGGTACTGGAAGTAGAGAAGAACTAAGTGGTTTTCTTATCCATAGAAGCTGGCCAGTGGTATACTTAGCATTCCTCTATCTAATGTGGAGCGTTTAAGATCGACCTTATCTACCATATCGTTAACAGAACTTGTTGAGCTTCTGCCTCTGTTCTAGCTTTACTTGAATCCTTAACCCGCATAAAAGATCTGGTTTTTGTCTGAACCTAGTCTTTTTGTGTAACCTGTAACATACAGTATGGTTTTTGTGTAACCTGTAACATACTATTCACTGTGAAGCTTGCAGGTTATTCTAGCTTTACTTGAATCCTTAACCCGCATAAAAGATCTGGTTTTTGTCTGAACCTAGTCTTTTTGTGTAACCTGTAACATACAGTATGGTTTTTGTGTAACCTGTAACATACTATTCACTGTGAAGCTTGCAGGTTAGGCATACAGGTTCTTTTTTTATTTTTTTCCTTTCTATTAAGTGAAGGTTTTCATAACATATTTAGGTTATAGTTGTGTTGGTTAGAATGGTGTTGTGTCGATTAGACTGCTGTAACGTCGTGTATCGTAGGTATGTGGCTGCTGTTGTAAGCATTGTGAGTTTACGTAGGGTTGGTCCATATCTAGCAATATTGGTTGCATTATCTATCAGTGTTTGTGTATAGTTTACAGTCCGACGCCATGGGTTTGAACCTGGTGGAGAAGAGGCGGAGGAAGAGGAAGAAGAAGAAGAGGAAGAAGAGGCGGAGGAATCTGATGGAGATGATTCTGATTAGGGTTGAACATGTCGATGTAGTATCATGGAACTGTTGGTTTATATTTTGTTGTGTTTAACGTTTGTTTATGCTTTTTTTGGACTGTAACGAAACACAAACCCTGTGCAGTTGAAGGAAGCAGTTTTACTTGCAGTTATTTAAAAGAATAGCAATGTTGGAAAACTAAGATATCAGAGTTATGGTAAATTTAAAAGAACAGTGTATGTAGACCTAATGTATAAGATGTAAGCATAGATAGCAAGGTTGAATAAAGTGGATATCAGAGTATAACAGCATAGATAGCAATGTATAAATGAATACATATCAGAGTCTTAACAAATGTAAGTAAAGTATCAGATGGATCTACAACGAAACAGAAAACATACTTTAATTTATCTGTTAGATATAAAATACATAATCTATCAAATTTGTATAGCGTGGCTATCAGATTGTAGCAGCATAGATATCAATGTACACATGAATATATATCAGAGTCTGAAACAAACAGACATGAAACGTGTCAATGTTAAAAGTGTAAGAAGCATAAGTCAAAATACAAGGAGTGCTTATCTTTGAGATGAATCAGGCATGAAAGATGTGATAAACCTCTTGAACAAATGTAAGCAAAGTATCAGATGGATGAACAACGAAACAGTAAACATACTTTTATTTATCTGTTAGATGTAAAATACATAATCTATCAAAATTGAATAAAGGGGCTATCAGATTGTAACAGCATAGATAGCAATGTACACATGAATAGATATCAGAGTCTGAAACAAACAGACATGAAACGTGTCAATGTTAAAAGTGTAAGAAACGTAAGTCAAAATACAAGGAGTGCTTATCTTTGAGATGAATCAGGCATGAAAGATTTGAAGTACATCTTTAACAAATGTAAGTAAAGTATTAGATGGATGTAAACGAAAACAGTAAACATACTTTGATGTATCTGTTAGATGCAAAATCCAGAATCTATCAATGTTGAATAGAGTGGCTATCAGAGTATAAAACCATAGATAGCAATGTATACGTGAATAGATATCATAGTCAGAAAGAAACAGACATGGAACATGTAAATGTTAAAAGTGTACAAAACATAAGTCGAAAGATAAGGAGTGCTTATCTTTGAAATGTAAAATGTTACAAAAAAGTCGGTAAATAATGTTTAGAACGGAGCATCACATGACCTCCTATTATGCCCCGATTTGAAACATCGACCACAACGGGACTGGCTATGACATAATCAAAATGTTGAATTGAATCACAACAGCTTAATTGGATTGAAACAGTGAGTCAGTTTATATATACAATGCAATAACTTAAAGAAGGTACATGAACTATGGTAACGAAAGGAATAAAAACGGCACTTCTTCAGTTACTCCCTTTTCCATCTCCATTTTGCACCTCCCATTTTGCAGTACCCAACACAGCTTGAAGCTCCCTCGAAAGAAACTACCCATAAATAACTCGAAAGCTCATGCTGTATCTAGCAATGTCTCATGCTGTATCTAGCAATGTCTCATGCTGTATCTAGCACTGTATACAAGGCATAAATCACAACTGATAAATAATATAGTGTCTAGCAATCAGATATGCACTAAAATCGCAATGTATAAAACAGAGCTGGAAAACTGCAATTTCTTACCGGAATGTAATCAGAGCCGGTATCGATGCTTTGATTCGACCAAAAACAGAAACTAAACGATTTCTTGCCATTAATATACATTAGCTACGTTAGTGAATCTATTGTTAAGATCGAAAATGGAAACTTATTTCAAAAAGCAGCCACAATACCTATATAAGTTGCAAGATATTTTTCAACACAAATAGCAAACTGTCATACCTAAACTATCAGGGTATATGGACTATTGGTCTGGTTTCAAACACATATATCAACCTATTATAGCTAACATATAAGGGTGTATGCAGCAAGAGGAAATAGTTTGAAACATATAGCAATATCACGTACCTAAACTATAAGAGTCATGGTCTATTTATCAACACATATAGCAACATGCCATAACTAAGATATCAGGGTGTATGCTGTCAGGTTTAATCTACAAACACATCAAACCTATCAGGGTCTATGCAGTGATCTAGCAACATCAAACATACAATTGCAGGCGACAAATCGCAATGTGTATCCATATAAATATCATGGTTCAAAACAGAGGTGGAAAAATGAAATTACTCACCGGAATGTGATCGGAGCTGGTTTGGATGATTTGAATTGAGCAGAAGCAGATGGTAATAAGTTTCCTGCAATTAACGTAGATTATATGAGAGTCTAGAATCGATTTCGAAAATGGAAAACGATTTTGAAACTAAAAACTCAGCTATGTTACTGACCTGAAAGATGTACCGTTTTTTGCTACGATTTCGAAACTTAAATCAGTTGTTATGAGGCTGAGATACGGTGGTCTAGGAGGCTGAGATACGGTGCAAGATCGGAGCTCGACCAGCTGAGACGGTGCAAAATCGGAGTTAGGAGACTCTGGATGAAGTTGATGACGTCAAACCGGAATTCTGAAACTCGCCGGTGATCGGAACAATCTGAAAAGGCGATTATATGGATCGCCGGTGATTAAGACTAGTTCGACGGTGGTTGTATGGTTCGCCGGTGGAGAGAGAGAAGAAGAGGAGAAAGAGAGAAGAAGAGGAGAGAGAGAAGAGTAAGAGTGGAGGCTGTTTTGAATTTCAAAATTCAAAAATAGAATGGGGGCTGTAACAAAAAACCCTATTTTTTCACAAATCAACCTTATATACTAGGTTGAGGGTAATCTTGGAATTAAAAAAAGAAAAGGTATTAGAAGTGGATATGTTTAATGAGATGGGTATTAAGTGAGCATTAACCCATTTTTGGGTACTAGGTTGTAATAGGTTTGGTTAAAAGGTACTTAGAGTGTCATTTCCCTTAAAAAAAACTATTTACTAATTTATTATACCAAATAATCATCGATAGATACCATATATTTTGAAAATAGTATTTCTATATTTAAATATTAAATTTGATATTTTAAAAAAATCATAGTTTCGATGGATGGGTACCTGAACCCGACGGGTTCGGGTGTGGGAAAAACTATTACTACACGACGGGTACGGGTTAGGGTATGGGTTTGAAAAAATATAGACAGGATTACGGGTTTAGCTATACCCGCACCCAACCCGACCCATTGTCATCCCTAATTGTGAGTTTGTTACACAAAATAAAAACCAAAATTGCAATAAAAACGAAACACCAAACTTCAAAACCATAATCGAAAGCCAAAATCAAAACAAAACGTCAAAATCAAAATCGAAATGTCAAAACCCAAAATCAAACTCCAATCTCGAAACTCCAATCTCTAATCTCTAATCTCCAAACCCCAATCTTCAAACTCAACCTCCAATATCAAAACTTCAATAACCAAATCTACAAACTCCAATCTCTAAGCTCGAGTCTCCAAACTCCAATATCCAAACTTCAATAACCAAATCTTCAAACTCCAACCTTCATTCTCCATTATTCAAAATCCAAATTTAAATCTCTAAACTCCAAACTAATCCAAATGAAATCTAAACACCAAACAAATCAAAACGAATTCCAATTAATCAAAATGACATACGAAGATCTAAGAAAACTTCAGACATAATCAAATGTCAAACAAAATCTAAACACCAAAACAAAATCAAAATGATAAACGTCGATCTAACAAACGTTAGACAAAGTCCAAACGTCAAACAAAATTTAAACACCAAACAAAATCCAAACGAATCTGAATGTCAAATTCAAATACCAAATCCAAAACTAAATTCAATACTAAATCCAAATACCAAATCCATATTGAAATCTAATTTCCAATCAAAATCAAAATTGAATCTACAATTATACCAACAAAAATTTGCACTATTCCAGTAGCAATTTCTCTCGAACCGTAGCATCGAATCATAATCCAACCGGTCATATTGGAGGATTAGATGTATATAACCCGATGTCCAAAATTAAGAAAAAATATACACCACTTATATCTTGATCATCGTATGTTATTTGTGGCTACACGCCAGATCCGAAAACCGAAATTGTTTACTTTTTTTTCTTCCAACAAAAAGAAGACTTGGGCTTATTATTTAGAAAGTCTATCAATTACATAGAGTATAAATGTCTTATTTATAGACAAACTATATGTGCTAATGGGCTTATGCCTTATATCTCAAACAAAAGAATAGACTAGTTAATGATATGTCATTAATTACTAAAAATATGATTAGTTTTTAATAATAAAAATATTTTATTAAAATAAAATATTCAGATGAAGTTATGATATTTTTTTTAACAATCATCAAAGTTGTAGAATACCGATTTTACATCAATTAATTTGACACCAATTTTAAATTTAATTATACACGTATTTAGAATGATTAAATTCTAATTCCATATATGGTAGTAAATATATATGATTCTAGTTTATATTAAGAAAAATGTGATATTAAAATAAAAAAATTATACAAAGTTATGAAATTTTAGTAACATTTGTAGAACTTGTAGAAAATTGCTTTTGCATCAACATATTTTTGATCCATTTATATATAATTCTTCATTTATTAATACGAGTCCAACATATGATATTTTTGATCCATTTATATATAATTCTTCATTTGTAGAAAATTGCTTTTGCATCAACATATGTGTTTGTAAGTATCAACGAGTCCCATTTGTAAGGGAAAATGTATCATATTTAAATAAAATATTTAGTAAAAGTTCTCGTATTTCTCGTAATAGTTTTTGAAGTTGTCAATGACATGTTTTGCATATTTTAGACCAAATTAAAAAAATATAATTTTGCACTGGTTCATAATGTTTAAAATTTTATTTTGTTTATGGTTGCAAAGATCTACTAGTCTAGTTTATTTTGTAAAAAATATCATATTAAACAAACCACAAAGATATTGTATTTCTCCTAACTATCAAAGTGTTAAAAAATATTTTGCATAAATAGATTTTAGAACAAATTGAAATATAACTATACACTAATTTAGAATGTTTAAACTTTAATTTCAAATATTAATGTAAGAATCTAAGTTATGACATTTCTCGTAATAGTTGTTCAAGTTTTTAAAAATTGATGTTGCATCAATATTTTAATCAAATTATAATTTTGTAGTAATTGAGAATGATTAAAATTTAATTGCATATATGGTTGTCAAGTTTTACGATTTTAGTTTCTAATGAAAAAAAAATAGCATATAAAGCAAATACAAAACCTGAAACAATTATAACATTTCTCGTAAGAATCGTTGAAGTTCTAAAAAAATAAAATTTGTATCAATATTTTTTTCGTAAAATTAAAATGCAATCTTATCATCGTTGAACTATTTAAAATTTAAATTTTTATATGGTTGTGAAGATTTGAAATTCTTGTTTTTAATGCAAAAAATATATCATATTGAAATAAAAATAATTAGAAAAAATAGCGCATTTCTCGTATTATTGAAACTATAAAAAAATCAATTTTTCATTAACAATTTCTAAATCAAATTAAAAAAATAATTATATATTTAATTCTAAACAAAAAATTATTATATTTTGATTATATATTCAGATATAGTTGATTTATAATTATTTCAAGCGAAAACATCTAATAAAAAAATTGTTTAAAATATAAATCTTATTTTTTAATTGTTATTTTGTTTTTATTTTACAATAATTAAGCTATACTGAACTGAATACTATAACATTAAAAAAAATCATCCAAAAGAACAGTAATCAACTTCACAAACCAAATAATTAGTTATTTTAATAGTTTACATTATATATGTAAAATATAGTACATGGAGACATGACATGTTATTGTTGAGAATGTTTTCAATTCGGGGCATAAACACAAATCGTAAGAAACTAATGCATAACAGAGAAAGAAATAATTCAAAGACTAATATAGCTCACCCTATTACTCATGTCAACCTCGGAGAAAATTGGATTCTTAAATATGAAATAGTGAACAATCAAGAGATAGCTTCAAATGTAAGGAATTATACTAATTTTTCTTCAAATAAAATGTCAAAACCTCATGAACTTTTAATTAAGACACAACTATAAACTTCAACAAAAACTAAAATTCAAGAGCATTAGACAACAAAGGTCTCTTCGTGTGTAATTGAAATGTTTATTTTTAGATTTTAAAAAAAAACTTGAATTTTGTAAGTTGGCAAAGTAAGGTGGATTTGTGACAAAAATAAAATCACGACCTTGATTCCATCTACAATCACTTTATTACATTGGTTTTCAAAGGGTGAAAGAGGTGGAGGTGGTTTTATTAGAAACCATGAAGGTAACATCATTCTGGATTTTGGGAGAATCTATTGCAAGAGCTCTTCTCTAGTTGTAGAGTGCAGAGCTCTTCTCGATGGTCTCCTTATATGTTTTACAATGAACATCACTAATCTGGAGATTGATTCTGACTCCAAAATTCTTGTGGACCTTCTCTCTTATGGAAAAGCATCCTGGTATATCGATCTGCTGTGCAGAAAACTCATCACTTCGCTAATGATTATCAATCACATTTACAGAAAACAGAACTTTAACAGAACTTCGTTGCGGATTGGATCGCCAAACAAACTATCCTTGTTGGTAAGCCATTAAACTTTAACCATGACGATGACCCAACTTCTTTAAAGGCCATTATCCTTCTTGAGAGCTTGGGTATAAGGTATGAGATCTCCGTAACAGATCCCTCTTTTTACCTTATTTCAAGCTGCTCTCTTCATCAAAAATTGTGAATCATCTTCCCAATTCTTTTTATCAAATCAAGCTTCTAAAAGCTTTGGAATTAGGATCTCTTCGCCTTCTCCATTTTTCGATTCGAATCAAGCCTTCGTGAAAGCCCGGAGTTTAATATCTTCAACGTTCAAAATCGCTTCAAATTCTTTAAGTTGCATTAATCTTTCAGATTTAAAATTCGACAGAATTGTACTTTAACCTTCAATTGTTAAAACCTTGTAATTTGGTTTTTATACTTCCAATTTTTCGTATAAATACACCATAGCTTAAAAAACAAAAATGTTAGGTTCCAAAGGTGTGTTTTTTTTCACCCTTAAAATCCCACCGTGATGATTTTAGAAAACAAAAACAAGTAAATAATTTTTTTTATTTTCTAATAAAAGCAGGGTGGGTAAGTTTTTATTTTTGAGAACAAAAATATAAATTCTTAAGAAGTATTTATATTTGTTAGGCACTTATTTGGAATTTTCTTGGTGGTAGATAGAAATATATAGTCACTTGATAAATGTGTTCATTAGCTCCACATGATGTGATATAAACGGTCTCTCTCTTTCTCGTCTCATGGTTGATATCTTTGTTTCATGGCTGTCCGAATTTCACAAGAAAACCTAAAAGAGGGTTGTCTTCTCAAATGCTTCTCAGCTATTGAATTTGGGCAACAGAGAGCATATATATCTATAATCTTAATTTATCAAGTACATAGTTTCTAATTTGCACTGAGAGAAGATGAAAGATTTGATCGAGAATAGAAGTCCGATATTTAGTAGGGTTCATGTGAATGATAGAGAAGAGATAAAAGGACCAAAAGCCCCACCAAGGAACAAAATGGGTCTGTTTGACCATCAAAGATTTGGATCAGTATTGCCTTCTTCTAACAATACCGGTAGTAGTTGTAGTAGTACCAGCTTCTTCTCCTCATCACCCCATGTAAGCACACTACATTGTTTTCGCTTCTATATAGTATTAGTTTCTTTCATTCATCTACTCATCTCATGTCATGATAAGATTAGAGAGGATAGAAGAAAAATAGTCTAATTTAGTCTGATCTGGTATACACAGAACAGCCCTGCTTAACAATTTTAATAGTCATTTTCTTACATTAGTAATTAATGTAATATGCTGTTGTATAGGGCATTAGCTACAAGAGGCATCTGTTGACACCATTACATCATCAAGAAGTTCCATCTGGTAAAGATTTTGAACGAGTTCCTAATCATCTGAATTTGCGCTTGCTACATGACACACAAAAAGAGATGGCAGGAACTGGGAATGAAGATATTGAATTTATAGATAAAGCAGCAAAAAAAGGAGTTGAGTTTGATAAATGGGACAGAAGAGATGATGTTTCAGAGTCTACTTCTTTGTCAGGCTATGGTGTTGTAGGAATAATAGGAGAAGATCAGTTTCACAAAGCTAGGAAAGCTATCGACAAGTACGTGTTTCTACTTTCCCCTTACTTACTCGCGTTTCAGTTAGACATTGTTTTACTTTGATCAAACTTTACCGCAACTCTTTCCAGCCAACAAAGGATTTTTGCACAGCAAGTTTTTGAGTTGCATAGATTGATAAAGGTATTATGCTTTAACTGTTCTGCTTTGGCATGTTTCCTTCTTTTTTTTATCTCAAATTCTCTTTGATTTCGACTATGAATGCGAAACCAGGTACAAAAACTGATGGCTAGATCACCAAATCTGCTGCTTGATCAAAATATTTCTACCAACAAACCTGATTTAAACTTTCCAGCAGATGTTGTAGAACGAAGACCAAAAGATGATTCTCAGACTTCCCAAAATGCAAACTTCTCTCTTCCTTCCCTAGATACCAAGCAATCTAAACTCGCATCCAACATGGGAAACCAACGTTTAGCGTATCCGCAAATGTGTCTACCAACAATCTTTACGGCACCGAGCTGCATTCCATTCTCGGGTTCGGGTAGATTCTTACACATGAGTTTTGCAGTTCCTGGTTCTCGCCAGGCTTGTTTACCAGCTTATGGTATGCCAGTCCTGAATTTCAGCTCAGTAGTAGAGCAGATTGAGGAGGAGAGTGTTCTTCCTCTTTTTCCTACGGAGCCAATACCTACACGAGCTATTAAGGTTGTACCTCATCAACCTGGTTTGGCTTCAGAATCAACAGCCCGGATTTTTCTCTCCATACAACGGGAAAGGAAACGATAAGAATACTGCTTTTCTATAGCCTCATCTTCTCTATCTGATTACACATGCTGCCCGCACAACGAATATATTTCAGATAGTGTTTTTTCATATATATATATCATCAATTATATTTTTAGGTCACCTTATTGTATAGGTTAAACTGTTGCAACTTTAAAAGTTAAAACTGTTTTATTTGCCGATCCATCATAAGCTTTATGTGGATGTGTAAGTTTAATGGACCAGACCACCCAGGAGTCCTGAGCTACCAAAGAAAAGCAATCTGTTCTGTTTCCAGTTTGAAATGTTTGGGTGGGCATGTCGAGAAAGGACCACACCACCAAGGGCTCTCCCTGCTACCAAGAAAAAAAACCTGTTTTTTCCAGTTTAAAATGTTTATGAGCATCCATTTCTTTGCTCCTGTGCATACATATGCATATGAAAATTCTTAAAGAAGATAGTTATCAGGTAAAAAGTTAATGTGTATAACAGAAAACATTGTGGATAATAGTAATATACTTTGAATAAATTAATTAGTAGAGGCTTACATTCTTATGACAAATAAGGAGCAATACATAGAACACTCCGGGCAACCAATTTTCTATACAACCCAAAGGCTAAAAAGACAAGTAATCAAACAGATATCTATTATCTTCTGTCAAAATCCAAAAACCTTTGATGCTATACCTAATAAGGGCTCTAACGCACTGGGAGCAAATTTTCTAGCAAAAAGATAACAAACAGTAGACTGCTGATTATTGTAAAGGCACAACTGACCTTCGAGTACCTTCTTAAAAAAATCTTCTGTTACATCAGCCTTACCAAACGTAGCAGGGTGGGCCCCACCCCTTGACCAATCTGTCCACGTCAACGTCCTGTTTGCCAGCAGATGCGGAACTTCAATGGTGAGCATAGTCGGGAAGTAATGCTCGTCCACATAACAAGCGGGCGTGCAGAAGTCCCTAAACTTGGGGTAATAAAACGTATCTTGTACAATTTCAAGAGCAATTTTCCTATTAACTTCAAACCACTGAGACCCTTTACGCCATTGGCTAAGTGTAACCTCGGGTTCCATTCCACCGTTATAACGGCCTCTACCATAAGGCCCAGGGTCATCGTACGAGCCCATGAAGGTGTGTCTCGACCTTGATATGTAGCTGTAGATGATGCTGAAGCTGTGGATAGGAATGCAAGACTCTGAGACGAGAACAAACCATTCGTTTGAAATATCAAGCAATGCGTTGCCCAGTAGCCTTCTCTCAGCATCGCACATACTCATCTTTCCCCATTCCACATCCTTTCAATGTAAGTCAAAGAATTTCACACATAAGAGAACATGAAATTGATTGTATTCAAATTAAGAAAATATTTTGCAAATCTTTCCAGGAACTATTAATTGGTGTCAAGTTTGAAAAAATATATATAATAAAAACACTGTATTTATTAAAGATATCTTACGCATCCAGAATTGCGCAACTGACACCGGCTACAATAAGCCAAACCTAACATTTCATATTAATCTTTTCCATGGGCGTTAAGACTGACACCGAAAATGGCCAGACCGAAAAATTACACTTTGAACATGTTGCCAAGCGAACAACTACAACATCTATTGAAACAAAAATTTCTCCTCTGAATATAAGAAATCTCTGTGCTTTTAGAACTTAAATGATCTTGCATCCTACAACAAATCCAGAAAACATGAACTACTTTCTGAGAATTGAACATAATGAAACACAATTAAGTTAGCATATCAAATAGGCTTTAAACTGCTATCCTGACTATCATTATTCACCAATTCAACAAATCGATTAAGATTTTGCATACACTGCAAAGTAACTAACACATCTTTAAAGGCATTTACCATCAGTCATATAATTCTAACCAAAACTTAAGTTGAAACTCTACAGTTGTACTTATAGAGACACCAAAGTGAGGGCAATGTACCTCACTGGGGATTTGTCTCTGGTAGAAAACCGACGACCTCGAGAAATTTCCACGATAAGAAGGCAACGCATGAATATAAATCGAGTAATGCCCTTCATGGCCCTTGAAAAATCTCTCCCAAAGAGGTGCCAATGGTAGAGGCCCTTTAGTCAAGAACATAAAAGCAATCTTAGGAACTCTCTTGAATGGATAATCCTTCCTTAAAGGAGCAAAAGAAGCTCTCCAAAGTAGCTCGGTGTCATTTATTTGGTGCCACACCATGCGTGGCGGCCTGACCCAATCGTCAGTACTGCCCCTCTTATAGTAGCAAGGAGCCAAAGTGGTGGTTGGTGCGAATGAAGCAATGCTGTAATAAACCCCGAAAAATCTAAACATGTTGATGCTGATGATCGAAAACCCCAGACCCAGAACAAGTAGTAACAAAAGAAACTGCAGGAGCTTAATAGGAAAAGCAGCCCTATGTTGGTATGTTCTTAGAAATGGGGAAGATGCAATAGGGTAATTCTTAGACCCATCCTCCATTGCTACAAAGTTTGGTGGCATCTAAAACCCTTCTCAAATAAGACCCAAAATCATATATAACTAAGAGTTGGTGCGGGATCAGCGATAAGAAGCAAATCTATGAGTTTAGTTCCGGTTATCGCGGCGCACATGTATATACTGTGAGATATGATGTTACCATCCATCTTGGTGTGCTGTTTCGTAAATAGAAAAAGAAAACGTACTCGTTTGGTTCTCACGCTTTTATTCAGACAGACAAGAGTGCCGGATTCTTTTAGCGCTGCTCACATTAATGGCGAGTGGGAGAAATTGAAAGAGAAAGGTAGGATTTATGACATGGGGTTTATTCGTTAGAGCTTTGGATTCTAGTTTGATATAGGCACGTCGAAGTGCTTTCTGATTTGTTTTTGTCTTTGCCAGTTGTTATTGCCTATTGCCATTGGGCTTCAGTGTCATAGTATTAAACTAGGATTAGGTTCTATTCTATCTCCATTCAAATCCTCACAAAATTATCGATCTTTCGGTTTTTACTTTCTTCTCTATTTTCTGTTGGAAATATGGGATTAACGGAGAGAGAGAGTCGTAATTAGTCCGAAAATAAATTCGAATCATCACCTAAAAAAACGAATTAAAAGAAAAATTTGTCCAAAAAAATCATGAATCAGTTACAATCGATCAAATATATAGTTTTCTTCTCTTTTTTGTTGCCAAAAATATTGGAGAAGAATATATTTTTTTGCGTTCAAAATAAATGTTTTTGATATTTTAATACAATATTGTTGTAAAATTTATTAGATAAAATTTCATATAAATATCAATATGAGATGGTTTAATATTTAGTATCAAATAATACTATTATCTATATTTGATTAAAATATTATATTATTATTATATTTATCAAAATTGATTTTTTTTTACTTTATACCTGTTTTATGATAATTATTTTATTTTATTTTATTTTTAAGCAAAAGTTTTTTTATTTTTTATGAGAAGGTTTTACAAACTTAAGGACTAAAAAGAGTTATGTCAAACTAGAGGGTCTTAAGGCTAGATTACAAAACAAAAGGTTTGCGCCTTAACATATTTTCAAATTTTGGGACTAGAATAAAGGCCACGAAGGAATCTTTCGACCAAAGTTTTGAAAGCAGCTTGATTTGTCTTCCAAACTATGATTGATCACTTTTGGAACAGCAACTGCAACTTCTTCGATCTAGACCTAAAGCTTCACTATCACCCTCTCTTTGATCCACATCATATGTAAAATTTCTTTGATATATTTTATTATAAATAAAAAAGGGATTTTGACCCATACATACATAGAATAGATGGTATATATTTATAAAGATAAATTACCTCTAAGATACCTACTCAACTATTTTATTGTCATCTAGTACCCAAGGTTTGATGAATTGTCACTTAATACCCAACTCAACTACCTAATTATCACATAGTACCTAAATTTATCTTAATACCCTAACTACCCTCACCATTCATGAACAACCACGTAACCAAAATTTATCTTTCCTATTTTTTCTTTTTATTTTATTTTTAAAAGATCCGTATATTTCGAACCAGAGCTCGAAAAAAATAAATGAAAGTACCATCACTTTTGTTTTTTAAAAATGAACAAAACTAGATCCATTGATGATATTTTTTTATTTTTTTAAAAATAAAATTTCACCAGTAACAATTCGCATCATATCATGAGAATTGTTCAGGAAATCCTAAGAGTTGCAAACAATTTGCATCATATCATGAGAATTGTTTAGGAACCCCAGAGTTGCAAACAATTCACATCATATCATGAGAATTGTTCAGGAAACCCAGAGTTGCAAACAATTCGCATCATATCATGAGAATTGTTCAAAAAATCCTGAGAGTTGCAAACAATTCGCATCATATCATGAGAATTGTTCAGAAAATCCTGAGAGTTGCAAACAATTCGCATCTTATCATGAGAAATGTTCAGGAAATCCTGAGAGTTGCAAACAATTCGCATCCTATCATAAGAATCGTTTAGAAAACCAAGAGTTGCAAACAATTCGCATCTTATCATGAGAATCGTTCAGAAATCCTGAGAGTTGCAAGCAATTTGCATCTTATCATGAGAATCGTTCAGAAATCCTGAGAGTTGCAAGCAATTCGCATCTTATCATGAGAATCGTTCAGAAATCCTGAGAGTTGCAAGCAATTCACATCTTATCAGGAGAATCGTTCAGAAATCCTGAGAGTTGCAAGCAATTCGCATCCTATCATGAGAATTGTACCAGCGCGTTTTTTTTACTAGCGCGTATATTTGGTCGGGGGTATTTTTGTCCAAATTTCAATTCGAGGTACCAAGTGACATTATCCAAAAAGCGAGTACCACTGGGTAATTACATAGTTGAGAAGGTATTTACTAGTACTTTTCTCATTTATAAATCATGCCTCAGATCTCATTTACATATTTATACCAAAATAAGTTTTAATCTACTCAAATGTCCAAGTTTTATTTTTTTAAGACAAAATTACCCCTTAAATACTTGACCTTTGGAATATTCCACAAACCTATTTCAATTCAAAATTATGTCTAAAATTGTGTTTAATCATTGTTCCCTCTTTTTCTAAGTTTCTCATCTTCTCTCTCGTTTCTAGGTTTTCTTTTCTTTTTTCTAAAATTTGCAGTAGCGTCAACGAGGACCTTTTCTCACGAATTTTGATTGTTGCATTCCTCGCTTCCACCATTGTAAAAATAGTATTTCCTTCTACATGAATACCTGTTATGGTTTGAGCAGTAAAAGGGTACCACACATCAATTTTTATTTTCTTGTCTTTGAATTCACAAAAGTAGTTTTCTTGATTCACGGTCTTTTTGCTTCTTTAATCAACTAAAAAAAGAATTTTTGGTTAATTTATCGATGTAGTTCGATTTTGAATGGGTACATGTTGGTGCTGGATCATCAAAGAAGACTCGAAAAACTGATGGTATCTTTGTATCTATTGCTTACAAAAGTCTACTTATCTTTATTTTTTTGTGTGGAATTATCAAATTGTGGATTACGTTTGTACAGTTAACTTCAATTCATTGAAGTTGAGTTACGAGCTTCTTAAGATTTTAATCACAGGTTTATCATCTTCTTAGCTGAAATTTAGTAGTTCTTTGTTTAAATCCGAATGTGATTGATTTGATATACTTTGTGTATCATTCTGATAAGGGTCTTCGTCGTGTGTATACAATACAGATCTATAACTTTTCTCTGTATTATAAAATTTTATTGACAGACTCTTATGTCTATTTTTTTTAAAAGATGTCAGTTACTGGGGATTGTTAATGTTTTCCCTTATAAACGGGAAGTATATAAAATGAGACACTCAAAACAAATTCAAGTAGCAAAAAACAATTAGTTTCAAAACCTGGTCAGCAGTTGGTTACTGTCTGGTCTTCTGTTTTGACTTTTAATGATGAAACACAAGCATTGAAAGAGGATACTCTAACTGAAAAATTGAATTCCAAAACAGTACACAAATTGTTGAGAAATATGATGTTGTAAGTATACAATCCTGTTTTATGCATTTCATTTAGATATCTCTATATTATTATGTCTTGAAATTTTACTAAACACCAGGGTAGTGTTTGGAACTAAAATGTTTTCATTTTTTCAATTAAATTGAAAACTGAAATAGAAAAACACTTCGCTAGTAGATAATTTTGGTGCACTATGATTAATTTTTTTTTGTTTAAAGTTGTCAATTTTAATTTTTAAGCCAATTTGTTGTCTTTGTTCGATAAAGGAAAAGAAGCAGGCTACTAGAAATACATAATGTTTCCACGAACCAAACACAACCTAATAAGATCCATTTGTTTATATATTTTTCGTGTTTACAGGATAACGAGGTTTTTTTTGCTGAACGATGATCGTCCCACTTTTTCCGAGCTTGGGTTAACTTAGTTTCATTACTTACGTTTGTGTGTCATTTTACACACAAATATACTTCATCGAGTTTCTTATGTCATCCGGATGCTTAAATTGTTTTACAGGTTTGTTACTTACACTTGTCGGAGATGAAACAATGCCAGTAATATGTTATTCATGCATTTTCTAATTGTTTTTTATTATTACTTTTTTTTCGTAGTTGGTAAAATATATTAGTTTGCTTTGATTAGTTTGAGTTGTGATTGAGGAAACTGAGAATCTTATCATGTTTTTCAATAATACAACTGACTGAGAATGTTATGGTGCCTTTTTAATAATACAACTGACTGAGAATGTTATGGTGCCTTTTTAATAATACAACTGACTAAGAATGTTATAGTGCCTTTTTAATAATACAACTGACTAAGAATGTTATAGTACCTTTTTAATAATACAACTGACTAAGAATGTTATAGTACCTTTTTAATAATACAACTGACTAAGAATATTATGGTGCCTTTTTAATAATACAACTATCAAGATATGCTTGCATTTCCAATTCCATTTTGATTCATTTTCTTTGTGTTTATGTTTTGAGCTTAGGAAATAAAGCTTGATTTGATGTGATATTTGATATAATCTAATGTGTTTTATTTAAAATATTCCTAAAAATGTAATTGATAAATGATACACTTTTGATAGATTCGAGGAAAAACCGTACTGAATATATCAAAAACTCATGTTATTATTCTTGTTATTTTCAGTCGTGTTATCTCTGTTATTTTTATTCCTGTTATTTTTAGTCCTGCTAATACTATTTTTGTTATTTATAAATCCTGATAAGATTATTCTGCTAGCATTACTCCAACAAATACGTCAAAAGATAAAAAAAAACACAACAATACAACATAACAAAAATAAAACCACTAAATAAATACAAGTTAAAAAGCGCATTATATACCATAAGATTATATCTGACATTCTGATCATGGACAACTCATAAGAAACTTTTGCTACCCATATCTAAAACAAATCCCCAAGGTTCTGTCATTCCGGCGCCACGTGACTGAATCTTTCACATTTGTGTTAAATAAAGGTGCAAGATTTATACTAGTTTAAATGTTATTTCGTCTGGGTGTTTGTTATTTTATCATCAATAAAATGCTATGGAAGTGAATAATTATTTATCAAATGTTTCAGTTTATAGTCTTATATATTTATTTATTTAAATAATTTGAATCAATAACTTATCTAAACTTAAATGCTATGAAAGTGAATAATTATTTGGGAATTGCTAAAAACGGCCAAAATTACTCCGTGAAGTTGCGTAGAAAATAAATGATTATTTTTTAAAGGTTTTAAAGGTTTTTTAATAAATACAAATTTTGTATAAAATGTAAATAAATTGAATAAATAAAATTTAAGGTTTTTGAAATTTATTTTAATGAATAACAATTTTATAAATATTTAAAAAATTGAAAATACAACTTCACGGAGTAGTTTTGGCTATTTTTTTAGCAATTCCCTAATTATTTACCAAAAGTTCCGTTTTATATTCTTATAGATTTGTTTATTTAAATAATTCGAATCAATAACTCATCTAAACTTTTATGGTCAAGGTTATAACTGGACTATTCCTGTTATTATTTGATGAAAATAACAAAACTACTCCTGTTATTATTCTGGATGATTAACAGAAATACTCATGTTATTATTCTGGATGATTAACAAGAATACTCCTGTTATTTATGAATTTTTGTAACATGAATAAAACTGAAATTTCACATAAATAATTATCTTATTCATTCAATTTTTTATTACCGTATTAGTATTTACAACATATTATGCACCTAATAGTGTAATCATGTAAATCAAATAGTATAGTCATTTAGTGTATTTAAACAAAGTTATTGTTACAACAGGCTTGTCAGTAATAAAGAAAACTAAGAAAATATATAACTAATTAAAGTAGCCAAAACATTTTTTTAATAAAATATAGAACTGTCCAAACTAGTTGGATTTCAGTAACTTAACGCCTCCACTGGTTATCCTAGATGTGTCTTCATGATAATTTTTGTATTGCATCTGTTAACTCTTTGTCGATATCGCTATGTAAGTAGCATCTAACAGTGGAGCCAGATTGTGTACCGCATACCAAGGAAAAGTGGAGAAGAGACTCTGGAGATGGAAGAACAACCTAAAATATATAAATTTAGTGACATCAGGTGGATGAATTTTCAGTTTGGACATAAATACTATATGAAAAGAGGATATGCTAATCATAGATAAATTTGTCCATATATTATTACTTTTAAATAATTAATAATACCGTGTAAAAGACATACGAATCATATTTAAGTCATTGTACCTTGAAACGTTTAAGTTTTCCCCAAATGACTTAGTGAGGTTATAAGGTGGTCGCGGGTTTCCTCTTAAAATTCCATTGTCAATAGTTAAAACTGGGTATGTGCACCTACCAATAACATATTTAAAGTCTCCAATCATCTTTCTTCGCTCCAGTGGTCCTGTTGCATGTATAACCATCATATGATAAAGATTTGAAGAAAGTAAACGTCTTCTCTTTTGATATATCTTGCAACCTAACTATGTGGAGCTCATGACCGACTCGGCTACTAAAAGAGATATTGACATTTAGTGGAGAAGTAAAAAACAACATGTCCACTGATACTCTAAGGTAATCTACACAAACAGCACATAAAATAGGCTTCACACCTTGAAAATTCCTCATGTCCATGAGGTCTTATGTAGTCTCCATGCCTTCAATCCTCTGATGTCTACGATTCAAAGATGGAAAAGCCAAAAACCCTAAATCCGACTGTAACAACACAAAATCATGTCTAATTGATCGATTTTCAAAGTATAAAAAACAATTACATCACAATATTTGAGGTTCCATAAAACTCAATTCAAACAAACAAATCAAACAAGTGCAAAATGACAACCTACAAAACAAATGGAATTAAGAAACAAAATCAAAACTATGAACAAAAATCTACAAGGAAAATGTACATCAAACTAGATCAATCAACACCAATAATAATCTTACAAAAACCAAAATCAAGAGAAAACCCTAGAAAACTCACTTGTGTATCCATTCTACAATTATTTCGAACGATTAATGGATAACAGAACAATGGAGTGATGGAATTGGATCGTCACTTTCTCAACCTAACTTTTGCGTTTTTCTGTTCGAGGGAGTAAATTTTAAGATAGATAAAAAGAAAATATAAACGGGTTTCGGACGTGGGAGGGAAAGTAATTGGATTTTAGATCAAGATAAATATGTAATCTTATCTTCTCGTTGGAGGTATAGGTAAATATCATGTGTACTTGTATCATTCGTTAATTCATAACTTATTTTTTTATCAATAGGTGAGTTTCTTTTAAAAAAAGAGAAAAGTACCCATAAATACATTCTCAAGTATGTAATACCAAACTAGTACTCAATAATAGGATAGTTTCATAAAGTACTTCAACCTAAATTTTGGACAAAAATACCCCAAAGGATATAAAAAAGGGTCATTTTGGTTGGAACCCACCTTTTTTTTACTCATAAGGCAGACTTTTGAGTTTCATTCCCTCCAACTTGTCTTTTCAGATTTTGAAGAGAGAGACCCGAAACCCCATAACAGAACCCCTAAACCCATTTTCAACATAACCGTCTTGTCAACCGGCCGAATAACCCGTCGACGACGCTAGTGAACACAGTTAAGGTAAACTTTATCGGTAGACAATGTTAGCCGACCTATTTTCTGATACCAGTGAATCCATTTGGTTACTAAAGGTGCAGTTAGGGCATTATTTTACTACTACATGTACTTTTTCCGAAAAATTAACACGAAGCTTGCTGTTTACGAATTTAGTAGTTTTTTGGTTTAGAAACATGAGTAGATAGAGCACTCATTGGTAATTCATATGTTCGATTTCATCCATGACAGTTCTTCGCATTGCCTTGTTCTTTGTTTCTATGTATTTTTAAATTATTATTGTGTCATGTGATAGTTGTTTAGTCGTAAGTAGGTTGTTTGTGTGCAGTATTGGTTCATGGTTGATGTTTTGTAAGTTTGTGTGGGGATATTTTGATTGGGTTTCGAAAATGGTGGTAGTGCATGATGTGGTAGACACAAATCGCATCATGTTCGTCAGTTTGTGGTAGTGTCTAATAATACCTGTAGTTGGTGTAGTCATATCACGCAGTTTTGTGTCAGTGTGTTGGTAGTGTTAGTAAATCATAATGACTAAAATTTTGGTAACGTCACGCAATGTGTACAAAAAATGACACTACAATCGCAATGTGTTTCAGTATAACTAATGTTGTGTATTTTTAGTGTGTAGGCAAAAATAAAACGCAAATACGATTTATATGTACTGCTATATTTGCAAATGACTTCGTAACTCGCAGTTGCGTTGCGTGCAGGCAACATGACTACAAAAGAGGTATTTTATAGGTCTGGTCAGGTTAGTATAATAAACTTCTTAGACATAATACAGTTACGGCTGAACACATAGGAGTGAGTAGAGATACTCCATTCTATACATTTCTAAAAATAACATTTGACCTACGGAACAAGGATTTGAAGTTGAAGAAGTTATATAAACTTATCGAGGAAATTTACAGTTTTTACGACGTGAAGGCAAGGGCTTTCAAAATAAGGGGGGTAAGTATGTGAAGCTAACTACAACCGATGTAAATGCCATTTTTGGGCTGAAACACGGAATGAGGAGATACCTTTGAATACAGCTGAAGCCTTTATTGGTCGATATGCTAAAGGGGTTGAGAACGATTCTAGGCTAATGCATAATTATTTTTTGAGTCCCCGCGCAAGGACATAGTTATCGGATGCGTTGGTGTTCTATTCGTAAGTACTATGGCTTATATAATTATGTTAGTTATTAAAACCATTGTTGAATGTTTGATTTTTTTGTATGAATCCCTTTTTGATGGAGCACACTTTGATAGAGGTTCAAATACCAAGGCCATACATCATACCTAGATGTTATAAATAGTGGGGATTGGAGGAGGATGAGTCAAGTATGGAAATGATCCAGATGGTTTGCCAGCTACAAGACGCACATGTAAGATAATTTTGTTTGTAAAACTAATGTGGCATTATGAAATATAATCTTATCTAGCAATTTTTTCAATAAAATGTATATAGCAATGTTAAAGTGTACATAAATCACAACAAGATGAAAAATGTAATCTAGCAATGATAACTTCATATCAATCGCAACACCTATATTAGTAAATCTCGAGCGATGTTGTAATACACTGCCATCGCAATGTTGTTTCTCGTAAATCACATGCATGGTACTGACTATTCATACAATCGTAACTGCGAACCTGAATGTCTATAATACTTTTAATTGGTTTTGAATGATTTGATAGGTTATGGAAAGTGAGCTCTCGTTGGCACAGGCTGAAAATGAAGCTTTTGGAAGCGACGAATTATGTGGGAGCTATGAAGGATAGCCACTATCGCTTGAGGTCAGTAGTTGGAAAAGGCAGAAGAACTCCTTCCAGGCTGAGGCTAGAACAAGTTCTATAAAACGGTATCTCAACAACATCAACTGACAATGAACCATGATTTGAGGACAACACAATATTGCCACCGGCAGAACACGAATATGAAGTTACACTGCAGGAATTCTTGTTAAAGAAGAACTTGACTCCAACAAAAGCGAAGAGCAAGAAAAAAAAAGTGTAGGTCAATTATTGCAGCTTTTGCTTGACTAACACGTTCAGCTTTACGTGACAATGTCGTAGCGAAAAAACGTAGCAAGATGTACTGTTTAAAGGTTGAAAATAATCAATTGAATGTTTCACTTGAACATAAAAAGAAAGAAGTGAGTATTGTTATGCTTTTGTGGGCGACAACATGTCTAAAAATTATCATCTAATATTTAACATGCTCCTTTTGACACAGGTTGAAGGGTTGTGGATAGAGTTAAATCAGCTGAAAGCAAAGTTGGAGGTAACAGAGAATATCATAGATGCTGATAATGTTGAACTTCTCAACACCTTATCAATGCCACCGTGTTTTGAAGATAAGGAGGTTACTGAACAGGTGGTTGCGGATACAATTGAGAAGGTAATACCAAAAACTATTATTTACCAATCTTGCAAGTATGGATTACAGAAGAAGCAAAGCATATATGTTTCAGTAACCCCAAAGCTTTATGTAGCCGAACATGATGAGGTTCTTCATACAACGAAAGAATAGAAGAAGAGAGAGGATGTCGATAATCTACCAAATGCATAATATGAAAAGGCTAAGTTACTTGAAGTGGCAGATGAACTTACAACTGAGGATGTTAGTACATCGGTTGTCCCTGTTGAATTGGTGACATATATAATCGAAGATGAACAAGTAGGGAAGGAGATGAAGAATACATGTATAACAAATGTATTACCGATTGAACCTACTGCAGACGCTACATTACAGGAAGTAGATGTTGGGAAGTCCGATAGTCCACCAACAACGGTAGTTATAAATGGCTTGGCAAATGAGGTAGGTGCTACCTTATTTAATGATCTCATTGGAAATGAGCCAGTGGAGGTGGAGGGATATAATGTAGCAGGTGGCACATTAGCAGCTCAAACAAATATGTTGGTCGTACAAACTGAAAGTCATGAAACTGTTGTTGTTGATGACATTTTCGGAGTAGAAGGATTCTCAGTGGAACAGAGGCAGGAATGTGATGTGAATGAGTTAGTTGTTGAAAGACATGAAAATGCTGATGATAAAAAAACGATGAAGATAAATCTGCTCAACAAGAGGGAGAGAAACAAAAAAACACAGAGGATGGAGCACATGTGGAAACTGGGGAAAATGACTCTGTCGTGAACAAGACAGGTCATACAAAGAACCGAGATGCAGTAGAGTAGGGTCAGGGGGAAGAAAAACTTACCAAACAGGTCGTCGAAACCACTGTAAACATAACAAAAAACATTGATACATCGTCTAGTAGGCCAGAGCTGGTAGCACTGTTAGTGGAAGAGTAAGAACCTGGTGTTGGCATGGTGGTGGATACAGAACTTGAAGATGTAAGTAGATCTTAAAAGTGTTAAGATTCAACAATATTTAGTATTTTGTATCGGTATGTTTTGATATTTACAAAGTTTTGGTATGCTATTGAATATGATGGAGTGTTGTTGTTATAAAAATTCATTTTGACATTGTAAGAAATGTTTTGGACTTACCATGTCTTTGGGTTGCTTTTAACATGAACTTTTTTTTGTAGGATACAAATGTGTCTAACAATTTATTTATGTCTCTTAAATTGCAAGCAGTATGATAAGGTATCTAGCAAAGCAGGTTAAAGTCATATCAGAACTCGCAATGTTAGCATGCTCATCGTATATACCATGAGCTAACATGTTCAAAATAGAAGTAATAACGTTTTCAAATAAATCGCATGTATATCATTCGTAGCAATCGCATTCTTAACTGCCTTGTACTTGGGCAGTATTAACAACTTTTATTATAATCTAGCAATGTTAAGTGCATATTAGTCACAACATAGTATTTCAATAATATAGCAATCATAAATGCATGTAAATCGCAATGTATACTTATAGAAAAATTACAATTTAGCAATATTATATACAAACAAATCGCAGTAACATATTTCTCTTATATTTATAGTTACTGCATGAAAAACCTATAGTAGAAATGTAAGGCCATAATGTATCAGGTGTAGCCAATGTAACGACGCAAGTAGTAGAACAAGAACCATATTATGCATTAGTATCTCAAATAGTACCAACCGATATAGTTATTCACAAGCCACAACAACATGAAGAACCACAACACTCAACTAAGGCTGAACTACTTACGCAGCTTGAAAGATCAAAAGAAGTCCGACAGGGGGGGGGGGTGAAGAGATAGCGGAACACCTACAAACAGTAACCATTAAATATGAAATACCGCAACAAGATAAAGCAGCATCCTACGCACTACCTGTATGTTTAGTTATACCATTCATAGATGAAAGTTTTGTAAACTACACGCAATCCTTTTATGACGAATGTGACAAGGCTGAGGCAAATTCAAATGAAAAGCAACGTAATTTGGAATATATCCAAGAAGGTCCATTAAATCCCCATGTAAGTGCATGTTTGTCTTACTAAAAATGATAAAAGTCATATTAGGGGATTAATATAGTAAATATGGTACCTGGATTTTAGTTATCTTCCATTTGGTTATCTTTCAGGTGGTAGCTAATGAGTTTTCGAAGTGGAACTTACTTACTCAGACACAAGTGGGCGAACCACAGGTTGCTTACGAAGATTGGCCGAAGCGTACAACAAAGACACAATTAATAGAACTCGGTGAGTACAACAAGGTGTTGCGAATAAGCAGAGAAAAATAGCAGGGAAATCTAGAAGTTTAGTATTTTCCAATGTCGGAGTTCTCATACAGGCTTGTCGTTAGTGTGAGTGAGATAATGGATCTACTATACGAAAGCGAAATAGATTTCAAGGTAATATGAACTTATAAAATAGTTCAATGAATTTCTTTTTCACATACACAACGCTGTTTGATTTAATCAGTTTCATCTACACGTGTCAAGAAATTAATTGTCAATTGATAGATTATCGATAGTTGGATATATAAGCTACTTCATGCTGTAAATTGGAGAGTATCGATGAAAGAGTTTGATGATAAGGTTACGTGTATGGTCAGCGCGATTTAAATTTCTAGAGTTGCAACTGTAAGTGCAGTAGCTATTATTATTGTTGTTAATAACACAATACTTCATATAATCATGATACAAATTGTAGAAAACGTTGGCTATTAAGGGAGATATGTCACACATTGTGGATACATATTTGAGATAATGAGATCGGACACATACATTGCACTGGTTCCTCTGTGCACCATTAAAAAGGACGGAATCAACCACTGTATGTTGCTGGTTATTGATATGGATAATGGTATTGCTAGTAGCTACAACTCATTGTTTCCATCGAGCAAATATATTGGAGATAAGACGAGGAATATTGATGATGATTTGGTAAGATGTTTTTATGCATAAATCGGTTTATATAAATTTGACCTATCTCGCAATCAGTGATTGTGAAAAAATCGCAACCAATTGGATGCATATATTATTAATGAATTGCAATCTTTATTTTAGTAATTAATCGCACATGCTAGAAAAATAATAGGTAGCAACAGACACTTGGTTGTGCTACAATCGCATATTCGTAGTATGTGATACAATCACAACTATGGTATCAAATAAAACAAAATGCATACTTGTTGGCATACTAACATTGCTAATAGCTAGCTTGCACCATAAATACGACCTTATAGCATTAACTACAGCCTTATAGATGTTTCATTCTTTAAGAGTTGGCCTACTGCATGAAGAAAAAATACATACTTGTTGTGAAAGGTGGATACAAAATCAAGATTATGATAGATATCCCACAACAAGAAAATAACAACCTCGATTGCGGGATTTTTGTTTGTGAGTACACGAAAGACATCATTCAAAAAGGGTATGTACCTCTGAAATATGGAGATTATATGCCCGCAACAAGGAGAGCTGAAATCTTTAAGCATTTCCTCAATGATTCAAACACAAACCGACGATGGTAGTTACATTCGATATTGAATATGATTTTTTTGAATGATTGTGTAAATATAAAAATTATTAAGTTTTTGGTAGTGTGTGTAAGGCTTCTTTTAAGACTTCATATTGGTTGATTTTTTTTTGTCATATCTAACGATGTCAGAATGGGTATTAAATTACTCATATTGGAAGGTAATTTTGGAGTACTCAAAACATGAGTACCAATCGCAATGATTCTTTATTATTTAACACAAATCTAGCAATGTGCGAGATTGATAGGTTGTTTATATCTAACAATGCCAGTCTGGGTTAAAATATGTGTAAAGTTGCACAATTGTTAATATCTAACAACGTGTAGGATAAACCAAAAATGTTATAAATCGCACAAACTTTAATCATTTACAACAACGAAGCAAAATTATATAACTAAAATAGTCATATATTTCAATTATGTTTAATGGTAGAAATCGCATTATACAATTCATGAGTGTTACTTGGCCTTTTATGCATAAATCACATATGCGAAGACAGATTTTATTAATGCGTTGGAGAATGGGTTATTGACTAAAGATCATTAAATAACGTCGATATGATTGCTCCATATATTTATCAGTAATTAAACAAAGGTTTTTTAATACTTGACAAGACAAAGGTAGATATTGAATCATTACAAAGGCATTAACTAAACCTGTCGAATTAATTGTATTTTGCTAGATTAGACGTAGCATTGAGTATGGCTTCTGGTTATAAGTAGCAGAAGATATTTTACGTTATTTACTCTTATTAAACACTTTGAAAAAACTCTCTGTATTCTAAAGAAATGGCCCTTTCGTCTCTAGATTTTCCACGATATTCATCCTCTGAAGGTTGGTTCTCAGACCATTCTAGGAACTGTTCTCCTTATAAAAGGACCACCACGTCGGAGTACTCATCTACGACTCATAAAACGGTTCCATTTGGTCCTTTGAGTTCGAGGACGAGTATGACACCGACGACTTGTGATCCTTTGTCGGTTACGACTCAGACCCAAACGAACTTCCCAAATGTAAGCGTATGAGGGACAGTTGGAACAACAAGAATTTCGATAAACTGGTTGACATAGATGATGAAGAAGATGATGAAGAAGATGATGAAGCAGACGATGAGAAGAAAACAGACAAAGAAGAAGACGATAACGATGAGAAAGAGTATGAGGAAGAAGAAGATTCAGATAAGGATGACGAGGACGATGATGATGATTGATTTTATGGTAGTTCAAGTAGTATGTTTTTTATTTAATATGTTTGTATGTATATTGAAGTAAAATGTATCAACCCTCAGACATGGTGTATGTTTTGGGAGGGTTAAGTTATCTAGGAATTTGTAAAGCCATGCATGCAGTTTTAATATATTTTGAAATTTTGTTGTTAGTTGTTGTTTTAATGTGTATTTACTGATTATTCCAATTAGCAACATATTACAGTAACACTAACCTTCAAAGAGGATTTGAAAACCCTAGCATTTTTTATTGAACCTTGTTGTAGCAAAAGCGTTAATAGCAAAGGAGATAACTGCAATGTATATGTTTGTGTAAATTTAGGAATGAATCACGACACTTTTTTAAACAGTGCCTAGCAAAGCAATTATACAGATAGAATGTGGATTTTACAAGGACTAGTTTAAGGTTCAAAATTTTAGGTATCTCACAAATGCGAGAATGGTGATTTAGACTAAGGGCAATCGCAATGTATTATAATATAATAGGGTATCTAGCAATGTCATTCTTGTCATGTAAATAGAAATCTCGTGTCGAATATCTCAAAACACACAACCTCTACACCACCAGCCGCATACGGTTTAAAGGATAACATGACATGTACAAAACCATGGAAACATAATAAACCCAAATGACGAATGGTATAAACATAGGTGGGATGTGAGGAAGGATGTGTCTAGCAAATTAAAGTGTTTGTTCCTTAAACATAAGAGGCATTACAAAACAATTAGTTTGGTTAACCAAAAAATCAACCTATCTAGCAAAGTGGTTAACCAATAAATTAACCTATCTAGCAAACTCCGTATCTAGAAATGTGTCCAATACGAAAAAAGTGAATCGCAGGATAAGAACCACTTGTCTAGCCATATAAAAAAATACATAGATTAAAATGCACAGCTAGCCGAAATTCAGAATGGAGCATCATAAGACCTCCGATTGTGTTCTGTTTTTAGACAGCGGTCACACCGCAAATGGTTCGTGTTTACTTCTCCTCTAGATAGAATACGTTTCTTTTTCCACCGTCCCGGTCGTCTTTTCATGTTGGATGGCTAAAATTCAGGCTCCAAAGAATCGTTATAGTTTGAAGCTTTGCCAAAATCTGTTATAGCTAGTGTGCTAATAGAATAATTGGACCTGTGAGGTTCTATTAAAGTCATAGGATCTTCGTTTACCGATGTTACCGCCGCAAATGCGTGTGGACATGGGCAAAATTCTTGCTTCCAAGCACCACAAGTACATTTGAAATCAAGCATGTTTACTACCATTATTGGGTCTGAAAAAACCTCGAAAAAAGTGGTGAAAGACTTACGTACTACCCACGTTCGGCCATATTCTACATTCTACTTAAACTTCATGTCAAACTCGGGGCATAAACTAGTATTCCAGTTGACACCTTCCGATAAACGTCTTGAAATCTGAGTCATAAGCAGGAGTTTAATCCTGTCCACCAATTACACTATAGGTAGATTGCGTAGTTTTTTAATATGCACGTTAAATGATTCAACCGCAGTTGATGCCATTACCCCATATCGATTCTCTTTGACAAAAGCTTGAGAATACTTTTTCGGGGGAAAATTGTTTAATTTTTTTATTTATTTTAGCACCTCCTTGCTACAAAAGTTGTGAAATTCGTTCATTAAAAAGATCTACTGTGGGAGCATAAACACAACGGTTAAACATCAGTAGCATATTCCTTTTATAGTCTCAATTGGTGTGCTCTAGAGTTTTATTCAAACTCTGAATTATATGGAAATTATAGTACGCGTGGTAGCTATTGGGATAGACAACAACTAGAGCGTTAATAATACCAGAATGACGATCCAAAATAAATGTTATTTGGAGGCCTAGCATATGAGGTTTGAGACTTTTCATAAACAAAAGCCAGTTGTTTGAGTCTCCACTGCCGAGAATACCGAAAGCAACAGGAAATAGACCTGCAGTAACTAGGCAGTATAGATTGTTGACTGTTTAGAATGACAGATTGTTAGGAGCAACAAAACAACGATGTGGTACATAGCATATCGATTTATCAGTTTTACAACCAATCTAGCAACTTCTTACTTATAACATCGCAAACTCAATGAAAGTCATATCTAGCAGTGTTATGATATGAACTGCAATCGTGTAAACAAATAAATAACATTATCAAGCAAACACGTGGTTACTGGTAAATCATTGTGTCCAAGAACAATCTAGCAACTTCTATTCATGAGATGATTTATAAGTTTCATATCTCGTAATGTCAATAAGTTGGAATACTGCAATTGAATCCAAAAAAAATAACATTTCAATCTAGCAAACAACCAAGTACATTAGAATTTAAATGTGAGCACAATCGTAATCAATACCAACCACAATTGCAATGACACTAAACATATTAACCTATCTAGGAATGGCAACACAATCGCAATCAATACCAACCACAATCGCAATGACAGTAAACATATTAACCTATCTAGCAATGTTAAATATTGTCACATAAATCACAATGTCCTTATCATATTCCAAAAACGCATCATGTTCGTGCATAATCGCATCCTGTTTCAGAAATCAATAAAAACTATAATATCTAACTTGAAAACTTACAAAACCAGGAAAATTTATTAAAATCGACCACAAAGCTAGGTTAAACCTCTTTTGAACTTATAAATCAAATTAAAAACATGAATTGGTGATGTTACAGTAGGTACCAAAACACGATTTCAGCTGAGTTGGGAAAGAAGTTTGAAAAAACTGACGAGTTGTAGTAGGTACCAAACCTGAGATGTGGGTACCGGTGGTTGACGGTGGTGGAAGAAAGTAGCTGTTGGATGGGAAAAATTTAGCCATAAATCAAAGCTTCGACTGTTAGAGGGATAAAATAAATGTTCGATTGTTAAACGTACCTGAGTTCTATGACCGGTAAAATTGCAATAGCGGTGGTTGAGGGTGGTAGACGGGGTTCACTTTTGTCGCCGGGTGGTTGCCGGTAGGTACCAGAATGATCACCGGATAATGTTTTTTTTAAAAGTCAGCTTCTATTTGGAAAACGAGTATTTTGTTAAGTTAAGAGAGAGAGAGAGGCGGCTGGTTATAAATTTTAAAATTCAGAATATCTGATTGGGTGAAAATATGAGGTTTTTCCTTAAAAAAATCTGTATATAGTTGGTGGAGGATAGTTAGGGTATTAAAAAGAAATTAGGTATTAAATGAGTTTTATTTTAGTGAGATGGGTATTAAGTAAACATAAACCCATTCTTGGATACTAAATGACAATATGTTTGGAGAGTAGGTACTTAAAGTGTCATTTTCTTTTTAAAAAACAACTACAATTGTGTATATTTTTAGAAGACGAGTCAAATGTGTGAATGATGTGTTTTAATAAATTATTTTAATATTGTTAACATAAATCGTTTAACAATTTTAATACCATAAAAAAAGTTTGTTAATATTTTATTATATTTAAAATTTTAACAATATGATTATATATTTTAACCGTGATAAAACGGTGTATTTTAACAGTAATGAAATTGTTAAACAATTTATTATAACAATAATAAATTTTATTACTTTTAAACGATTTATTTGACAGTTTTAATACAATAAAAATAATAAATTTATTAAGACTAAATTATTTTATACTAGAATGATTCCAAATTTTTGAAAAAATCTTAAAATACTATCATAGATAGAATTTCAAATTTTGTATAAAAAAATTGAAAAATTCTAAAATTAAAAATTGAACACAAAATTTCCGCTATATCCTACACTAAATTATATATTTATAAGAAAATGACATAACTAGAACCATTAATCTACATTATATATATTTTAGAATATTATTTTTATAGCCTCTAATATATACTTATTTATAGAATGTTTTTTAAATTTATTTATTCTATCATGATTTTTTAGATAATTTGTTGATCTTCCTTTCAATATCACATTTGCACAGTATATTTATGTACCTAAATAGAGTACATATAATATATTTATTACAAAATAGAATTTTTATATAAATATTTAAACACACTGATATCAAATCCAACTAACTAATGTGATTATATCAAGTTAATTGATGTATATTTTATTCTCTCATACTCCAAGATTCCTTTGATGGTTTCAAAGATTTTTGGAGGGTGTTTTTTTAATAAGAAAAGTAAATAAACTCTGAATAAGGTTTAGAACGATAATTGAGTAACTTGGATATTAATTATAGAGAGACAAATATCTGATTAAAGTTGTTGAGAAGTAAATGTTATGTTAACGTTTTGAAAACCTAAAGACTTTGTATAGATTTTTGGGCTGATGGGCTTACATGGTTTATGGGTCCATTTGGGTATCTCAAGCTCATATACCTAAACCTATTATTATATAAAAAAATATTATTACATATTATTATATAATCATTACATATTTATTACAAGTTAACTCTACTTTAGTTACTTGTTGGTCCGACTCGCGGTTCGGAGAATTCGGTCCTTATCAGTAGCCCTCATAGTCCTTGCAAAGGTCTTTCATATGCTTATTGTCGTTCATGGCCTAAAGTAGAAGATTATGGAGCATGTCTTTGTAAAAGGATCAATTTTAATATTTTTCGACTCCTCCACCTTGATGTGCTGCTCAACCTGAGCTAAGAAACCTCCAAACGTTAAGGCTTTTTTCAAGTTACATTAGCAGCCATTTCTCTGGGGAGAATCCCTTGCCTAAAAGAAGTTATAACCATTTGTTCATAGTAATCATCCAAACTATTCTTAGTAAGTACAAAATGTTTGGTGTAATCTTTCACACTCTACCCAATCAATTGACGGTATTGAATTATCGTGTCTATGTTCTCCCTTATCTCATTGTTTTCATAAACTATCTTCATAATGCAATCCAAAATATATCAAAAAAAATTGATAGAATCCTGTGGAAGCCGTTTGTAACTCGTTAGGGCGCTGTCTTTGAAAATTTAGGTTAAATCCCACTATAAAAACTTATCAACGTGGTCATAATTCATCATAAAGTTCCTAAACTTATCTAGATAGTTATCCAGATTTTTACTCACATCGAACCTTTCCATCTTAGATATGTCAAACCGTTTTGGTAGATCTCCGAAGAGAGTTTTCCATATAGAAGAGACTACGTCCAATTATGCCCCTGACTGTACTAGTAGCCATCATTTGTTGTTGCATAAAGAACTTTCTTGGACTGAACCATAAACTAACTATTTACTTGGTAATCAAAACCCTATTCCTGAGCGCCCTTACCCTAAAGCTGACTTCCTTCGATTGGTTGTTATTCTATTCTTCCCTTAGTTGTCATTCTATCTTTTTATTTTAAACGTTCTTGTTTATCTGAGGAGGTACGTTGTTTCTTCAACCTCTGGCCCCAATCCTGATTTTGATACCACTAGGTACGTTTCTTTGATTAAAACATACAACCATGATTTCTTCTCTTTTTATAACGGTGATCCCTATTTGAAGAATATGAAAATTTCTCAAACATGTACAGAGAATACTCGTTAGACTCGTAAGAACTATAGCGATACATTGCCCTTCTTTATATTTTCAAGGAATGGTGGATTCTATGTGTTTTACATCTTTGATTGCGTCAAAAATCAGAGTTAACAACTTCTTCATCAGAACCTTATAGTCCTTCAAGCTTCTGGACTTCCAAGCAGAATGTTTTTGGTTGCATTATCTGATGAGTCCGAATTCGAAGTGCTCCCCGGAAGGGCAGCCCAAAGTACATCTCCCCGTGAATTCGGACAGGCTCCAAGTATTTAATTCGAACAGGACTTTTTTACCGGGTAGATGATTTCGAACACTGTAAACTTAAGGCAGTTCGAACTATGACTAAAGTACTAAAAAACCTAAACACTATCTGACTAAGCTACCTGCACATCTGCTTAAAACTTATGGGTCTTTAAACATGACCCGGGTCCATTAAACTTGACCCGAAAGCCCATAAGGGCCCAAATTTCACACTATAAATGCCCAACCACCAGCATTAACTATGGGTAAGAAAAATTGACTGCTGCCAAGCTGCACAATTCTCTCTCCACCCTTAAAACACTGTGAAACACCTTTAAACACTGTTAAACACCCTCACGCCACCTTAAAACTCCACTTAAAATTACCAGCCTACCCTCAGGCAACTTTTATCCACACCAAATTGGCGACCACAGTGGGAGGCGATGGTGCCTGAATCAAGCATTCAAAACCAAGTAAAGAAATTCTGTCCGAATGAATCCGGATAATCCAGAGCTTCCACCAGCTTTGCTCGAAGTGGTGGAAGAGAACGATGAATATACTGTCCAAGAGCGTGACAGGTTGAGGGTTGAAATAGAAGCTCTGAGGGCTGAAAAGGCCAAGATGGGCATGAAGGAGAAATCCAAAGCGTCAGTTGCTCATCGCTCTGATAACCCTCGAGAGCATGAGGCTTCAAAAACTCATGTGAGCACTAAAAAGACACATGCCAGTTCTAAAAAGTCTCACCGCTCCAAGCCTGTGGAGAGTTCTGACTCAAGTTCAGAATCTTCGGACAGCTCTTCGGACAGTGAGGGAAATGAAAAATCCTTGTCCTCCAGTAGTGATGAGGGGCAAACCAGGAAAAAACAGAAGCAAGTTAAAAAGTATTCCAGAAAAAGAGATCATCATGGAAGAATGAAAAGGCACATTGGGAAAGGATCATCTCACAACCGAAGGCATGTAGACCGGATGCTGGTAGATCCTTTTGCCTTCCATGATGAGCCAGGTATCTTTGCAACACCTAATGAGGATACTGCGTTCAGTCGTGGGAGGAATTGGAGGCAATCGCCTTTGTCTTCTAAAATAATATCCGGAAATCTCCCCAAGAGGTTTGATAGCACCAAGATGGAGAAGTACGATGGCAGTACTGATCCAGACAATCATCTGGAGTAATTCAAGAACTTCATGATGAACTTTGATGATGATGATAAACTGCTCTGCAGGGCATTCTCCCAATCCTTCACGGGGAGTGCTCTGAAGTGGTACAACAGCCTTCCTCAGGGTTGTATCAGAGACTTTGATACTTTTTGGGTGGCCTTTCGAAGGCAATTTGTGGGGAGTAAGGAGTTAAAGGGTAATGGAGATACCATAATCCATTGTACCCAGGAACCAAATGAATCGTTAAAGGAGTACATAAGTCGTTTTGTGAACACAAAAAACGGGCTGGCTGATTGCTTTGAACAAGTGGCAATAGCGTCCCTGAGACAAGGTTTGAACCCGGGCAACCTGGCCGATTCAGTAACCAAGAAGAAGGCCATGACCTGGGGAGGATTGCTAAATCAAGTTGGCAAACAAATAAATGTTGACGAAACAAAGAAGACCAGGGTGCACAGACAGGTGAGATCCACCCCGGTGGCACCAGCTCCAAATCAAAACCAATCCGGGAACAAAGCTAGAGAAACCTGACAGGGGCATGGAAGAGGAAAAGCTCAGTCTCAACCAGCTGCTCCTGCACAAAGCCAACAGTCTAGAAACAAAAGGGGACCATGGGTCCAGCCGGAGTGGTTTGCAGAACTCAAAGAAAGTGTGGCAACCATTTTCGATAAAACAAAAGATGAAGTACACTACCGGAGACCAGCAACCTTGCAGTCTCCCAGAGAACATCGAAACAGTTCTTTTTGTCAATATCACAATGATATTGGCCATACCACTGATGATTGCATAGCATTGAAACAAGAGGTTCAAAACCTGATCGAAAGAGGGAAATTGGGTGCATACGTTAAAAGGAGAGGAGGCAATAGGCCTGACAACACTCACCGGGCTGGTCCGGTTAATGCTGCCCCAGAAGGAGCTATGGTAATCATTGAAAGGTTTGATGTGGAATCTGAATACTTGGATCCTGATCCAACAAGGAATAGAGTGGGTGCAATAGAGGAGCGTTCTAGGTCGGTCTCCGGGCTCATTAAGTTCTTTGAGTCCTTGACAATTTTCGGAGGGGACACTGTAACGGCTCCTACCACTTCATCAAGAAAAAGGCATGTTCATAATTTGGCTACCCAGCTAGAAGGGGGCATGACCTCTTATCAATCGTCAAGTTTATTCCCATTTATTGTCTTTGATGGGGATGATTTGAGAGACATTTCTGGCCCTCATGAAGATGCTGTTGTTATAGGAGCATCGATAGGGGGCAATGAGATAAGGCGAATCCTGGTAGATACTGGGAGCTCTGCCAATATCCTCTTCCTAGATACTTACAAGAAAATGAAAAATCCAGCTGTGATTCAAAAGTCAGACAGATCGATCGTAGGCTTCACGGGCAGCTCAGCCGATGTAATCGGTGAGTTCGAAGAAGAAGTATTGTTGGGCAGAGGCCCTTTCAAGAAAACAGTCAGAATACTTTTCATTGTGGTGGATTTTCCCACTTGCTACAATGCTATTCTAGGGAGATCTTGGCTCTCTAGGATGCATGCAGTGGCTTCGACAGTCCATCAGTGTCTAAAATATGTTGTTCAGGGGCAGGTTGGGGTTGTCCGGAGCAGTCAGAAAGTTGCAAGGGAATGCTATGCCACTGCCTTGGCTCCACGAACTCTGGGGGCAATCCGTATAAATGACCAATAGCAGTTTGAGGGCCTTTCTGGGGGTGAGGGTGAAATTGATGACCCCAGAGAGACCCCCGGAGTGTTGATCCCAGTTGAGGAGGTTGAAACACACTGCTTGGAAGAAGGAAAAATCGTCAAGATAGGATCCAAAATGCCACCAATGTTGAAAGAAGGTATGTTGAAATTCTTAAAAGACCATCAGCATGTTTTTGCTTGGTGCAACGCTGATGTTACTGGAGTTCCATCAGAGGTGATTTCCCATCACCTATCTGTCCGGAGAGACGTGGCACCAGTGGTGCAAAAGAGGAGAGCTTTCTCAAAAGAAAAGGCTGATGTCATTGTACAAGAGGATGACAGACTCACAAAGATGGGGCACATTAAAGAATCTCAGTACCCTTTGTGGACTGCCAATCCAGTCTTGGTAAAAAAGAAAAACGGTAAATGGCGAATGTGCATTGACTTCACAGATCTCAATCGAGCTTGCCCAAAAGACTTGTATCCGGTTCCCCGGATAGATCAGTTAGTAGACTCTACTTCTGGGAACAAGCTACTCTCCTTCATGGATGCTTTCTCCGGGTACAATCAGATCCAGGTGGATCCAAAAGATCAAGAGCATACCACTTTTGTTACTGATAGAGGTTTGCACTGCTATAAGGTGATGCCCTTTGGCTTGAAAAATGATGGGGCTACTTATCAAAGGTTAGTCAATAAGGCATTTGCTGATCAAATTGGAAGAAATATGGAGGTTTACATTGACGATATGATGGTGAAAAGTGTGGATGAGCAGCTGCACCTGTCCGACCTCCAAGAGACTTTTGCCAACCTGGCCAAGGTGAATTTAAAGTTAAATCCTGAAAAATGTGTGTTCGGAGTGCAGTCCGGGAAGTTCTTAGGGTATATTATAAGTGAGCATGGAATACAGCCCGACCCGGACCAACTCAATGCTTTGTTCCAAATGGAGCCTCCACGAAACATTAAAGAAGTACATCGATTAACGGGGAGGTTAGCAGCCTTGAACAGATTCATCTCCAGGTCTTCGGACAGATGTGCTCCATTTTTTCAAACCTTGAAGGGTGCAAAGGGGTTTGAATGGACACCACAGTGTGATGAGGCATTCAATGAGATTAAGAAGCATCTGTCCTCTCCCAAGACTTTGTTCAAACCAATTGATGGGGAGACTCTCTTCGTATATCTGGCTGTTTCAAATTGTGCCATCAGTGCTGTGTTAGTAAGGGAGGTTGATGGGTATCCTCACCCAGTGTACTACATCATCAAAAGCTTGATTGATGCTGAGAGGCGTTACTTGAAACTTGAAAAACTAGCATTGGCCTTGGTGATAGCTGCAATAAAGATGAGGCCTTATTTTCGGGCTCATCCTATCATTGTCCGGACGTCTTTCCCTTTAAAGAATGTCCTTCAAAAAGCGGACATTTCAAGCAGAATGACAAAGTGGTCAGTAGAGTTGGGGGACTTCGACATAGACTTTGCTCCTCGAACAGCAGTAAAAGCTCAGGCTGTGGCTGACTTTCTGGTCGAGTTCCATTCTGATAGGGACTCAGAACAACCTGTTGATTCAAAAGACAAAAAAGTGTGGATTGTCCGAACAGACGGGGGATCCAGTACCATAGGGTCTGGGGCAGGAATATGTCTCACTTCCCCCTATGGGGAAAACATGTTCCAAGCTATTTGTTTGGCTTTCAGGGCATCCAATAATGAGTCCGAATATGAAGCAGCTATAGCTGGGTTGAAATTGGCTTACATCTGTGGAGCAAAAAGGGTCAAGCTGCTAAGCGACTCCCAATTGCTTGTCCACCATGCCTTGGGCCTATCAGAAGGTAGAAAAGAACAATTGATCAAGTATTTACTACTCTTGAAAAATGAGGCCATGAAGTTTAAGGCCGTTGTCTATGAGCATATTCCCTGGGCAGAGAATGAGCTAGCAGACTCATTGGCAAAAATAGCATATACGGAGTCCTATCCATGGATCCATGTGCTTGAAAGCCCTTCTATTCAACTTGATGAAGGTGAAAAAGATGAAGTCTTTGAAATACAAGTAAACCGGCCTCAAGACTGGAGGTCTCCTCTTATGCAATATCTATCTGATGGCATCGTGCCTTTGGATAAACCACAAGCCAGAACGTTAAAGCACAGGGCTCGTGGTTTTATCATGATTAGAGAGGTCTTGTACAAGAAATCCTATAGCAAACCTCTCCTACGCTGTTTAGGGGATCATGAGTCACAAATGGTTCTCTCCGAATTGCACGATGGTGAGGGGTCAGCCCATTGTGGATTTAGAGCATTAACAAGAAGAGTGCTTCTCTCCGGATATTATTGGCCAACAATAATGAAAGATGCTAAGGAGCTGGTAAGAAGATGTGACCCATGCCAGAGGTACAGCAATGAAATTCATGTACCAGCCATTCCTTTAAAATCAATTTCTGAGCCCATCCCTTTTGCTCGATGGGGATTGGACTTAGTTGGGCCTCTCCCTGTGGCGTCCGGAGGGCGTAAAACCATAATTGTAGCCATTGACTACTTTTCGAAGTGGATAGAAGCAGCCCCCTTGGAAGGAACAACATCAAAGGCTGTTATAAAATTCATTCTATCCAACATATGTTGCAGATTTGGTGTCCCCCAGAGAATAACAACAGACAATGGGCCACAGTTTGACAGCAGAGAAATGGAGAGCTTCTGTGCCTCAAGGGGTATTCAGCATTGCTTTTCTTCACCTTTCCACCCACAGGCCAATGGGCAAGTTGAGGTGGCTAATAGAACAATACTGTCTGGTTTAAAGAAAAATTTGGAAGGGGCTGCTGGGAAGTGGCCTAGTTATTTACAAGAAGTTTTGTGGGCCTACCGGACAACGCCTGGGGCTGCAACACAAGAATCACCTTTTGCCTTGGTCTATGGGATGGATGCAGTAGCCCCCATAGAGAAGACACTCCCCTCCTTTCGAGTCCACAACTTCTCCGGACAGGCTAATGAAATGGCAGTTAGAAATCAACTTGATTTAATTGAAGAAAGGCGAGTAAAAGCTCATCTTAGAGTGGCACACTATCAAGGCTTGATGAGAAGCAGGTTTGCTTCTAAAGTTAAAAGAAGGGACTTTCAACCAGGAGATAAAGTATTGAGGAAAGTTTTCTTGCATACTAAAGAAAAGCTCTTCGGAAAGCTGGCCCCAACTTGGGAGGGTCCCTATACTGTGGTTGAAAGAATCAAGCCTGGAACGTACTGGTTAGAAGACAAAGATGGCAGGGTTTTAACTCACCCTTGGAATATTGAACACCTTCGAATGTACTTGGAATAAAACTTATGTAAATATTTACTTGTTTAAACATCCATGTAAATATTTGGGGGCATACCACTTCCTCTCTTCGGCGCCACGAAGAGCTTTAAATAAAACTTGGAGCCTTCTTAAGTAATTTTCTAAGTTTTTGCAAAATTCTGTTGATTGTCATACTATCCGGACTGAAAGGTCTAAGGGCTACTTAAATTCTAGCCAGAGAAACTAAACACTCTCACAACACAATAACTCAAGACTATTTAAACAGACTATGAAAGAAGAGAATGGTTGAGCAAAACAAAACATCCATTCAACAACTTAAAATTGCCTTGGCCTTCCAAGGACTTTTTAAACAAGTTTGGGTGCAGAACAAAAATCTGTCCGAACGGACAACATCACAAAAAAGGTGCCTTGGCCTTCCAAGGACTTTGGTTCAAGTAAAAGATAAACAAAACAAATTATAAATTAAGGTGGAGCCTTTGAAGATGGCTCACCCTCATCTGTTTTCTTGCTCTTGATATCGCTTTTTTCCTCAATGACCTTCTTGCCTTTGGGGTCAACCTCTTCCTCACCCGGACTCTCTCCGGTTTCCTCTTCGTCACCAGACGAGGATATATCAGTGTACCCGTCATCAACCATGGTCCAGTAGGGGAGATCATCGTCATCCACATAACGCCATAAGTCCCCTAGTCTCCTCTTCGGGAACTTCTCGTGAAACAGGAGGACCATATCAGACTTCACTTTCTCAATCAATAATTCTTCACTCCGTATCATCTCCCTGGCATAAGCGTTAATTTTGGCCTTGATCATGGCCTCTTGATCCTTCACCAAAGCAGCTTTCTCCTCAACAGCCTGAGTCACTGCATTCTCTAAAGCAAGTTTGTCAGTAGTCAGGTTGGTGACAAGCTTCTCCTGTGCTGCAGTCTCTCCTCTTGAGGCTGTCAAGTCCTTCTCCAATCCGGATAGCTTAGCCCGGAGATCTTTTACGGTCTCTTCTAAAGAAACAACTTTTGTGTTGCTTTCCTCTTGTTTCTTCTTTAGCTGTTCGTTCGACTCCTTAAGCAAGTCAACCTTAGTAGTAGCAGTCCTGAGGTTTTCGGACAGCTTCTCCTTCTCAGATTTGAGGTCTTTGATGGTGTCTGCCTGACTCCAGACTTGCCTTTCCAGGGTGAGTACTGGTTGCACGTTGCTAAGGAGGGAATGAGCTATGACATCCCTCTCACTGGAAACCAAGAAAGTCCTACCATTGAAGTTTACTGTGTTGGAGCTACTTGGGGGAACATATGGCCCTGCGAACTCATCTCTAGACAGGCCAAGGAAGTAGTCACCTAGAGGACCCAGACCGGTGACGTCCACTTCATCCATGTTAATCTCTCCCCGTTCAATCTCATTAGTATGGAATTCCCTTGGAATCCCTTCATTAAGATTCCCTGGGATCTCTTCAGCCAATGTCGGATCGGTTGGGAAGGTGGGCTCCGGATCCCGGAGAGTGAGCTCCTCACTTTGAGAAGTCTTTTTCTTTTTGACTTCCCTGTCAGCACTGTCACTCGCTTGTTTGCGAGTCCGTTTAGAAGCCCTTGTAGGTTTTGAGGAGTTCACCCCTTGCTTCTCACTCTCCTGTTCTACCATTTGTAGAAGGTTTGCGTCAACTTGAGCTTGGGCTGGCACCTCTGAACCTGTGAGAGCCTCTTTCTCCGTATCCTCTACCGCTTTCCTGCTTTTCTTTTTCTTGCCCTTCATTTTACTTGGGGCTTTGGCCCGGGCAGGAAGGAAAAGGGTCCCATCCAATTCATGAGACCTTCTCAGCACTACATCTTCATCTGGTGGGGTGGAGAACTCCTCCCAGGATAGATCCCTTCGACCTGTGGTGTTCCACAGATGGGATCTCGCTAAATTCCCAGGGGTAAAAGCCTTATGAAACCGGTTCTCCTAGTTCTCTGCGGCCCATGCATTTATCTTGCCACAGGTGACCTGTCCGGCTTTTAGATAGTCTCCGAACTCCTTTGGCAGCTCTGATAAAACAAGAAAGTAACTGATTAGCATAAACTAAATGAAAAGAGAAATTCGAATAGAAACTTAAAGTAAAACTTGCGATCGCTCCTCCATCTACTTCGAATAAGGCTAGGATTCTCCCCGGCCTTGATTTTCTTGCCATTCTCCCATGAACCACTCACAAACAAGAACTGGCTCCTCCACTTGATCTCCGATTCCAGGAGATCATCCACAGCTTTAAGATCGTTCCCCATGTTAAAATGATAGAAAGGGAACTGATGGTGTTTGCACAAACTAGCTACAGCAGCGAACTCTTCCATTGGAAGAGGGATTCCGGACAACCTAGATGCCATAATGCATGGCATCAAGGTGTACCATCCG
This sequence comes from Limnanthes douglasii subsp. nivea, assembly GCA_036936605.1. Classification (NCBI taxonomy): domain Eukaryota; kingdom Viridiplantae; phylum Streptophyta; class Magnoliopsida; order Brassicales; family Limnanthaceae; genus Limnanthes; species Limnanthes douglasii. The sequence goes on from JAUPFV010000001.1 coordinate 158,454,739, forward strand.
TTAGGGCTTAGCTGTGATGGACATAGCTTGACTAGGTGGAAATAGCGCACTATCTCTGGATCCAGTGGGAACCTAAGTCCCCAGTTGAATAGCTCCGTAAAGAAGACTATTTCGTTCCTTTTGCAATCCATCGGGATCTCCGGATCGATGGGAATTCGAATTTTTACATTTTCAGGGATCCCCCACTTAGTACGAAATCGTCCCAAATCTTTAGTATGGATAAACGCATACTTGGTCTTTAACAGAGATAAAAAGTACTTGAACTCTACCTTATGAAAGCAGGGCCCTACTCTCCCTTCGAGGCTCTCCGGCAGATCCGGACGCCTCAGATACAAGTCCTCTTTGCCCTTCTTGGCAACAACTACAGCAGTTTCAGCTTGTCCGGAAGACTCGGACTCAAACCTAACCTCCTCAGTGGAGTCTTCCATCCTCTCCTCCATTATTGTTGGGGGAGCTTCAGCAGAAACAGCCCGAGGAGGGATGAAGCTTGGCACAGCTGATCCTCCGGACTGTTGACTCTTTGTATGTTTTTGAGTTCTCACCTCAGTTTGAGTTTTTAAGGTCGAAGTTTCCTTGGGAGGTAATGGGCTGCTAGCCCCCGGACCGACTGGCGATTCCCGGAGAGTCCTAACAGTTGCCCCGGACCCTGAATCGCTGGTATTTTTTGAAGAAAGTCCCTTAACCAATCTGCTTGGTCTTTTCATGATTAGTTTGTCTGGAGAATGATCGGAGTCGGACCCCATAGCAATGAAAGTGGATTTCTTCCTGACACTTGTGACGGTGACCCCCGGTTCAACGATAGGGATCGACTCTTGAACTGAAGAGCCAGATACTATGGGAGAAAGTGTTGATTGAAAGAACTTTCTGGGTTTCGTACCTTTCGAAGAAGACGAACCTCTATCAGATTCTTCGATTGAAGGGGCTGGTTTCTCGACAGGCGACGCTGGAAGTCCTGCTGCAAGTCTTTTCTGTTTTTCAACCCTTTGAGCTTTCTCCAATTCTGAGAGATTAAGCCAGCCACCCTTGATTAGAGCTGTTCTTGCTGTGAACATAAAACAACTAAGGAAATCTTGAAGTTTTAGAGAGATGAAACTTTGAGTAAAATGGCAGAGTGAAAGTGATAAGTGAGGCTGTGAAAGGTGATTTATAGTAAATGTAAAAAAGAGGGTTTGATTCCTAGGAGAATCCGAAAAGTTGGGCAATGATTAAAAAACGGCGCTGACGTCATCAATAGCATTTAAAGAGGTAACTTGTTCGAGAAAGTGGTGCAACTTTCGAGGTGAAAAAACGGCTGAAGTAACCAACCAGAAAGTGACACGTGTCCCACTAACTCTGACAAGAACCGTTTAGAATTCGTAGCGATTGGGCTGTCCGGGCCTGTCCACAACTCTCTTCGAATTGGAAGATCACTTCCTAAGTCGGACTGTTTTTCAGTTCTTTAACAAGGACACTTGTTCAAATACCTAAAAAAGGGGCTCCTGATGAGTCCGAATTCGAAGTGCTCCCCGGAAGGGCAGTCCAAAGTACATCTCCCCGTGAATTCGGACAGGCTCCAAGTATTTAATTCGAACAGGACTTTTTTACCGGGCAGATGATTTCGAACACTGTAAACTTAAGGCAGTTCGAACTATGACTAAAGTACTAAAAAACCTAAACACTATCTGACTAAGCTACCTGCACATCTGCTTAAAACTTATGGGTCTTTAAACATGACCCGAGTCCATTAAACTTGACCCGAAAGCCCATAAGGGCCCAAATTTCACACTATAAATGCCCAACCACCAGCATTAACTATGGGTAAGAAAAATTGACTGCTGCCAAGCTGCACAATTCTCTCTCCACCCTTAAAACACTGTGAAACACCTTTAAACACTGTTAAACACCCTCACGCCACCTTAAAACTCCACTTAAAATTACCAGCCTACCCTCAGGCAACTTTTATCCACACCATTATCGATTCTCTTTAGGATTTTACTGCCCCAATTTTATCCCGTAATTGATCACGATACTCTTCCATAATCAATTGTTCTTGCTTCTCTTCATATATACTTCCCAAACCAACTGAAGGAATCCTTCTGAGATCGTAACTATTTCAGTAACTATCACATGATCCACATGCATCTCAAATTCTATTCTTCGGTATATTCCAAACACACGCGTGAAACACCTATAGTTTTGGATATTTTTATCCGGGTACCTTTCTAGGCTCATGCTGTGATATTCACAAATGGTCTCAAAGATTTCCATAGGGTGTTTTCATAATAAAGGAAATAAGTAAACTTTGGATAGGGTTTAGAGAGATAATTGAGCAGTTTGGATATTAATTATAAAGATAAAAGCTTTGATGAAAGTCATTAAGAACTAAATGTGGCTTTGAACAGTAACTCGTCCCTGGACTATCACACTTGGTGACAGATAGTCCCTGAACTTTCAAAAGTCCATTCGTAGTCCCTCGACTATCCAGTTTGAATAAAGTTAATCCCCTTGCATGTGTTGACTATCAATTTTTGATAGTCCTTCAACTATTCATTTTCAATCAATTTAGTCCTTTGATTTTATATTTTTGGATAAAGTTAGTCCCCTTAATAAACATGCGCATGGGACTAACTTTATCCAAACTGGATAGTCCAGGGACTACGAACGAACTTTTGAAAGTCCAGGGATTATATGTCACCAAAGTCGACAGTCCAGGGATGAGTTACTATTCAAAGCCACTAAATGTTGTATTAACTTTCCTAAACCTAGACAAGGCTTTATACATATTTTTGGACCTGATAGGCCTACATGCTTTATGAGCCTATTCGAGTAACCCAAGCCCATTATTATATCAAATACCTATAATTACTACCATTTTTATTACAAGTTAATTATGGTTTAGTTATTTGTTGGTCCGACTTGAGGTTCGGAGAATTGGGTCATATCAACCATAACCTGTATTTTATATAGAAAAAAAAAATCTAGAGAGTAATACATCAAGTTCTCATACTATAATAATCTTGAGAGATAATAACATAACAACTATGTCTATCAAACTAAGTAATAAATACAATAAAAAAATAGGTTAAGATACATAAAAATTACAAATACTTGTGAAGAGAGAGAAACCAGAATCTTGAAGACTTTCCAAAGCAATTCAACAAACTGACAAAAGAAGTCAAGAGACTTACCATTTTGTCACGTCATCCAATAATTAGAATGTGGTCTTTTTCAATGACTACACTCTTTTATTTTCTCAACGAATCTACCTTTTTTAGATTACATCTGAGACAAGGCTGGGCATCATTGGAAATATTAACATTCATCCCAAAATTATAAACATAAAAACTATTATCGGTCCATTATACATTCTATTAGTATGAGTTCCCGCATCAGCCACGGAAGTCCATGATAGCCAATGTGCTTCAGAGAAGCTAGTGTCGCTTACCGCATAAAATGTCAGCCCTCAAAATGCAATTAGAAAAATAGCCCCAATGAGAAGAGCGAGCACCTTTGCGTACGAATACACTGAGTAACACACATCCATAATATATGCAATAGTTTTATTCAAGGAAACCTCCTTATTCTTAATTATTGTCCTTCTATAAGGATTCTTTATTTGGGGAAGAAAATTAAGATATTTTTACAACAAAAATGGTAACATGAGTATGAAAATCATAGTATACAAAGTCATAATCCAACTGTATGTGCTTCCATAGCTAGAAACCTAATTATCATATCCAAGATGTGAGGAATTAATGTTTACATTTCGAATAATACTTTTTTCTAATTCATCATCGTATTTTTGAATTCTCTTCATGCGAGCAAAATGGTCTCAACGTGAAAAATTCAAGTAGCAAAGATGTATTCTCTTCACTAACTCGTTTTCATTTCAAAATTGTTATGTAAAATAATATATGGTTTTTTATAATTTAAGCATAACAAACATAAATGGCTAGCTATTACAAAACATATAGAGAATAGAAACATATCATTAGTCGCACAAATTTATTTCTCAAGTACATTACAATAAAAACATAAATTATACAATTGAAATAAGCTGCAACAGAGAAAAACCAATAATAGTTACACAAAATTCAATCATAAACTTTAAAGACCATCAATTTTGTATTACGGGTCGGGTTTGTATTACGTCTCTTTCAATTTAGCAAACTAAAATATTGAACTCACAAAATCAATGACTCTTGTAACCAAAACTCAATTGCAATAATGTATTGATTCTGAAGTATTGAAAAACCTAAAGTAACTTACATGTTAAAATACCTTTGACATTTTACACCTTGTAGCCAAATCAAGAAAGGAACATGGAAAGCAAAGTAATCAAACAAAAAAAGCATAATTTACCATAAAAAGGAGTTTGGAGATTGGACAAGGCATTTGAACTTGTATTTCCTCTTCTCAAGCTCGCCCGAAGAATTCAACAAACTAATATTATTTTATAGAACATAATACTATGATTTAATAATTTAATTTGTATCTAAATTCACTAAGTCTTTTATGTAAACCTTAAATAAATATTCATAATCAAAAATCTCGTCCCTCATTAGTATAATAAATAAAGCAAACGCATTTCTAATCGATTCATCGTAAAAGATGAAATCTGATCGACGGATTAGATTATGTTTTGAAATTATCGCAAAATTTTAACCATAAAAAGATGGCGTGCAAAATAGAATTCCACCAATAAAAAAAATAACCTCATTGAACTTTTCTTTTTATATTTTAAATGTTCAATAAAAAAAATTCATTTAATAAAAAAAGAATGTTAGTGTGAAACTTTATAATATACAAAAGTGTCTTGATATTTAAAGAATATTTAATATTTTATAAAGAGGGGAATTAATATTTAGTTTGATAATAAATTATCTATTCAACTCTGAATTGAAATGTTATTAAGTATGTGTTTAGATAGGTTTGAAAAGATAACCTAATTTATTATATTTTTTGTTTTTTTAGTTATCGTTATTTATATTATAGTTTTAAATGAAAGTTAAATTATATACCCATTTTAAGAATATTTGTTTTAGAACAGAGTAAGTATAAAACATAAATGTACATTTACAAGTATAATAAAAGAATAGTGCTCACCAAAAATCCATATGGATATTGGTGCTTTTTGCAATTTGTGCAAATCAATAACATCCTTTTAGGCCTAAAACAAAATATATTATCATGGCCAAAAAATATTTTTCCAATTTTATATAACATGCTTATATTCGATAATAAAAATACATTGGTGCATAAATAAGTTTATAAAATTAATTTTTTTATAATTTTTTTAAAAAAGTTAAAAATATATATTTAACCGTTAAAACCCTAATTAAATAATTATTGATATTTAAAGAAATTTATAGCTGTTTTTGTCAATAATGATTAACGAAGATATAAATAAATAAAGAATGGAAGAATTATTTTATTTTGAAAAAATGAGTAAATAAATAATATATTAGGAGAGTTTGATGTAAAATACAAACATAAAAGACAAAATGTGTAATTTGTAAGTAATATGTTTATGTAAAGTAATAAAGTGTCGTGATTAATTTCTTCTTTGTAGCAAAACATCCTAAAAATAAGTGTGCTTTCCATGATTTAATACTTTGTTAATTTTTCTCTCCAAAAGATTCTCTAGCAACTTTCTCTCTAGAAATTCCTTACGTCGAACTGTAAATGAGAAAAAAGATAAACATCAGTAAGTTGATTCGGACACTAGTGAATTTTCTTACCTGAATCTGATGGGTATTCTCATACTCATAATCATAGACGATGTGATACTTATAGGAAGGAAAAAGACATATATTATTCGAAGATGCATGATAGTCGGTGTTGGGAATATCAAAAGGAACACAAATCCAAAAGGCCCGGTGAATCTAGATTTGTTATTGAAAATCCACTCTTTGAGTATAATATAGCTAATTAGTTTACCAATCCCTCAGATCAAGGATTGTACGTGCTCCTGAGAAATGGTGTAGGAGGTAGCCAATATAGGTAAGATTTGGGTTGGAGGACTTTTTTTTATCAATTAAGATAAGATTAATAGCGCTCCCGAAACGCTTCGACATCGCTAACTTTGAAAAATTTGATGGAACACAAGATCCCGATGACCATATAGAGAAATTTAAAAACTATATGATGAATTTTAATGATGACGACAAATTATTATGTAGGGCATTGTCACAGACTTTCAAAGGCACATAGTTAAAGTGGTATAATAGGATTCTGATGGGATCGATAATTAATCTTTAGATGTTTAACACAACTTTCCGAAGGTAATTCGCGTGGAGCAAAAAATGGGGCAAATGAGGATACCATAATACAATGCAAGTAAACAATTGGATAAAGTTAAAAGACTATACTAAATGATTTTTGTTGACCAAGACTGAATTGGATTACTATGATGAATAAGTAGCATGTGTTGTTTTCAAAAAAGGATTGCTTCCCAAAAATTTAGCAAACAGAACCATAATGAGAAATAAACTTACTTTTGGGGCTCTAATGCGTTAAGTAGAAGATCAGATTAAGGTGTACGAGTCAACAAGAGTCCGGATAGGGCCTAGTCTATCTAAAAAGCCTTTAAATCAAGGAATCGATCCCACCAATGAAGGTTATCAAGGTAGCAGTTCAAATTTTCAAGGACCTCTTCTACCTAAAATATCATAGTGTTTACCTCATTGGTGTGGACCGTCTCAAATGTTGGCTTGTAATTACCATCAACCAAGAGCTAGGTCGAACCAATAGGTGAGATCATACCATTTTTTAGAGTTAACAAAATATGTAGTGATAATTTTCAAACAAGCTAAAAACCATGCCCATTTTAAAACCTCCACCTATTACTAGACCTAATGAGGAGCGAAGTAATAAATTATATAAATACCACAATGATATCGGGCATGATATAACAGATTGCATAGCTCTAAAAAAAGAAATTCAAATTTTGGTCGAAAATGGTAAGTTGACTACTTTAAATGGCAAGGTGGCGATAAGGAAATTTAGGGCTCTAATTCGCAGGCATGTTAGACTGTAAATTTATCTTCGAAGTAATAAAATACACTCTTAATAACTGAGCCTATATATGGAATCGATGTGTCTCAAAAATACCTAGATATTAATCTGGATCGGAAGGTAATGTTAGTAGTTAATGAACCAATGAGACAAGACAAGGAAAAGTTCAGAGCTTATGTGATTAATTTGAGTATTTGGTAATTTTTAGAGGAGACACTATAGATGAGAACACTGATAGTTTAAAACAAAAGACACGTTGTGAGTTTAACTACATAGTTGGAATGAGAAATCTCTACTCATCTCTATGGAAAGAATGTTATGGATCTTATCTTATTTTCTGAAGATGATTTAAAGGGTGTAGTTGGTCCTCATGAAGACGCAGTCATAATTGGAGCAGAGATAACAGGCAACGAGATTCGAAGGATACTCATTGGTATTAGCAGTTCGGCCAATGTGTTATATCTGATGGCATATGATAAATTTCATAATCCTCATGTGATTCTCCGATCCGAGCAAACGATAGTTATATTTACTTGGTTAACATCAAAAGTTATTGGAGAATTCAAAGGTGAGGTTTTATTAGGTTGTGCTCCGTTTAAAAAAATGTGCCAGCATTGTTTGTAGTAGTTGATTGTTCGACGAGCTACAACAGCATTATGGGAGGATCTTAGCTATAAAAAATGCATGTTATAGCTTCTATAATTCATAAATGTTTGAAGTATGTGATTAGGGATCATATAGGAATAGTTCGAATTAGTCAAAAATGGCTCAAGAGTGTTATGCAACACTTTTGCATGCGAATAAAGGATTAAATATTGATAGAATGATAGAATAACAGTTAAAGAGACCTTCATCGGATGTGGATATGGTGGAGGATCTGAGGGAGACCCCTGGTTCATTGGTTACCGATGAGAATGTGAAGGTATATGTTTTTCCTAATGGAAAGAGTTTGTGGATATGAATGTTGGTATCACCATTATTACATTAACAAATGCTAATATACTTGTCCAAAATTTTTAAATATGTTTTCTTGGAAAACTAAGGATGTTGTAGGGGTTTCTTCTGATATGGTTTTTCATAACTTGGAGGTTAACCTAAAGGTCATGCCTATCATTAAAAAATGAAGGATTTTTTCGATAGAAATATTTGAGGCAATAGTGGCAGAGGTGGATTGGTTGTCTATATTAGGTCATATTTGAGAGGAACACTATGCGATATGGACTACAAATCATGTGCTAGTGAAGAAGAAGAATGAAAAATTGAGGATATGTGTCAACTTTAGGGATCTCAATCATGCATGTCCGAATGATCCGTTTCCTGTCCCAAGAATAGACCAACTTGTTTATTTAACGTTAGGTAATAAGCGTCCTTCAATCATGAATGCTTTTATATGGTATAATAAGATCCAAATGAATTTGTGTGATCAACAAGAACTACGTTTATACTTATAAAGGATTATATTGTTATCGAATTATGCCTTTTGGTCTCAAGAACGCTAGAGCTACTCTAAATATTGAGGTTTTAACGGGCAGGTTGGCAACTCTAAATAGATTTATATCAAGGTTTTCTTATAAATGTACTCTATTTTCTAGGTGCTGAGATATGCTAAAGAATTCTCATAGTCATCAGAGTGCGATGTATCCCTTTCCAAAATTAAAGATCATTTGTCGTCCCCATAAGTTTTATCTAAGCCATTCTTTGGTGAGCAATTGTTCTTGTATATCGCCGTCCTGGATTATGCTTTAAGTGCAGTTTTAGTAAAGGAAGTAGAAGGGTATCCACAACCGGTATATTATGTGAGAAAAAGTTTGCTTGCCTCGAAAAAAGATGTTTGAAGCTAGATAAATTCACCCTAACTTTGGTTCTAGTTATAACGTTTCAAGGATAATAACAAAGTGGTATGTATAATTGGGAGATTATGACATCGAATTTACTTCTCGAACAGCTCTCAAGGCACAAACTTTGTCAGATTTTCTTGTTGTATTTCATTCAGAATGGTGTGATGAAGAAAGAAACGATATAGATGAATGGGTAGTTAGAATTGATGAAGCTTCAATTATTTTGGGTTCTGGAACGGGAATTCAGTTGGTAGCCCCATCTGAGGAGGCTATGTATCAAGCTATACGGTTCGAGTTTAGAGCATCAAATAACAAGGTAGAATACGAGGTAATGTTGGCTGGATTAAGGCTTGCAAATATTTTTGTAGCTAAGAAAGTGCATTTGGAAAATAAGTAGCAGCTTGTAGTGAACCATATCAAGAATCAAGAGGATTTGCAGTCTTGTTTGATAACCTAACGATTGAATATATCAACCAGGCACAAAACATTATTGCAGAATTCTTTGGCAACTATTGCTTATTCGAAGGAATATCCTTGGATTTTACTACAAGAAAGTTCATTTATCTTGATGAAGTCCGAGCAGTGTCAATATTCCGAGTAGGTGTCCGAGCAGTGTCAATATTCCGAGGAGGTGTTTGTCGCCAACGATGAAGAACAAAAAGATTGGAGGTTTGATTTAAAAGAATTCTTACTCAAAGAAACATTACCACTTGATAATAAGTTAGCTCTATTATTCTTGGGGGAGTATAGGGTGTAAGGGTTTACAATTATTGGGGGAGTTTAGTATAAGAAATAGATGTTTAGGAAAAAATGAATCTCAAATAATCTTGTTTGAACTGCATGACGGAGAGGGTTCATCTTATTGTAAATTTCAAAACTTTAACAAGAAAAGTATTGTTGGCAGGGTATTATTGGCCTACCATAATGAGTGACGCTAACAATCTAGCTCATAGTTGTGATACTTGTCAAAGCTTTAAAAATACCATTCGTATGCTAGTTATGTTGCTAGATTCAATTTCCGATGCGCTTCTCTTTCATATACAGGGGATAGATTTAGTTGGACCGCTACCTATGGATTTTGGAAGACGATAAACTATTATTTTTGTAGTGGATTATTTTTCGAAGTGGGCATAATCTGAACCTTCTTCAGGAACAAGAGCTAAAGATGTCATCAAATTTATTTTATCAAATATATGTTGTAGGTTTTGGGTGCCTCAGATAATTGCTATATATAATGGATCACAGTTCAACAATTGAAAGATGGCATTATTTTGTTCTTCGAGAGGAATCAAAAAATATTTTCAACACTTTTTCATCCACAAACAAATAGCCAAGTGGAGGTCACTAATAGAACTATCTTGGACGGCCTTAAGAAAAATTTGGAATTCGCAATTGGAAAGTGGCTTAATTATCTTCAAGAAGTGTTATGGGTCTATAGAATAACACCTCGAACTACAACTCATGATACTCATTTTCTCTAGTATATGGTAGGGATACAGTGAGCCCAACAGAGTCTGCTCTTCTATCTTATTGAGTAGTTAGTTATTCTGAGGATGATAACAACGATGCTAGAAAAGCAGAACTTGATTTGATATATGAAAAGAGGATACAAGAACATTTGAACTCACTTATTACCAAACATTAATGAGGAGTCGATATGTTTAGAAGGTAAGACAAAGGGAATTCAAGGTTGAAGATAAAGTGTTGAGAAACTTCTTTTTACACACAGAGGAAAAAAGGTTGGGTAAACTAGGTCCAAACTCGGAAAGACCGTACACAATAGTAATAAAGGTCAAGCTACAAACATATCGTTTGGAAGATAAAAAAGGTAGACCATTACAACACCCTTGGAACATTAAACGTTTCTGATTAAAGTGATTTTATGACCATAATTTTTGGTATTATCTTATTTGTGTGTATATGAATCGATGGTACATTCTTTCCTCTCCTGGTGGCACATGATGGTTTGACAAGGTGCCTATATAGCCGATATTATGAATACAATACATCTTTGGCCAGAAAATTACCATTTTTATTATGCCAAGTTAAATCTAATGATTATGGAAATTGTAAAATCAACCTTAAATTTAAAATATGTATCTTTAAAAACAAATAATGAGAACATTTTGTAAATTAAACAATGACTCATCACCCTTGTAAAGAAATTATGAAGTGGTATTTTTTAAAAGATATTAATCGAACGGCCAATATATGTGGTGATATTATTCAACATGACAATGTGTGTGGCGATATTACTCAAAATGTCAATGTGTGTGGTAATATTATTCGACGTGCCAATGTGTGTTGCGATATTATTCGAAGTGTCAATGTGTGTAGTGATATTATTTGAAGTGTCAATGTGTGTGGTAATATTTTTTATACAATGATATTTTTTAAGCATTTAAGGTGTTTGAAATACTTAGAAAAACTATAAGATTGGCACAATAATATAACATTTGATATCAAAATATGAATAGTGACATGTGGTGGTCATTTACAAAAATACAAATAGTGATATGTGATGGTCCCTTACCAGAATATACACAATGACATGTGATGGTCACTTAAAAAAGTATGAACAATGGCATGTGATAGTCACTTACGAATAAACGTGAAGGGATAATTAAACATACAATTTGTCAACACAAAATATTGTTGCTTCTTATTTGCCTTTTCCATCATTCGAAGGATAACTTAAGCCACTATTCGAGAAGCTGCATTCATTCTCCAAATTATCACTTCCTGATAAAGCGGCTATGCTATTTTCATTGTCATTGGTTTCCAAGTCCTCTGAATCACTTACAACAGTTGTAGAAGCATTTTCAGGACTTTGGTTTCCAGGAACCATGTACCAATAATCTACCATCTTTACCTTCAATATTTTTTATGGAAGTCAAGATTCATTAAGAGTATGGATTGCTTTCCGCGAGTCCTTAACGTTTTGAGACAGTCGCAGGCACATGCATCCATAGTCGAAGTTATTGCAGCAGGATTTTCCTTGTCAGCTTTAACTATGAACAATTCTAAGTCTTACAGAGCTTTCTTTATTCCCACTTCACTCTAATCGTATAAAGTGTAGATGCTCCAGAGTTAACATGCTCTTGCTACATTTAATATTTGTGCTTTGTAGCCAGGCGATGCAATTTTTTATTATGCTGGGCAGTTAGGTTGTCCTTCATTTGCATGGCGATATTGTGTCATTCAACTTTATCTACTTGGAAGACTTGGAATTGATAAATAAGATTTATTTGAGCTACTTCAGCCCACCTTTTATTTTCTATGAATTCTTTTTTATAACGGATAATATCTTTTCTCATAGATTCATCTGGTCTTGAAAAATGTTAGCTTCATGGCTCAGTTTTTTGGCAGTCATCTCAAGAGTTGCAAAAGGTTGGACCATATTGTGAAAACTTGCATACTATTTATCGGTGGGACATGGATATGAGGTATTTTCTAATACAGATGCTTTAGAGTGACTCACCGAAGGGCGTGGGAATTGGTTTTCCAAGAGGGGTATGCCTTGATTTTGGGTAGGATTATCTTCTAGCTCTTCAGTAGGATTATCAACAGTTTTATCCCCGATGTTAAAAACTTGATTTTCATTCTCTTCAGATTGTGGTTCAGATTTGAAGCATTGATGGTTATGATTCTCCTATTCATTTTCTTCATATTTCTCAGGTGTTAGATTTGGGGAGCAGATGTCAATAACTTGTTCACAAATACCTTTAGTGGAATTTTTTAGGACCAAGGTTTCTTTTTCTTGGAAGCAACTATTTTATTTCTCTTGGAACCTTCGGGGATAAGGTTTTCAGCATCAGTGGTGATAATTTATGCAGTCTTTTTATTAGATTTCTTTTTTGGGTTGATCTTTGTTTTTTATGCGCGTTTGAGACTCAACTTGGGTACTTTTCTTTGAATTCTTATTCAGTTTGTGACTTAGGGCCATATTCCGAGCAGGAAGAACAACTCGAGCATCGGGGGCAACTAATCTTTTCACCACATCACCTGCCGAATGAGGCTCATTAGTTTATCAGCAGTCACAACAGAATCTTGAGATATCTTCCACAAATAAATTTGAATTAGGTTGAGTGGGTCAAAACACTTATGAAATTTGAATGATCACTCAATTGTAGTACATTCAATTAGCTTAGAGAACATCTCCTCAACAGTAGCAAGATGTATTTTATATCACTTCATAATTTCTACATAGGACAAACACAATTAAGAAATATTATCATAAAAACATATATGAAGAAGAATATAACTTACTAGTGCTTTGTCGCTTTAGTGACAACTTCTGTGGAGTTTTGGTGGAGATATCTTTGTTGTTATACCAACAACCAAATAATAAGAAGAATTTTTTCTTCCATATTTTATCTGCCTCAAGAAGGTCATCGATTATCTTTGAAATGTTTCCTAGGATGATATAGTAAAATGGAAGTATTGGTTTCTTTGATACACCCACATTTGCTATAAAATGTTCAATTGGAAGAGGAATCTTTGCAAGTCTTGAGTTAGAATCCAAGACCATTAAGTGAACAAGAGGTTGGGACTTGCTTGGCTAATCAATATATTAATGATTTCGAAGTAGTCCATGATTGTTGGATTAAAGAAAACTGAGTACCTTAATTTAATATTTCTGGGTAGACAAACAATTAATTTTCACGACAAGACATAGGAGTTTCTCCTACCGAGGGTAGATGAAGAGAAACGTTTTCTGCAATCCCTCATTGTTATGAAGAGCAATTGATTCTATTTGGTTAAAATATTTATATTGCAAATTATTAAGTGGAATCAAATATTCGAGAAGAACGTTTTAAAGATTGACACTTAGTAGTAGTCATTTCTGTAAGCAATGTGACAACTTCATTTGTCTTATTTTTCTTTCTATTTGCCTTGGATTTCTTTGTTTCCACAACATTCTCCTCGGAAGCAAGAGCAGGCGTGGTGTCAACTATTTCAATTTTTGAATCACTCTCTGTTCTCGATTTAGAGTAACTTAATTCCTCGGATGGTTCATCTCAAAGTTGGGGAGGTAAATTTGAACTAACAGGTCGATCTTGAATCCGCGAAGGCACATTCGAAGAAATATGATATTTTTAAGAATTAGAAGGTGCCTTCAAAGCAAGATTATTGGTGTTTTCCGAAGGAATCACCTGTGACTTTTTGCTTGTTCCAGTTGTTTCCTTCGAGGGATGAGGCTTAGGTTTACCTTGTTGTGTGGTGATAGTAAATTTTGCTTTAAGATATGAGGAGTTTTATTTTTATTTAAGATGCTGAGTTCTTCAGACTCTTTCAGGGCAATGAATTAACTTTTTGAATGAGGTTTTTGTGAACAAGTTGTGAAGGTCAGGTCAGAAAGATTATTAGAAGAAGATCTGAGGTTGGTAGAGGGTGATTATTTCTTTGTAGGTGGCCAAGGACCGTAAGTAATTGTCTGGACAACTTCAAGAGGTTTATCGGAGACTATCCCTGTATTCTCTCTCTTAGTGGCCATTTTCGCGATAATAAGTCAGTCTCAATCAGATTGGATAAAGACACAGGGATAAACTACGACGACAATGGTGGAGGGGAGATTTGAACGGAAAACTTTATATTTTTAACTCTATAATTAATTCGGGTTAGGTGTGCAGTGATATGGAAATAAATTTATAAGAAAGGTTGTGAAGTTGGGTAATGGAATTTTTTGAAAGAGTAGTTAAAGGGTCAAGCGAAGCCCATTGGTTAGCAATAATTTGACGTCTAATAGGCACCTGATGAAGGTGACTTGAGTATTTTGACAGGTGTGGGATGTGTCAGAACAAACGATGCAACTTTCTACCAACTTCTAATAGCCTATATAGTATTCTTAAATTTAACTTTACTGCTTCAAATAAAGTCCGAGGAGCTGTAAGTCTTGAATACTACTTCAAATAAAGTCTGAGGAGCTGTAAATTTTGAATAACACTTCAAATAAAGTCCGAGGATATGTAAAATTTGAGTGGTTTTAACGGTAGGGAAAATAATATGATTGGTTTATTTTAAATGAGTCTTCTCTGGAGATATAAGTTGTTCAAAAAAAGCATTGTTAGTGTTACGTCAGATTTATTTGTCCATAAAATTGTTTAGGGTGTTTCCGATGAGGAAACTGAAATTAAGCCAGAAGCAATCATTTTAATCATTCCTCAAGTTTCTTCGCAAGGACTAAGGGCTTACTAATAAGGATATAAATAAATGAGGAATGAAAGTAATTATTTTACTTTGTGAAAAAGAGTAAATAAATAATGTATTAGGGGATTTTGATGTAAAATATAAGTATAAATAACTTTATGTGTAATTTGTAAGTAGTGTGTTTATGTAAACTTGATGTAGCCCAGAAAGTCCAAACAAAAGCCTTGTTTATTTTATTTTATTTTATTCAAATATCTTATGTATTTAAATCAAATCTAATTATATTAAGATTTGATTTGATTTGATTTTATTTTATGTTAAAATATTTATTTTATTTCCTTGTATTCTAATTTAGGGTTTTGAGAAGCTATTATATAAAGCCTCTTATGCCTTAAGTTATTTTAAGTTTTTGGAATAATAGATTTTTTATCTCTGAAAATTTCAATTTTTGTTACCCTTAGATTAGGGTTTCATCATGTTACCCTTAGATTAGGGTTTCATCTATCGTTGTTTCTTCTTCTGTTTCCGCCGCGTCATCAGTTTGGTATCAGAGCGAAGTTATGACTTGGTATCAGATTTCCTACGGCGTGGGTATTGGTATCAGATGTTACCAATAAAATTCAGAGTTCCTTACGGCGGAAACAGAAGAAGAAGCAGCGATAGATGAAACCCTAATTCAAGGGTAACATGATGGAACCCTAATCTAAGGGTAACAAAGATTGAAATTTTCAGAGATAAAAAATCTATTATTCCAAAAACTTAAAATATCTTAAGGCATATGAGGCTTTATATAAGAGCTTCTCAAAACCTTAAATTATAATACAAGGAAATAAAATAAAATAAAATAAAATAAAATAAAATCTTAATATAATTAGATTTGATTTAAATACATAAGATATTTGAATAAAATAAAATAAAATAAATAGGCTTTTGTTTGAACTTTCTGGGCTACATCATCTTCTTCTGGTTGACAAGAATTCGTCGTCGAATTCACAGCACCATCACCATCAAGAAGCCAAATTATTTATTTTATTTTATTCAATCGTTACATTGGGAATTATAATTGTTGACCTTGTCGGAAAAGGATAAATTCTTCTCGAGTGTTCCTTATTCGAAGTCACATTGAAGCCATCCAGTTGAAGGAAAAAATAGTTTCGAAAACCTTTTCATAGCCTGAAGACAACATCCCCATGTCCAGTTGATGAAAAACAATTGTTTTGAAAACCTCTTCATAGATGAGACAGCATCTCAATAAGCAATTTTTACCTTGATTCGACGATTGGTAGCCAATTTAAACTCCTTCAGTAACCGGTCAATATGATCGTCATTGAAACGCCTAGTGTGTCTCCTGCATACCAAACGATCTTTGAGATCTTCATGGCCGTATGTTGTTCTCTCCTTTAGACCTTGAATCAGATGAAATCAAGATTCAGAAACATGCTTGCCCCGTAGCAGGAACTGAGGCTCTGATACCAAACTGATGACGCGGCGGAAACAGAAGAAGAAACAACGATAGATGAAACCAACGATAGATGAAACCCTAATTCAATGGTAACATCATGCAACCCTAATCTAAGGGTAGCAAAGAGTGAAATTTTCAAAGATAAAAAATCTATTATTCCAAAAACTTCAAAATAACTTAAGGCGCATAAGAGGCTTTATATAATAGCTTCTCAAAACCCTAAAGTAGAATACAAGGAAATAAAATAAATATTCTAAAATAAAATCAAATCAAATCAAATCAAATCATAATATAATTAGATTTGATTTAAATACATAAGATATTTGAATAAAATAAGATAAAATTAAAAAGGCTTTTGTTTGGACTTTTTGGGCTACATCATCCTTTCCTGGTTGACAAGAATTCGTCCTCGAATTCACATCACCATCACCATCAAGAACCTTAATTATATATTTTATTTTATTCAATCGTTACATTGGGAATTATAAATGTTAACCTTATCGGAATAAGATAATTCTTCTCGAGTGTTCCTTATTCGAAGTCACATTGAAGCCATCCAGTTGAAGGAAAAAAATAGTTTCGAAAACATTTTCATAGCCTGAAGACAACATCCCCAAGTCCAGTTGATGAAAAATAATGGTTTTGAAAACCTCTTCATAGCCTAAGACAGCATCTCGATAAGCAATATTTACCTTGATTCGACGATTGGTAGCCAATTTAAACTCCTTCAGTAACCGGTCAATACGATCGTCGTCGAAACGGTTGGTATGCCCCCTCATACTCAAACGATCTTTCTGATCTTCATGACCGTGTGTTGTTCTCTTCTTTAAACCTTGAATCAAATGAAATCAGGATTCAGAAACATGCTTGACCCGTAGCAGGAACTGAGGCTCTGATACCAAACTGATGACGCGACGGAAACAGAAGAAGAAACAACGATAGATGAAACCCTAATTCAATGGTAACATCATGCAACCCTAATCTAAGGGTAACAAAGAGTGAAATTTTCAGAGATAAAAAATCTATTATTCCAAAATCTTCAAAATAACTTAAGGCATAAGAGGCTTTATATAATAGCTTCTCAAAACCCTAAATTAGAATACAAGGAAATAAAATAAATATTCTAAAATAAAATAAAATAAAATAAAATAAAATAAAATAAAATAAAATAATTAGATTTGATTTAAATACATAAGATATTTGAATAAAATAAAATAAAATTAAAAAGGCTTTTGTTTGGACTTTTTGGGCTACATCATCGATGATGTAGTTGCACAAGCCCATGACTATATGGCCCTTCTGGACAAACGGAAACAGGCTTTATTTGGGGCCCAGATATCAGAATTAGGCGATGCGACCACTCAAATCGAACGCGTCGAGAAGCCCAACAATTTTCGAAAGCATCACAAAGTGATGAAGTCCAGGCCCTAAATTTAGTCGTTTAAACCCTCGTTTTGTTGTTTTAGTAAATTTTCTACATTTTCCTATTTTATTTAGATTTTATTAAGATACTTAACCAGCTCCAATCGCTTTGAGATTGGGCTGGGCTTTATTTTATTGCATAAGAAAAAAAGCTGTAATTTTGGGCTAGGGTTTCGAGCACTTCTATAAAAGGCTCTCAAACCCTAGTTTTGCCTCAGACTTTTTTGAATAGAATTTTGATTTTCTTTAAAGTCTCATTTACTCTAACCTAGGGTTAGAACTATCCATCTTCTATTGTTCGTCTTCTTTTTCTGAATTTTCAGCCATCTGTTTCCATCTTGTAGCTTGACGCTACCATATTGGTATCAGATTCAGAGTTCCTACGGCGTGGGTAACGACGGTATGCCGCCAAAGTGATCTTTTCGGGGGAAGTCCACTATTCCTATCACTGAATCGGTCGACCGTGATGAATTCGGTCAATTCCAATCCCAGGTTGGTGAATAGATGCACTCGTTGGGAAATCAGTTGAGAGACGTACAAGAAGCACTACACAGGCTGTTGAACAACCAAACCAACGGCTTTCGAGCTCCAGGTTCGAGCAACCAGCCGTCGGGATCTGAGAGAGAGATCGGCCGCGAGGATAATCCGTTTGCTCCTCGGCGAGAACAAGTTAGGGGTCAATACTCACCACAAGACTGCCGTGACCAAGTCTTTGAGCAGCCGCCACCGAGAGATTCTAATCTGAACGCCAACAACCGGTGGGAATCTGGATTCAGATTGGAGATCCCAGAGTTCCAAGGGGGTCTTGAACCGGAGGAGTTTTTAGATTGGATCGCCTCAGTTGAAGAAGTCCTTGATTTCAAGGAGGTTCCGGATGCAAAGCGGGTACAGTTTGCTGCAACTAAGTTCCGAGGCCGAGCTGCATCCTGGTGGCAACAGCTCAAGCAGACCAGATCAAGACACGGTAAGACAAAAATAACAACTTGGGCTAAGTTTGTGAAGCACATGAGGGCTGCGTTTTTGCCTTACAACTATAACCGCATAATGTATCAGCAGTTCCAAAACCTTAAACAAGGGTCAAAGACTGTTGACGAGTACACTAACGATTTTTTCACGCTACACAACTGTGTATATATTACTTATTCAGCAGATCAGCTAGTATCTCGCTACATAGGGGGATGCGACAACAATTTCAGGACCAGCTGAATATGTTCGACCCTGTGAATGTGTCTGAAGCACATCAGCGCGCACTGCATCTGGAGAAAGCCCTTTCACGAAGGCCTTATGGAGGAGACACTGCCAGACCAAATCCATTGATATTCCCCAAAAGGACGGTTCCAAGCCCTAACCCAGGAGTGCCAACTGCTTCTCCTATGCGCACAGGTGCTAATTTGCAGGACCCTAGTCGCACAATTACTTCCTCACAGGTCCGGTGCTACCATTGTCATGAACTAGGGAACGTTGCTTTACAGTGTCCAAAATTACGACAACAACCACAACACCCGAGGGGTCTGTTCGCTGAAACTGCTTATTTTTCCATGGAGGGCGAGCCGCGGTTTGATGAAGAACCAGAGGATGTTGTTGATGAGGTTCCAGAGGACCAGGTTACAGGAGGAGATATTGGTCAGGCATTGGTTCTAAGGCGTATCTGCTTGACGCCGAAAGCCAAAAGTGATGGGGATGATTTGCTACGGAACAATATTTTCCAATCGACTTGTACTATTGGGGGAAAGGTATGAAAATTCGTTATTGATTCAGGGAGCTGCGAAAATGTTATCTCTGAAGAAGTTGTCCAGAAGCTGGCCCTGAAAACAGAAGACCACCCAAACCCCTACAAGCTTGCTTGGTTAAAGAAAGGTAGTGAGGTAAGTATCTCTAGAAGATGTCTGGTATCTTTCTCTGTTGGTAACTATAGGGATAAAGCTTGGTGCGATGTCATTGGGATGGATGCGTGTCACTTGTAGCTAGGCCGACCCTGGCAATATGATAGAAGTGTCACATATAGTGGTAGGAGGAACCGCTACAGTTTTATATGGAATAATGCCAGGTTCATATTAACACCAACTAGAGAGGTTTCTCCAAAACCTACCCTTGCAGTATCAAAGGAGTCGGGTAAGAACTTTCAAGCTCGAAAGGCGTTTATAGAACATGCTCATGAAACAGGGATTGTCTATCTTTTGGTGGTTAAAGAATTTAGTACTGATCCATTTGCTGGTATACCTGAGCGAGTTCGGCCGCATTTGAGGCGAGATGTTATCCGTTTTGTAGCTGGTTGTCGGGTTTGCCAGGTGGCAAAAGGTACATCCTCCAACGCAGGTCTATACCTACCACTCCCAATACCAGAAGGACCACGAAGCGTCAACATGGATTTCTTCTCTGGGCTGCCAAGAACACAGAGAGGTAACGATTCTATTTTTGTAGTGGTTGACAGGTTTTCTAAGATGGCCCACTTCATTGCCTGCAAGAAAACCACAGATGTTGTGAATGTTGCTAATTTATACTTTCGTGAGGTCTACCGCTTACATGGTCTACCCTTGAATATCGTTTATGATCGCGATGCACGGTTTGTGGGGCATTTTTGGTGGAGTTTGTGGCGCCTCACAAACACGAAGCTGAGTTTTAGCAGCGCATATCACCCGCAGACAGACGGCCAAACCGAGGTAACTAACCGAACGTTAGGCAACATGTTACACACAGAGGTCTCTGGGAACTTGAAAGCAGGGGATTCTCGTCTTTATCATGTTGAGTTCGCCTACAACGGGCACCACAAGCGCAGTACTAGGTATAGTCCCTTCATGGTAGTCTATGGTTATAACCCACGGGGTCCTATGGACTTAGCTCTCCCAACGCTTGATAAGGTCCCAGCTAAGGTCGAGAACGTCATTGCTGATCTATGGGAGATCCATGCGAACACCCGCAAACACCTGGAGGAAACAACACATAAGTACAAGATTGCCGCAGATAAGAAGCGCCGCCTGGTGGAGTTTGCAGTGGGAGAGTTTGTATGAGCTGTTTTGACCAGGGATCGTTATCCTGCACACGAGTACAACAAGTTGGCTGCAAGGAAGGTGGGTCCGTTTGAAATTATTGAAAAGATTAATCCCAAGGCATACAGGTTGAAGCTACCCAGCCACATGAAGACCCATAACATTTTCAACGTGAAGCACCTGGTGCCATTTACCGCTGCTGCTGAGGATGATGAAGCTGAGAATTCGTGGGCGAATTCTTTCGAAGAAGGGGAGGATGATGTAGTTGCACAAGCCCATGACTATATGACCCTTTTGGACAAACGGAAACAGGATTTATTTGGGGCCCAGATATCAGAATTAGGCGATGCGACCACTCAAATCGAACGCGTCGAGAAGCCCAACAATTTTCGAAAGCATCACAAAGTGATGAAGTCCAGGCCCTAAATTTAGTCGTTTAAACCCTTGTTTTGCTGTTTTAGTAAATTTTCTGCATTTTCCTATTTTATTTAGATTTTATTAAGATACTTAACCAGCTCCAATCGCTTTGAAATTGAGCTGGGCTTTATTTTATTGCATAAGAAAAAAAGCTGTAATTTTGGGCTAGGGTTTCGAGCACTTCTATAAAAGGCTCTCAAACCCTAGTTTTGCCTCAGACTTTTTTGAATAGAATTTTGATTTTCTTTAAAGTCTCATTTACTCTAACCTAGGGTTAGAACTATCCATCTTCTATTGTTCGTCTTCTTTTTCTGAATTTTCAGCCATCTGTTTCCATCTTGTAGCTTGACGCTACCATATTACATCATTTTCCTATTTCATCTATCGTTGCTTCTTCTTCTATTTCCGCTGCGTCATCATTTGCGTGCTACCATATTTGTATCAGATTCAGAGTTCCTACGGCGTGGGTAACGACGGTATGCCGCCAAAGCGATCTTTTCGGGGGAAGTGGTAGCGTCAAGCTACAAGATGGAAACAGATGGCTGAAAATTCAGAAAAAGAAGACGAACAATAGAAGATGGATAGTTCTAACCCTAGGTTAGAGTAAATGAGACTTTAAAGAAAATCAAAATTCTATTCAAAAAAGTCTGAGGCAAAACTAGGGTTTGAGAGCCTTTTATAGAAGTGCTCGAAACCCTAGCCCAAAATTACAGTTTTTTTTCTTATGCAATAAAATAAAGCCCAGCCCAATTTCAAAGCGATTGGAGCTGGTTAAGTATCTTAATAAAATCTAAATAAAATAGGAAAATGCAGAAAATTTACTAAAACAGCAAAACGAGGGTTTAAACGACTAAATTTAGGGCCTGGACTTCATCACTTTGTGATGCTTTCGAAAATTGTTGGGCTTCTCGATGCGTTCGATTTGAGTGGTCGCATCGCCTAATTCTGATATCTGGGCCCCAAATAAAGCCTGTTTCCGTTTGTCCAAAAGGGCCATATAGTCATGGGCTTGTGCAACTACATCATCCTCCCCTTCTTCGGAAGAATTCGCCCACGAATTCTCAGCTTCATCATCCTCAGCAGCAGTGGTAAATGGTACCAGGTGCTTCACGTTGAAAACGTTATGGGTCTTCATGTGGCTGGGTAGTTTCAACCTGTATGCATTGGGATTAATCTTTTCAATAATTTCAAACGGACCCACCTTCCTTGCAGCCAACTTGTTGTACTCGTGTGCAGGATAGCGATCCCTGGTCAAAACAGCCCATACAAAGTCTCCCACTGCAAACTCCACCAGGCGGCGCTTCTTATCTGCGGCAATCTTGTACTTCTGTGTTGTTTCCTCCAGGTGTTTGCGGGTGTTCGCATGGATCTCCCATAGATCAGCAATGGCATTCTCGACCTTAGCTGGGACCTTATCAAGCGTTGGGAAGGCTAAGTCCATAGGACCCCGTGCGTTATAACCATAGACTACCATGAAGGGACTATACCCAGTACTTCGCTTGTGGTGCCTGTTGTAGGCGAACTCAACATGATAAAGACGAGAATCCCATGCTTTCAAGTTCCCAGAGACCTCTGTGCGTAACATGTTGCCTAACGTTCGATTAGTTACCTCGGTTTGGTCATCTGTCTGCGGGTGATATGCGCTGCTAAAACTCAGCTTCGTGTTTGTGAGGCCACAAACTCCTCCAAAAATGCCCCACAAACCGCACAGCGCGATCAGAAACGATATTCAAGGGTAGACCATGTATGCGGTAGACCTCACGAAAGTATAAATTAGCAACATTCACAGCATCTGTGGTTTTATTGCAGGCAATAAAGTGGGCCATCTTAGAAAACTTGTCAACCACTACAAAAATAGAATCGTTACCTCTCTGTGTTCTTGGCAGCCCAGAGATGAAATCCATGCTGACGCTTCGCCATGGTCCTTCCGGTATTGGGAGTGGTAGGTATAGACCTGCGTTGGAGGATGTACCTTTTGCCACCTGGCAAACCCGACAACCAGCTACAAAACGGATAACATCTCGCCTCAAATGCGGCCAGAAGAACTGACTGGATACAGAGTGAAGGGTTTGATCTCTACCCCCATGCCCCTCGTTATGTATCTCATGTACAATCAGTAATCTCAAACTGCCCTTAGGAACACAAAGTAAATTACCTTTGAAGAGGTAAC
Organism: Limnanthes douglasii subsp. nivea; assembly: GCA_036936605.1. Classification (NCBI taxonomy): domain Eukaryota; kingdom Viridiplantae; phylum Streptophyta; class Magnoliopsida; order Brassicales; family Limnanthaceae; genus Limnanthes; species Limnanthes douglasii. Next base: position 158,478,181 of record JAUPFV010000001.1, read on the forward strand.
CGTTGCTCACTGCAAAATCTTTTCTCAAACCTGCGCTGACGTCCTCTAGAATAGGACCAAAATATGGATCGATAGCCAGTAGATCCTTCATCATCTCGAATCCCACAACTTCTCCTTCCATACGAATCATCATGCTGCGTCGGCTCAATGCATCAGCTACGCGGTTAATTGTCTCCGAAGTATGCTTAATGGAAAAGGTAAATTGTTGCGTAAATGCTGCGCAACGTGCATGGCGGGAAGAGAGTTTCTCCTGACTCTGTAGATGTTTTAAGGCATCATGATCGGTGTACAAGACAAAGTCATTGTAGGCCAAGTAGGAACTCCAGTGCTTCAAAGCTCGTACAACTGCATAGAACTCCTTGTCATTGGTGCTGTAGTTAAGTTTAGCTCCACTTAACTTTTCGCTGAAGTATGCTACAGGACGACCTCGTTGGCTGAGTACAGCGCCAATGCCCAATCCGGACGCATCACAATGCAGTTCAAATCCTGTAGAAAAGTCAGGTAAAACCAGAATCGGTGCAGTGGTCAGTCATACCTTGATTATCTCAAACGCTTTAGCTGCTTCAGGGGTCCAACATAATATTTTTCCCTTCATACACTCTGTAATGGGAGCCATAACAGTGCTGAAGTTATGTATGAACCGTTTGTAAAAAGAGACCAATCCGTGAAAAGAGCAGACTTCAGTGATGGAAGTAGGAATAGGCCAGTCTCGCACGGCTTCTACTTTCGACTGATCTACTGAAAGCCCATCTTTTGACACAACATACCCTAGAAAGACGACCGAATCTGTCATAAAACAACACTTATCGAGTCCTCCATAAAACTTCTCTCGCCTCAAAAAAACCAACACCTCGCGTAAGTGCTGGAGATGCAGCTCTTCCGTGGTACTATAAATAAGAATATCATCAAAGTACACAACAAGAAATTTTCTGATGAATGGGCGAAATACCTGGTTCATAACCCGCATGAACGTGCTAGGAGCGTTAGAAAGACCGAATGGCATTACCATCCATTCAAACAGACCTTCTCGGGTCTTGAAGGCTGTTTTCCACTCATCCCCCATACGAATACGAATCTGGTGGTATCCGCTCTTCAAATCCAGCTTCGTAAACACAGTAGCACCATTCAATTGATCCAGTAAATCATCAAGGCGAGGAATAGGAAACCGATACCTGACTGTAATTTTGTTGATAGCCCGGCTATCCACACACATTCTCATTGAGCCATCCTTCTTTGGTGTTAATAGTGCAGGAACCGCACAAGGACTAAGACTCTCCCGGATGTGGCATTTCGTTAACAGTTCCTCCACCTGTCTGCGGAGCTCTTCATGCTCTTTTGGGCTCATCCGATAATGCGGTCGGTTTGGTAGACTAGCACCCGGTACAAGGTCAATCTGGTGTTGGATATCTCTCAATGGAGGAAGACCTGTAGGTAAAGTATCGGGAAAGACAACAGAGAATTCTGCTAAAAGCGGCCGAACTCGCTCAGGTATACTAGCAAATGGATCAGTACTAAATTCTTTAACCACCAAAAGATAGACAATCCCTGTTTCATGAGCATGTTCTATAAACGCCTTTTGAGCTAGAAAGTTCTTACCCGACTCCTTTGATACTGCAAGGGCAGGTTTTGGAGAAACCTCTCTAGTTGGTGTTAATATGAACCTGACATTATTCCATATAAAACTGTAGCGGTTCCTCCTACCATCATATGTGACACTTCTGTCATATTGCCAGGGTCGGCCTAGCAACAAGTGACACGCATCCATCCCAATGACATCGCACCAAGCTTTATCCCTATAGTTACCAACAGAGAAAGATACCAGACATCTTCTAGAGATACTTACCTCACTACCTTTCTTTAACCAAGCAAGCTTGTAGGGGTTTGGGTGGTCTTCTGTTTTCAGGGCCAGCTTCTGGGCAACTTCTTCAGAGATAACATTTTCGCAGCTCCCTTAATCAATAACGAATTTGCATACCTTTCCCCCAATAGTACAACTCGATTGGAAAATATTGTTCCGTAGCCAATCATCCCCATCACTTTTGGCTTTCGGCGTCAAGCAGATACGCCTTAGAACCAATGCCTGACCAATATCTCCTCCTGTAACCTGGTCCTCTGGAACCTCATCAACAACATCCTCTGGTTCTTCATCAAACCGCGGCTCGCCCTCCATGGAAAAATCAGCAGTTTCAGCGAACAGACCCCTCGGGTGTTGTGGTTGTTGTCGTAATTTTGGACACTGTAAAGCAACGTGCCCTAGTTCATGACAATGGTAGCACCGGACCTGTGAGGAAGTAACTGTGCGACTAGGGTCCTGCAAATTAGCACCTGTGCGCATAGGAGAAGCAGTTGGCACTCCTGGGTTAGGGCTTGGAACCGTCCTTTTGGGGAATGTCAATGGATTTGGTCTGGCAGTGTCTCCTCCATAAGGCATTCGTGAAAGGGCTTTCTCCAGATGCAATGCGCACTGATGTGCTTCAGACACATTCACAGGGTCGAACATATTCAGCTGGTCCTGAAACTGTTGTCGCATCCCCCCTATGTAGCGAGATACTAGCTGATCTGCTGAATCAGTAATATATACACGGTTTTGTAGCGTGAAAAAATCGTTAGTGTACTCGTCAACAGTCTTTGACCCTTGTTTAAGGTTTTAGAACTGCTGATACATTATGCGGTTATAGTTGTAAGGCAAAAACGCAGCCCTCATGTGCTTCACAAACTTAGCCCAAGTTGTTATTTTTGTCTTACCGTGCCTTGATCTGGTCTGCTTGAGCTGTTGCCACCAGGATGCAGCTCGGCCTCGGAACTTAGTTGCAGCCAACTGTACCCGCTTTGCATCCGGAACCTCCTTGAAATCAAGAACTTCTTCAACTGAGGCGATCCAATCTAAAAACTCCTCCGGTGCAAGACCCCCTTGGAACTCCGGGATCTCCAATCTGAATCCAGATTCCCACCGATTGTTGGCGTTCAGATCAGGATCTCTCGGTGGCGGCTACTCAAAGACTTGGTCACGGCAGTCTTGTGGTGAGTATTGAACCCTAACTTGTTCTCGCCGAGGAGCAAACGGATTATCCTCGCGGCCGATCTCTCTCTCAGATCCCGACGGCTGGTTGCTCAAACCTGGAGCTCGAAAGCCGTTGGTTTGGTTGTTCAACAGCCTGTGTAGTGCTTCTTGTACGTCTCTCAACTGATTTCCCAACGAGTCCATCTGTTCACCAACCTGGGATTGGAATTGACCGAATTCATCACGGTCGATCGATTTAGTGATCGGAATAGTGGACTTCCCCCGAAAAGATCGCTTTGGCGGTATACCGTCGTTACCCACGCCGTATGAACTCTGAATCTGATACCAATATGGTAGCGCGCAAATGATGACGCAGCGAAAATAGAAGAAGAAGCAACGATAGATGAAACCGTAATTCAAGGGTAACATGATGCAACCCTAATCTGATACCAAGGGTTTGAGAGCAAAACTAGGGTTTGAGAGCCTTTTATAGAAGTGCTCGAAACCCTAGCCCAAAATTACAGCTTTTTTTCTTATGCAATAAAATAAAGCCCAGCCCAATTTCAAAGCGATTGGAGCTGGTTAAGTATTTTAATAAAATCTAAATAAAATAGGAAAATGTAGAAAATTTACTAAAACAGCAAAACGAGGGTTTAAACGACTAAATTTTGGGCCTAGACTTCATCACTTTGTGATGCTTTCGAAAATTGTTGGGCTTCTCGACGCGTTCGATTTGAGTGGTCGCATCGCCTAATTCTGATATCTGGGCCCCAAATAAAGCCTGTCTTCGTTTGTCCAAAAGGCCATATAGTCATGGGCTTGTGCAACTACATCATCCTCCCCTTCTTCGGAAGAATTCGCCCACGAATTCTCAGCTTCATCATCCTCAGCAACAGCGGTAAATGGCACCAGGTGCTTCACGTTGAAAACGTTATGGGTCTTCATGTGGCTGGGTAGTTTCAACATGTATGCATTGGGATTAATCTTTTCAATAATTTCAAACGGACCCACCTTCCTTGCAGCCAACTTGTTGTACTCGTGTGCAGGATAGCGATCCCTGGTCAAAACAGCCCATACAAAGTCTCCCACTGCAAACTCCACCAGGCGACGCTTCTTATCTGCGGCAATCTTGTACTTCTGTGTTGTTTCCTCCAGGTGTTTGCGAGTGTTCGCATGGATCTCCCATAGATCAGCAATGGCGTTCTCGACCTTAGCTGGGACCTTATCAAACGTTGGGAAAGCTAAGTCCATAGGACCCCGTGGGTTATAACCATAGACTACCATGAAGGGACTATACCCAGTACTGCGCTTGTGGTGCCTGTTGTAGGCGAACTCAACATGATAAAGACGAGAATCCCATGCTTTCAAGTTCCCAGAGACCTATGTGCGTAACATGTTGCCTAACGTTCGATTAGTTACCTCGGTTTGGCCGTATGTCTGCGGGTGATATGCGCTGCTAAAACTCAGCTTCGTGTTTGTGAGGCGCCACAAACTCCTCCAAAAATGCCCCCACAAACCGCGCATCGCGATCAGAAACGATATTCAAGGGTAGTAAGCGGTAGACCTCACGAAAGTATAAATTAGCAACATTCACAGCATCTGTGGTTTTCTTGCAGACAATGAAGTGGGCCATCTTAGAAAACCTGTCAACCACTACAAAAATAGAATCGTTACCTCTCTGTGTTCTTGGCAGCCCAGAGATGAAATCCATGCTTACGCTTCGCCATGGTCCTTCCGGTATTGGGAGTGGTAGGTATAGACCTGCGTTGGAGGATGTACCTTTTGCCACCTGGCAAACCCGACAACCAGCTACAAAACGGATAACAGTCATCAGTTTGGTATCAGAGCGAAGTTCTGACTTGGTACCACATGTTGGGAATATGGGGTCCGGTCCGCATATTCCTCCTCCGTATATAAGTAAGAACACAACCGATCTCAACACTAGTATGATATTGTCCGCTTTGGGCCCACTGGCCCGCACGGCTTTGCATTTGATCCCCTACCAAAAGGCCTCATACTAGTTGAGATATGTTCTCACTTATATACCATTGATCCTTCCCATGTTTTACCGATGTGGGATGTGGAACTTTGGTCGCTACCCTAACAAATCTTCCTCTCGAACAAAGTACCACTTTAGCCTCCTCTCAATTGACATCCATACGCTCACTCTTATCAGGTTGGGGCTGCCTGATCTCTAGAGCCTTTACAGCGTATCTATCTCATCTCGACCATCCTGCCTTGTTCCTTAGCACCACTCCAAACAAGTACCACCGTCTTGATACACTCCAATCAAGCCACACTGCTTGATGAGCAATGGGCACTCCAAACGAGGATCTCTCCAATCAAGCCACAATGCTTGATGAGCCTCAAATCAAGCCATACTACTTGATAAGCCACGGGCGCTCCAAACAAGGATCTCGAGCATGGCTACTAATTCATCATGTTCGACTAATGAGAATTTCACCCACATCACCCACCACATCGCGTACTGTCTGGGCCTGGAGCTCTGATACCAAGCCTGTTTCCGCATAAACTGATGACGCGGCGGAAACAGAAGAAGAAACAACGATAGATGAAACCCTAATCTAAGGGTAACATGATGAAACCCTAATCTAAGGGTAACAAAAATTGAAATTTTCAAAGATAAAAAATCTATTATTCCAAAAACTTAAAATAACTTAAGGCATAAGAGGCTTTATATAATAGCTTCTCAAAACCCTAAATTAGAATACAAGGAAATAAAATAAATATTTTAACATAAAATAAAATCAAATAAAATCAAATCTTAATATAATTAGATTTGATTTAAATACATAAGATATTTGAATAAAATAAAATAAAATTAACAAGGCTTTTGTTTGGACTCTCTGGGCTACATCATCCTCTCCTGGTTGACAAGAATTCGTCCTCGAATTCACAGCACCATCACCATCAAGAACCCAAATTATTTATTTTATTTTATTCAATCGTCACATTGGGAATTATAATTGTTGACCTTATCGGAATAAGATAAATTCTTCTCGAGTGTTCCTTATTCGAAGTCACATTGAAGCCATCTAGTTGAAGGAAAAAAAATAGTTTCGAAAACCTTTTCATAGCCTGAAGACAACATCCCCATGTCCAGTTGATGAAAAAAATGGTTTTGAAAACCTCTTCATAGCCTGAGACAGCATCTCGATAAGAAATTTTTACCTTGATTCGACGATTGGTAGCCAATTTAAACTCCTCCAGTAACCGGTCAATACGATCGTCATTGAAATGGTTGGTATGGCCCCTCATACTCAAACGATCTTCCCGATCTTCATGACCACATGTGTTGTTCTCTTCTTTAAACCTTGAACCAGATAAAATCAGGATTCGGAAACATGCTTGACCCGTAGCAGGAACTGAGGCTCTGATACCAAACTGATGACGCGGCGGAAACAGAAGAAGAAACAACGATAGATGAAACCCTAATCTAAGGGTAACAAAAATTGAAATTTTCAGAGATAAAAAATCTATTATTCCAAAAACTTAAAATAACTTAAGGCATAAGAGGCTTTATATAATAGCTTCTCAAAACTCTAAATTAGAATACAAGGAAATAAAATAAATATTTTAACATAAAATAAAATCAAATCAAATCAAATCAAATCTTAATATAATTAGATTTGATTTAAATACATAAGATATTTGAATAAAATAAAATAAAATAAACAAGGCTTTTGTTTGAACTTTCTGGGCTACATCAAAACTACTAAAATACGGTGCGATATCAACGCAACAAATATTAGTCTATTGCTTATAACAAACCACCTATAAATAGGTATACTTTTTTTTAGAAATGAATAAGATTTCATGATTTGTCATTTCACTATTTTCTCTTTTTAAAATATTTTCTAGCAACTTTCATTCTCTAAAAATTCCTTATGTGGAACTGTAAGTTTTTTTAAATTTTTTTACGCTCACCAAAATATAAAAAATGATCAATAAATATTCAAAACATGCCACAAGCAATTACATTTTTTTTTACCAAAAAAATTGAACTTTTTTTTTGTTCGTAATTTGAACGAAAAATTAATCTATAAAATAGGTAATACGTTAAATTATTGTACGATAGAAAAGAGTTCGAATGCAAAAACATACTCTTTAAAAAAATATTATTACTTATTTTTGTTGAAAATATATATTATAAGTTGCTACCTCTAATTTTGAAATTCGTGTTCTTGTTTTTCGTTGAATTGTTTGTTAATTCTCCCATCTACAGTATATGTATTAATCGGCTATTATTTTATATTCCACTAAACGAAATTTTAATAAAACTCTTAAAACTTTTCCTAAGTTGAATTCAGCTTAAGGCCATATACATTGCATTGCATGCTGAACTCTGAATCTTTAACTCTTTGGATTGGCCCGAATTGGCTGCAAAATCAACGCAAATTTATTTGCAAATAAAAGTTAAAACATCTTACTATCAAAACTATACCATTGGTAATATTTACTAATAACAATTTTTATAAAGTTCAAAAACGGAATATATATTTTTTGAAGAACAATATTTCAAATGCAACTTAATTTTGTACTTATTTGCTATATATTATGCAAAAACATCTACAAAGTATCAGTAGAAGATTCGAAGATAACTTATTTATTATTTATATTTTTTAATATAAAATTATCAAATAATATAAGCGATAACTATTTTATTGTTTATATGAATCAAATATAAATATATATTGGAGAATGGATTTAGGCCTCCAAGAACCTAAATCCATTTCTTGATTTCAAGGCCATGGGCCTGGTTTTTACGTCGAACGGAAGCTTTTGAAGAGTCATTACTTTGACTAACCCTAGCTCGCCGCTCTCTACACAACCACAGACTCCTCTCTCTCATCTTTCTCAGATCCAAAATCGTCTTCCTTTGCTTTGAAATCTAACATGCAAAAACTGATTTATGTTCTTCATCTTGAAGAACAGAATCGAGTAGACCCACTACCTACATCTCAGAGACTATCAAACCGTATCCATTTCTTGATTTCAAGCCTTTGAAGAGTCATTACTTTGACTAACCCTAGTTCGCCGCTCTTTTCACAACCACAGGCTCCTCTCTCTCATCTTTCTCAGATCCAAAATCGACTTCTTTCGCTTTGAAATCGACTTCCTTCGCTTTGAAATTGAACATGCAAAAACTGATTTCTGTTCTTCATCTTGAAGAACAGAATCGAGTAGATCCACTACCTACATCTCAGAGACCATCAAACCGTATCGCACAAAAAATTCATCCATTAAACCACACCTTACCAAAAACACAGTCTTCATTTCAGCCTTCAAACCTCATTTCTGAAGCTCATTTCTTCGAAAATCCTATATTCGAAAGAAATGAGTTTCCAAAGATCGATCTTTCCAGAGGCGAAAAAGAGTCTGGTGGGCAGCTGATTCAAAAAGTTCCTAAAACTTATGCGGAAGTTCTAAGAACGGGAAAGGAGGCATTGCTATCATCTGCTGGCGCGGTGGGGGGCTTCGTTCACGATAAGGTGGAAATCGGGACTGAGGAAGATTACAGGTTTGTTAAATTTTGCGAAAAAGATAAGTCTCTTCTAAACTCTCTATCTAAATACACGTTAATTGCAAAATTTTCTTTTGGTTGTCCTCGTGCTGTAGAGTTTAGGAATTATCTAGATTCTTTAAAGCCCATAGGTAATTATAGCTTATATAAATGGGACTTTAGGCATATCTTTGTGGAATTCGATAATATGTTAGATGTAAAAAGTTTTTGGAAGTTCAATGTCAGGTCTTTAGGGCAGTATACATTTAGGATATTAAAATGGTGTCCTGATTTTCACCCTAAGCGTGAGTCTCCTATGACTCCCGTTTGGGTTTCCTTTCCTAAACTACCTGAATTTATGTATAATAGAGATACTATAGAGAATTTAGCAAAAGCTATAGGGTTTCCTCTAAAATCTTGGCTTCCTTATAGAAATAGGGCTAGCTATAATTGCTGTGAAGTGTGGACTGTCCTAGATGTGTCTAGTATCCTTCCTAAAAAAAATATGGGTTAGTTTTGGGGAGAGGGAAGGGTTTTGGCAAGAGGTAAATTACAGAGATAAGCCTGACTATTGCAAAAAATGTAGACATCTAGGTCATAAGGATATTGGTTGTAAGTCAGACGATTTAGAATTTAAGAAGTCTCAAAATTTAAAAAAAGTTGAAGGTATTAATTTAGTTAGGAAGACTGATAATGTTTGGATACCTAAAACTAAAAACAACAAGGAAATTAACAATATGAAACCAATTATGAATGATTTAGTGAATATTAAAAAAAGTGATAAAGGCAGTAAAAGTACACAAACAGTTGATAGTAATAATGTTGATTGTATGGTTGAAATAATATCTAATGATCAAGTTGTGCAAATAGGAAATGTTGGTAGTAATAAGGTTGATATCTTGCCTGATAATGATGCTGTTTTGATTGATGGTATTAGTAGAAAAGATAACAACGTATCTATAGATAAACATTCTGATTGTAATACTAAAGAGCTTGCAAAACATTGTGTTTCTGATGTGGCAGTGAATGATTGTAATGTGCATGATAATAAGGTTCTCAACTGTGCTGTTAATGATAATAATATATATGGAGATACTTTATCATTGATTGATGCACATAATAATATTGATAATGCACATGATAATATTGTTAGAAAGGGTGATAGAGTAGATTTGCATATTGAAACAAACTGTACTGATAATAACATTGCATTGTCTTGCTTGCATGTTGCTCCTGAAGTGGATTCTTTGAATAATTGTAATGTAAATGTTGATATTGTTAGGAAAGATGATGGTTCAACTGAAGTTAGACATGCTGATTTAAGTAATACTTTGCTTTTGAATACAAATGATGTTATGATTAGGAAAGTTAATGATTTATCTGCTATTAAACATTCGGAGTTATATGCTAAAGAGTCTGTTAAAGATAATGATATGCATGCTGATTATGCTGGTAAAGATAATAATATGCATGTTGTTGCTGAACTTGATACTTTGACATTGATTAATGTACGTGATAATGCTGTTAGAGAGGGTGATATGATAGATGCTAACTGTGCTGTTAATAACAACTCATTGTCATGTAAGTTGGTTGCTTCTGAAGTTGAGTCTATGTCATGTAATACTGTTGGTAAAAATGATGATCTATCTGCAATTAAAAATAATAATATTTCAATGATAGTTGCTGATACTCTGCCATTGAATGTTTGTATTTCAAGTGAAGATGTAATTTCTGATAATCTTTCTAAGATAGTAAAAGAACCAACTATTAAGAATATAGCAAATGCTACTTTAGAGCATCAAAGTAAAACTTTAAAATTCTCTAATCATATGGAAGATTCTGTAGTAATAACAAATGATGACATCATTAATGAAATTGAGAATATGAAGCTGAATAATCCTTTTAAACCCTTGTCTGATAATGAATTAGATGAAATAGAAGATGCTATAGAAGATAACATAAGTAAAGATAGGCCTAGTCTAAGTGAGTCTAGTTCACCTAAACAAAGATTAAAAGAAACCTCTAATGTTAGTTTAAGAATATCTGCTAGGAATAGAATGGTAACTAGAACAAGGAGTTTTAAAAGGTCTTTAGGATCTACTTATAGAAGTTTTAGATGACAGTATTGTTAAATTGGAATATAAGGGGTGTTGGAAATGCTAAAACATTAAGAAGATTAAGACATTTGACCAAAAAATTTGTTGTAGACATTATTGCTCTTCAGGAGCCTTTAATATCTGTAGATAAAATTAATTCTGTTTGTGTAAAACTTGGATTTGATTGTTATTTTGCAAACTTAAATAATAAAATTTGGTTATTTTGGAGAAATGGATATGAAATTAATGTGTTAGACAACTCTGACCAACTGTTAAATTCTTTAGTAAGTCATTCTGCCTCTAGTTCTGTAGTTATAGTTACTATAGTATATGCTAAGTGTAATAGGGCTCATAGGTTAGTGCTGTGGGATCAATTAAGGTTAATTTCTGTCACTAATCTTCCCTAGCTTGTAGCTGGGGATTTTAACACAATCTCAAACATCAATGAACAATTAGCATGTAGTTTTCTTTGTTCTAGAGGTATAGATGAGTTTAATATGATGATACTAGATTGTAAGTTAGAAGACCCTGTGTATATTGGATCAGATTTTACTTGGACCAATAAGAATAAGTGGAAAAGATTAGATAGGGTTTTACATAATGATAAATGGAGAGAGACTTTTAATGTAACTAAGGTTAATCATCTAACTAGAACATTCTCTGATCACTCACCATTGTTAGTTACAATTTCAAACAACTCCTTTTATAAAAAGCCATCTTTTAGATTTCAGAATATGTGGACTAAACATGAGAATTTCTTTAAAACTGTAGAGGAAAACTGGTCTAAGCAGATTAGGGATTCTTCAAGTATTTTTGTTTTTTGGTCAAAACTTAAAAGACTTAAAAAGCATTTGATGTGTTGGAATAAGGAGAAATTTGGGAACATTTCTTACTATATAAGTAAAACAGAAGAAGAAATTAAAGTAGCTGAGTTAAGATTAGAAGAGGATGATAATATGGATAATAGAGCTAAGTTAGATAGTTTGAATGTTACTTATTCTATGCTGCTTGAGAGAGAAGAAATGTACTGGAAACAAAAAAGTTATTCGAATTGGATTATAAATGGTGATAGTAACTCTAAAATGTTCCATGGTTATGTTAAAAAAAGAAGAGTAAAAAATATTATTAAGGGAATTCAGGAAAACAACACTTGGATTGATAATGACAGTTTGATTGGTTCTTCTGCAGTTAACTATTTCTCTAATTTGTTAAATAAAACTCCAATAGAGAATGATATAGTTTCTGTTACAAACATGATTCCTAGGTTACTTTCTGATACAGATAATGACAATATATTACAGTTGCCTTCTTTAGATGAGTTGTATGTTGTAGTCAAAAGTTTAAATGCTGACAGTGCTTCTGGAGTTGATGGATTCAACTCCAGGTTTTATCTTGATTGCTGGTATATAATTAAAGATGATCTGTTAAAAGCTGTAATAGATTTCTTTTCTAATGACATGTTGCCAAAAGGATTGTTTGCTACCTTAATATGTCTTATCCCTAAAACAAAATCTCTTAAAACCTGGTTACAGTTTAGGCCTATTAGCTTGTGTTGTGTTCTTAACATTATAATCTCTAAACTAATAAACTTTAGGTTAGCTAAGATTCTGCCTAGGATAATTTCTAAAGAACAAGGTGCTTATGTAGAACTTAGGACTATCCAAGAGAATATATTAATTACTCAGGAACTAGTTAAGGAACTGAAGAGAAAAACTAGAGGTCATAATGTAATCATTAATTTGGATATGTTGAAAGCTTTTGATAACTTAGATTTTAAGTTTATCTATGATGTCATGCTGTCATTTGGTTTTAATGATAGAGTCATTCTTTTAATTAAGAAATGTATTGAGAATGTTAGGTATTCAATCATAGTTAATGGTTGTTCATATGGATATTTCAAATCTGTTAATGGTCTTAGGCAGGGTGACCCTTTGTCTCCCTGTCTATTTATTATAGCAGAAGAATTTTTGATTAGGGGTATGAATAATCTGATTAATCAGAATAGTTGTATGTCTTATAATATGAAAAGCCTAGTTAAAGTCAATTGTCTGGCTTATGCAGATGATATAATTCTGTTTGTAAATGGTTCACAGAGAAGCATTAGGTTATTAACTGAATTTTTAGATAGGTATCAATTACTCTCTGGACAACAGATTAACAGACAAAAGACTACATTTATTCCATCCTCAAGAATGAATAGAACAAGTATAGCTGCCTTAGAAAACATTCTAGGATTTAGGCATGCAAATCTACCTTTTACTTATTTAGGAATTCCAATTCACTCTAATAATTATTCTGTTCACTTTGAGAATTTGATTGATAAGATAAGGAATAAAATTTCTGATTGGAATTCTAAACATTTATCATTTGGAGGGAAAATTACATTGATATATTCTGTTTTAATGTCTTATCCAATATGTTATTTACAGTCAATTAATTTACCTATGAAAACAATAGCTAGGATTGAGAAGTTATTAAACAAATTTCTGTGGGGATATAGTGATACCAATAAGCAAATGATTTGGTCTAGTTGGGAGAAACTGTGTAAACCATATAATGAGAATGGTTTAAACTTCAGAAATATAAGAGATATACAAACTGCATATTCATTCAAATTATGGCTGAATTTTAGAGAAAATAGGACTCTATGGTCTAGTTTGATGCATTCAAAATATTGTTCTAATATTCATCCATTATAGTCTATTCTTAAAGATTTTGACTCTAAAATATGGAAAAGGATGTTTGAAGTTAAGGTTAGAGCTGAGTCCCATATAGGTTGGATTATAGGTGAGGGTAATATAGATTTTTGGCTAGATCACTGGTTTGGTTCTAGACCTTTAATAACCTTAACAACATTAAACTCTAGACATTACACACCTACTAGAATAAATGAATATTGGTCTGATAATGTTTGGAATTTTGATAAACTCTTAAGCATGCTACCTTCTAAATATGTGTCTGAAATCAGTAATGTTAAATTCAATGCTCTTTCTATTGATTCTATTGTTTGGAAACTGTCTGTTGATGGTAAGTTTAACTTAAAAACAGCTGTAAATAACATTAGATTAAAGGATGTAACATCTCAAATTAAAGGTAAAATATGGAATTGTATTACACCTAAAAAGTGTTCTTTTGTCCTTTGGAGAATCATGAATAATATGTTAAGTGTTGATAGTAAGTTACAACAACTAGGTTTTAGCTTAGCGTCTAAGTGTTATAGCTGTTTGAATTCTGAAACACTGAATCATGTATTTGTTTCATGTGAAACTGCTTGGCTTACTTGGTCATACTTCTCTTCTATGTTTAGGATAAGTATTGGTAGATATATGACTGTGAATAACATTATTAATCTTTGGTTTATGTCTACAAACAGAAAAACGCAGATTAGAACAATTTTTCCTTCCTTGATTGTTTATTCTATATGGCATAGTAGAAATAATAGTAAACATAATGGTGAAGTTCAATCATCTAAAAGATTAATTAACCACTTATTATTCCTGTTAACAGCATTAGATTATGGTAGGCTTTTAACTAGGAAGCTTTGGTATAAAGACCTGCATATAGCTAAGGAATTACACTGTTTTAATCATGCTAAAACTGCTTTGCCAAATCAGTATGTTGTTTGGTCTATGCCTGTTGGTAATAGGTTGAAACTGAATGTTGATGGTTCTTCTCTTCTTAATGGTGAGTCTAGTTATGGTTTCATCATCAGGAATAGTTTAGGATCTACTGTAATAGCTAAAGGTGACCTAATAGGTAAATGTTCTGCTATAATGGCTGAGGTAATTGCTCTTGTAAATGGCCTCATGTATTGTAATGATAGTGATTTGAACTGTGTTGATGTAGAAACAGATTGCTTAGAGTTATTTACTATGATTGAAACTGGTAGATATCCTTGGTATTTAGATAAGATGTTGCAATATTGTAGAACACTTATTAAACCACAAATGACATTGAAACATATATACAGAGAGCAAAATTCAGCAACTGACTGGGTAGCTAAGTATGCATTAAAAATACATTCTAGAGTTATAGTAGATTCAACACATACTTTAAATGAATTAAATGCAATAACTCTGTTGGAATCGTTTAACTTAGGTCATTTTAGGTTTTTAGACTAACTTGTTGGCAAGTTGAAAGACTTGACCACAAATGTGTTTTGTTTTTGTAAGAACAGGTTCAAGGTCGATGAAGTCTAAGAAGATTGAACAACAAAGGAAGGATAAGAATAGGCCCAAAAATCAGTCCTCAACATGGCTTAACACACAAGTTATCTCAGATACTGAGTTCCATGCTCTATATTATAATACAGATTTAGAATGAAAAACTGCATGAAGTGTTTGCTCAACTCTGGAGCTTCTCCCCACTCAAATATAAAACTATATATATGATCACCAAGAACCACATCAACATTCCAATCTATAACAATCTCAAAATTCAAAATCTCCAGTCAAAACTTACGCATAAAGACAACTTCAAATCTGTTCAATTTATGGAACAAGATAAAAGCATCCTAGAATCAAATGCTAAGATCACATTTACTGAAAAATTCTCAAAGAGAAGGCCTTACTGTCAGAAGTTCAGAAATTCTTTAGATCTCTGGGTTTTACTGGACAAGTCAGCATGACCTTGTGTGATCATAGGAACCTTATGATCGAGTTCCCCCCCCCCCCCCCCCACGAAGACAACAAAAAGTTATGGAAAAAGAATATATGGACTCTTTGACACCATACTATGCGTATACTCAAAGGGACTCCTTCCTTTCATACTAAGAAAGAGTCTCATATCACCCTGTATGGGTTTAATTCTCATATGTGTCAACTTATATGTATAATGCAGACACCATAATTGTCCTTGCGAAGGCAATATGCAGCATTCTAGCAGTCTGGATACCCTATAAAAATAGGGCCATGTACAATTACTACAAAACCGACTAGAATTGGACATTTATAAGAAATTAATAAAAACATTATGGGTAATGTTTGGACAAATAGAGGGATAATAGCATGACATCGAAGACAATAAAATGCCTAGCTATTGCCAATGTTGTTGTCATATAGGTCAAACACAACTTGACTGCATGAAATCTTTTCCAGTCAAAGTCCAACAAGATTCATACCCACCTAAAGATCAAGTTACATATGCTTCAATAAACCAAAAGGAAAAATGTTGACCAAAACAAGACATAAAGACACCATCATCACTTCTGCTAACTTTCCAATCAATAAAGTTACTGCTATATCAGCTGACACTGGTTTTAGAAGAGATTATTTGTCGTTTACGTATCTAGGAGTTTGTCTAAACAATAACTAGACAAGGAATTATGAGTCTTTGATTAGTAGCATTAAAACTAGAATCACTGATTGGGAGGGCAATGAGCTCTCTTACGCAGGAAGACTTAATCTTATCAATACAGTTCTGATAGCAATGTCTACCTATTGGATCCAATGAAACTTTCTTCCTAATGGTATTATAGACAAAATTGAGAAGATCTTCAATAGCTTTCTCTGGGGTTTAAGTCAGGGTGCTTATAAGATTTATTTGTGCAACTGGAAAAAAGTTTGTTAAACGTTTTTGGAATATGGTGTAAACGTGAGAAAATTTAAGGATATCCAGGATTCTACCTCCTGTAATATCTGGATTAAATTTAGACAAAAGAGTTCACTATGGGTAAGATACACCCATAGTATTTATTGTAAAAACAATCACCCTCTTATGGCTGATTTTAAAGCTAAGAATAGTTCTAAAATTTAGAAAACACTTGCTTCTATTAAGGACAAAGCTGAAACTAAAGTCAAATGGACTATTGGGACTGGAGATATTGACTTCTGGATAGACACCTGGATCAGAGACTCTCCTCTTATCAAGGTTGAAGATAATCCTATTAATCGTGGGTACATTTCAGACAAGGTTATCAACTATTAAAACTAGAATGGTTGGAATGAAACCAAGCTGCGATCTGCTCTTTCCCCTAATGACATGGTAAATATTGACAAACATTCAATCAATGATCAACATGCAGACCCTCTTCTCTAGATGATTTCAAAGGATTGTAAATTCAGAATGAAAGAAAGTTGGAATTTTCTAAAGACTAAGCATAATCATTCCAGACTCTTTGGTAAGATATGGAACAACATAACGCCAATGAAATGTTCTTACCTCACCTGGAGGCTGCTCCAAAGCTGGCTTTCCACAGATGATATCCTGTAAAAAAGACACATCAAATTAGCACCAAAATGTCAATTTTGCAGCAATCAATAAATTATTAATCACTGTTCGTTGAGTGTAAGCTTTCTTGGAGCATATGGAACCATTACTCTTCAATTTTCAAAATAAAAATAGGAAGATTTATGATTATTCCTCACATACTTAAGACTTGGTTCTGGACCACTAATAAGGATGTCCATATTTTTTCAATTCTCCCTCCCACTATCTGCTGGGTTATCTTGAACCCGGAAAACAAATCAAAGATGAAAGATCAAGCTTCTGATGTCACCTCAACTATTAACTACATAAACCATATTATTATTGTCTTAGACATAGCTAACCTCTTTTCTAGCAAGCATTGGTCTCTTTTCAGTAATTCCCATAGTGAGCTTGGCTGCTTTAATCGTTTCAACATTAGCAAGAGTCCTAAGTTACTTTGTTGGCAACCTCATATTAACAACATAATCAAAGTCAATACTGATGGTTCATCCCTCGTCAATGGTGAAGCCAGTGACATCATTATTATCAGGAAAAGTGATGGTACCTTAGTCTCTAGTCATGGTAATCTATATGGAAAACTTTCTCCTCTACATGTTGAAGTCAGGGCCCTTCGGTCGGGTGTAAATACTTGTACTTCACTTTGTATAAAGCTAAGAGATGTTTGGATTCGAGGTTACGAAGATGATCGCTCAGGAAATCTTCCACATTCGTGGGCAGCCCGTCGAACGTGTCTTTTTCTTATTTTTCTTTTTTACTAGGGAAGTTTCACTTGGATGAGTGAAAGGATCAGCTATAGGTCCTGAGGGGTTGGTATCAGTAAGAACGACCCGAAGAGGCTCTGCCTCAATCACTGCAACTTTTCCAGGGCCATTGGACAAAGATTTTTCCTAGGCTTCTAGAATGGAAGATAGGGATGGTTCCACCCGGGTCCCCCTGGACGAAGTTCTTTGACGACTAACATCTGGAGTTTTTTTAGGAGAGCCCTGGGGAGTGGTAGACGGAGTCTGCTTCGAGGTGGGAATCCTCATTCGAACTGATTTAACGGCCGGATCCGACGATCTTTTTCTCTTAGACCGATCTCGATTTTCTTTGGTCGGTGTTCTTTTTCTTTCCTCACCCATTACAACGAAGAGGGAAGTTCGGGAAGGAAGAGTCGACGGAGTTAAAGAAGCAGAGAGATCAACCTCACTACTTGGAACGTGTGTTTGACCAGGGGAGGATGCAACAAGCCGGGCAGAGTGTTCGCGAGCAAGCCGAGCAGAGCGTTCACGGATCGGAGCCGAGTTGTCTCGAAAGTTAGCCTCCCAAATATCGGCAGGAAAGGGATATTCTCTTGCAGTAGAAGGCCCAGCAGCACCAATCCGATTAGAGTTGTGATACTACCTCTAAAGTTTATACTTTCCAATATAACGAGACTCTTCAGGCATGAAAATGCAAACTCAAAGTTTTGTTTGGCATAACTTCTCTCTCTAGAACTAAATTTGTGAGAAGGAAATCAGAAACCCTTGTTTAGAAACTAATTTCTGGGTAGACAAACAATTTAATTTCTGCTTTGCCAAATCAGTACCTTAATTTAATATTTCTGGGTAGACAAACAATTAATTTTCACGACAAGACATAGGAGTTTTTCCTACCGAGGGTAGATAAAGAGAAACGTTTTCTGCAATCCCTCATTGTTATGAAGAGCAATTGATTCTATTTGGTTAAAATATTTATATTTCACATTATTAAGTGGAATCAAATATTCGAGAAGAACGTTTTAAAGATTGACACTTAGTAGTAGTCATTTCTGTAAGCAATGTGACAACTTCATTTGTCTTATTTTTCTTTCTATTTGCCTTGGATTTCTTTGTTTCCACAACATTCTCCTCGGAAGCAAGAGCAGGCGTGGTGTCAACTATTTGAATTTTTGAATCACTCTCTGTTCTCGATTTAGAGTAACTTAATTCCTCGGATGGTTCATCTCAAAGTTGGGGAGGTAAATTTGAACTAACAGGTCGATCTTGAATCCGCGAAGGCACATTCGAAGAAATATGATATTTTTAAGAATTAGAAGGTGCCTTCAAAGCAAGATTATTGGTGTTTTCCGAAGGAATCACCTGTGACTTTTTGCTTGTTCCAGTTGTTTCCTTCGAGGGATGAGGCTTAGGTTTACCTTGTTGTGTGGTGATAGTAAATTTTGCTTTAAGATGTGAGGAGTTTTATTTTTATTTAAGATGTTGAGTTCTTCAGACTCTTTCAGGGCAATAAATTAACTTTTTGAATGAGGTTTTTGTGAACAAGTTGTGAAGGTCAGGTCAGAAAGATTATTAGAAGAAGATCTGAGGTTGGTAGAGGGTGATTATTTCTTTGTAGGTGGCCAAGGACCGTAAGTAATTGTCTGGACAACTTCAAGAGGTTTATCGGAGACTATCCCTGTATTCTCTCTCTTAGTGGCCATTTTCGCGATAATAAGTCAGTCTCAATCAGATTGGATAAAGACACAGGGATAAACTACGACGACAATGGTGGAGGGGAGATTTGAACGGAAAACTTTATATATTTAACTCTATAATTAATTCGGGTTAGGTGTGCAGTGATATGGAAATAAATTTATAAGAAAGGTTGTGAAGTTGGGTAATGGAATTTTTTGAAAGAGTAGTTAAAGGGTCAAGCGAAGCCCATTGGTTAGCAATAATTTGACGTCTAATAGGAACCTGATGAAGGTGACTTGAGTATTTTGACAGGTGTGGGATGTGTCAGAACAAACGATACAACTTTCTACCAACTTTTAATAGCCTATATAGTATTCTTAAATCTAACTTTACTGCTTCAAATAAAGTCCGAGGAGCTGTAAGTCTTGAATACTACTTCAAATAAAGTCTGAGGAGCTGTAAATTTTGAATAACACTTCAAATAAAGTCCGAGGATATGTAAAATTTGAGTGGTTTTAACGGTAGGGAAAATAATATGATTGGTTTATTTTAAATGAGTCTTCTCTAGAGATATAAGTTGTTCAAAAAAAGCATTGTTAGTGTTACGTCAGATTTATTTGTCCATAAAATTGTTTAGGGTGTTTCCGATGAGGAAACTGAAATTAAGCCAGAAGCAATCATTTTAATCATTCCTCAAGTTTCTTCGCAAGGACTAAGGGCTTACTAATAAGGATATAAATAAATGAGGAATGAAAGTAATTATTTTACTTTGTGAAAAAGAGTAAATAAATAATGTATTAGGGGATTTTGATGTAAAATATAAGTATAAATAACTTTATGTGTAATTTGTAAGTAGTGTGTTTATGTAAACTTGATGTAGCCCAGAAAGTCCAAACAAAAGCCTTGTTTATTTTATTTTATTTTATTCAAATATCTTATGTATTTAAATCAAATCTAATTATATTAAGATTTGATTTGATTTTATTTTATTTTATGTTAAAATATTTATTTTATTTCCTTGTATTCTAATTTAGGGTTTTGAGAAGCTATTATATAAAGCCTCTTATGCCTTAAGTTATTTTAAGTTTTTGGAATAATAGATTTTTTATCTCTGAAAATTTCAATTTTTGTTACCCTTAGATTAGGGTTTCATCATGTTACCCTTAGATTA
This sequence comes from Limnanthes douglasii subsp. nivea, assembly GCA_036936605.1. Taxonomy (NCBI): domain Eukaryota; kingdom Viridiplantae; phylum Streptophyta; class Magnoliopsida; order Brassicales; family Limnanthaceae; genus Limnanthes; species Limnanthes douglasii. Next base: position 158,498,594 of record JAUPFV010000001.1, read on the forward strand.
GGGTTCCATCTATCGTTGTTTCTTCTTCTGTTTCCGCCGCGTCATCAGTTTGGTATCAGAGCGAAGTTATGACTTGGTATCAGATTTCCTACGGCGTGGGTATTGGTATCAGATGTTACCAATAAAATTCAGAGTTCCTTACGGCAGAAACAGAAGAAGAAGCAGCGATAGATGAAACCCTAATTCAAGGGTAACATTATGGAACCCTAATCTAAGGGTAACAAAGATTGAAATTTTCAGAGATAAAAAATATATTATTCGAAAAACTTAAAATATCTTAAGGCATATGAGGCTTTATATAAGAGCTTCTCAAAACCCTAAATTATAATACAAGGAAATAAAATAAAATCAAATCAAATCAAATCTTAATATAATTAGATTTGATTTAAATACATAAGATATTTGAATAAAATAAAATAAAATAAATAGGCTTTTGTTTGAACTTTCTGGGCTACATCATCTTCTTCTGGTTGACAAGAATTCGTCGTCGAATTCACAGCACCATCACCATCAAGAAGCCAAATTATTAATTTTATTTTATTCAATCGTTACATTGGGAATTATAATTGTTGACCTTGTCGGAAAAGGATAAATTCTTCTCGAGAGTTCCTTATTCGAAGTCACATTGAAGCCATCCAGTTGAAGGAAAAAATAGTTTCGAAAACCTTTTCATAGCCTGAAGACAACATCCCCATGTCCAGTTGATGAAAAACAATTGTTTTGAAAACCTCTTCATAGCTGAGACAGCATCTCAATAAGCAATTTTTACCTTGATTCGACGATTGGTAGCCAATTTAAACTCCTTCAGTAACCGGTCAATATGATCGTCATTGAAACGCCTAGTGTGTCTCCCGCATACCAAACGATCTTTGAGATCTTCATGGCCGTATGTTGTTCTTTCCTTTAGACCTTGAATCAGATGAAATCAAGATTCAGAAACATGCTTGCCCCGTAGCAGGAACTGAGGCTCTGATACCAAACTGATGACGCGGCGGAAACAGAAGAAGAAACAACGATAGATGAAACCAACGATAGATGAAACCCTAATTCAATGGTAACATCATGCAACCCTAATCTAATGGTAACAAAGAGTGAAATTTTCAGAGATAAAAAATCTATTATTCCAAAAACTTCAAAATAACTTAAGGCGCATAAGAGGCTTTATATAATAGCTTCTCAAAACCCTAAATTAGAATACAAGGAAATAAAATAAATATTCTAAAATAAAATCAAATCAAATCAAATCAAATCATAATATAATTAGATTTGATTTAAATACATAAGATATTTGAATAAAATAAGATAAAATTAAAAAGGCTTTTGTTTGGACTTTTTGGGCTACATCATCCTTTCTTGGTTGACAAGAATTCGTCCTCGAATTCACAGCACCATCACCATCAAGAACCTTAATTATATATTTTATTTTATTCAATCGTTACATTGGGAATTATAAATGTTAACCTTATCGGAATAAGATAATTCTTCTCGAGTGTTCCTTATTCGAAGTCACATTGAAGCCATCCAGTTGAAGGAAAAAAATAGTTTCGAAAACCTTTTCATAGCCTGAAGACAACATCCCCAAGTCCAGTTGATGAAAAATAATGGTTTTGAAAACCTCTTCATAGCCTAAGACAGCATCTCGATAAGCAATATTTACCTTGATTCGACGATTGGTAGCCAATTTAAACTCCTTCAGTAACCGGTCAATACGATCGTCGTCGAAACGGTTGGTATGCCCCCTCGTACTCAAACGATCTTTCTGATCTTCATGACCGTGTGTTGTTCTCTTCTTTAAACCTTGAATCAGATGAAATCAGGATTCAGAAACATACTTCCTGAGGCTCTGATACCAAACTGATGACGCGACGGAAACAGAAGAAGAAACAATGATAGATGAAACAAACGATAGATGAAACCCTAATTCAATGGTAACATCATGCAACCCTAATCTAAGGGTAACAAAGAGTGAAATTTTCAGAGATAAAAAATCTATTATTCCAAAATCTTCAAAATAACTTAAGGCATAAGAGGCTTTATATAATAGCTTCTCAAAACCCTAAATTAGAATACAAGGAAATAAAATAAATATTCTAAAATAAAATAAAATAAAATAAAATAAAATAAAATAATTAGATTTGATTTAAATACATAAGATATTTGAATAAAATAAAATAAAATTAAAAAGGCTTTTGTTTGGACTTTTTGGGCTACATCATCGATGATGTAGTTGCACAAGCCCATGACTATATGGCCCTTCTGGACAAACGGAAACAGGCTTTATTTGTGGCCCAGATAACAGAATTAGGCGATGCGACCACTCAAATCGAACGCGTCGAGAAGCCCAACAATTTTCGAAAGCATCACAAAGTGATGAAGTCCAGGCCCTAAATTTAGTCGTTTAAACCCTCGTTTTGCTGTTTTAGTAAATTTTCTGCATTTTCCTATTTTATTTAGATTTTATTAAGATACTTAACCAGCTCCAATCGCTTTGAGATTGGGCTGGGCTTTATTTTATTGCATAAGAAAAAAAGCTGTAATTTTGGGCTAGGGTTTCGAGCACTTCTATAAAAGGCTCTCAAACCCTAGTTTTGCCTCAGACTTTTTTGAATAGAATTTTGATTTTCTTTAAAGTCTCATTTACTCTAACCTAGGGTTAGAACTATCCATCTTCTATTGTTCGTCTTCTTTTTCTGAATTTTCAGCCATATGTTTCCATCTTGTAGCTTGACGCTACCATATTGGTATCAGATTCAGAGTTCCTACGGCGTGGGTAACGACGGTATGCCGCCAAAGTGATCTTTTTGGGGGAAGTCCACTATTCCTATCACTGAATCGGTCGACCGTGATGAATTCGGTCAATTCCAATCCCAGGTTGGTGAACAGATGCACTCGTTGGGAAATCAGTTGAGAGACGTACAAGAAGCACTACACAGGCTGTTGAACAACCAAACCAACGGCTTTCGAGCTCCAGGTTCGAGCAACCAGCCGTCGGGATCTGAGAGAGAGATCGGCCGCGAGGATAATCCGTTTGCTCCTCGGCGAGAACAAGTTAGGGGTCAATACTCACCACAAGACTGCCGTGACCAAGTCTTTGAGCAGCCGCCATCGAGAGATTCTAATCTGAACGCCAACAACCGGTGGGAATCTGGATTCAGATTGGAGATCCCAGAGTTCCAAGGGGGTCTTGAACCGGAGGAGTTTTTAGATTGGATCGCCTCAGTTGAAGAAGTCCTTGATTTCAAGGAGGTTCCGGATGCAAAGCGGGTACAGTTTGCTGTAACTAAGTTCCGAGGCCGAGCTGCATCCTGGTGGCAACAGCTCAAGCAGACCAGATCAAGGCACGGTAAGACAAAAATAACAACTTGGGCTAAGTTTGTGAAGCACATGAGGGCTGCGTTTTTGCCTTACAACTATAACCGCATAATGTATCAACAGTTCCAAAACCTTAAACAAGGGTCAAAGACTGTTGACGAGTACACTAACGATTTTTTCACGTTGCGCACAGCTGCTAATTTGCAGGACCCTAGTCGCACAATTACTTCCTCACAGGTCCGGTGCTACCATTGTCATGAACTAGGGCACGTTGCTTTACAGTGTCCAAAATTACGACAACAACCACAACACCCGAGAGGTCTGTTCGCTGAAACTGCTTATTTTTCCATGGAGGGCGAGCCGCGGTTTGATGAAGAACCAGAGGATGTTGTTGATGAGGTTCCAGAGGACCAGGTTACAGGAGGAGATATTGGTCAGGCATTGGTTCTAAGGCGTATCTGCTTGACGCCGAAAGCCAAAAGTGATCGGGATGATTGGCTACGGAACAATATTTTCCAATCGACTTGTACTTTGGGGGAAAGGTATGAAAATTCGTTATTGATTCAGGGAGCTGCGAAAATGTTATCTCTGAAGAAGTTGTCCAGAAGCTGGCCCTGAAAACAGAAGACCACCCAAACCCCTACAAGCTTGCTTGGTTAAAGAAAGGTAGTGAGGTAAGTATCTCTAGAAGATGTCTGGTATCTTTCTCTGTTGGTAACTATAGGGATAAAGCTTGGTGCGATGTCATTGGGATGGATGCGTGTCACTTGTTGCTAGGCCGACCCTGGCAATATGATAGAAGTGTCACATATAATAGTAGGAGGAACCGCTACAGTTTTATATGGAATAATGTCAGGTTCATATTAACACCAACTAGAGAGGTTTCTCCAAAACCTGCCCTTGCAGTATCAAAGGAGTCGGGTAAGAACTTTCTAGCTCGAAAGGCGTTTATAGAACATGCTCATGAAACAGGGATTGTCTATCTTTTGGTGGTTAAAGAATTTAGTACTGATCCATTTGCTGGTATACCTGAGCGAGTTCGGCCGCATTTGAGGCGAGATGTTATCCGTTTTGTAGCTGGTTGTCGGGTTTGCCAGGTGGCAAAAGGTACATCCTCCAACGCAGGTCTATACCTACCACTCCCAATACCAGAAGGACCACGAAGCGTCAGCATGGATTTCTTCTCTGGGCTGCCAAGAACACAGAGAGGTAACGATTCTATTTTTGTAGTGGTTGACAGGTTTTCTAAGATGGCCCACTTCATTGCCTGCAAGAAAACCACAGATGTTGTGAATGTTGCTAATTTATACTTTCGTGAGGTCTACCGCTTACAGGGCCTACCCTTGAATATCGTTTATGATCGTGATGCGCGGTTTGTGGGGCATTTTTGGTGGAGTTTGTGGCGCCTCACAAACACGAAGCTGAGTTTTAGCAGCGCATATCACCCGCAGACAGACGGCCAAACCGAGGTAACTAACCGAACGTTAGGCAACATGTTACGCACAGAGGTCTCTGGGAACTTGAAAGCAGGGGATTCTCGTCTTTATCTTATTGAGTTCGCCTACAACAGGCACCACAAGCGCAGTACTAGGTATAGTCCCTTCATGGTAGTCTATGGTTATAACCCACGGGGTCCTATGGACTTAGCCTTCCCAACGCTTGATAAGGTCCCAGCTAAGGTCGAGAACGCCATTACTGATCTATGGGAGATCCATGCGAACACCCGCAAACACCTGGAGGAAACAACACATAAGTACAAGATTGCCGCAGATAAGAAGCGCCGCCTGGTGGAGTTTGCAGTGGGAGAGTTTGTATGAGCTGTTTTGACCAGGGATCGCTATCCTGCACACGAGTACAACAAGTTGGCTGCAAGGAAGGTGGGTCCGTTTGAAATTATTGAAAAGATTAATCCCAAGGCATACAGGTTGAAGCTACCCAGCCACATGAAGACCCATAACATTTTCAACGTGAAGCACCTGGTGCCATTTACCGCTGCTGCTGAGGATGATGAAGCTGAGAATTCGTGGGCGAATTCTTTCGAAGAAGGGGAGGATAATGTAGTTGCACAAGCCCATGACTATATGGCCCTTTTGGACAAACGGAAACAGGCTTTATTTGGGGCCCAGATATTAGAATTAGGCGATGCGACCACTCAAGTCGAACGCGTCGAGAAGCCCAACAATTTTCGAAAGCATCACATAGTGATGAAGTCCAGGACCTAAATTTAGTCGTTTAAACCCTTGTTTTGCTGTTTTAGTAAATTTTCTGCATTTTCCTATTTTATTTAGATTTTATTAAGATACTTAACCAGCTCCAATCGCTTTGAAATTGGGCTGGGCTTTATTTTATTGCATAAGAAAAAAAGCTGTAATTTTGGGCTAGGGTTTCGAGCACTTCTATAAAAGGCTCTCAAACCCTAGTTTTGCCTCAGACTTTTTTTAATAGAATTTTGATTTTCTTTAAAGTCTCATTTACTCTAACCTAGGGTTAGAGCTATCCATCTTCTATTGTTCGTCTTCTTTTTTCTGAATTTTCAGCCATCTGTTTCCATCTTGTAGCTTGACGCTACCATATTACATCATTTTCCTATTTCATCTATCGTTGCTTCTTCTTCTATTTCCGCTGCGTCATCATTTGCGTGCTACCATATTTGTATCAGATTCAGAGTTCCTACGGCGTGGGTAACGACGGTATGCCGCCAAAGCGATCTTTTCGGGGGAAGTGGTAGCGTCAAGCTACAAGATGGAAATAGATGGCTGAAAATTCAGAAAAAGAAGACGAACAATAGAAGATGGATAGTTCTAACCCTAGGTTAGAGTAAATGAGACTTTAAAGAAAATCAAAATTCTATTCAAAAAAGTCTGAGGCAAAACTAGGGTTTGAGAGCCTTTTATAGAAGTGCTCGAAACCCTAGCCCAAAATTACAGTTTTTTTTCTTATGCAATAAAATAAAGCCCAGCCCAATTTCAAAGCGATTGGAGCTGGTTAAGTATCTTAATAAAATCTAAATAAAATAGGAAAATGCAGAAAATTTACTAAAACAGCAAAACGAGGGTTTAAACGACTAAATTTAGGGCCTGGACTTCATCACTTTGTGATGCTTTCAAAAATTGTTGGGCTTCTCGATGCGTTCGATTTGAGTGGTCGCATCGCCTAATTATGATATCTGGGCCCCAAATAAAGCCTGTTTCCGTTTGTCCAAAAGGGCCATATAGTCATGGGCTTGTGCAACTACATCATCCTCCCCTTCTTCGGAAGAATTCGCCCACGAATTCTCAGCTTCATCATCCTCAGCAGCAGTGGTAAATGGCACCAGGTGCTTCACGTTGAAAACGTTATGGGTCTTCATGTGGCTGGGTAGTTTCAACCTGTATGCATTGGGATTAATCTTTTCAATAATTTCAAACGGACCCACCTTCCTTGCAGCCAACTTGTTGTACTCGTGTGTAGGATAGCGATCCCTGGTCAAAACAGCCCATACAAAGTCTCCCACTGCAAACTCCACCAGGCGGCGCTTCTTATCTGCGGCAATCTTGTACTTCTGTGTTGTTTCCTCCAGGTGTTTGCGGGTGTTCGCATGGATCTCCCATAGATCAGCAATGGCATTCTCGACCTTAGCTGGGACCTTATCAAGCGTTGGGAAGGCTAAGTCCATAGGACCCCGTGCGTTATAACCATAGACTACCATGAAGGGACTATACCCAGTACTTCGCTTGTGGTGCCTGTTGTAGGCGAACTCAACATGATAAAGACGAGAATCCCATGCTTTCAAGTTCCCAGAGACCTCTGTGCGTAACATGTTGCCTAACGTTCGATTTGTTACCTCGGTTTGGCCATCTGTCTGCGGGTGATATGCGCTGCTAAAACTCAGCTTCGTGTTTGTGAGGCGCCACAAACTCCTCCAAAAATGCCCCACAAACCGCGCAGCGCGATCAGAAACGATATTCAAGGGTAGACCATGTAAGCGGTAGACCTCACGAAAGTATAAATTAGCAACATTCACAGCATCTGTGGTTTTCTTGCAGGCAATAAAGTGGGCCATCTTAGAAAACCTGTCAACCACTACAAAAATAGAATCGTTACCTCTCTGTGTTCTTGGCAGCCCAGAGATGAAATCCATGCTGACACTTCGCCATGGTCCTTCCGGTATTGGGAGTGGTAGGTATAGACCTGCGTTGGAGGATGTACCTTTTGCCACCTGGCAAACCCGACAACCAGCTACAAAACGGATAACATCTCGCCTCAAATGCGGCCAGAAGAACTGACTGGATACAGAGTGAAGGGTTTGATCTCTACCCCCATGCCCCTCGTTATGTATCTCATGTACAATCAGTAATCTCACACTGCCCTCAGGAACACAAAGTAAATTACCTTTGAAGAGGTAACCGTTGCTCACTGCAAAATCTTTTCTCAAACCTGCGCTGACGTCCTCTAGAATAGGACCAAAATATGGATCGATAGCCAGTAGATCCTTCATCATCTTGAATCCCACAACTTCTCCTTCCATACGAATCATCATGCTGCGTCGGCTCAATGCATCAGCTACGCGGTTAATTGTAGGGGTGAGCAAAAACCGAAAAAAACCGAACCGACCGACCAAACCAACCCGAAATTTGTCGGTTTGGTCGGTCTAAAAATAATAATATTCGGTTTCGGTTTTAAAATTTCAAACCGAAATAAATTCGGTCGGTTTTCGGTTTTTCGGTGGACGGACCGAATAAAACCGAAACCGACCGAAGTTATATATAGTTGTATACCACTTACTACTAATCAACCTCTTGTCCTAGTGGTCCTAGTTTTAATATTTAAACTGCTTGTGCTTGGATGACATGGGTTCGAACCCTACGCAAGACGAATTAAGTCGTATCTGTTTTATATATTAAAGTAGTATATTTAATATTTTTATGTATTTTCTTTATACAATATTTTTCGTTTCTGTTTTATATATTAAAGTAGTATATTTAATTTTTTTATGTATTTTCTTTATACAATATATTTTTTTATTTGTTACACTTAAATAACAATATTATTATAGTATTTATTATATTAAAATTATAACTATAGATTTATTATTATAAATATAAAAAATTAATAATTAGTTTACAATTATAATTTTTTTTTGCATTTTTTTTTTACATTCTTCAACTAAAAAAATAATTCGAAAAAAACCGGATCGAACCGCACCAAACCGCACCGACCGAACCGAACCAAACCGACCGAACCGCACCGACCGGACGGACCGAACCGCACCTCTATTAAAACCGAAAAACCGACCGAAACCGACCGAAACCGAAAAAACCGAAACCGAAAAAAACCGATTTTTTTATTACTAAATCGGTTTAATAATATACAAACCGAATTATTTCGGTTCGGTTTAAAAATTTATAAAAAAACCGACCGAACCGACCGAATCTCACCCCTAGTTAATTGTCCCCGAAGTATGCTTAATGGAAAAGGTAAATTGTTGCGTAAATGCTGCCCAACGTGCATGGCGGGAAGAGAGTTTCTCCTGACTCTGCAGATGTTTTAAGGCATCATGATCGGTGTACAAGACAAAGTCATTGTAGGCCAAGTAGGAACTCCAGTGCTTCAAAGCTCGTACAACTGCATAGAACTCCTTGTCATTGGTGCTGTAGTTAAGTTTAGCTCCACTTAACTTTTCGCTGAAGTATGCTACAGGACGACCTCGTTGGCTGAGTACAGCGCCAATGCCCAATCCGGACGCATCACAATGCAGTTCAAATCCTGTAGAAAAGTCAGGTAAAACCAGAATCGGTGCAGTGGTCAGTCTTACCTTGATTATCTCAAACGCTTTAGCTGCTTCAGGGGTCCAGCAGAATGTTTTTCCCTTCATACACTCTGTAATGGGAGCCATAACAGTGCTGAAGTTATGTATGAACCGTTTGTAAAAAGAGACCAATCCGTGAAAAGAGCGGACTTCAGTGATGGAAGTAGGAATAGGCCAGTCTCGCACGGCTTCTACTTTCGACTGATCTACTGAAAGCCCATCTTTTGACACAACATACCCTAGAAAGACGACCGAATCTGTCATAAAACAACACTTATCGAGTCCTCCATAAAAATTCTCTCGCCTCAAAACAACCAACACCTCGCGTAAGAGCTGGAGATGCAGCTCTTTCGTGGTACTATAAATAAGAATATCATCAAAGTACACAACAAGAAATTTTCCGATGAATGGGCGAAATACCTGGTTCATAACCCGCATGAACGTGCTAGGAGCGTTAGAAAGACCGAATGGCATTACCATCCATTCAAACAGACCTTCTCGGGTCTTGAAGGCTGTTTTCCACTCATCCCCCATACGAATACGAATCTGGTGGTATCCGCTCTTCAAATCCAGCTTCGTAAACACAGTAGCACCATTCAATTGATCCAGTAAATCATCAAGGCGAGGAATAGGAAACCGATACCTGACTGTAATTTTGTTGATAACCCGGCTATCCACACACATTCTCATTGAGCCATCCTTCTTTGGTGTTAATAGTGCAGGAACCGCACAAGGACTAAGACTCTCCCGGATGTGGCATTTCGTTAACAGTTCCTCCACCTGTCTGCGGAGCTCTTCATGCTCTTTTGGGCTCATCCGATAATGCGGTCGGTTTGGTAGACTAGCACCCGGTACAAGGTCAATCTGGTGTTGGATATCTCTCAATGGAGGAAGACCTGTAGGTAAAGTATCGGGAAAGACAACAGAGAATTCTGCTAAAAGCGGCCGAACTCGCTCAGGTATACCAGCAAATGGATCAGTACTAAATTCTTTAACCACCAAAAGATAGACAATCCCTGTTTCATGAGCATGTTCTATAAACGCCTTTTGAGCTAGAAAGTTCTTACCCGACTCCTTTGATACTGCAAGGGCAGGTTTTGGAGAAACCTCTCTAGTTGGTGTTAATATGAACCTGACATTATTCCATATAAAACTGTAGCGGTTCCTCCTACCATCATATGTGACACTTCTGTCATATTGCCAGGGTCGGCCTAGCAACAAGTGACACGCATCCATCCCAATGACATCGCACCAAGCTTTATCCCTATAGTTACCAATAGAGAAAGATACCAGACATCTTCTAGAGATACTTACCTCACTACCTTTCTTTAACCAAGCAAGCTTGTAGGGGTTTGGGTGGTCTTCTGTTTTCAGGGCCAGCTTCTGGGCAACTTCTTCAGAGATAACATTTTTGCAGCTCCCTGAATCAATAACGAATTTGCATACCTTTCCCCCAATAGTACAACTCGATTGGAAAATATTGTTCCGTAGCCAATCATCCCCATCACTTTTGGCTTTCGGCGTCAAGCAGATACGCCTTAGAACCAATGCCTGACCAATATCTCCTCCTGTAACCTGGTCCTCTGGAACCTCATCAACAACATCCTCTGGTTCTTCATCAAACCGCGGCTCGCCCTCCATGGAAAAATCAGCAGTTTCAGCGAACAGACCCCTCGGGTGTTGTGGTTGTTGTCGTAATTTTGGACACTGTAAAGCAACGTGCCCTAGTTCATGACAATGGTAGCACCGGACCTGTGAGGAAGTAACTGTGCGACTAGGGTCCTGCAAATTAGCACCTGTGCGCATAGGAGAAGCAGTTGGCACTCCTGGGTTAGGGCTTGGAACCGTCCTTTTGGGGAATGTCAATGGATTTGGTCTGGCAGTGTCTCCTCCATAAGGCATTCGTGAAAGGGCTTTCTCCAGATGCAGTGCGCACTGATGTGCTTCAGACACATTCACAGGGTCGAACATATTCAGCTGGTCCTGAAACTGTTGTCGCATCCCCCCTATGTAGCGAGATACTAGCTGATCTGCTGAATCAGTAATATATACACGGTTTTGTAGCGTGAAAAAATCGTTAGTGTACTCGTCAACAGTCTTTGACCCTTGTTTAAGGTTTTAGAACTGCTGATACATTATGCGGTTATAGTTGTAAGGCAAAAACGCAGCCCTCATGTGCTTCACAAACTTAGCCCAAGTTGTTATTTTTGTCTTACCGTGCCTTGATCTGGTCTGCTTGAGCTGTTGCCACCAGGATGCAGCTCGGCCTCGAAACTTAGTTGCAGCCAACTGTACCCGCTTTGCATCCGGAACCTCCTTGAAATCAAGAACTTCTTCAACTGAGGCGATCCAATCTAAAAACTCCTCCAGTGCAAGACCCCCTTGGAACTCCGGGATCTCCAATCTGAATCCAGATTCCCACCGGTTGTTGGCGTTCAGATCAGAATCTCTCGGTGGCGGCTGCTCAAAGACTTGGTCACGGCAGTCTTGTGGTGAGTATTGACCCCTAACTTGTTCTCGCCGAGGAGCAAACGGATTCTGCTCGCAGCCGATCTCTCTCTCAGATCCCGACGGCTGGTTGCTTGAACTTGGAGCTCGAAAGCCGTTGGTTTGGTTGTTCAACAGCCTGTGTAGTGCTTCTTGTACGTCTCTCAACTGATTTCCCAACGAGTCCATCTGTTCACCAACCTAGGATTGGAATTGACCGAATTCATCAGGGTCGATCGATTTAGTGATCGGAATAGTGGACTTCCCCCGAAAAGATCGCTTTGGCGGTATACCGTCGTTACCCACGCCGTAGGAACTCTGAATCTGATACCAATATGCTAGCGCGCAAATGATGACGCAGCGAAAATAGAAGAAGAAGCAACGATAGATGAAACCGTAATTCAAGGGTAACATGATGCAACCCTAATCTGATACCAAGGGTTTGAGAGCAAAACTAGGGTTTGAGAGCCTTTTATAGAAGTGCTCGAAACCCTAGCCCAAAATTACAACTTTTTTTCTTATGCAATAAAATAAAGCACAGCCCAATTTCAAAGCGATTGGAGCTGGTTAAGTATTTTAATAAAATCTAAATAAAATAGGAAAATGTAGAAAATTTACTAAAACAGCAAAACGAGGGTTTAAACGACTAAATTTAGGGCCTGGACTTCATCACTTTGTGATGTTTTCGAAAATTGTTGGGCTTCTCGACGCGTTCGATTTGAGTGGTCGCATCGCCTAATTCTGATATCTGGGCCCCAAATAAAGCCTGTCTTCGTTTGTCCAAAAAGGCCATATAGTCATGGGCTTGTGCAACTACATCATCCTCCCCTTCTTCGGAAGAATTCGCCCACGAATTCTCAACTTCATCATCCTCAGCAGCAGCGGTAAATGGCACCAGGTGCTTCACGTTGAAAACGTTATGGGTCTTCATGTGGCTGGGTAGTTTCAACATGTATGCATTGGGATTAATCTTTTCAATAATTTCAAACGGACCCACCTTCCTTGCAGCCAACTTGTTGTACTCGTGTGCAGGATAGCGATCCCTGGTCAAAACAGCCCATACAAAGTCTCCCACTGTAAACTCCACCAGGCGGCGCTTCTTATCTGCGGCAATCTTGTACTTCTGTGTTGTTTCCTCCAGGTGTTTGCGGGTGTTCGCATGGATCTCCCATAGATCAGCAATGGCGTTCTCGACCTTAGCTGGGACCTTATCAAACGTTGGGAAAGCTAAGTCCATAGGACCCCGTGGGTTATAACCATAGACTACCATGAAGGGACTATACCCAGTACTGCGCTTGTGGTGCCTGTTGTAGGCAAACTTAACATGATAAAGACGAGAATCCCATGCTTTCAAGTTCCCAGAGACCTCTGTGCGTAACATGTTGCCTAACGTTCGATTAGTTACCTCGGTTTGGCCGTCTGTCTGCGGGTGATATGCGCTGCTAAAACTCAACTTCGTGTTTGTGAGGCGCCACAAACTCCTCCAAAAATGCCCCACAAACCGCGCATCGCGATCAGAAACGATATTCAAGGGTAGACCATGTAAGCGGTAGACCTCACGAAAGTATAAATTAGCAACATTCACAGCATCTGTGGTTTTCTTGCAGACAATGAAGTGGGCCATCTTAGAAAACCTGTCAACCACTACAAAAATAGAATCGTTACCTCTCTGTGTTCTTGGCAGCCCAGAGATGAAATCCATGCTTACGCTTCGCCATGGTCCTTCCGGTATTGGGAGTGGTAGGTATAGACCTGCGTTGGAGGATGTACCTTTTGCCACCTGGCAAACCCGACAACCAGCTACAAAACGGATAACAGTCATCAGTTTGGTATCAGATCCCAACATGGGGTCCGGTCCGCATATTCCTCCTCCGTATATAAGTAAGAACACAACCGATCTCAACACTAGTATGATATTGTCCGCTTTGGGCCCACTGGCCCGCACGGCTTTGCATTTGATCCCCTACCAAAAGGCCTCATACTAGTTGAGATATGTTCTCACTTATATACCATTGATCCTTCCCATGTTTTACCGATGTGGGATGTGGAACTTTGGTCGCTACCCTAACAAATCCTCCTCTCGAACAAAGTACCACTTTAGCCTCCTCTCAATTGACATCCATACGCTCACTCTAATCAGGTTGGGGCTGCCTGATCTCTAGAGCCTTTACAGCGTATCTATCTCATCTCGACCATCATGCCATGTTCCTTAGCACCACTCCAAACAAGTACCACCGTCTTGATACACTCCAATCAAGCCACACTGCTTGATGAGCAACGGGCACTCCAAATGAGGATCTCTCCAATCAAGCCGCAATGCTTGATGAGCCTCAAATCAAGCCATACTGCTTGATAAGCCACGGGCGCTCCAAACAAGGATCTCGAGCATGGCTACTAATTCATCATGTTCGACTAATGAGAATTTCACCCACATCACCCACCACATCGCGTACTGTCTGGGCCTGGAGCTCTGATACCAAGCCTGTTTCCGCATAAACTGATGACGCGGCGGAAACAGAAGAAGAAACAACGATAGATGAAACCCTAATCTAAGGGTAACATGATGAAACCCTAATCTAAGGGTAACAAAAATTGAAATTTTCAAAGATAAAAAATCTATTATTCCAAAAACTTAAAATAACTTAAGGCATAAGAGGCTTTATATAATAGCTTCTCAAAACCCTAAATTAGAATACAAGGAAATAAAATAAATATTTTAACATAAAATAAAATCAAATAAAATCAAATCTTAATATAATTAGATTTGATTTAAATACATAAGATATTTGAATAAAATAAAATAAAATAAACAAGGCTTTTGTTTGGACTTTCTGGGCTACATCATCCTCTCCTGGTTGACAAGAATTCGTCCTCGAATTCACAGCACCATCACCATCAAGAACCCAAATTATTTATTTTATTTTATTCAATCGTCACATTGGGAATTATAATTGTTGACCTTATCGGAATAAGATAAATTCTTCTCGAGTGTTCCTTATTCGAAGTCACATTGAAGCCATCTAGTTGAAGGAAAAAAAATAGTTTCGAAAACCTTTTCATAGCCTGAAGACAACATCCCCATGTCCAGTTGATGAAAAAAATGGTTTTGAAAACCTCTTCATAGCCTGAGACAGCATCTCGATAAGAAATTTTTACCTTGATTCGACGATTGGTAGCCAATTTAAACTCCTTCAGTAACCGGTCAATACGATCGTCATTGAAATGGTTGGTATGGCCCCTCATACTCAAACGATCTTCCCGATCTTCATGACCACATGTGTTGTTCTCTTCTTTAAACCTTGAATCAGATAAAATCAGGATTCGGAAACATGCTTGACCCGTAGCAGGAACTGAGGCTCTGATACCAAAATGATGACGCGGCGGAAACAGAAGAAGAAACAACGATAGATGAAACCCTAATCTAAGGGTAACATGATGAAACCCTAATCTAAGGGTAACAAAAATTGAAATTTTCAGAGATAAAAAATCTATTATTCCAAAAACTTAAAATAACTGAAGGCATAAGAGGCTTTATATAATAGCTTCTCAAAACTCTAAATTAGAATACAAGGAAATAAAATAAATATTTTAACATAAAATAAAATAAAATCAAATCAAATCTTAATATAATTAGATTTGATTTAAATACATAAGATATTTGAATAAAATAAAATAAAATAAACAAGGCTTTTGTTTGGACTTTCTGGGCTACATCAAAACTACTAAAATACGGTGCGATATCCACGCAACAAATATTAGTCTATTGCTTATAACAAACCACCTATAAATAGGTATACTTTTTTTTAGAAATGAATAAGATTTCATGATTTGTCATTTCACTATTTTCTCTCTTTAAAATATTTTCTAGCAACTTTCATTCTCTAAAAATTCCTTATGTGGAACTGTAAGTTTTTTTAAATTTTTTTACGCTCACCAAAATATAAAAAATGATCAATAAATATTCAAAACATGCCACAAGCAATTACATTTTTTTTTACCAAAAAAATTGAACTTCTTTTTTGTTCGTAATTTGAACGAAAAATTAATCTATAAAATAGGTAATACGTTAAATTATTGTACGATAGAAAAGAGTTCGAATTCAAAAACATACTTTTTAAAAAAATATTATTACTTATTTTTGTTGAAAATATATATTATAAGTTGCTACCTCTAATTTTGAAATTCGTGTTCTTGTTTTTCGTTGAATTGTTTGTTAATTCTCCCATCTACAGTATATGTATTAATCGGCTATTATTTTATATTCCACTAAACGAAATTTTAATAAAACTCTTTAAAATTTTCCTAAGTTGAATTCAGCTTAAGGCCATATACATTGCATTGCATGCTGAACTCTGAATCTTTAACTCTTTGGATTGGCCCGAATTGGCTGCAAAATCAACGCAAATTTATTTGCAAATAAAAGTTAAAACATCTTACTATCAAAACTATACCATTGGTAATATTTACTAATAACAATTTTTATAAAGTTCAAAAACGGAATATATATTTTTTGAAGAACAATATTTCAAATGCAACTTAATTTTGTACTTATTTGCTATATATTATGCAAAAACATCTACAAAGTATCAGTAGAAGATTCGAAGATAACTTATTTATTATTTATATTTTTTAATATAAAATTATCAAATAATATAAGCGATAACTATTTTATTGTTTATATAAATCAAATATAAATATATATTGGAGAATGGATTTAGGCCTCCAAGAACCTAAATCCATTTCTTGATTTCAAGGCCATGGGCCTGGTTTTTACGTCGAACGGAAGCCTTTGAAGAGTCATTACTTTGACTAACCCTAGCTCGCCGCTCTCTACACAACCACAGACTCCTCTCTCTCATCTTTCTCAGATCCAAAATCGTCTTCCTTTGCTTTGAAATCTAACATGCAAAAACTGATTTATGTTCTTCATCTTGAAGAACAGAATCGAGTAGACCCACTACCTACATCTCAGAGACTATCAAACCGTATCCATTTCTTGATTTCAAGCCTTTGAAGAGTCATTACTTTGACTAACCCTAGTTCGCCGCTCTTTTCACAACCACAGGCTCCTCTCTCTCATCTCTCTCAGATCCAAAATCGACTTCTTTCGCTTTGAAATCGACTTCCTTCGCTTTGAAATCGAACATGCAAAAACTGATTTCTGTTCTTCATCTTGAAGAACAGAATCGAGTAGATCCACTACCTACATCTCAGAGACCATCAAACCATATCGCACCAAAAATTCATCCATTAAACCACACCTTACCAAAAACACAGTCTTCATTTCAGCCTTCAAACCTCATTTCTGAAGCTCATTTCTTCGAAAATCCTATATTCGAAAGAAATGAGTTTCCAAAGATCGATCTTTCCAGAGGCGAAAAAGAGTCTGGTGGGCAGCTGATTCAAAAAATTCCAAAAACTTATGCGGAAGTTCTAAGAACGGGAAAGGAGGCATTGCTATCATCTGCTGGCGCGGTGGGGGGCTTCGTTCACGATAAGGTGGAAATCGGGACTGAGGAAGATTACAGGTTTGTTAAATTTTGCGAAAAAGATAAGTCTCTTCTAAACTCTCTATCTAAATACACGTTAATTGCAAAATTTTCTTTTGGTTGTCCTCCTGCTGTAGAGTTTAGGAATTATCTAGATTCTTTAAAGCCCATAGGTAATTATAGCTTATATAAATGGGACTTTAGGCATGTCTTTGTGGAATTCAATAATATGTTAGATGTAAAAAGTTTTTGGAAGTTCAATGTCAGGTCTTTAGGGCAGTATACATTTAGGATATTAAAATGGTGTCCTGATTTTCACCCTAAGCGTGAGTCTCCTATGACTCCCGTTTGGGTTTCCTTTCCTAAACTACCTGAATTTATGTATAATAGAGATACTATAGAGAATTTAGCAAAAGCTATAGGGTTTCCTCTAAAATCTTGGCTTCCTTATAGAAATAGGGCTAGCTATAATTGCTGTGAAGTGTGGACTGTCCTAGATGTGTCTAGTATCCTTCCTAAAAAAAATATGGGTTAGTTTTGGGGAGAGGGAAGGGTTTTGGCAAGAGGTAAATTACAGAGATAAGCCTGACTATTGCAAAAAATGTAGACATCTAGGTCATAAGGATATTGGTTGTAAGTCAGACGATTTAGAATTTAAGAAGTCTCAAAATTTAAAAAAAGTTGAAGGTATTAATTTAGTTAGGAAGACTGATAATGTTTGGATACCTAAAACTAAAAACAACAAGGAAATTAACAATATGAAACCAATTATGAATGATTTAGTGAATATTAAAAAAGTGATAAAGGCAGTAAAAGTACACAAACAGTTGATAGTAATAATGTTGATTGTATGGTTGAAATAATATCTAATGATCAAGTTGTGCAAATAGGAAATGTTGGTAGTAATAAGGTTGATATCTTGCCTGATAATGATGCTGTTTTGATTGATAGTATTAGTAGAAAAGATAACAACGTATCTATAGATAAACATTCTGATTGTAATACTAAAGAGCTTGCAAAACATTGTGTTTCTGATGTGGCAGTGAATGATTGTAATGTGCATGATAATAAGGTTCTCAACTGTGCTGTTAATGATAATAATATATATGGAGATACTTTATCATTGATTGATGCACATAATAATATTGATAATGCACATGATAATATTGTTAGAAAGGGTGATAGAGTAGATTTGCATATTGAAACAAACTGTACTGATAATAAAATTGCATTGTCTTGCTTGCATGTTGCTCCTGAAGTGGATTCTTTGAATAATTGTAATGTAAATGTTGATATTGTTAGGAAAGATGATGGTTCAACTGAAGTTAGACATGCTGATTTAAGTAATACTTTGCTTTTGAATACAAATGATGTTATGATTAGGAAAGTTAATGATTTATCTGCTATTAAACATTCGGAGTTATATGCTAAAGAGTCTGTTAAAGATAATGATATGCATGCTGATTATGCTGGTAAAGATAATAATATGCATGTTGTTGCTGAACTTGATACTTTGACATTGATTAATGTACGTGATAATGCTGTTAGAGAGGGTGATATGATAGATGCTAACTGTGCTGTTAATAACAACTCATTGTCATGTAAGTTGGTTGCTTCTGAAGTTGAGTCTATGTCATGTAATACTGTTGGTAAAAATGATGATCTATCTGCAATTAAAAATAATAATATTTCAATGATAGTTGCTGATACTCTGCCATTGAATGTTTGTATTTCAAGTGAAGATGTAATTTCTGATAATCTTTCTAAGATAGTAAAAGAACCAACTATTAAGAATATAGCAAATGCTACTTTAGAGCATCAAAGTAAAACTTTAAAATTCTCTAATCATATGGAAGATTCTGTAGTAATAACAAATGATGACATCATTAATGAAATTGAGAATATGAAGCTGAATAATCCTTTTAAACCCTTGTCTGATAATGAATTAGATGAAATAGAAGATGCTATAGAAGATAACATAAGTAAAGATAGGCCTAGTCTAAGTGAGTCTAGTTCACCTAAACAAAGATTAAAAGAAACCTCTAATGTTAGTTTAAGAAGATCTGCTAGGAATAGAATGGTAACTAGAACAAGGAGTTTTAAAAGGTCTTTAGGATCTACTTATAGAAGTTTTAGATGACAGTATTGTTAAATTGGAATATAATGGGTGTTGGAAATGCTAAAACATTAAGAAGATTAAGACATTTGACCAAAAAATTTGCTGTAGACATTATTGCTCTTCAGGAGCCTTTAATATCTGTAGATAAAATTAATTCTGTTTGTGTAAAACTTGGATTTGATTGTTATTTTGCAAACTTAAATAATAAAATTTGGTTATTTTGGAGAAATGGATATGAAATTAATGTGTTAGACAACTCTGACCAACTGTTAAATTCTTTAGTAAGTCATTCTGCCTCTAGTTCTGTAGTTATAGTTACTATAATATATGCTAAGTGTAATAGGGCTCATAGGTTAGTGCTGTGGGATCAATTAAGGTTAATTTCTGTCACTAATCTTCCCTGGCTTATAGCTGGGGATTTTAACACAATCTCAAACATCAATGAACAATTAGCATGTAGTTTTCTTTGTTCTAGAGGTATAGATGAGTTTAATATGATGATACTAGATTGTAAGTTAGAAGACCCTGGGTATATTGGATCAGATTTTACTTGGACCAATAAGCATAAGTGGAAAAGATTAGATAGGGTTTTACATAATGATAAATGGAGAGAGACTTTTAATGTAACTAAGGTTAATCATCTAACTAGAACATTCTCTGATCACTCACCATTGTTAGTTACAATTTCAAACAACTCCTTTTATAAAAAGCCATCTTTTAGATTTCAGAATATGTGGACTAAACATGAGAATTTCTTTAAAACTGTAGAGGAAAACTGGTCTAAGCAGATTAGGGATTCTTCAAGTATTTTTGTTTTTTGGTCAAAACTTAAAAGACTTAAAAAGCATTTGATGTGTTGGAATAAGGAGAAATTTGGGAACATTTCTTACTATATAAGTAAAACAGAAGAAGAAATTAAAGTAGTTGAGTTAAGATTAGAAGAGGATGATAATATGGATAATAGAGCTAAGTTAGATAGTTTGAATGTTACTTATTCTATGCTGCTTGAGAGAGAAGAAATGTACTGGAAACAAAAAATTTATTCGAATTGGATTATAAATGGTGATAGTAACTCTAAAATGCTCCATGGTTATGTTAAAAAAGAAGAGTAAAAAATATTATTAAGGGAATTCAGGAAAACAACACTTGGATTGATAATGACAGTTTGATTGGTTCTTCTGCAGTTAACTATTTCTCTAATTTGTTAAATAAAACTCCAATAGAGAATGATATAGTTTATGTTACAAACATGATTCCTAGGTTACTTTCTGATACAGATAATGACAATATATTACAGTTGCCTTCTTTAGATGAGTTGTATGTTGTAGTCAAAAGTTTAAATGCTGACAGTGCTTCTGGAGTTGATGGATTCAACTCCAGGTTTTATCTTGATTGCTGGTATATAATTAAAGATGATCTGTTAAAAGCTGTAATAGATTTCTTTTCTAATGACATGTTGCCAAAAGGATTGTTTGCTACCTTAATATGTCTTATCCCTAAAACAAAATCTCCTAAAACCTGGTTACAGTTTAGGCCTATTAGCTTGTGTTGTGTTCTTAACATTATAATCTCTAAACTAATAAACTTTAGGTTAGCTAAGATTCTTCCTAGGATAATTTCTAAAGAACAAGGTGCTTATGTAGAACTTAGGACTATCCAAGAGAATATATTAATTACTCAGGAACTAGTTAAGGAACTGAACAGAAAAACTAGAGGTCATAATGTAATCATTAATTTGGATATGTCGAAAGCTTTTGATAACTTAGATTTTAAGTTTATCTATGATGTCATGCTGTCCTTTGGTTTTAATGATAGAGTCATTCTTTTAATTAAGAAATGTATTGAGAATGTTAGGTATTCAATCATAGTTAATGGTTGTTCATATGGATATTTCAAATCTGTTAATGGTCTTAGGCAGGGTGACCCTTTGTCTCCCTGTCTATTTATTATAGCAGAAGAATTTTTGATTAGGGGTATGAATAATCTGATTAATCAGAATAGTTGTATGTCTTATAATATGAAAAGCCTAGTTAAAGTCAATTGTCTGGCTTATGCAGATGATATAATTCTGTTTGTAAATGGTTCACAGAGAAGCATTAGGTTATTAACTGAATTTTTAGATAGGTATCAATTACTCTCTGGACAACAGATTAACAGACAAAAGACTACATTTATTCCATCCTCAAGAATGAATAGAACAAGTATAGCTGCCTTAGAAAACATTCTAGGATTTAGGCATGCAAATCTACCTTTTACTTATTTAGGAATTCCAATTCACTCTAATAATTATTCTGTTCACTTTGAGAATTTGATTGATAAGATAAGGAATAAAATTTCTGATTGGAATTCTAAACATTTATCATTTGGAGGGAAAATTACATTGATAAATTCTGTTTTAATGTCTTATCCAATATGTTATTTACAGTCAATTAATTTCCCTATGAAAACAATAGCTAGGATTGAGAAGTTATTAAACAAATTTCTGTGGGGATATAGTGATACCAATAAGCAAATGATTTGGTCTAGTTGGGAGAAACTGTGTAAACCATATAATGAGAATGGTTTAAACTTCAGAAATATAAGAGATATACAAACTGCATATTCATTCAAATTATGGCTGAATTTTAGAGAAAATAGGACTCTATGGTCTAGTTTGATGCATTCAAAATATTGTTCTAATATTCATCCATTACAGTCTATTCTTAAAGATTTTGACTCTAAAATATGGAAAAGGATGTTTGAAGTTAAGGTTAGAGCTGAGTCCCATATAGGTTGGATTGTAGGTGAGGGTAATATAGATTTTTGGCTAGATCACTGGTTTGGTTCTAGACCTTTAATAACCTTAACAACATTAAACTCTAGACATTACACACCTACTAGAATAAATGAATATTGGTCTGATAATGTTTGGAATTTTGATAAACTCTTAAGCATGCTACCTTCTAAATATGTGTCTGAAATCAGTAATGTTAAATTCAATGCTCTTTCTATTGATTCTATTGTTTGGAAACTGTCTGTTGATGGTAAGTTTAACTTAAAAACAGCTGTAGATAACATTAGATTAAAGGATGTAACATCTCAAATTAAAGGTAAAATATGGAATTGTATTACACCTAAAAAGTGTTCTTTTGTCCTTTGGAGAATCATGAATAATCTGTTAAGTGTTGATAGTAAGTTACAACAACTAGGTTTTAGCTTAGCGTCTAAGTGTTATAGCTGTTTGAATTCTGAAACACTGAATCATGTATTTGTTTCATGTGAAACTGCTTGGCTTACTTGGTCATACTTCTCTGCTATGTTTAGGATAAGTATTGGTAGATATATGACTGTGAATAACATTATTAATCTTTGGTTTATGTCTACAAACAGAAAAACGCAGATTAGAACAATTTTGCCTTCCTTGATTGTTTATTCTATATGGCATAGTAGAAATAATAGTAAACATAATGGTGAAGTTCAATCATCTAAAAGATTAATTAACCACATATTATTCATGTTAACAGCATTAGATTATGGTAGGCTTTTAACTAGAAAGCTTTGGTATAAAGACCTGCATATAGCTAAGGAATTACACTGTTTTAATCATGCTAAAACTGCTTTGCCAAATCAGTATGTTGTTTGGTCTATGCCTGTTGGTAATAGGTTGAAACTGAATGTTGATGGTTCTTCTCTTCTTAATGGTGAGTCTAGTTATGGTTTCATCATCAGGAATAGTTTAGGATCTACTGTAATAGCTAAAGGTGACCTGATAGGTAAATGTTCTGCTATAATGGCTGAGGTAATTGCTCTTGTAAATGGCCTCATGTATTGTAATGATAGTGATTTGAACTGTGTTGATGTAGAAACAGATTGCTTAGAGTTATTTACTATGATTGAAACTGGTAGATATCCTTGGTATTTAGATAAGATGTTGCAATATTGTAGAACACTTATTAAACCACAAATGACATTGAAACAAATATACAGAGAGCAAAATTCAGCAGCTGACTGGGTAGCTAAGTATGCATTAAAAATACATTCTAGAGTTATAGTAGATTCAACACATACGTTAAATGAATTAAATGCAATAACTCTGTTGGAATCGTTTAACTTAGGTCATTTTAGGTTTTTAGACTAACTTGTTGGCAAGTTGAAAGACTTGACCACAAATGTGTTTTGTTTTTGTAAGAACAGGTTCAAGGTCGATGAAGTCTAAGAAGATTGAACAACAAAGGAAGGATAAGAATAGGCCCAAAAATCAGTCCTCAGCATGGCTTAACACACAAGTTATCTCAGATACTGAGTTCCATGCTCTATATTATAATACAGATTTAGAATGAAAAACTGCATGAAGTGTTTGCTCAACTCTGGAGCTTCTCCCCACTCAAATATAAAACTATATATATGATCACCAAGAACCACATCAACATTCCAATCTATAACAATCTCAAAATTCAAAATCTCCAGTCAAAACTTACGCATAAAGACAACTTCAAATCTGTTCAATTTATGGAACAAGATAAAAGCATCCTAGAATCAAATGCTAAGATCACATTTACTGAAAAATTCTCAAAGAGAAGGCCTTACTGTCAGAAGTTCAGAAATTCTTTGGATCTCTGGGTTTTACTGGACAAGTCAGCATGACCTTGTGTGATCATAGGAACCTTATGATCGAGTTCACCCCCCCCCCCCCCCCCCCCACGAAGACAACAAAAAGTTATGGAAAAAGAATATATGGACTCTTTGACACCATACTATGCGTATACTCAAAGGGACTCCTTCCTTTCATACTAAGAAAGAGTCTCATATCACCCTGTATGGGTTTAATTCTCATATGTGTCAACTTATATGTATAATGCAGACACCATAATTGTCCTTGCGAAGGCAATATGCAGCGTTTTAGCAGTCTGGATCCCCTATAAAAATAAGGCCATGTACAATTACTACAAAACCGACTAGAATTGGACATTTATAAGAAATTAATAAAAACATTATGGGTAATGTTTGGACAAATAGAGGGATACTAGCATGACATCGAAGACAATAAAATGCCTAGCTATTGCCAATGTTGTTGTCATATAGGTCAAACACAACTTGACTGCATGAAATCTTTTCCAGTCAAAGTCCAACAAGATTCATACCCACCTAAAGATCAAGTTACATATTCTTCAATAAACCAAAAGGAAAAATGTTGACCAAAACAAGACATAAAGACACCATCATCACTTCTGCTAACTTTCCAATCAATAAAGTTACTGCTATATCAGCTGACACTGGTTTTAGAAGAGATTATTTGTCGTTTACGTATCTAGGAATTTGTCTAAACAATAACTGGACAAGGAATTATGAGTCTTTGATTAGTAGCATTAAAACTAGAATCACTGATTGGGAGGGCAATGAGCTCTCTTACGCAGGAAGACTTAATCTTATCAATACAGTTCTGATAGCAATGTCTAGCTATTGGATCCAATGAAACTTTCTTCCTAATGGTATTATAGACAAAATTGAGAAGATCTTCAATAGCTTTCTCTGGGGTTTAAGTCAGGGTGCTTATAAGATTTATTTGTGCAACTGGAAAAAAGTTTGTTAAACGTTTTTGGAATATGGTGTAAACGTGAGAAAATTTAAGGATATCCAGGATTCTACCTCCTGTAATATCTGGATTAAATTTAGACAAAAGAGTTCACTATGGGTAAGATACACCCATAGTATTTATTGTAAAAACAATCACCCTCTTATGGCTGATTTTAAAGCTAAGAATAGTTCTAAAATTTAGAAAACGCTTGCTTCTATTAAGGACAAAGCTGAAACTAAAGTCAAATGGACTATTGGGACTGGAGATATTGACTTCTGGATAGACACCTGGATCAGAGACTCTCCTCTTATCAAGGTTGAAGATAATCCTATTAATCGTGGGTACATTTCAGACAAGGTTATCAACTATTAAAACTAGAATGGTTGGAATGAAACCAAGCTGCGATCTGCTCTTTCCCCTAATGACATGGTAAATATTGACAAACATTCAATCAATGATCAACATGCAGACCCTCTTCTCTAGATGATTTCAAAGGATTGTAAATTCAGAATGAAAGAAAGTTGGAATTTTCTAAAGACTAAGCATAATCATTCCAGACTCTTTGGTAAGATATGGAACAACATAACGCCAATGAAATGTTCTTACCTCACCTGGAGGCTGCTCCAAAGCTGGCTTCCCACAGATGATATCCTGTAAAAAAGACACATCAAATTAGCACCAAAATGTCAATTTTGCAGCAATCAATAAATTATTAATCACTGTTCGTTGAGTGTAAGCTTTCTTTGAGCATATGGAACCATTACTCTTCAATTTTCAAAATAAAAATAGGAAGATTTATGATTATTCCTCACATACTTAAGACTTGGTTCTGGACCACTAATAAGGATGTCCATATTTTTTCAATTCTCCCTCCCACTATCTGCTGGGTTATCTTGAACCCGGAAAACAAATCAAAGATGAAAGATCAAGCTTCTGATGTCACCTCAACTATTAACTACATAAACCATATTATTATTGTCTTAGACATAGCTAACCTATTTTCTAGCAAGCATTGGTCTCTTTTTAGTAATTCCCCTAGTGAGCTTGGCTGCTTTAATCGTTTCAACATTAGCAAGAGTCCTAAGTTACTTTGTTGGCAACCTCATATTAACAACATAATCAAAGTCAATACTGATGGTTCATCCCTCGTCAATGGTGAAGCCAGTGACATCATTATTATCAGGAAAAGTGATGGTACCTTAGTCTCTAGTCATGGTAATCTATATGGAAAACTTTCTCCTCTACATGCTGAAGTCAGGGCCCTTCGGTCGGGTGTAAATACTTGTACTTCACTTTGTATAAAGCTAAGAGATGTTTGGATTCGAGGTTACGAAGATGATCGCTCAGGAAATCTTCCACATTCGTGGGCAGCCCGTCGAACGTGTATTTTTCTTATTTTTCTTTTTTACTAGGGAAGTTTCACCTGGATGAGTGAAAGGATCAGCTATAGGTTCTGAGGGGTTGGTATCAGTAAGAACGACCCGAAGAGGCTCTGCCTCAATCACTGCAACTTTTCCAGGGCCATTGGACAAAGATTTTTCCTAGGCTTCTAGAATGGAAGATAGGGATGGTTCCACCCGGGTCCCCCTGGACGAAGTTCTTTGAGGACTAACATCTGGAGTTTTTTTAGGAGAGCCCTGGGAGTGGTAGACGGAGTCTGCTTCGAGGCGGGAATCCTCATTCGAACTGATTTAACGGCCGGATCCGACGATCTTTTTCTCTTAGACCGATCTCGATTTTCTTTGGTCGGTGTTCTTTTTCTTTCCTCACCCATTACAACGAAGAGGGAAGGTCGGGAAGGAAGAGTCGACGGAGTTAAAGAAGCAGAGAGATCAACCTCACTACTTGGAAGGTGTGTTTGACCAGGGGAGGATGCAACAAGCCGGGCAGAGTGTTCGCGAGCAAGCCGAGCAGAGCGTTCACGGATCGGAGCCGAGTTGTCTCGAAAGTTAGCCTCCCAAATATCGGCAGGAAAGGGATATTCTCTTGCAGTAGAAGGCCCAGCAGCACCAATCCGATTAGAGTTGTGATACCACCTCTAAAGTTTATACTTTCCAATATAACGAGACTCTTCAGGCATGAAAATGCAAACTCAAAGTTTTGTTTGGCATAACTTCTCTCTCTAGAACTAAATTTGTGAGAAGGAAATCAGAAACCCTTGTTTAGAAACTAAGTGGGCTATATATAGGCAAAGGGAGCAAAAGGTGAACAGTTGGAGCGTAACGGCATCATGACACATGTCATGACAGCTGCACCGCCTAAAAAAGTTTTTAACTCGATAGCAGCAAACCAAGCACGCGTGCCTGACATTAAATGATTATTTAGGTGAGATCAGCCTGACCAAAGGGTGAGGTCAGCAAGACCGAATCTGAACCGGGTCAGAACACCACCAAGGAATACGAGATCCAACCATGATGAAATCCGACCTCAATAAAGTTCGTTCAAAGAATAAAGCCCCCGAGCAGGATGGTTTCCGGTCCGATCCGAACAAAGGCAAGTTGCAATTTAAGTCCACGTCCAGAGAATTGCACCTGGACTGGGGGGCTACTGATAAGGGAAGGAAAATATAGGTGTTTGGCATGTAATTTATCCTACTAATAAGGTTAAGGTCAATGTATTAAGTGTCTAAGGCCCAAAGTAAAGCACACATAAAAAGTGAGGGGCTTGAGTGATAGTCCCCTAGAACTTGTTTGTAAATAGTAAGATAGTGGGGTAAGAAATCCATTCTCATAATGGTAAATATATAATTTCACCCACTACCCTTTTCCCTATATAAAGGATATTCCCTTTTGGAAAAAGGGTCAACCATTGATCAATAATTACAATACATATTCATTTTGTCTTGTCCATTTCTAGTAATTCACTATTCAGAGTCACATCATACGAACATTCTCTAGTCCGACCCCTTCACTCGAACATCTTTGTCTCTAAGTCTCACTAAAGAATCTCTGAACGCATCAGATAGTATAATATAAAATCTATCATCATATTTTAATACTAATTATAATACGTTATTTAATTTTAAAATTTTAATTAATTTTACCAGAATATTAAAAATATAAAAAGATCTGTAATATCATATAAAATAAGGTAAACCATAAATATATTATAAAATTTAATTTTGAAATTATAATTAATTTTAACAATATGAAATTAAAAAATTATTTGAAAAGGTTGGATTAATACTAAAACACTTAAACTAAAAATACGAACATATATAATAAGAGTACAACTTGGTATTAATAAAAAGATCATTTAATAAAATTAAAATGATACAAAGTAAAACATTAATTGCTTCATTAGCATGACCCTTTTAACTTAACCAATTCAAGGTAGAGTTACATCTTGACTAATGTTTGGAATGTACGTATCATTAAATTTTTATCCTTTTTTGGGTTTTAATCGAACTAATTTGGAATGTAACTCGAGATTTATGTTTTGATCAATTTTCAAAATATTGTAGGTACACAATGACAAAAAATGTAAAAACTATCCATGATTGTATTATGTTAGGAGAGGTTGATAAGTTATACATTTTTTTGCTCCTTCACAGAGAAGATCAATGGACACACAAAAATACAATTGATTTTTAAAATTTAGAGTTTATATTGTAAGAAACGATCTATGACTTTTCATGTTCGGATATGGAATGCTTAATTACGAACCAACAAATTTATTATAAGGAGGCCCTACATGGAGAAAAATTAAAGAAAGATGAGCATTGAGATTTTGGTCCAACTCTTCATAGTGTTCAAATTCAACCTAGTTACCGCATTTATAGGTCCATAACAATTTTTTCACCTATATGTCAAATACTCAATTAATTATAAAATACTTAATCCAAATTACTTTTATTATTGGACTAACTTATAAAATTGACCAAAAATATATTTAACATGCCAGTCCCTATTTATTTAAACAATCTCCCACTTGGACCGTCATATGCTACTTAAGAATATATTTAACTTTAATGTCAATAGGAGAATGCTACAACCTCGTACATGATCAACAAAAAATAAAGTACGAAAGACGTATTTCTCGTAATGTGAACAATAAGATGCAACAGTAATCACGTTATTGCTATCAATCAATTACTTGAACCAATTATGGTATGTAGCTTAAGAGTAATGCGAATTATAATCGTACATATATACTCTTAAATACTATTACCTTTGGAGATTAAATAAAGAACATATATTAATAAATATAACAAAGCATATATATTGAAATAAATATTTATGTATACAATACTTGAAGTGTGATTAGATCCTATTACAAACGCTCCCACTAAAACTAACAATTCTCTAAATTAATTACACTCATACTAAAGGTGTGCCCCTGAAAATCTTTAGGCAAAACCGCATTCGTAAGAAGATATACTATCATGGAATTTGTACTGATGTGATCTATACTTATCTGACCCATCTGGACTCTCTCTTTAATAGACATAAACTTTATGTCCATGTGTTTGGATTTAGAAGAGCTCATGTTATTGTTAGAATAATGCACTGCAGAATTGTTATTGGAATTGTATTCATGGAAATTTTGTGATTATTATCTTCTTTTATTAAACTTTGTTATCGGAATTATCAAATAAAAATTATCTTCTTTTATCAAACTTTCATGCCCAACAATCACATTATTTAAAGAGAGAGTAAAAATGTTATTTCCCATAAGACATGAATATCTATATGTCTAAAACCATAAAGAAAAGTAAGTTCCCTCGAAATTCGGAAAAAAAATTACATTCTCTAAATATAAAATGTCTAGTAGAATGCTATAAATGTAAATCACAAATTTCTAATACATGGTATGAGCCCCTGTCTGGCAGGGAAAATGGATCTTTGATCATC
The DNA here is from genome assembly GCA_036936605.1 of Limnanthes douglasii subsp. nivea. Lineage (NCBI taxonomy): Eukaryota > Viridiplantae > Streptophyta > Magnoliopsida > Brassicales > Limnanthaceae > Limnanthes > Limnanthes douglasii. The sequence continues at coordinate 158,528,196 of JAUPFV010000001.1, forward strand.
ACTTAGCATTCGGTTTGACGTACCGTGCAAAGAAATACATACATGAGTTGTTGCAGCCAAATCAACCCACCAGGTATTCTTTCCCTCATAAACAAAATTACTTTCGGGAACAACCAAAGTTGTGAGAGTACATTTTCTTAATATGTAAACCCGACGCTTCTCATAATCCTTCTTTAGATATCATTTCTCCTTATAGAAAAAGAATCGACCAACCATCGATTCCTCAAGATTTTTCTTCTTAATTGGACCTTCTAAAAAACAACTCATTGATATTCCAATTTTCCCGTATATAATTATATATGGACTGGAAATGCTCAAAGAATTTCAGATATGACTGAAAAGTGAATCATACTATACACTCCTCAGGTAAGTCTACTTCAACTATCGTAAACTTTTGGAAAATCAAATAAATTCAAAAATTTGCACACGGAGTTTGCTTTTTCCAGTGTATTTATTGTTAGAGAGCTCATTAATCGGACGATGCATCTCTACATTTTTATTCTTAGTAAAATATTTCTCGACTTTCGTGAGAAAATTCGTAGCTTTGGTAATATATTTTGGGACAACCCCATGAAGTGCTACTGGTATTCATTATAACATGATACCCATTCATAACCTATTAGAATTTTACCACTTTCATGATCTTTAGTTTCTTTCAGTGTGCTTTCCGGACTAAAAGCAGAGGGTTTCGATTTTATATTGCATAGTTATATGCATGCATTAATAAAAACAACACCATATTTTATTTCCACATAGTGAGATCAACACAATCTAGCATGAAGGTTTATTTCCCAATTAACTGTAACACAATCTCACTAAAATAACACATAGCACGTAACACATTTAGATTCGTAACATACAATAACTAACATGCATGTACATAACATATACACAGGGTCAGAACTAGAATTATGGTATAAGGGGGACCAAAATATATTAAGACTAATTTTTTTAACCCAATAAATGAGGACATAAGTACAAGTTAAAAACTACTATACGTACATCAGAACAATGGATAACATCAAGAAGTAGAACTCACTTAAAATAATAGAATTTAGAAAATATACTAATTTATATGAGATGTACTCGTATTTCTTTGATCATATAAAATGTTTCAATGATCTCACAGAGCTTACTACTCTGCAATCATTTTATTCTATATACACTAACAAGTAATCTCTCAAAAAATCATCTTCCCTTCAATTATGAAGACTTATTTTCACCATTTTCATAGCCGAAAAATCGATCACGGATGTTATAGTGGATACATGAAGTGTCAAGACAAGACATAAAAGTCTATCTATCAGTGAAACACTTCAACTTTCCATATTTTCACCATTCTTTAACATAACTCACAAAGAGTATAAATATCCTTAAAATCTAGATTAGTAGGAATATCTATCCCATAATGCTATAATTCATGCTTCAAAAGAATTTTTTCTTCTTCCAAAAACTCAACATGATAGAATCTTTCAGCAAGCATACACATATCCTATATATTGAATGATATGTAACCATCTCTAGGGTTCAATAATGTACTAAAAATGAGAAGCTCTGTTTCTTGTTCACTAAACCTATTGTTTAACTCCTACAATTGTTGACTTATGGCACCGTCAAATATTTCTACTCTGTAATGTTCTATTGTAACTGTTTGTCTTTGTTTTTGTCAAAGAGATTTAAGTACAACAAAATAAGGGGCACACATGTCATGAATCAATATAGTATATCTATTTCTCTTAAAGACTTTCCTAACCATCACTTCTTAATTTTTGAATCAACAACTTTATAGTACAAACCAAGTCCATAACATTTATAATATTCTGATTTGTTTGTTGCAATGCTTGACAAAGTATATGAGCAATAGATATAATATCCATTACCACAATTAAAATAAACAAAAAAATTATTACATTAACATTTTTATGACATTCAAAACATCATATCGTTAATCAAAAGGTTTCCCTTAAGTAGTTATTTTAGTTAATATAGAATGAGTAACACCATACATTCATATCAAACTACACATTATTATGAAATGTGAGTTCGATCTAGTATCTCTGCGATGTTGTAGTGTTCTAATTTTATTTAGTCCTTTACATATATGAATCTCCTCAATATCTTTTAAATGTACAATTGCAACAATTTGATTAGCCTACAACTCATCATGACGTTTAGTAGAACTTGTCACAGCATCGGTAATAATAAAAAATATTAAAATAAAGTATGAATATGAGATACTTATCTTATTATAATAACACGTGCTCACAGTATTTGATGTGCCAAACAGGAAGTGTAATACGCATAACAAAAATCTATAAGAAATAATGGTTGTAGCCCATTTTATTCACCCTCCATATTATTAGCATCATCGTACCCTTGGTTTCTGATGTTCTAAACACTAAGATTATGATAAGACAAAATAGCACAACTTTCATTTTTCAAAGTTAATAAAGTTGTATATTTAACATGGACTAAATCCAAGAATCTCTCTTTCACGAAACCTTTTCTATCAACATATCTAATTACAATTTCCATTCGCTCCCTCTTTGAAATATATTTAGATTCATCTACAATTAAAAAATATTTTTTACTACCAATTTCCTCAAAAATCATACTTTGCACCTTTCTAAAAAACATGCAGAAGTTCTTTTTGGATTTTTAGTGAAGTGTATCTGATGTTCTTCGAAACTTTATTTAAAACAACTTCTTCTACTTCACTATTTTATGATGCCAAAAGTTTTAACATCTCTAAAACATTTCCCTCATTCTTTGAGCTACAACTTTCATCATGTCCTTTAAAAGCACAAGCTGGAATGTTAACCATTTTATTGTATTTATTAATGTTTTAATACACACCCGATTTTGTTTAATTTCTTCTTCGCTCTGTTTCTCAACTGTCCTTACCAAGTGATATGGTTGATTTTTCAGACTATAAAAACAATTGGCTGCAAAAAATGGCTGAATTAAAATGCTTTCAATTCCCAACATGACATAAAAAAGAACAATATTTTCTATTATTTATTTTCCTCTAATTTTAAAGCCCTTAACAATGAATATATAAAACGTACATTTCTAATGGGTTTTTTCGCAAAAAGAAAATAATAAGAACAACATGATGCATTTTTATTAGAGGAATACTCTAACCAAGAAATTTCTTAAATCAAGATATTTGAAATCAATGAGGATGTTGTTCAATGTCTGAGTAAGGACGAAATTGTATTGGTGATACGTAAAAAGATCAATATACAACTTTCTAACTAAATCATTTTTATTTAGATCATAAGATTAAATATGTCTATGCAAACTAGGATATCATATCAACAAATTAAAATCAATATATTTTCCAATAGTTTCAGAAATAATAACACCATCAATGGTATTTTCTTGCTCAACGTTGGTTTCTTCTAAAATAACAAGTTCATCTTCATTGAATTCAATTGAGCATGTAACTTGTGTTTATACATCATCTTCACAAATATTTTACTTTTTTTGGGTTTAAAAAATGAGGTAATTTTTTTTTTCGAGTCAAATGAAGATAACAAGTAAACATTAGATTTGTCAATGTAATTAATATTATAAAATTTAATTAAATATTTTTTGTTATTCGTAAATCATAATACAACAAAACCAATTTTAGTTCTAAATAAAAAATTTATAATACTCAAGGAGAAGAGAAATAAATTGGGGGATCGGTCATATACTTAAAAAAATATTTTTTACACATAAAATTTGGTACTACGATATAGTTGGCGAGGACCGGAGCTCATCGTGGTCCTCATAGTTCCTCCCTTACATATATATGTAAAACATAAAATACTTTGACAATGGATGTAGGAGGAAAAATCATACTAGCATGTATTTATGAGTTTGAGAGAAATACCTTGATCATTATTTTAATTTTTCCTAAGCACCAGTGAAACCCTATGGATGGTTGGTTTCACTTACCCAAATTAAAATAAACCTATTTAATTTTTTTGAGTACCGATGAAACCCCATACATGGGTGATATTACCAACTTAAAATAAAAAAAAAATTGCAAGGCTAAATTTAATTATCTTAAGTAACGATAAAACCCTATGTAGGAATGATTTCAACTACTTAGAATTAAATTAACTCAAAGACCATTTTCAACGTATTTTATCCAGTTCATGATTAATCAAACCCAGATATTAACCTTTCGGACAACTCCCAATATCTGAATTTAAATTAACCCCTTGAACCTTTCAAAGTCTATGATCCTCAAAGAGATAAATTTAACTTTCAGAATTTATTTCTAGCTTATCCTCTTGAACCTTAGTCATGCATATCCACTTACCATTCAAGCATATAAAAATTTATTTCACAACCGTACATTGAAAAATAAGAATACCAAAACATATAAATATATGAAACAAATCATGAAAAAAAATTAACAATTAATTTAAAAAATATTGTTTTGGAAAAGATTTAAAAATATCCAACTTGTTGATGCCGTCGTTAGGCGATGGCTAGCTATCACCAATGACTGATGTCACTAGGTATTTTCCAGGCTAATAGCTCCCACTGTTGTTATCCCGATAATAGTGGGTTGGAAAATTACATGTTAACTCGTGACGTTTATCCACTTCGTGAGCAGTTCGCTAGTGGATCACCTTATCTAAGACGTCTCTCCCCAGCGAAGAAGCTAGTGGGGCTTCCATTTATACAGATAGCAAAGGAAGGGGTGGTAAGGAAATGAATGATCCAGCAAATCATTTCAATGAGGAATTCCATCATATAGAGAGCATCAAGAACGAGCCCTCGACGGACGTTATCAAAAGCTTTCATCAGGTCAATCTTGAGGGCGCAACGGGGACCTTTGCGGTTAGTATGGTAGCGTGCATAAGGTCCTGGGTTAGAAGGATATTGTCTGCAATTGAGCGGCCCGACACAAAAACAGACTGTGAGGGGTCAATCAGGTACGAAATCGAGGGTTTTATTCTGTTGGCCAGGATTTTTGAGATGATTTTGTATATTACATTGCAACAAGAGATGGGCCTATAGTTGGAGGGAGAGGATGGGTTATCCTTTTTATGGATGAGAGCAATGAGGGTTTTATTCCAATTAGGGTCCATCTTTCCCTACAGGAAGAAATGCTTAATCGCAGCACAAATGTCAGGGCCCACAATGGCCCAGTAGGATTTAAAAAATCCCGCGCTAAACCAATCTGGTACAGGGGCTTTGTCACTATCAATATAAAAAAATGCGTCTTTGATTTCCTCATTCGAAACCGAATTAGTCATTTCAGTTTTGTTAGACTAGGAGACCTTTTTACAAAGAAATGATCTAATCCTATCCAGGCCCGGGTAATTATCAGGTCTGGACGATCCTATACGGCTCTTAAAATGGGAGAGGTAGGTGTCTGAGATTTTACTAGGGTTAGAACTAAACTGACCGTCAGGGGAGGTGACAGAGTTACGGGCTCTACGGGATTTTATGCTGTTGTGGAAAAATTTGGAACTTTTATCTCCCAAGTTGAGCCAGGTCTCTCTGGATTTTTTCTTAAGGAAAGATTCATCAGCCCGGCTATAAAAGATGTAACTACTAGATGCTTCCCTCTCAATTCTTATAAGGCCTGAGTCCATATGGTTAGTGGACACGGTTAGTTGGGATTGCTCGAGGGTGGCTTGGGCCTTTTCCGCTCTAAGGCTGATATCGCTAAATTCTCTCTTATTTAGTTGGTCCAGCTTGGGAGCGAGATGATCAAGCTTAAAACAGATATTCTGCATCGGGTTCAAAAGGCTATGGATGGACCAACTATCGGCCACAGAGTCGAGGAAACTGGGGTGGAGGTTTCACATAGAGAAATATTTGAAAGGCTTGGGCTTAGGGGTGATACGGGTGATAAGGTGGGGGATGATCGTGGTGTGATGAGAGGTCCTAGAAGGGTCAAGATGAGTGAAGGAATTTAGGAAGAAGCTATCCCAAAGGTCGTTTACTAAAGCTCTATCAATTCTGGAGGAAATGGGGTTGTCTATTTGGTAGTTGAACCACGATAATTGAAAAGCTGAGGTGCGAAGGTCGTCGAGGTTACAATTGCGGCAACAATCGTTAAAATCCGAGATGGAGCTATTCTAACGAGGGTCAGGGCTGGTTCTTTCTAAGGGGTTTCAAATGGCATTAAAATCTCCTAAGACGACACAGGGGGCCGAGAGGAGAGTCGAGGCAATGGAGGACAGGTCGTTCCAGAGCGGGGTTCGGTCAAGGGGGGGGTCGTTAAACCATAAATAAAATATGTGTAAAAGAATTTTTTCGTGGAGGTCCAAGTTATGAGGAAATTCATAATTTGAGCCGAAGAAAAGACAGAATTTACATGTAAAACACTTGGGTTCCAAGAAAGCCATATGCGACCATAGTGGTGGTTATGGTGATTGGTGATGAAATGCCACCAATGGAGCATGTTTTGCATGATAAGGCTAATATTGTTGGTATTGAATTTAGTTTCAAGCATTCAATTCAAGTTAATGCTATTGGAGAATACAAGATCCCAGACTTCCTTTTGACGAACGGGATCGTTAAGACCGCGAACATTCCAACAAGAAAGTTTCATTTAAGTAAAATCAGGAGACATAAGGAAAGATAAAAACCCTTAAACATCAAGAGGATCAGCCCTATTCATAGAAACACTAACACTAATATGACCTTGAACGATTCCAGGAGACGTGATATCGGCCAGTGATTCCGCTCTACTGCTATGACCGATCTGGGCAGCCGCTGAGCTGTGGTTGATCCTTATTTGGCTTTTAGTCCATCCATTCCGGGTAGTCATGGGGCACAGGTTTTCGTAGCTTGGGGTTGAGTCACTTCCTACTGAGTCGGTGAAAGCAGCGTCAGGTTTGTCAGACATTGGTTCTTTGCCAGGTCTTCGAGGTATTGTTTCAGCTGAGTTGGGATCGGTTGGGTGGGGGAAGGATGCTGATGCGTGGCCAAAGGAGGAGCAACGGGTGCACACTGTTAGCAAGCCTTAGAATTCGACTTGGATCACATGTTTCTTCCCAAGGCATCCAATAGTTATAGATGATGGGAATGGGGCAGAGGCTTGCATGATGATGCAGATACGGGCGTAGCTCAGGTGAGTGTGGTTCGCGGTTTGACTGTCGAAATAAAGGGGGGGGGGTTCCTAGAGAGCTTCCAAGGATGCTGAGTCCCTTCTCAGACCAAAGCTCATACGGCATGCCGTGGAACTTGACCCACAGAGGGATGACCTTGAGCGCCTCTTTCTGCAAGGTCTCCATGGGGGCCCATCTTTTAAGGAAGACCAGGTGGCTGCTGAAGAACCAGGGGGCTCTCTCCAGTACATCGGTCGCAGTATCCGCCGACGAGAATCTGAAAAATTAATGTCCCAAAGGAGTTGGTTTGCACTATTGAAGCCCCATAGAGCCCCAGATCTGGCTTGCTAGGAATTGAACGTGCGAGGTTGCTCTTCTTTTGGATAGAAAGTAGCCTGAAAGGCATTTATTCCACTCCTCTAGTCCTCCAGTGAGTGCATCCTCATGGAAGATTAGGATGTCGTTGTCGTAGTAAACATCATCAGTTTTCTTTATGGCCGTCATTTTCTTTGGTTCTTGATCAGCAACAGCGACGTTGGCCAAAGAGCGGAAAGCAGAGGGAGCAAAGGGTTGGGTCACGTTTGGGGTCAGAGTTTGGTCTTGAGCAGTCGGGTTTTGAGTTGGGGTAGAGCTAAAGGTTGGTTTGAGAACAAGAGGACGGAAAGATTCAGGAAAAGCTTTTGGGGCTGGGATAGGGTTCATGCGAGGGGTGGAACCAGTGTTTGAAGTGAGGCTTGAGGTGTGGATGACGGTGGATCCCGATAGGGAAAACAGAAGGGTTGCTAACGAAGTTTGCTGGAAAGAATAACTTTGAAGTGTTTGGACGACAATAGAGAGAATGCTTGTTGGGGGTGGGTTTGTTTATCACGAATGGGGAAGTAATATTGTATGTAGTCAACAAAAAAAGATAAATGTATCTTAAAGGAGAAAGTATTGAGTTACAAGTAGTTGGTAATTAAAAAATACCGTTAGTGACACAAAAACCTCTATATGTACCTCTATCTCCATCAAAAACTCTACTGGTACCGAATAACCTAGTTTATTGCTGGAGCTTCCTTCAACATAGTCTTCCAACTATAATTTCAAGTTAAAAGAACATATTGAGAGAAATATTAGAATGGACATGACTTTAGCTAAGGAGACACATGCATAATATTCATCAGTTATTTAATTGCCCGATAAAAGTATTCATTTTTATTTGTTATAAAACATTGTGAACAGACACCGCCATAAATAATCATCTATTACTAAACTTCCAAACTAAAATATTCCTTTTACATAAACATGCACAATATATATTGGTTAATGATTTAAATACTAATATTTAATTACGTAATATGTATAAATATGTATAAATCATAAAAATATTAATACATTTATTAATAAATGAATTACCGTAATTGACAAAGAAACATCTCTCTCAACGTCTGTTAAGATCTGAATCAACTAGCGCATTGCTTGAGCTTCCTTCAACCAGAGGTTCAAACTATAAGTCTAAGTTACTAGAGAATATTCATATAGGTATTAGAATAATCATAATTTTAGATAAGTGGATACAAGTATAAAATTAATTTATGCTAAAATACTCAATTAATATAATTATTTGAGAATTAAAAAATTTACTTTCTGTATGACATCAACAATTGTCATTATTAACAGAACAACAATTATAGATGCATTATCCAAAGCAACATAGGTGATTAGATCATATATATATATTATTAATATTTTCATAAAAAACTAAGTATTATGAACATATATTTATAATCCTTCGCAATGGGACATTTTTACGTGAGTTTTTGTTAGGTTTTTCGGCCTAACCCTATATCTCATTAACCATAAATAGAGCACGCTTAATTTAAATACCACACTCCAGGTTTTACAACGGGCACTTAATTAAAGTTCCAAATGCAATACTACAAGTAACGTTTCATTAAGCAGAAGCCATTAACTATACAAGTAAAACAAGACTTTTTAAACTTCTCATAAAAAATCTATAAGTCAGAACATAACATAAATATACATAAAATTCAAAATCTCTTACAGAAAAGGTCGTTGATATTTACCATGTAATGATTATCATTCTCTAATTTCTCAAATATTGCATCTTTGAGAATCTTGTAACATTTTTTTGGATATGGGGATAACAATCAATCGCGCTGCCATATAATTTGAAAACAAAACAATACGCTTTGTTATATTGATTTCAAAATGAAAAGTACATGTGCATAAAATACTCTAAACCTAATTTTTTAATAGTTCTCTCAATATCTCATACAACTAATCCTAAGAGCATCCCCAACAGTCTCTCTATTTAACGGTTAATAGTAAATATACCTATTTTTTATTAAAAATGGTTTCCAACAGATAATCTAAAAGACACGGTATATTTACAGATTTTAATTTGATAGTGTATATTTACCTAGGAGGTTACCCACTCTTTATAATTTTCCTTATTTTTCTCACATTATCTAACAAGTAAAATAACTACCATAATATTAGCGTATATGTTGTAAAAAGTCATAATCTAGTAGAAAAATCTTCTCTATATTTATCTAAAATATAAAGAGACTGTTGGGGATGCTCTAAGGATCCATTACTGATAGACATGGATATTTGTTTCCGAACCGAAAAATCAAACTGAACGGAAATAAAAAAAGTTGGGTATCACAAAGTAACTAGTTAAATATGGTGTTAAGATAAAAAAAAATATTTTAAAATATGCATACCGAAGTGAAAAGAACTAAACCGAGAATTTTATATGGTTTCTAGATGGTTACCAGATTTTAAGAATCAAGAAATCCAAATCGAACCAAACCAAATTTTATCCGATTTTTAAATAGTTATAGGTTTATAAAAACCGAAAGAACTGACCCGTATAGAACCAAATGTACATGGCTAGAAGATAATGAAGCGTCAATTCTTGTAAAACCTTTTCTAGACGCCATCTTCTCACAATGTCCTTAACGGTAGAAAAACAAAAAAATATATGATATATTTCATTGGTAAATGGTAAATTCCATTTATCAATCAAGTGATTCTCCAATAATAAATCATATAAGAACCCATAAAAATGGAACCCAAAAAAGCAAAGAACACTTTTTCAAATTTAAGAAAAAAAACCCTAATTTAAAAAGCTTTTTTAGAACCCTCAATTTCACTAATAAGTCGATTAGTATCCCAAACAATAGTTAATATATATATATATATATATATATATATATATATATCAATTTAATAACAAGTAATGAGAAGAAGTCTTATGTGATTATTTTGAACTTTTATAAACTATAATACACTTATATTATTCGATATGTGTGGATTAGAGGCAAAGATCGCTAATATATTAGTCAAATGTAGGATTCAATGTCGGATTGAAACCGTGTAACAAAAAGAACATTAAGAAATATAATGGAAGTAAGAAGAGGTCATCCTATAAGCAAGTTCCAATCGATATCCTCGATGAGGAAATTAATCCAAATTAGCTACTTCAATAACCGAAGAAGACGAGTTTTCCTAGTGAAGTTCTTTCATGGTGTTATGGAGTTGTTGTGGCTTAAAGGAATGAATACTTAAATTATTTTCATTTTTAACTTATGAAAGAACTGGGTTATGTGGATAATTTGTCGAGTTTAGTTTGCATAAGTGTTTTAATTATAAAGTTTAGACTAAATAAGTCACATGTTAATTAAAATAAAAAAATAGAATTTATGCAATGATAAAATTTATTTTTGGTTAATCTGTTGCAACCAAAAATATGTTGCCATGAAATATTAGATCGGTTATAAATTGTTTGTAATAACCGATCCAAATTGAATTTATGGATCAAACCAAATCTCATTACCAATACGTTATAAACTCGTTGCTACTGATAATCGACTAATAATGAATTAAATGATGGGTTATAAAAACCTATTATTTAGTACTAATGAATGTCTACATCTTTAATATTTATATGCCATCGATGACAAACAAACAATTCTCTTTATTCATAATATCGTTTATCTGTAACAGTGTACAAACCAAAACATTTCTAAAAAGAGCCAAAACATTCTGAAGAAAATAAAAATATATGTTGTAAATGGTCAAGATGAACCACTTGTCTCAAGAGTAGTTATGTAACATACTTTCTTTATAAAAAGAGTGCATGCTGCATGTGGATATAAGATTTATTCATAATATGAACCACGTTAAATATTGTCTTGTGTGCTTAGTTTTATTATGTTTTCTTATATTTTTTCCTCGTCTTGAACAAGGTAATTAGACCGTTCATCCGTAGGTTCATTTAATCGTATCTCGGTTCTTGCCTTGACCAAATGATAGTGTCTTCTGCAATAAATAGTGCGGTGATCAAGGACTAATCTACATGGTATAATAGTAGATCTTTATCGGAAACTAAAAACAATGAAAGATGGTTCCCATGAAGCTTAGTTTATAAATAATCGACATATCTAATGATATTAATCTCTGGATAAGTAAGGTTAAGGTTTACCTAGTATAAAAAAGGACTAGTTGTTACAATTGATAATAAATCTACATAGATTGATGTCGCGCTACTGTCTAAAGATCATAGTGCTCTCATATTGAGCTTGGAAGATAAACTGTTACGAGAGGTATTTCTATAACATACGACGTTGAGAATTTAGAATCGGCTAGAGGAAATTTACATGAAAAACTCATTGGAGAACATATTTTATATGAGGAAACAAATTTACACGCTATTTATGGATACTAGCATAAATATCTACAACCACCTAGATGATTACAATCGAATTATACTCGACTTGAATGCAGTGAGTGTGAAAAAAGAGGAGGAAGATGAGGAGGGCCAAACAATCATCCTCTTAATTTTTTTGTCTAAATAAGTATGAACACTTCTTGGATACCATACTTTGAGAGAAATCCCACCTTACGATAGACGAGGTCAAGAGTGCATTCAAATGATACAAACCAAATGTTTAAAAAAACGACTACGAATGATACACACTAACTCTGATGGATCGTTTAAAAATATGAAAATCTAAAGAAGAGAGAGAATTCTCGGTCAGAGTCCAAAGGGGTTGTTATGGGTTCTAAAAGTGATATCTTGGTTATGTAAGAAAAAATAACATACCCGTCGAACCATCCCAAAGAAGGAAAATGTAAACAACTATCAGAAGGCTATATGCAAAGATGATGCAATGATGGCTCATAATTGTGAGTATGCTAATGGGTTAATGAGTTCTTATTATTGTAGGTACAACGAAAAATGGGTGTTGGAATCATATCTGTCATTTCATAGGACTTCAAATAAGCATTTGTTCGAAGACTGGAAAATGCTTGATAGTGGAAGGATCATCCTCGAGAATGACGAATCTTATGATGTTAAAACGATTGGAACGGTTCATCTCAAGCTGTCTAAATGACCTGAGATATTGATTAATAATGTAAGGTATGTACTAGAAGTTAAACATAACCATATCTTTATTGGGATATTAGATAAGGAAGGGCTTACCTATAAGGGTGAAATGGCCTTGTAAAGTTTTATTGTTGTTATAAAATCCAATATGACTAATGATGTACTAGTTCTGAATGGATATATAGTAGTAAGGGATGTGTCTAGTATGGTGAATATTTCTACTAGTCTGTGGCATTATAGGTTGAGGCATTTAAGTGAGAAACGAATCAATGAACTAAGTCAACAAGGGTTGTTAGATGGTATCGCAGTTTAGAAGATAAGCTTTTGTGAAAGCTATGTTCTGGGTAAGAATAAGAGGTTAAAGTTTCTACCCACCAAGTAGACGCTCAATAGATTACTATATTATGTTCCTTCAGACATTTGAGTTCCGACACGATAATCTATCATACATGGTGTAAGGTACTTTATGTCTTTGATTGGTTATTATTATAGAAAAGTATGAATTATACTTTTGAAGACCAAAAATAAAACGTTTGTTTCCTTTGTGAACTGAAAGAAGAAAATCAAACTAAGTAAATACTAAAGTCACTTTAGACTCATGATAGCTTGGAATATAAATAAAAAATAATAGGTGATGCCGAGCAGAAAATATCATGCTTCAATAGGTCTCCTATATTATTTGAGGCTCATATTTTGGTCATCATATATTATTTAGATCCCATTTATTAATTAAGTCTTCTATATTAATTATATATTTCTATTTATGAAGTTTCCTATATTAATAGATTAATTTGATTTCAACCGTTGATTAAAATGGGCTTTAATATGGATCGTTTGATGAATAGTTAAAGTTTTCTCTAAAATTATAAATATAATCATGTATTGTTATACAATATGTATTATGGCGTGTTGTGACTATGGCGTTGCAATTACGTGAGCAATATATTTGGTAAAAGAGTAAAATAGCTCTATGTTTTTTGAGAGATAGATGAGGTGAGAGATAAACATTGGGAAACAGATTTTATAAATCACATCTTCTTTTGTTACAAATAGTGATTGAGTCTTTTGTGTTTTAAGAGTCTTTCTATAGCCTAATTGTTTATAAAAAAGGTTCTGTTGCACGTTGAGGTTCGTTTATTACAGTTTTATTTATTTGTTGTTTGTCTTGTACATGATAATTGGATAATTCTTATATAAATTCGTTTAATCGTATATCGGTTCTTGTCTCGGTTGAACGGTAGTGGTATCCCAACTATATTGATTTTGGAATATAAATAAAAAACAAGTTAGTAGACGTGTGTTTGTTTTTTCTTAAAACCATTACTTAAATAAATCTTATGAATGCATCCACATACGAGCTGAGATGACAATTCAAGACAAATGAGTCCAATGATGGTCTATGTGTAAGAAACTTACATTTTTCTACAAACTCATCATGATCTTAAGTTATAAATGTTAGAATGTATTATAGAATATATTTACGGACTGATCATAATTTGGACCGACATACTAAATATATCTATTTTGGTCATTTTCTAAATGTAATAAAATAATAAAATTAATCGAGTTAATTACTTTATGTAATTAAGTGAATTGGACCTAAAGCTGAAAAATGCGTTATGAGTTTGACTTGGACCTAAAGGTTAAAAATGCGTTATGGGTCCAAGTGTGGTAACTGAGTTGAATTTGACGGTGAAGGTTGTTGGGCTTTACAACTTTGGGCATCAAGTTGTGACGCTTATATATATGAGGCTTAGGTTTTGGCATTTCTTCAGCCAAAACCAAAACAATATCGACAGTCGTTATCTCTATGATTGAAAGAGCTCCATATCTCTCTCTCTCTCTCTCTCTCTCTCTCTCTCTCTCTCTCTCTCTCTCTCTCTCTCTCTCTCTCTCTCTCTCTCTCTCTCTCTCTTCAACAAGTGCTCTTCCATATTCAAGAAAGTAGTAGATTTCTGAGCATCATCAATTGGTATCAAAGCCAATAAAAACCCCATTGTGATTGATTGAATAATAAAAAAAACATGTCTACTGGTTCATATATGTTAGTACTGAAACGAATCTATATTATTGAGATTATGTGTCTGATTGGACTGGTGAGGGATTGGATTTAGAAACTAAATGAAAAAAAAAATTAGTTATTTATTCCTATTAAAAAAACATGTTTATGTAGTTTTATTTGAAACGTGCGAGTCGATTATTGTTTATGATAGATATGAATCGTTTGATCGATTCATGGTTTGGTTTGATATCTGTAATTTTGGTTTTCTCAAATCAGCATAAAATCAAACCTAATTTGATGAATCAATTCAAAGTATTAGGACATCAACTCATCGAGGGCTTCACACCTGTTGTTAACATTGATCGAAGGTTGTCGAGTGATGTTAACCATTTTCAAGCAAACTGCTAACATTGTGGTTGAACATCTTGCCCTACAAGGATTCGCAAACCCCACTACTGTGACAATGACATCAGTAAGGGATGATGGTTGGACCCAATTCGGAAAACGCTCAGTGACAGCAGTTGTTGCTACAACCTGTTAGGCACTGACAAGGACCTGCAACCATAATTTTTGGTTGGGTGCAACCTGGTAGCTGTAACAATTGTTGTGGCGGGTTGGGTAGCTCGTCTATGGCCTCTTTTTAAAAAATTGATTTTTAATTATTTTTTAATTAATTAATCTAAAATGCAATTTATGATTTATTCATAATTGTAATGTGTTTGACATGCTATATGATTGTATGTGTGTTTGTGAATTAAATTTTTATATCTTTTAATATTAAATGGTTGATGCAAAACTTAAGTTTCATAGACCGGTAGGTGAAATAAAGAATTAATTTAATCAGCCTTCCGGAAGGTTAAATTAATCTT
Organism: Limnanthes douglasii subsp. nivea; assembly: GCA_036936605.1. Classification (NCBI taxonomy): domain Eukaryota; kingdom Viridiplantae; phylum Streptophyta; class Magnoliopsida; order Brassicales; family Limnanthaceae; genus Limnanthes; species Limnanthes douglasii. The sequence goes on from JAUPFV010000001.1 coordinate 158,543,532, forward strand.
AAGGATCCTAGACTTCATATTGTCTGGGGTTAATTTAAATTCAGATATTTTACGCTCTCCGGAAGATTAACACTGGGTTTAAATTAATCATGAACTGAAGAAAATCATTGAAACTGATCATTGTGTTGTCTTTAATTCTAAGTAGGGGAAATACATCCTCCGAAAGGTTTTATCATTACTAAGACGAATTAAATTCGTCATTGCGTCTTTTTATAAATTTAAGTAGATAAAATCGGCCCTCCGGAAGATTTCTCCAGTACTTATGAAAATTTAATTAAGATTATTTTAATTTAAGTAAGTGAAATCAGACATTTAGAGGGTTTTACTAGCACTTAAGAGATTAAAATAATTATTATGATATTATTCTCAAACTCATAAAATACATGTTAGTATGATTTATCCTACGATATCTATTATTAGAGTATTTTATATTTTACATGTATCTTCTTATCCATGCATGTTCTTTTAAGTGTCATGAATATAAATTTGTTTTGTGTGTTGTTTGTTCCATTTCTAGTTCACACGGGTCACAATCTTCTAGGGAACCGCCCACCCATGCTGGGTTGTTCAGATTTTACCATAAGGCAGTATGACACGCAGATATATTTTTTTGCATGATTATGACTATGTTATAACCGACCTCAACCCCCTGACCTTAGTCCAGCAAGTACACTGAACAAAACTAATAAACATGAAAAATGGGCGAAGTTAAATATTTTGTATCGTCTTGTGTTATAAGGCACACCAATAGCAATTTGTAGGGCTATCCCAAAGGATTTTACCACCGCCACGTTCTTTTTCATGGAGGTCGAGAAATAATTGGTTAAGGGCGGAAATATAGAAATGTATCGTCTTATGAACGAGCTATCTACCAAGAAATAAATTTGCAGAGGTAAAATCCGTGAGCGCATTCTTGGAATATCTGCAATTTTCCAAAGTTGAAAGCAATTGGGGTAGACCTTCCCGAGGAATGTGTGATAGGATTCAAATTTTATTAATTAACTAAACGATTTAAGTATTTCTAATCCAAACTGCATCCGAAATTTTTTACATATCAATTAGTTGATTTCCCACATTACACATGAGGATGAGAGGCTTAAAGTAGCAATGCACGAGGCTCATGTGATAATATCTTAAAAGGGTGTGGGGCCTAAGTGGAAGACATATGGAAAATGATCAAGTCAAGGTCCCTTAAAGAAGAAAAATCTCGAGGAATTGAATGTTGATCGATCATTTTTCTGCAAAGAAAAAACACATATGAAGAAGGATTATGAGAAATATCGGGCTTACATGTTAAGAAAATGTACTCTTACATCTTTGGTTGTTCCAAAAATTAATATTATTTATGTGAAAATGAATACTTGGTGGGTTGATTCGGCTGCAACAACTCATGTCTATATATCTTTGCAGGGTACGTCAAATAGTAGGATGCTAAGTGAGGATGAAAAATCCATATCCACGGCTGCCGGGAGCTCCTGCCATGTTTTGGCTATTTGCGATTTATCTTTAGAACTTACCACTTGACATAATTTCGTTTTAGAAAATATAATGTTTGTTCCCATTTTTCATCGGAACTTGATTTCTTTATGAGTTTTAGACCTGTATGAATATTCTTGTCTTATGGGAAAAATCGATTTGACATAGTCCTTAAATAATGTGATTGATGGGAATGATAGTTTGGCAAAAGAGTATAACTTGTATTTATTAAATAATGTTAATAACCGTACTATTGACATGACTACGCAACGTATACCAAACAAAATTACTAAGTCTAAAAGATCCTCTAAACTATGGCACAAAAGGTTAGGTCACATATCCAAACTACGGCACACGATGCAATATCGAAAAAGGAAACGAATGTTAATGATATTAGAAAACATATAATGTTATCGTCTTCCCACACCGGAAGTATTAAGTATATGATAAATAATTATTATGACATAATGGAAATTTGTCGGTATTTTGGTAACCCAAATTTGTTCATCACCTTTTACTTTGCACTACAAAATGGCCAAAATATTATAAAAAAACTATCCATACAAATCTTCTAAAAACCGAATTCATTGGAGAATGAATTTAGGCCATGAGAATCTTGTTGAGGACTATGAAATTCCAAACAAGGTAATAATCTCTAACCAATTTGTTTTTCAAAAAAGTTTCATTTTTGGTAGATCTTATATATTTAGAAAGCTGAACCCGAGCTCCCCCGCCTGTGGCGGCCCTTTCAACCGGTGGGGCCGGCGGGGGTGAGGATGAATCCTCATGTCATGATCAACTAACCCCGCTGGGTGGTCCAGTCCCAACCGTCGGTTTAGGCTATATGATCTTCCAAACTGCTGGGGAAATGCATCTAACCGAGCAGTTTTTTACTAGGCTAGTTTGTTAGGTAGTAGTTTGTATTTGGTACTATGTCCCCGACGGGGCGAGAGTCAAATACCTTCGGGGTGTGTATTATCAACCATCGGGTCGTATATTATCAATTGACGGTTCAGAACGTCACCGGCGGGGTTTAATATTCAATCCTGCGGTTTTGGTTCCATATTTGAGTCTTCCAAGTTAAGAAGTTTCTATTGGGCTCCCCCGCCAGATTCACTATTATCAACCGTCGGTTAGCCTATTGTCAACCGGCGGTCAAAAACGTCACCGGGGTGGAACATTTCCCAACCGCTTTGTCGTGTCGCACGTTTGTTTTGCTTTTGATTAGCATAATTTACGTTTGTTTAATGTAGGAGGAGGAGGAAGAGTTAAAGGATGAATTATATGATTCATGCATGGTAAAGAAGGAGGTAATTCCGGAGCGTTGCTCTGTCGATTATAGCCACTTGTTCAGCACAAAATCTCCCTACACTCAAGTAAAGTTGATTGATTGGGTTAAGAAAACTGCGTTAAAAAATGAGTTTTTAGTTATATTTCGTCACCGCGATAGACTTGCTCGAAAATCTCTGAGAATAATTTTTGTGAACGAAAGATTCAAAATTTACACAAAATTGTTAGATCTGAAGCATCTAAAGAGGAAGTCTACCGTTACGAAAAAATGCAGATGCCCTTTCACCCTTAAATAAAAGAAGATTGATGATGATTTATGGACATTAGAGGTCGAATGCGGCATTCACAATCATGATACTACATCTTACAAAGAAGGTCATTCGTACTTGAGATGATCCACCAAAAAAGAGATGGATTTCATAGTTAGTTCTACGAAAATGGGATCCCGTCCTCGTGACATTCTCGGTGGAGTGAAGATATTAAACCCTAAGAATTCATCTTCAATGTGCAATGTGTACAACGCTCAACTAAAACACCGCAAGATCGAGAAAGACATTTGGTTGCAATTCCAATACCTGTTGGGTGAACTAAAGAGGTTAAACTACTATGAATTCCATAGAAAGTCCAAAGACAGAAGAGATATCATAGGTGAGATTTTCTTCGCGCACCCGGTTAGTTTGGATTTGTTACAGACATTTCCAAACATCATTGAATGGATAACACGTACAAGGTAATCAAATACGGGATGCCGTTGTACGAGGTCATCGGAGCCACTTGTACCGGGAAAGCTTTCTATATTGGATTTGCGTTTATGTCCGGAGAAAATTTTGAGAACTACAAATGGGTGTTAGAGTGCTTACATTCGTGGATGGTAACTCATTCCATCAAACCATCCTCCATTATTTTGACAAATAGAGACTTAGGGCTTGGGTAGGTGATGGAGGAAGTGTTCCCCAATGCAATACACATGTTGCGTCGATGACACATCAACATGAACGTTCTGGGCAAAACGAAAAAAAATCATAAATGAGAAGAAAGTTCCAACTCCTTCTTGAAAATGTGGAATCAATTGATGTTGGCGGAAACGGAAGTTGCCTTCAACGATTACCGGTCGGAATCACACCGTGACTTCAAAGAGTATCTGAAAGAAATAGAGTATACCGAAAGTTGGTTAGGTCCTTACAGTGATAAGTTTGTCACGTGGGGAACTAACAAGTGAATGCATTTTGGTAACCAAACCACAAACCGTGTGGAGAGCCCTCATTCGAGCCTCAAGCGTTTCACAACACGAGAAAATGTAACTTCAAGTCTTTTTGGTTGAAGTTTCATACGTTGATAAAATTGCAACACGGGGACATCAAGGGATCATTTGAAAATAGTCACTTGTTGGCCCTATATAAATTCGTGAACATTATGTACGACGAACTAAAACGCAACGTCTCCCACTATGATTTGGAAATTTTTTCCGAAGAATGAGATTATTCCCGGAACATGACAATCGCGGTCATCATGCCTTACGGTTGTGCCATACGAACTACGTACGGTATGCTTTGTGCAAGAAATTTACAAATTTGTTGCCAAAGGGTTAGAGGTGCCTATAGATTTATTTCACGAACATTGGAAAATGTTAGTCATTCTTGTTCGTATCAATCGCACGATGATCAAGAAATTGAAATCCAAAATCGAGAAACTAGTATGCGATGTCATGAAATTGAATGACGAAGCACGCATAGAGCACTTTTATAAGAAATGGTTTGTCGGCGCCCATCCCGAAGCAACTTCCTTATTGGAGCCATTGGCGAAGAAAATAACATGCGGTCGTCGACCTGCCAAACATAAGTTATCTATTACCGCATCTGAATGATCCACTAAACGATACGAATCTATGTACGAGTATGTGTTAGATTCTGAAAAGGCTAGTTCACCAGGGATTGATAAAACCTTCAAAACTTTGGTTGTAACCTCAAGCAAGGGAAAAGGAATAATGGGCCCAAAACGTGTTTGAGAAAACACCCCCGCTCCGAAGAAAGGTAGCGTTATTCTAATGCAAGCAAGTGGGACGATGCTTTCTAGTGGAACAGTCAGCTGTAGGTCAAACTCTACATTGTCGGCTAAGGCAAGCGTGGTTGGTCCCAAAGGATACTTAAACCAACTTCCCATATATGTTAGACCGTTTGTATTGTTCATCACGACGTTAAATCTGATAGCCATTGCGGGTACCGCTTGATAGCGTTTTCCTTGAACGGACAACAAGATGGGTAGAGGTTGATTTAGGATACCTTTTAGATAGAGTTTATGGATTATGTATCTGTGCATGTTAAGATATTTACAAGTATGGAGGATTTGATTGATGTTGTGGAGCGTGTGAAGTGCTTTAGTAACGTGGGTACTAAAGACCATTGGATGTTCATTCCTGAGGTGGGAGTCGCAATCGGTCATGCGTTTAACTGCATTCTTCACTTTGTAGGACAGTACCAAAATATGGATGCTGATTCATTTTTATTACGTTAAGAGGTGCACCCCCTCCGATTCCAAATTGCATAGAAATCAGATTGGGTTGAGTGAACTCCAACCACTTCGTGAACGTAAGTATTTAATTACATTGACGGTAAATTTAAATATTAAGACATCCATTTCATTGTGTTTTCATTTTGTAGCTTGGGATTACGACAGAGGCCCCATGTGCAAGAATACATCCTTATTGCATAAAGTTGCGCTCACCGGAAGCGGAAGATTGAGCTTTACCGATTATTTCTCGTTGCAAGAGATACGAAAAGCTTAGAAGTTGTAGCCCCGAAATAACCGATTTATCCGCTTTTGTTTGAGCACTAGATCATTAGAATATCATTGTAACATTACTATGATTTGGGCATTTTAAAAGTTGTATGTTTTGTACTTTAGAATGTCATTGTATCATTACAATGTCATTGTACTTTATGATGACGTTTATCTTTAAAAAAAATTGAGACTTTTTCTTCTTAAAATTTTGTTTCCCATTAAGTTAAGACATTACATTTGAATTGAAAACATTACACTTTAATTGAAGATATTACATAATTAAAAATACAAATCAAACAATGGAAATATATAGATAGATAGTAGCCCCGAGCTGACATCGCAAACTCAGTTTCATGGGGACGGATAGTTCCATCCATACTGGAAGCGTTTCTCGAAAGGATAGTCCTTATCCTCGCTGATTCCTTCAAGAGTTGGGTTAATTCTAATGTCGGCCTCTATAGTGTCCGCTCTCTCTTGCATTTGTTGCATCGCATTTTCCACCATCTCTTGCGTAATAGTAATTTGAAATGTCATACTGAATATATTGCGGGTTTCGCTTCAGACTTTGTAAGGAATTGACTCAATCGGTATTCTCACGGTTTTGATATAAGCTAACAAATCGGTCACTTCTTCGCGTCTTCGTGGTCGGGGCATTATAAATCCTAGACACGATTCATTTGTACCATGGGTTGAAGAACATTCTATATAAAAGAGCATCGACAAAACCAAGACTCCTATCGCGTCGTGTCTTTGACGAACTTAAATGCATTTAAGAGGTTTGCATCTTCGTGCACGTTCCTGCCAGAATCATTGATTCTTATTAGTTTGATGTTTAATGATACAACTTGGTTCTACTACTTATAGATGAATAGTATGAGGGAACTCTCCAAAAGAATTAGCGGGAATGAAATATCATTTTCGCGGGTAAAAACACATTGTTAGAATCAAATAAAATATTAGATATATTCATTAAAAGACGCTCCTACTGGTTGAAACATTATCCGCCGTCGGTTAGGATATTGTCATCCGGCGGTTAAAAACTTCATCGCCGGTTGGGAATTTATAAACCGGCTGACATGGTCGCCCAAAACAAAAAGGAAAGCAAATTATTTTTAAGGATATGTCACTAGGCGATTTTGTATTTTTCAGCCGGCGGGTCACTAGTCCCCTGGCGGTTGATAATTTTCAAACCACCTGGTTGGTTAGGCAATCCCCATTTTAATTGATTGTCACAAATAATAGTTGTCACCCGTCGGGTGACTAATTGTCAACCTTCGGGCGAGAATATCCCCGACGGTTTACAAAGTTCGAACCGTCGGTGGGAGAGCCGGTTGGTCATGTTACTTTAACCGGCGAGGATGACACCAGCGGTTGAATTTTTTTAATCGGCGGGGTTATTATCAACCGTTGGTTGAAAATATCCCAACGAGGGGGGTTAATATTATAAATTACACTAACAAAGTTAGTGTAATTTCTTCGCTCTCAACCTGTGGTTGAGCAACTATCAACCGCCGGTGTAGGGATTCTAATAAACATTATAAATGAATTGATGTTAAACTCTCCTTGTTTACGGGGTCAAGAAAAATAAAAAAATAACGAAAACATACATAATAGACCAATATACACAATATCTAAAACAAACTTAGGATAAATCAACTTCCAAAACATGCAAATCAACATCCAAAACATTCAAATCGCGATTTTAGTATCCAGAACATGGTTCTTAAACTAAAACAACATGCAAATAACAAACAAGAGTAGCATTACAACAAGCTATGGACTAGTGAGGTCAAACACTTTCCTTGTGAATGACACGAGTTCTTCAGGGGTCTCGTCTAATGGACAGACACGGTTTATCGTGTTCACCACATCCACCGCGGAGCGCTCTCTAAGGATACGAGGGATGATTTTATCCAACCGTACTTCTTAACGTATAGCTCGTACTGGGGGTATGATGTCCGGCTACTCCCTTTTAAGCATCGTGAGTACCTATTGATCATGTATAGATGGTCCCTCCAGTTGGTCCAGTGCCTACCTTCTATCGCGTAACGGACATTGTCTCCTCTTGATAGATAGGTTCTAGGAGCAAGGGGAGGCAACGGTTTCCATTGAACCCAACCGAACTGCCGCATCACTCGGTCTAGTTGGTAAGCCTCACTTACGAACATTAGGCGAATAAGGTTGCGATACAACCCTATTTCTTGCTCCAAGAACACTGCGCGAACGTTCTTGTAAGGCCGAAAAATCACCTGCAAATAAACAATTACACATGTAAACATGAAATAAACAAACACATATATTAATCAACGTAAAGAAGCAAACTTACATCTTTCTCTGCTTGCACAGTTAGGATGTCACGGTAGTACGGATTCCCATGAATTAGGTCTTCGGTCAGCTTTCTCAGCATCCAAGCTAGCATCTTTGGATCGGTCGAGCTATAACCAACATTCAGTGTCGCCTAGAAAACGGGGAAGTGGTCATACACCCAACACCGTAACAACGCTGAAAAGCCAACTAATCTCTTCAAAGAGTGCTACAAAATTCCTCTCAAACTCTTGTACAACCGTACTAATGCGCTAGCACCCCATGTGTACTCATTAAGTTTGTCCAAGTGCTCGAGATGGTGGAGAAAATCGCATTAGATGTTCTTCTAGCTTGTGTTCGTGAAGATCGTACATCTGAAGAAGAACATGATATATGCTTGAGCGGCTTGTTTCTTCATCTCTGTAGTAAGCGATGCGTTGGAATCCAAATATTTGTCCCCAAAAAATGTCGTCCTTAACCATAGTACGTCGAACCCACTCCCTTCATGCGCCTCTATATCCTCTTGTACGGCTTCCGTCAAAACTCCCAACAAATATGCATAGCGTGCATATGTCTGATCTATCGACTCCGTCCTAATTCTTACCTCGACCGGGAGGCCGGTAATCATATGCACGTCGTCCAACATGATGGTCATCTCGTCGAACGAGAACTGAAAGGTGTTGGTCTTCTAGTGCCACCTCTCAATGAAAACCTCGTCCAATTGTGGATGCGAGTTAAACTTCGGCAGATGGCGCATAAGTGGCCAGAATAGAGTCTCTTCCAATATCGCATTGACCCCACTGTTTGCTAAGGTCCCATTGACTGAGTAGTCTGTACTTCGATTGGACCGTGATGCCAGATCGGGACTGAAACAAATAAACAAACATGGATATACCGTAAAAAAATAGTTCGAGTAATAACATAAATAATTAACTCTGAAACGTTCAAAAACTTACGCCGTCCATGAATGTGAAATAGGAATCGTGCTGTGTATAGCCTAGGAACAAATTTATATTGTTCTGCTCTAAGAAAAGGTCTCTCCATCCCTCCGGATCAGATGGACGATTTTGGGTACGGACCTCTCGTGGAGGTGATGGCTCGGAGACCTCCATCTCTTCCTCCTCTTTAGAGTATATAAGTGTATGCGTTGCCTAACGACCTCTCGTGGAGGAGATAGTTGTACTTTGCGCTCTCGTGTGGCATCCTAGTTTTTATGCCTCACGGAGCGTTGAGTATGTACCGGGCAATCCCCACATTCGGCCCAATCACCCTTTGGCCGACTACTATCATCATCTTTTTTGGGTTGACAAACCTCTTCCTTTTCACGCCTTACCACTTTCTTTTTTCTCTTTCTCGGGTCTAGGTACCTCGTGCCTGCGAAAAGAAATCAAATTTAAAAACCAATCCAACCTCAAAATTGACTAGTTCCCCACCGGATGAGGCTAGGTTTACCCGACGGGGACCATAAAGACCCTGCAAGTAAGAACCATCGACCCCGTCAGACTACCCAGCCTCAACCGGCGGGGTTTATAATCAACCTTCAAAAAACAACATACTACTCGGTCGGATGGACTACTTCTCACCGGACGAGGTTTAAGAACACAATTGCGAACAACCACGAAAATACCTCGAAACCAACTCCAATCCAACAAAAAAACAGTTATTCAACCATAAATCTAGCCTTCTAACATCAATATAGAACTTCAAACACCTATATAAACATACATTTCCCCATTTTAACACCCTAAATACCATAAATCTAGAAAACAATAAAAGAACTAAATATAACCAAAACCAGTTATTAAAACAGATTCTCACTCTTTTCTCTTGCCCATTGTTGTTGTTTGTTGGATTAGAGTCTCCCGGAGTTATTGAAGAACAGTTTTTGGTTAACCGAAAATCTTGATTTTGTGAATTGAAGTTTTGAAAGTTTAAAAAAAAGAAAAGGAAAGGTTAGAATAGTGGGACTGTTATTTTTGGGAATAGTTAGAGTTTAAGATTAAGATTTAGTACAATGGACGGGATAGTTAGAGTTTAAGGTTAGGATTTAGTACAACGGACGGGATGATTTGGATATAATGTTGGATGCTTAAAACTACTTATCGAAATGGGTCAGAATTTAGCAAGTGCCAATATTAAATAAACATTATATATATATATATATATATATATAAATGGATAATTGATTTATAAATAGCTAATGATTTGGAAAATGTCACATATAAGTTTACGAATTGATTTATAAATAGCTAATGATTTGGAAAAAAAAAATATATATATAAATGGATAATTGATTTATAAATAGTTAATGATTTGGAAAAATGTCACATATAAGTTTACGAAATTTTAACTACTTCCATAATCATTTTAAAGTTGTTAAAGTTGGTACTTGTTTCTCTTGTTAAATGATTTACTGGTACTGGTTTCTCAGCGTGCTAGAGAGGCTTCCATACAGTCAATAATTCTTGTAATAGTTCAAGCATTAATTCTCTGTCGGCTTTCCTAACAAAGTTAACCATTTCATCTTTAACATCATGAATCTTCCCAAAATCAAACAAGTAAATGAAGCATTCTTTTTTCAACTTGTATAACTGATAAAGCCATGCTTCTTGTACTCTCGAAAGCACGTTTTCAGAGTTTATATCTTCCATTAGACTTTTTTCGCATGCATCTTTCAAGTCGGTGATACCATATTTGTCTGCAGCACCTAGAAGCGTCAAGCGGTGTTTCCAGAAATCTTTTTGTTGTATAGTTTCGTACATGTAACACAGGAGTGCGGTGAAAGATTCGTGACACATGTCATCGATGTGGATTGTATAAGATTCTTTTTCCTTGAGGTCGTGATGGAACGTGCTTTGGAAGACGGGAGATGTTGCAGATAATATTGCTTTGTGAGCTTTGAGTGTGCCCTGAGCTGTGTGTATAGTGACATCTGTATGGATGCCTTCCTCAAACATGCGAGCTAGGCATCGAAGCGTGTGTTGATTTGATATGGATTGCCTCATCGGCCACACCGACTTGATTTCCTTACCCTAAGATTCTCAAGATTTTTGATAAGCAAAATTTAACAAAAACGATATAAGAGACTCTAGGGCTGACTTAGACTAAGTAATGTTGTATCAATGGACAAGCTATATAAGCTCGGCTTAAAATTCGTTTGATTTGGGCTCGAACATTATTAGCTCCAGCAAGCTTCGAGCCTGACATTTTGAGAGCCAAACTTAGACTGAGATTTAAGCTCACGGGCTCCTAGGAAAAATAAATATTATATATGAAAAATATATTATTTTATCTATTTTATTTGTTTAAAGTAATTAATTTTCCACGTTCAAACATAATTTACGATTTCAAACCAACCTTAATTCAGTAGTTATATAATATAATATCTTAAGACCATTCTTTTTTTTGCCCGAATTAAGAGTTTGACATTCTAGGCAATCAGGCAATCGTGAAGCTATATTCAAACTCTAGGCCTTATTTTTGAGGTTCCAGTCCAGCTCGAGCATTTAGGTGTTTGCTCGATTACAGCCCTATCCACACCAGTAGATTAGATCTACGCACTCCGTAAAGCTTATCATCTCAGTGAGCTGTGTCCGGATAGTCGGATGCTCGGTTCGACATACAAAGACTTCAGGTTGAAGCTCAACCGAATTCGAGTTGAATTGGGTATGTTTTATACAAGTATTGGTTCATGGAAGTATAATCAGAAATTAAACACTTCATCTTCTATCTCATTTAAAAGTAATATCGTATTCATATAATGATATATAGATAGAGAGAGACTCACATTAATGTCGCAAATTTTCAAATCCGTAAACTCAACCTCAACGGTGAATCGACCTGGAAAGTTTGGTCAACATGCCACACGAAATCGTTTGGTGAACGGATGACTCTTTCGTTAACTACATCATCAATTAAAATCATTAAGCAGGCTGGTTTTGTTTAAGATCAAACAAAACCAATGTCTATTCGATGAATAGAGACCCTAAAACAACCTCTAAATCTCCTGATTTAAATTAATCATATACCAATTCAGTAAGTAGTCAATTCAGCTACATCAACAAGCATCAAACAAGCTTAATTGTTCGAAACATCATTAGATTTATCACGTAGAGTAATAAATACTATAAAAAAAAATTATAGTATATTACGAACCGGGTTTAACGGAAGTCCTGCTATTGACGCCGACGCCAGCGTTGGAGACTCCAACAACAAAAGTAGCAAGAGGAGAGTGGTCTTTAAGTAAGCTAGATGTCTCTGGGTATAATCGAATTGCTAGATAACCATTCTTCTCTACTAACAAGTGCCTATAATATGATATTTCTTTCTTTCAATAAAAAATCAAAAGTAGCATTTTCTTTATATAGAGAGATTGTTATTACCAGTTCCAGATTCCGATCTTGAAGAGCTCGGATTTCTTGGGAAACAAACCACAAAAGCTGTCTGGCTTCCATCGCACTAACCTCGAGACAGTCTCAACCCGTGTATCACTCATTCTCTCTCTCCCTCTGTCTCTTTTTGGAGCAGAACTTGGTCGGTAAACAGAGAGATGGAGAATTTAAGTTAGGGTTTTGCTAACGGATGATCGAGGCGAATGAAAACTCCTTCAGGAACCTGAGAAAGCGTATGTAGAGGGACTTGAACTCATGACCTTTTGGTCATAAGAATGCAACACTCAACCAACTCGGCTACCGCTTTGGAGGAAGATTCTTTATTTTCTGTTTTAAGGACTAGAAGAGAATTTTTTTTATTAAGATAAGGTCCAAGGTACAAATGTCACATAAAGTTACATTTACGTAGATCTATTAAACCAATTAATATGGAAGAAGGAGATGTCAAAGTGAAAATGAATTAACACAAAAAAAAAGTGAAAATGAATTCTTTTGAAAAGATATTCCAAAAATACAAGAAAACCTTATGCGACAGAGAAATCAAAACTCCATCCTAATTGCATCAAACGATTTTCAGGATAATTTTGCAACTAATTCCATCTTCAATTGCTAATGATATTCTTTTTCAACTTTCAAAACCAACATCAAAACAAGGCTTCAGACTTTAATTCCATGACGATGGATAGATTTCATTTGGGGAGAATTCCAATTTGTTTTTTTACAAGCTTCCAGATTAAATATGAGAGTCACATTGAAAAATTGAACGAAAAAGATCGATAAGGTTCCAAATTCATCGAAGAAGTCCTGGTACAATCCATTAATATTATGTTGTGATTCTTCTTCCTCTGTCTTCTCTTTGAAAGGATTCCAATCTTGAGAGCTTCCGGGCCAGATGCAACTAAAAAAACAGATACTCCAGGTTAGAAGGTTAATGGTTAGATTGATAATGAATTTTAATTAGCTAACAATGAAATCATTATGAATTAACAAGATAAAGTTAAGAAGTGTCCTTGGTGTAACTCATTCATTGTATTTCTAGATGGATGATAGCTCTTAGGTATGCTGGAGCATTAAGAGAGTTGAAGAACAGTTTCATTTTACACTTCTGCGTCCATTTCGCTAACCAGTCATCGACGTTATTTGGATTCTGTGGATATGCTTTATCACTATTGACCGCTTGATTAAACTTTGACAACATTTCAGAACTCTTTGAATGGGATTAGAGAAGTTACTAGCGGCTAGCATGTTGCTAAGATCTCATAATTGGTTTCAATATCCACGTTGGTGAGACCTTTCTGATGACAAATTATAAGCCCATCAAGAGGAGACTAAGCTAAGGGACCGATGAGGTATCCCCGCCAATATTACAATCTGATTCCCTACAGTCGGAGAGACTTCTTTGTCGGTTCGCCCTAATGAGTTGGTGTTTTACACCGAGTTGATGAGCTGGGGTCTCCGACTGCCTCTTGACCCTCTTATGGCCGATTACTTTCACTTCGTCAACCTTTGTCCTTCTCAAGCTGGGGCCAACATGTGGTACACCTTAATGGCTTGCATCATGGCATCACGTCTCTCCGGACATGCTTTTATCATGGAGCAACTTATTGTTGTTTCTGGGGTAGCTAAGAACTCACACTGCCCATTTTATTCACTCGGTTTTGCTAGAAGCCTCAAGGTGATAAAAGATTTTTTAGAGGCTGACAAAAAATGGAAGCAACAGTTTATGTTCATCTCCGGGCTGTGGGAGACCAGGTTCGAGAATTTAGAGGACCTTCATCATCGACTTACCCTGCGGTGGACTGGTCGAGGTAAGTACTTTCACCTAAATAGTTTCTGACCCGATGTCTTGGGTAAATTTTGACTGTTTAGTTTTTCAGCTATGATAGGAATCGCCAAGTCTTTTAAGCGTCATGCTAAATCCGGTAAAGCTATTTTTGAAAAACTGAGCCTCTAGGCTGGTGAGAACTGGGACCACAAGTTCCATCAATGATTTATGTCGATGAACTTTGCTAAGAGTAACCTGTAGCGATTCGACCTTAGCCACATGAAGACCCCCTCGGAGCTTATGGTGGCTCATCCAGGTGATGACGTCCTTGCACGGTTGGAACATTTGGATAACGTCATCTACCTCCCTACTTGGGCTCGAGCTCCGAGTCATCAAGATGCGGACAAACCTGAGGAGGGTGCAGAAGCAGACACTGACGATGATGCTGAATCCGATGACGATGCACCTGACCCTCAAGGTGATCTCCAAGAAAAGGTGCAGGCCAGTCCTCCCTCAAAAACTCTGGATGATAATGATGATGCCCAAGTAAGCTTTCCTCTGGTTGTGATACCATCGGATCCTCAATCAGCAGCCCCCTCGATCCTCAGGTATTTTCTCCCTCCTCTCTACCTGACACTCAACCAAATGATGCTGATAATCAGGTTGAGGTTAGGCCTCAAGGTCGTGCTGGTGCCACCCGGCCATGAACGTTTACAGCTGAGGAGAAGAAGAAAAAGATTACTGAGAGTGGGGGGGAGAGTGACAACACCAATCGCCCGAGTCAGCCACCATGCCGAAAGCTTGTGATTATCGATTCCAACTCGGGTGGAGAGTTTGTTTCCAACTCGAACCCAAGGCGAATCAGAATGACCGCTATAAAGAAGAAGTTATTGTGAGGACGGCAGAAGTAACATCTTTATCCTTGGAGGTTTCTGAGTTAAAGAACAAAGTAAACGACTTGATCGATCAAGTAACTGAACAAACCGAGATATCTTCTAAGGTAGAAGGCTTAGTTGCTGAGTCCGACGATCTGAAAAAAGAAATCAAGGAGATGAAGGAGAAGTTAGCCAAAACATCAGAAGTTACCGCCAAGGTGCAGTCCCTATCTTCCGAGTCCAAAGAGCTGAAGAAAAAAGTCAAAGAGCTAACTAACGAATTGACTAAGGAGAAAAAGACCTCTGATGAGCGTTTGGCTACTATTACTTCCCTTAAGGCTCAGCTTTCCGAGGAGAAAACAAAGTATTACGATGAAAGGGAGAAGTTTATCACTAAAGATGCCGAGCGCGATACTACCGTTGATGGTCTTCTCGAAGGTTATTGTAAAATCAAGGTATACTTTGAGAATTGTGTTCAGGACCTTGAAAAGCTATTTGCAGCCCATGAGAGTTTGAAGACAAACTTCGAGACTAAGAAGAAGGAAAGTCTTAATGAGTATGCCGCCAATGTTGTCATCCGTCTGGAGGAGCGAGATACTAAACTAAAATCAGCCATGGTAATTGAAATTCACGAGAAGTTCCCAGACTTACACCTTGGCAGCCTCTGGACTCGAGTCATCGAACAGCATCGTCCCTCTGGATTATCTAGGGAAGATCCTGAATCTAGTGAAGACTCGGAGAGTTCTTCGTCGGACTCGGATTCTTCTGCTAGTAGCAAAGGAAATTCAACTTATGAGTAGCATGTGTTGGGTAGTCTTTATTTTGTTCACTTTTTGCTGTATGATTTCTGTAACAAAAAATATTTAGTATAATACTTCCTTTTTGTAACTGGACCTTTTTAGCGATGTTTTCTTAACATGGCATTTTATTCATGTGTTGGGTTTAAATATTCTTGAGATGTGTTTTGAGCTAAAAAAGATGAACTTGTTTGTCCAAACTTCTTTGGAGTGTGTTTTGAGTTAAAAAAGATGAACTTACTTGTCCAAACTTCTTTGGAGGGTGTTTTGAGTCCAAATAGATGAACTTACTCATTTTTTTAAAGAAGGCAATAAAACTTAATATTAAGCCGGCTATTTAGGCACCTCATTAAAACCTTCCTGCGCCACCAGGGTAGGAAAGAGTATGCCACCGGAACTTACATAAAGTGTTAAATAAAATATTTACAAATTACCTGATCAAACTAAATAAGCCTTTAGATGCTCAATATTCCATGGATGGGGAAGATCTCTTCCTTCTTTATCTCTCAATTTGTATATCCTCGGTTTCAATTTCCTTGTGATTATGTATGGCCCTTCCCAATTTGGGGCGAGTTTCCCGAGTTTCTTGTCTTTTGTGTGCATGAAGACTTTTCTTAGTACCTTGTCCCCCACCTCGAACTCTCTTCTCCTGACTTTCGACGAATAATGGCTTCTCATCAACGTTTGATAGTGCAAGGAATATAGTTAAGCCTTTCTTCTCTTTTCTTCTATCAAATCAAGTTCTGTGTGTTTTCTTTTATCATTCCCCTCCTCGGAATATTCACTCTATCGGTAGGATGGGAACATTGTTTCCGATGGCATTACTGCATCCATCCCATATACGAGCGCGAATGGTGACTCATGTGTTGCTGTCCGATAAGTGGTTCTATATGTCCATAACACTTATTGTAAATAGTCTGGCCATTTCCCTGCTTTGCCTTCTAAATTTTTTCTTAGACCGTCCAAGATCATTCGATTGGTTACTTCAACCTGTCCGTTCGCTTGGGGTGGAATGGGGTCGAAAAATACTGTTGCATTCCTTTAGAGGCGCAAAAATCTCTCATTTCATTGTTATCAAATTGGGGGCCATTATCCATTTTTATGTTTCTGGGTATGCCAAAACGGCCAGATGTTAGATATGATAAACTTAATTACTATCTTTTCCTTTGTTCCTACTAATGGTTCTGCTTCCACCCACTTAAAATAATAGTCCACGGCAACGATGATGGTTTGACGTCCCCCTGAAGCCATATGAAGTGGTCCGACCAGATCTATCCCCCATCGGTCGAAAGGGAAAGATTCTGATATTGATTCTAGAGGTACCCCAGGTAGGTGAATCGAGTTTGCAAATCGTTGACACGTGTCACAATTCTGCACTAGCTCTTTGGCGTCCGCCGAGAGGGTCGGCTAATAGTATCCTGCCAGAAAAAACCCTTCGTATCAATGTCTTGTATCCACAATGAGCAGAGTCTTCCCCATCGTGTAGCTCGGAGAGTATCAGCTGTGAATCATCATTCCCTAAACAACGAAGTAAGGGTCTACTAAAAGATCGTTTATACAGGACATCTCCGAGGACGATGTATACATAGGCCTTGAAACGTATTCTCTTAGCTTCGACTTTGTCAACAGGCAGCATGTCATGGACTATAAAATCTTGTATTTCGCTTCTCCAGTCTTTCATTAAAGTCGTGGATATCTGGAATGCTTTGATACTATCTTCTTTTGCTTTAGATCCTTTGACTATAGACGGATTTTCTCGAGTCACTATCCACGGGTACCCTTCCGAGTAGGATGCCTTGGCCAATGAATCAGCCACTGAGTTTCCTGTCTTGTGGACATGCTCAAATCGGATGTCTTCGAACTCCAAAGCCAACTCTTTCAAAACTCCCAGATACTTTACCAAATGATCTTTTCTTGCCTCCGAACGTCCAAGGGCGTGGTTCACTAGGAGTTGAGAATCACTGATCAATTTAACCTGTTTGGCCCCGCAAATCTTTGATAGTCGTAATCCGGCCAGGGCTGGTTCATACTCTGCCTCATTGTTTGATACTTGGAAACCGAGTCGAATTGCCTGATACATTGTGATGCCATCCGATGACATTAATTGCACACCTGCTCCACATCCCAATGAGCTAGAACCCCCATCGGTTCAGACTAGCCACTCAGAGTCAGATTTTTCTTCTTCCATGTCCACAATGTCTCTATCCGAATGAAACTCCACTAAAAAATCTGCCAACGCATGCGCTTTGATTGTTGTTCGTGGTTCAACCGACCACTTGGTCATCCTTCCAGATGTGTCGGGTCTTTGTAGCATACTTTTCAAAGGAAAAGATGTTCGTACCACTATTGTATGAGCTTGGAAGTATGGCCTCATTTTTTGAGCCGATGTTACTAGGGCGAGGGCTAGCTTTTCCAACTTAAGGTATCTTTTTCTGAATCTAGGAGGCTTTTTCTTACATAATAAACCGGTTTAGGAAGGCCTGCTTCTTCTCGGACTAAAACCGAGCTGAATGCACAGTCGGACACTGCCAAGTATAGAAATAATTTTCCCCCCTAATTCGGCTTTGTCAGTATCTCCGGGGACGACAGATGTTGCTTGAATCGATTGAAAGCATCATAACATTCTTGAGTCCAGTCGAAACGGTTTGCTTTCCTCAACACCTGGAAGAATGGAGCACACTTGTCCGACGACCTGGATATGAATCTGTTTAACGCAACCAATCTTCCAGTTAAAATTTGCACTTTCTTAATGGTTCTAGGTGGATCCATTGTACATAAGGCGTTTAGTTGCAAAGGATCTGCTTCAATGCCCTGCTCACTGACTATGTAACCTAAGAACTTTCCAGATCTTACTCCAAATGTGCACTTTTTCGGGTTAAACTTGAGATTTATTTTAGCCAAATTAGTAAAAGTTTCTTCTAGGTCAGCCAAATGATCTTCATCTCTTAAGCTTTTGACTAACATGTCACCGATATAAACTTCCACGTTTCTGCCAATCTGACTTTCAAATGCCTTGTTCACGAGCCATTGGTACGTCGCCCCGTATTTTTAGTCTGAATGGCATGACTCGATAATAATGTAGACCTCTTCCAGTTATAAAATTCGTGCTATTCTGATCCCTTGGATCCATCCAGATTTGATTGTATCCAACATATGCGTCCATAAATATCAGTAAACGATTTCTGGATGTTGAGTCGACAAATTGATCTATTCGAGGGACCTGGAAAGGATCTTTAGGGCAAGCCCTATTTAAATCAGTAAATTCGACACACATCAGTCATTTGCCATTTTTCTTTTTTACAAAGACCAGGTTAGCAGTCTATAACAGATATTGTGATTCACGGATGTGGCTTACTTTCGTTAGACGATCTACTTCTGTCATTATCGCTTCCATTTTTTCTTGGAAAAAGATCTTTGCTTCCGAATGAATGGGCGTGCACTGTTAGAATAGCTAATCTGTGGCAAATGACTTCCTCTGGCACTTCTGTGACGTCCTCTCTACACCATGTAAACAAATGTAATTTGGTCGAAAGAAATCTGACTAAGCCTTTTCTTTACCTCAGGCGATAACCTTGTCCCTATCTTGAGACTCTTCCCATGGATAAACACATGATCCTCAAAACCTTCATCGGGGACTCCCTCAGATCATCAACAGGATCGGAATCTGAAGGAGGCCTCTCTGATTGCTATTATTTTCTGCATCCTTCCCCCATCAACTGATTAGGGGCCAACGCTGCCTTGAGCACTCTCTAGTCATTTTCAGACTTGATCTTACAATTCCGATGTTGCTTCCCACTACGTATTTCAAGCATTGGTGGATCGTGGATGGTACAGTGTGTATTTTAGACAACCAAGATCTTCAAAGATGGCACTGTATGATGTGGGTGCATCCACTACAATGAACAGTACAGTCACTATTTTCTTGAATGGTCCCCTACCTAGATCCACCACGCCTTCGAATTCTCCGACGACGTTAGCGGTCACACCGATGAACCCTACTATCATCCTGTCAGATCGTTAAATAGTTGGAGGATTGGTTATCTTACTGTAGGTGGTCATGAACATGATATTGGCAGAACTGCCTGTGTCAATCATAATCTTTCTTATCTTGTTTCCGGCTATCTTGGCTCCAATCACCACAGCGTCTTCATACGTGCCACTGATTTCTCTCATGTCGTCGTCCTCGAAACAAATGATTGGTGACGGGTTCCGATAAAGGTGTGATGACGCTCCTGCCTCTAGCTGTGTTGCTAGGCTAACGATATGTCTCTTCCTTGAGTAGTTGGATATTTCTGCCACGGTATCCCCCCCAAAAATGGTTAGCAATTCAAAGAATGAACATAAGTCACTGACCTTCCCTCTAGGGATCATTTCCTCTACCATGTTTACGATATTCCTGCATGGCTTCAGATCAAGATACTCTGTTGTCACATAAAAAACATCCAAAAATCTTCTTTGATTGCATCAAAAATCACCATGGTACCATCTTGTCTTGGGGCGACTTCTTGTTTGGGAACCAAAGTAGTGTTCTTCTTGACAAAATCCACCAACTTACCGTTTTCTATCAAGTATTGAACCTCTTTCTTCAAACCCACCCAATCCTTAGTGTGATGCCTAATGTCTTCATGAAACTAGCAGTACTTGTTCTTCCTGTGCTCCATCGGAGCCTGAAGAGGGAAGGGTTTGCGGAAATGCACATTTGTCCGTTCTTTTTCAAAGATTGTAGAAACACACTCGGTTAACTCAGCATAGTGAGTTGGTCGGACCCATCTATTTGAGGCTGGTCGTACATACTGTTGAGCTATCGGACCCGCCTGATGGTACTGTTGGTTATTAGTCACCCGTTGAGGGGTTTGAGTTGTTGCTTGAACTGTCTGAGTGCGCGGTCGGACAGTTGTAATTGGTTGAGCAGCTTGGGGTCGGGCATTCACCGTTGTCGTACTTGCTCTGGCTAGGTTCGGATCTTGATAGAATTGAGACATGGACTCTATCTCTAAGGCCCTCGTTTCTTCGACTAGAATTATTTTTTCTATCTGATCTAATAGAGCTCCAAACGTCATCGCTTGCGTTTCTGATGCATTGTCTTTCATCACCCCCGGAAGAAGACCCATTCGGAAGGCAGCCAACGCTACCTTATCTTCACAGTACTCCATATACGTCTTTACTTGGATGAATCACTTGGTGTACTCCTTCAAACTTTCTCCAATCTTTTGCCGGCGGTAAATAATGGTGTCTCTGTTAGCACGAAACTTCTTTCTTTCGACAAAGTACTGTCGGAACATGCTCCAGAACATGTCAAAAAAATTATACACCTTTGAGGCAGTCGGTTATACCAAGTAGAGGCAACGTTCTTGAATGTTTGAGAGAAATCTTTGCACAACAACTTATCATAGTTGTTCATGAAGTTCTTGAACTGTTCGATGTGGTTGTCTGGATCATGGGTCCCATCGAACTTCTCTAGCTTAGAAATATCGAACCATTTAGGAAGATGTCCAGAAAGAATTTCCGGGGAGAGAGCTGATGACCTCCAATTGTGTCCGACCTTGTAAGTGCTCCTCCCCGGACCATCATTTGTGGTTGGAGAAGTGAAATGGTTACTGACTCTAAAATCTTGTTGATAGATGTCGGACTGAGTATGCCTCCGAGTAGTAGCAGGGTTCTTGGAATGTATTTTTCTTTTACCAACATCGTTTTTCCTCCTCGAACCACTCATTTTCCTACTGGCTCGATGAGTATGCTTATACTTCCTCGGATCTTTGTGCTTGAAATCTATCTTATATATTGAGTCAGTCTCTAAAGAAGAAGAATTATCGGAGCTTAGTGAAGTGTATTCGCTCGAATCGGACGGCTCGTACTTTTGCTCGGATCTAGTACGTCTTTTAGAATGTCGATGGCTTTTTCGACGTCGGTTTTCTTTGGGTAGCACCGCATCCTGGATCTGGTCGGCCTCGACCTTTTCTTGTCGGACCTCGGATCTGACCCTTTTCGTGCTTGCCACCATAGTGTCTCTTTCAGCATTTAGTCTTTCGATGTCTTCCAACAACTCTCTCCGCTTGGCAACCAAAACTGATTCCTCTAAAAGTTCCTCTGCCACCGATCCGGAGCATTACCATCATTTGTGACCTGCTCCTCCATCAGATGATCTCCAGACTCGATACCGATTAAGTTTTGGGTGGGGTTAGCCTCAATCTCTCCACGTATTTCTGTATCCATGTTTTTTTTTGTTTTTAGCTTTTTAGGTTTTAGAAAATTAATTTTGGGTACCAAACGTCCCCACAGACGGCGCCACTGATGCGCTCAGAGATTCTTTAGTGAGACTTAGAGACAAAGATGTTCGAGTGAAGGGGTCGGACTAGAGAATGTTTGTATGACGTAACTGTGAATAGTGAATTTACTAGAAATGAACAAGACAAAAGGAATATGTATTGTAATTATTGATAAATCATTGGCCCTTTTCCCAAAAGGGAATGTCTTTTATATAGGGAAAAGGGTAGTGGGTGAAATTACATATTTAGCATTATGAGAATGGATTTCTTACCCCCACTATCTTACTATTTACAAACAATTTCTAGGGGACTATCACTCAAGTCCATCACTTCTTATGTGTGCATTACTTTGGGCCTTAGCCACTTAATACATTGACCTTAACCTTATTAGTAGGCTAAATTACATGCGAAACACCTATATGTTCATTCCCTTATCACTATCAATCACTTAAAATCAAATCTTTGTAAAAACAACTTGATATTTTAAAGAATTCAAGAGTTTTTTTTTACTAATATCAACCTTACTCTTGTTATATACGTCATTTCACTTATGTTACCAATAATGATGATAAAAAAATTAATATTTCTATATAATAATTTTAATTTACAACTGTTAAAATTAATTAGATTTCAAAATTAAATTTATATTATATTGGTGGCTTACCTCTTCTATATCATATTACATATTTTAATATATAATATTATGATCAAATTAAAAAATCACAATTAAATAACATGTTGTAATTAACATTAAAATATGATAATAAATTTTATATTATAGTATCAATCATTTAAATCTTTTTTAATATTTTTACATTATATTATGAGTATTACTCTATATATTTAACATTAAAATATGATAATAAAGTATGGATAATGTTGAGTTAGAATCCTGTTTTTAGTGAGAGAAAGTCAAAAAAGCTGATTTTTAGAAAGAAAAAGTAGTTTTAGGAATTAGAAGTTAAATAATGAAAAATGTCTTGCTGTATTTATCGGCTCACACCTTATTTATAGGTTTGTTAGACTTTTATAACTGAATCAATTATAAAAAATAGGTAAATTGTATTGCAATCCCCTATATTTACAAATAGTTTAAATATCCTCTTTCAACTATACAATTTATCACCTACAGTTTTAGTTTTATAACATTTAAGCCCCTAGTATTTAATATCTTTATCAGTAGCCCCCCTTAATTCTTATGAAGGACAGTGAATAAAAACTAGTAATCATCGGAAATCATGCTAGATGGAAACTGTTAATTCCAAAAATCGAATTTGTTTCAAACTAAATTTTTACATCTCCTCAACATAATGATTTGTTTCAACATTTGTTGTCCGCGAATAAATGAACATTCAGATTTTGCCTTGAATGAAAACCATTTGTTAGCTTATTTAAAAATGTTAAGTCACATACTTGTCTTCTTTGAATAACATTATACTCATGTTCACTTCGAAACTGGTTCAAACATTTCACTCAACCATTTGCTTCTGCTTCAAATATTCACACATGGAATCTTTAGATGGTTTTTTCGTGATGGTTGGAAACGTTTGGAATAATCTAGGCCGCATGAAAAAACCTATTAGGACTACTATTAGGCCTCATAATTATCAAGTGTCACATTATCCCGTTACAAGTAACCGTTTGGTATTCCCTATTTCTACCCAATAGTGATCATCTCCTCTCTGAATTCTCTGACCATTTTCTCTTTCAGACCTCCTTTATAAATACTCCATCACTCATTATTTGTGTTTCAAAAATACCTTCTAGTGAGAGAAAGTTATAGTTTCTTGAGAGAATCCCCATCTACTTTCACCTGAGAATCCAATTTCTTAATATCTTCATCTGAAAAACCAATTTCTTAGCTACGTTCACGGAAAAGCCATTTTTCACAGCTAACCTTCAAAAGCCCATCTCTCCAAAAACATTCTTGTTATAAAGAAACTATTCATAGTTATGGGAGACCTCGAAGCTAATAACACATCAAAAAATATTTCCCAAAACACCACAAATAACCCTACACCAACATCTCATTCCCCGAGAGAGATTATTCATGCCAAATCGGAGTAAAAAAACTCCCTTGAATAAAATCTAGCATCGAACCTGAATCATTCTCAACTAATAGAAGAAGCTTATGAGAAAAAAATTGATTCATAGGAAACTAACTCAAATGTCGACGCTAAAGAAAGTGGTGTTGCATCTAAACTTGAAGACAATGCTTTGAAAAAAGGGGCACAAGAGAAATATAAAAGAAAAAAGACTCTCCAGTTGAACTTCCTGAGGATGTTGCTGCCTTAGTTAGTGTGAATTTAATACCACTCTTCCCCGTATACATCATGGTGCTGAAAAATATGCTATATATTTATTATAGTGAAGCTCAAGTTGCACGTCTAAAGAAGTAATGGGGAATGCCAGACAACATAGTGCTTCGACTACCAAAAGAGAGGGAGACTCTACTTGATTGTGGAGCAGATAAATTGGTGGTCTATCATGAGATCATCAATTGGGGTCTTCAGTTCCCACTAGATCCGATGATAGTGGATTACTTCTAACTCCTGGATCGCTTCCCTATACAAAAAATACCAAACTTATGGTTCAGGATCTTATTGGTGATCGTGGCTTATAGACTAAGCCAAATCCCTCTCTCCATCAAATATTTCATCGCCATGACTGGTCTTTCTAAAGGTCTGGTATTGCCCTTCTACTATCTAACACTTGTTGATGATTTTAAAATAATTGATGATCTGCTCGATGCTGATAATTTCTAGAAGAAAACGTCCGTCTCCATATCTGGGGCATGGGAGAATGGGAAATAAATATCCAAAGAGAACCCTTCCAAACTTAACATTGTCTGGACACGCAACAGTAAGTTTTCTCATCTTTTTTTTTATCTTCATAACTTAAATTAATTTTTTACATGTATTGCTACTGTTTGCAGGAATTTCGAGGAGATACAAAGCTCGCAAGAAGAATGCAAAATATATTTTTTGCCAAGTTAGCCACTTGGGTAGAAAATGAATGAGGCAACGGGTCCACTGAGATTTGATGCCCATAAATTTCATCAACAACCATCTGTGGAGGATCTCCCTACGTGTTGATCTCCCGGAAAATTTAATAGAACCACCAAACCCACAGATTATTGTGAAGAGATTGATAGCAACTGATAGTAAGGTCACTTTTCGGTTCAAAATATATTCGAAAGTCATCTATCCTCGAAAAAAAGGCTAAACAAAACAGCTAGAACATCTAGTGCTAGCTCTTCAAGATCTTTACCAGGATATGGATCTGATGGTCCAAAAATCCCAGATCAACTTTAACAACTCATCCATCAGGCTACTTCTCATCTTTTCCCTGAATTTTTGAATTCATTACTTTCCCTGGTTGCCTCATCTTCTGCTCCCATGCCTTATCATAACCAGAGGTTTATCCCCATCGAAGAGTCATCCGAAGAAGTTTTACTTCCATTGCAACCAACAGCAAAAATATTGTGCACAGAAGTGAACTCTGCTTGAAGCCATTTGGAAATTATGACTAAAGATATGGTCCGGAACAATTTTATGTGTTCCAGGTTGACATGTCAGAATTTATAAAATGAGCCATCCACCTCGAACGTCATCTAAAATCTGTTCATAATGAAAAAACAAACGAGCTAAAGACTTCTCATCAAGCTGAAATAGATGAACTTAAAACCAAATATGCCATAGAGATAACTGAGGAGTATAAAAATATACCTCTCTTCAAGATTCTTTGAACAAAAGTGAATAAGAAAATAAGAAACTGACTGATGAAACGGATTTACTCAAGACAACATTCGAAGGAAAAAAATAAACTTCTGAAAAAACTGTCGAGACTCGGTGTGGACAGGATACCCTTGTTGCAATAAAAAATATCGATGAGTAAAGAACAATTACTTTGCTCCGCGAATTCCAAGTAGCATTCCCAAAATAAAATTTGTCAAGCTTTTAGAAATTAATTTGCATGGAAAACCGTCCTAGCGAAGCCTTCGATCCTATACCAACTTATTCTTCCAAAGAGACGGAATCAGAAGAAAATGAGGATGTCATTGAGCAAAAGGGAGATTCATCTGAAGAGAACTTTGAAGAGAATGACTGATAGTTATTTTTTAGTCTTTGTGTTATGAAGTCATATTTTGTTGTTGATGACTCATTTTTCTGAATACGTAACTTCTTGGCACTCAAATTCATATTTTGTAAGATTATACAT
This sequence comes from Limnanthes douglasii subsp. nivea, assembly GCA_036936605.1. Lineage (NCBI taxonomy): Eukaryota > Viridiplantae > Streptophyta > Magnoliopsida > Brassicales > Limnanthaceae > Limnanthes > Limnanthes douglasii. Next base: position 158,569,695 of record JAUPFV010000001.1, read on the forward strand.
TTACTTTGATGAACAAATACTTTTATTTTTTCACATTTATTTGTTGACTTTAATCGTATCACGAATACTTTTTATTTTATGAAGAAGTCATTATAACCTCGAACTCCAATATATGTCACAAATGAATCTGTAATATATTAAATAAAGATAGTGCATTTAAAAAATGTTAGTACCTCGAATATAACCAGTGAGTTTAGAGAATGTTAGCACCTCGAATACAATTAGTGTGTTTAGAGAATGTAGCACCTCGAATACAATTAGTGCGTTTAGAGAACGTAACACCTCGAATTATAATTAGTGTGTTTAGAGAACCTAGCACCTTGAATTATAATTAGTCATTTAGAGAACGTATCACCTTGAATTATAATTAGTTACTCTTGGTCAACAGCTTCAAAGATCGATCTTTGACCACTTACCAAGATAATATAAATACTTGTATTTAAAACAACCATTGGCCAAAAAAGAATTTTATTAATATCCTCGAATATATACATGACATCTCATTAAAACATTCTTGGGTCAATAGGATAACAAAGAGTATGTCAATTATTCAAAACGTTTCAAAAGAAAAAAACACGCTAATATAGCTTTAAATGTTCTATATTCCAATGATATTGAAATAATCTTCCTTGTTCATCACAAAGGTGATATGTGCCCGACTTTATTCGCTCTATTACCACATAAGGACCCTCCCAATTCGGAGCCATTTTTCCAATTCGCTTGTCCTTTGTATGGAGGAATACTTTCCTTAAGACTTTGTTTCTTACTTTAGTATCAATCATTCTCACCTTTGAATTATATTGACTCATCATCAAAGTTTGATAACGAGTCATATTCAGATAAACTCTAACTCTTTTCTCTTCGAACAAGTCTAGGTAAGTTCTATTTATTTCTTTATTTACCTCTTCGGAATAGAGAAGTACTGTATAAGAAGGTAAAGTAAATTTTGCAGGGCTAACAACATTTATACCACCAAGGTAAAAAGGTGTTTCTTGAGTGGCCTCTCTAGGAGTTGTATGATAAGCCCACAACACCTCTTGCAAATAGTTACGCCATTGCCCTGCAGCACCTGTTAAATTTTTCTTCAAAACCTCCAAAATAGATCTATTAGTTACCTTCACTTGAATGTTTGCTAAGGGATGAAAAGATGTAGAAACACATTGCGTAATACCCCTCAAAGCGCAAAAAGAAGTCATTTATCTATTGCTTAATTGAGAAACATTATTTGTGGTGATTTTCTAAGGAACTCCAAAGTGACAACAGATATTATTCACAATGAACTAAATAACATCCTTGGATTTTGTACCATATAATGGTTTAGCTTTAGCCCACTTCAAAAAGTAATCTACCGCCATTATAATTAGTTGTCGTCCTCGAGAGGCATAGACAATGACTCTACCAAATCTATTCCACGTCTATCGAAAGAGATAGCTTTGGATATAAAAGTGAGCGATACCGTTGGTTTGTGAATAGAATTTGAAAAGTGTTGACAAGTATCACAACCTCAAACTAAGACTTTAGCATCATTCATAATTGAAGGCCAATAATAACATGCCAATAAAACCCTACGTGTCAAAGACTTAAACTTGCAGTAAGTTGAACCTTCAACATCATTCAATTCAGATAAAATGTCTTGAGATTCTTGCCTACCAAAACAATGCAACAATGGTCTACTTAAATATTTTTTGTATAATACTCCATCTAATACAAAATAACCATGCGCCTTATACCTTAACATTTTAGCTAACTGTGCATCTTGAGGTAATATACCTCTTACTAAAACATTAAGGATATCAGACCTCCAATCACTTCAAATTGTATCTTGAGTAATAAATACTTCCTCATAATATTTACATTGTTTTGATCATGCTAAAATAAAAGGAATCTCTTGTAGAAGTATATATGGATATTCTTCTGTATAAGCAATTGTTGTCAAATAATCAAAAACTATATTATCTTCTCGATTAATATGCTCTACAATCACTTTGTAAAACAAAATAGTCAAATTTCGAATCTCGCGCATATACAAAATTAATTAATCTTTCTTGGCCTCAGATAAAACTGCCATATGATTTGCCACTAACTACAAATCTGCTTCCAAATGAACAGTTTTTGCTTCACAAATATTTGCAAGCCTTAAAGAAGCTAACACATCCTCATACTCATCTTCATTATTTGATGCGTGAAAGTTAAACCAATTAGCATGATATATTGCCTCCCTAGAAGAACCAATTAATTCAACCCCTGCACTACATCCTAATATGCTAAAGCCACCATCAGTTCGAACCATCCACATAGAATTTTCTGGTACGACCTTTTTATTTGTCCCCTTTCATCTGATCGGATCGAATGAAATTCGACCAGAAAATCAGTTAAAGCTTGAGTTTTATTAGCCGTTTGAGGAGCAAAAATGATGTCAAAATCTCTCAATTCTACTGACCATTTGGTCATTTTACCATAAATGTCTGGTCGTCGTAACATATTCTTTAGTGGGAAAGAAGTTCGAACCACAATGGTGTGAGCTTGAAAATAAGGTTGCATTTTCCTAGCCGCTACCACTAAATCCAAAGCCAATTTTTTTGAAGTTTCAAATACATTTTCTCTGATGCCAACAAACTTTTACTAACATAATAGACTGGCTTTGAAACTCCCTTTTCTTCACATATCAAAATAGCGCTCACAGAAAAATCAGACACTGTTATATATAAAAACAACTACTCTCCAGTTCGAGGCTTAAACAAAATCTCTGGTGTCAACAGAAGTTCTTTGATCATTGAAAAATTTGTTTCACAATCTGGTGTTCATTCAAACTCTTTGGGTCTTCGTAACATTTGGGAAAAAGGAGAAGATTTGTCAGACAATCTTGAAATAAATCGATAAAGGGCAGCTAACCTTCCTGTCAAGACTTGCACATCATTTATCGTTCGAGGCGATGTCATTGAAACTAAAGCCTTAAGTTGTTCAGGATATGCCTCTATCCCTTTTTCACTAATGATATATCCTAAAACTTTCCATGATCGGACACCAAAAGTACATTTTTCAGGATTCAGCTTCAAACAAATGGTCTTTAAATTTAAAAACATCTCCTCTAAATCTTTCAAGTGTTCACCATCTTTCGGGATTTTAACCAACATATGATCAATGTATACCTCTATATTCCTTCCAATCTAAGGAACAAAATCCTTATTCACCAAACTTTAATAGTTTGCTCCAGCATTCTTCAATCTAAACGGCATGACTCTATAACAATGCAACCCTCAATCAGTAATGAATATAGTACTTTCCTGATCTTTTATATCCATTTGAATATTATTATAACCTGCAAAAGCATCCATAAAAGAGAGAACTTTATTCTCTAAAGTAGAACCAACCAATTGATCAATTCGGTGGACATGGAATGGATCTTTAGGGCATGCTCAATTTAAATATGTGAAGTCAACACATATTTGCTATTTTTTGTTCTTATTTTTTACTAGCACTGGGTTTGCAGTACATAAAGGATATTGTGCCCCCCGAATATGTCCAACCCAAGAGAGACGATCCATCTCTTGCACGATAGCTTTTGATTTTTCTATAAAAAAAGACTCGTCTCTTTAGAATTTTAGGCTTTATCTTCGGATTTATAGGTACGCTATGACATATTATTTCAGATTGAACTCCTTTTACATCCTCCATTTTCCAAGCGAAAACATTCAAATTATCAAGCAAAAATTGTAACAACTGATAACACAAAGTAGGAGATAACAATGTTTTTATCTGTAATGTTTTCCCATTAGAAAAAATATATTCTTCAATATCCTCACCCCCTGTTAAAGAACGTTGGGTCTCCCTCGGATCATCTATTCCCTCTTCATCCGAGGTTAACCCTATTGGTTGCTATTCAGGTATATGATCCTCAGAATTAGAATCTCTAACCTAAAGTGTTGATGCGTAACATTCTCTGGCCATTTTTTTGTCACTTCGAACCACTCCCACACGATCTCCAATGACATATTTCAAACATTAATAAACAGTAGACACGACATCATACATTCTTGAAGCTAAGATCTCCCAAAAATAACATTGTAACTGATTGGACATTCAACCACCATGGACAAGACTTGAACTTCTTTTTAAAAGGGTATTTTCCCAAACTCACTTCACCTTAAAATTCACCAATTACCTGAGTTGTCATCTATGTAAACCCAATTATAGTACGATCATACCAAAAAAATTGATGTGGATTATGCATCATATCATACGTAGACTTGAATAACACATTTTTAGAACTTCTTGTATCTATCATAACACGTCGATTTTCAGTTCCATATATATATATATATATATATATATATATATTCCCATATAACCATTATATCCTCATGAGGACCAACTATTCCTCTCAAATCATCCTCATCGAACAGAATAAAAGGAGTATCATGATTGCCATATAAATAAGTAGACATCCTTCTTTTCTACCTAAGTTACTAAACTGACAACGTACCTTTTTCCTGGAACTATTAGTATTACGAGACACAGAATCTACTCCAAAGATTGCTAAAGATTCAAAAACTGCCATAAGCTTTGATCTCGTCTTTGCTCTACTGGTTCATCCACAACCATCAAAATTAATTGATCTGGATTTGTGTTCAAATAATTTGATCCCGCATCAAACTCATCACATTTGGAATCTAAAACCATCAATTCACTTTCTTGCTTCAAATTTGGATTAGCAGTTTGTTGTCTCGATGAGCTTGGAGTTTTTGTTACACTATTTTTCCCTTTGACAAAAGCTGTCAATTTATCATTCTCTATTAAAACTTGTATCTCCATCTTTAAAGCTATACAATTTGCATTGTCGTGCCCAATATCACTATGATACTTGCAAAACCTGTTATTGTATTATTATTTTGGTCTGTTTATTAGAGCTAGCTTTTTAAAGCTTACATGATCTTTGGATTTCTCGTAAATAGCAGTAACATTCACAGTCAAGTCAGCATAATACTCTAGCATTATACACTGATTTGGTCTTGGCCTGTAATGTTGATTGTTTGCTGTGATTTGAAAATGAACTCCTCATGTTCGAGGAGGTAAATTGTAATTTGTCCTCGGACGTGAAGCTACGTGATAACTTGGATTAGTAGATCTTTGCCCTGAATTTTTCTGTACAGAGTCAGTTTCACCTCGAACTCTAGTAGACTCCTCTACTTTAATCTGATCTTCTACTTGAGCCATTAAGGCCACAGAAGTTAGTGTTCTTTTTAATCATTTTGTTTTCCAAATATCTTGGTAACAACCCTTGTCAAAATGTTGCCATAGAAACCAGCTCTTCACAATTATTCAATCATGCTTTTGTTAATACAAAACGTTTCGTATAATGCTTCAATTTCTCTCCCACGTCTTGCCTACATTGTATTATTGTATCTCCATTTGCACGTATCTCTTTTCTTCCCACAATCAGATAACTATGCGTAAATCTTTAAAGTCGGTAATTGATCCCCTCAGAATCCTATTATACCACTTCAATGCAGTGCCCTTGGAGGTCTAAGAAAAAACTTTGCATACCAGCCTATTATCATCTTTGAAGTTCATCATATAGTTCTAGAATTGTTCAAGGTAATCATCAAGATCCTGTATCCCATCAAATTTTTAGATAGTGGAGATATCAAAGCTCTTCAAAAGAGTAATGGACCTAATAGCATACAAATTCTGATCAGTTACACATGTGTATTGGTCAGATATATTCCCTTCACACCATTCGGTTTCCCTCAAATAATGAGGTTCATTGTCTCTTTTTTGTTTATATTCCTTACACAATTTTCGATGTCGGCCTCTTTCTCATTTCTAAAGATCCCTGATACCTCTTTTGTTGAGATGATCCTTCTGCGGGTTCCGAGCTATCAAATTCATCATCATTAGATGATATACATGTGTTTATCTTTCTTTTATTTTTGCAAAGTATGATATTCTTTATTAGACTCAAAAAGTGATTTTTTTTGCTCTCTTCGAATCTGATGAGTTGTATATGATCGATCATATTGATTTTCTAGCTCATATTTCTCTTCAATTTGTCGTACCTCAGTTTTTAGCCTGCCTGACTAAATATGTGTTTTTTTGCATACTTGTCATTCAATGTTGTTATTTTGTCCAGCAACTGATTCAACCAAACTTCAATGTCATAATGATCTTGTTGTATCTAAATTTGATCATATTCTTTAATTTCTTCCCTATGTAAATCACAAAGTTCCAATAGCTTTTCGAATTGTTGGATCATCTTCATTTACTGGTTCCATATCGATCTAAAATTATATAACTGACCAGGAATTCTATAATTTCTGATTTTTGACATGAAATCAAGATACCAATCGAATAGATCTCCCACTGTGGTTGCCAATTCGTTGAGTTAAAATCTTATTTTTAGTGAGAGAAATTTAAAGAGATAAGTGAATTGTAAAGATAGAAAGTAGCTTTATGAATGAGAAGTTAACTAATGAAAAGTGTCTTGCTTTATTCATTGCATCACTCATTATTTATAAGAGTGCTAGACTTCATACAAAATGGGTAAATTGCATTGCAAGCCTCTATATTTACAAATAGTTTAAATATCATCTTTCAAGTATACAATATATCACATGCAACTAGGGGTGGCAATTCAGGTGGTGTCCGGCCCGACCCGACCCGACCCGACCGGGTTTTGTCCGACCCGAACTTAGAACGGGCCGGGTTCGGGTTCAGAAAATGTAACCAGCAACCGGGCCGGGCCGGGTTCGGGTTTCAAATTTGTCCGGCCCGTTCCCGCCCGAAAATCATAAAATATATATAAAAATATTATTTCTATATATAATAAAAATATTATTATTTTAAAAAAAAATTAATATATTTAAAAAAAAAAATAAAAAAATATGAAAAAATATTAAAATTAATGTCTGCGGGTCGGGCCGGGTTGACCGGCGGACATTAGCGGACGGGCTCGGGTTTGAAAATATTAACCCGGGAGCGGGTCGGGCCGGGTTCGGACTCAAATATAAAAAAGCGGCTCAAGCGGGCCGGTCCGAACCCGGCCCGCGAATGACACATTGCCATCCCTACATGCAACCTTATCTTTATTACATTTAAGCCCCCAATATTTCTATAATTGTATTTGTGGTTTACCTCTTCTATATTATATTACATATTTTAATATGTAAATATTATGATAATATTAATTAAAATTTTAAAATTAAATAGCGTACTATAGTGAACATTAAAATATGATAAAAAAATTTATACTCTATTATCAATCATTAATTGTTTTTTAATTTTTTTTATTGTATTATGAATATTATTCAAAACAATTAACATTAAATTATGATAATAAATTCTGTATAACATTATGAATATTATTATGTGTAAATATTTTTAGAAATTTTAAATTTTCATCATGCTTTAGTACTAGTTAAATAATATATAATTGTTTTAAAAATATATGATAACATAATATAATTTTTACCATATTTTAAATATCATTTTTTTAAATATCAAAAATATAATTTTAAATGATTAATAACATAGTATAAAACGGTGAAGCTATTTCTCCATTAAAATTATTATTTCTCATATATTTCAAGCGATTTTTCATGTCTCTTATTTTCTCTATTTAGGAAAAAACTCATTTACCCTCATATAAATATATTGTTTCTATTTATTATACTTCTATCAAATTCCTTTAATTTATTAAATCCATTAACTTTAACTCATTAAATATTACGAACATAACCCTATTAACACCAACGAGCTTCTAGCCATGAGATTTAACAATTAACACCTGCAGGATACCCATGGGTAGGGGTGGCAAATGGTTCTGAAACCACGGTTCAAAGCTAACAACCTGCTTAAGAACTGGCGGTTTACCTGCGAAACTGGCCCATTAGGACTGCAAACTGGCAGGACCGCAACCCGCCAGGACCGCAAACCATTAGGACCGCCAGACCGTTAGGACCGCATAAGGAGTAACCCGCCACGACTGCAACCCGGCAGGATTGCGAAACGGTTCATTTGTAAAAAACCGCGGTTTATTGGTAAATATTATAAATGTTTTATTTATTCTATAACCAAAATGTTATATTTAAAAAATATTTAGATATTGCATATTATTATAGAATTATTATTACATTTTTGTTAATATTAATTTGTTTTGGTTATTAATATTTTAAGTGTTGTAATTATTATATAGTCCAAAATTTTAAATATTACTTATGTTATTATCACATTTTGAATATTATTATTATGTTTTTAGATCTAATACAAACCAAAACTATATCTTATCATGCAAAAATATTACAAGTTATATTGTTATAATTTTAATATTACATTTTGAATTTTATTATTGTGATTTGGTTTTAAATATTACAAGTGTTATTTACTATTTTTAAGTTATATTGTTATAATTTTAATATGACATTTTGAATTTTATTATTGTGATTAGGTTTTAAATATACAAGTGTTATTTATTATTTTTAAGTTATATTGTTATAATTTTAATATTATATTTTGAATTTTATTATTGTGATTTGGTTTTAAATATTACAAGTGTTATATATTATTTTCAAGTTATATTGTTATAATTTTAATATTATATTTTGAATTTTATTATTGTGATTTGGTTTTAAATATTACAAGTGTTATTTATTATTTTTAAGTTATATTGTTATAATTTTAATATTACATTTTGAATATTATTATTGTGATTTGGTTTTAAATATTACAAATGTTACTTATTATTTTTTAAACCAAAATCATATTTTATCATGGTAAAAGATTACAAGTTATATTGTTATAATTTTAATATTAAATTTTGAATTTTATTATTGTAATTTTAATAATGATTATAAAATTATTATTACATTTTGGTCACTATTAATTTGTTTTGGTTATCACAAACAAGTGAAAATTAGCGGATTGGTGAGTATTAGTAAGTCTACGATTTATAGGCATTTTAAAACTTAAAACAACGTTTTTTTTAAATATGCAATAAAATACTAATCGAAATTAATTAATATCGCAAATAATAAAAACTAAATTTAGACTAATACCAACTAATACAACTAATAACAAGCAATAACAACTAACAACAACTAATAAAATTAGAATTAAAAGAACTAATTTAAATTACTATAACAATTAAATAACTTGATAAATTATACGAAGCTCTTAATTGAGCTATTATAATGTTATCCCAACATTATTTAAGTGTTTTTATCAAATAGAAACAATTTGCGAAAAATAATCAAACAATTCTGAAAGTAGGACTACAATATGTAAAATAAGAAATTTGAGTTTTCTAGAATATTTAGAACAAGTAGAGAGCTTTAGAGAGACATAGAGAGGAGTATATGAATTTATGAGTTTGGATTTGGGGTCTCCTCTATTTATAGAGGAGACCCAAAAAAAATTAAAAAAAAACGAAAAAATATATATTTCCGGACCATCCGGATGGTCCGAACGTCCGGTCCGGGGCATCCGGACGTAATCTCCGGACGCCCGAACCGGAAATTCGGACCATCCGGAGATCTGTCCGGATGGCCCGGACTTTTGATATTTTATTTTTATTTTTTAGAAAATATTTTTAGAATTTTTTTTAACTGTTGAAAACCAAAACCGAACCTTTAAAAATATAAATTCAAAATTTTTAACTATTAATCACCATGTTAGGCATTCAAGTAGTTGCCGAAGACTTGGTAAGTGAGAGGGTGTGTTTGTGCCTCCTTTTATATAGATTGACACTTTCATCTTCAATGGTAACTATCGATGTATGATTCTTTTAAACAAAACTCCTCTTCAATGGTAACTATAGATGTGGGATTCTTTTAAACAAAACTCAAAATCTATAGTTACCATCGAAGAGGGGTTTTGTTTAAAAGAATCCCACATCGATAGTTACCATTGAAGATGAAAGTGTCAATCTATATAAAAGAATCCGAGATAATCTAAGATTATCCACATTGTCAATGGTCATATATTATTTAATTATTGATTATTCGGCTTTGATATTTTATTAATTATTAAAGACATACTACTAACTTAGTAATTGTTAATTACAATGAGATAAATAATTTATTAATCGCAGATTTATTACGGCATAATATTTAAAATACATTAGAATACAATTATATGTCTAATAGGTATATATTATCTAATATGTACATTATTAAATATAACATCTTAAATATCTAGTATGTTCAAACAATATACAAATCATTTTACAATTATATTGTTTACGATATCTTGTTTAAGACAATCAAATATCTTGTTTAAGACAATCAAATTTTTATTTTTATATTTTTACAATTATTGAAAGTTGTAATCGAAATACAAGTAGATGTACTTATTTTATTTAATATCTACATAATATTAAATAAAATATCTTAAATACATAAATATAAATATATAATCAAACGTATCAAAATCAAATTACAATTATTTTTTTAGAATGTAATTGATGATTATAAAATTTCGATTAAAATGATAACATATTTAAATTAAAATGCATGAAATAGAATAATTAACTCGTGTATATGGTACATATCTCAATTATTGAAATTAGATTCAATTAACACTTACAAATTAATTTTAAATAACATTATAAAATATTCTGATAAACGGTTCTTAAATGGTTTGGCTGATGGTTTGAACTGATAAACGGTTCTTAAATGGTTCGTCTGGTGGTTTGAACTGACGGTTTAACTGTAAAACTGGCCCATTAAGACTGCGAACTGGCAGGACCGCCAGACCGTCAGAACCGCATAAGGAGCAACCTGGCAGGACCGCAACCTGCTAGGACCGCAACCCGGCAGGACTGCAACCCGTGGTTCTGATTTAAACGGTGCGGGCGGTTCGCGGTTCAACCCGTTTGCCACCCCTACCCATGGGTATATATAGGTTTCTATTTTTCCTCCATTAAATAGTTATAGAAAATCATGACTCCTTTTAATTTTTTATTTTTTCTAAAGTGAATTAAAAAAAAGAGTTCTTACAAATACATGGGTCATACCCCGAGGAGTGGCTTAAGAGTTGTGAAGGAGGAAATCGAAGAAAATGACCTAAACTTGACCAAACAAGTACAATAAAGTAAAGCGAAGTGTTAAAACCTATATGGTCAAAACGACTAGTAGCATCGACGAAAGAGAGAAAATACCAGTAGTAAAAAATGGTTTCCTCAAGCGAAACACGTATAAACTGAGTAAGAGGATAAAATGATTGGGTTGGCCTGATATATCCAAAGAAACAATGAAGTGGCTTCAAAAGTCAGCAAAGCAAGCAGACCTGTACTGACAAAATTCTGCGACAATCAAAAAACAAAAAACATTATGTTATATATTTAAGGTATTGGGTAGGCTAGGCAACCTTCGTCCTATGCAATATGAACCGTATGTCAGAAAGCATGCGATAAGATATCGCAGAGGCAAGAGTAGGATATGAGCTAAAAATTCTAGCATTCCTCTCACACCAGATATGGTAGACGATGGCGCCAAAGCAGACACGCCAAATGTGTCGTAAACTAGATGGGGCCAGTTGGACACCTCATGTATCTAATAGTCCGAATTATTATTGTAACTTAAAGAAAAACCAAGTTTGAAGCTTTCAAAATCCCAGATGCTATAAGTGTAACTACAATCATAAATGATATGATTAATGCTTTCAGATGTAGAATTGCATAAGATACAATTTGGGGGAGTGCTTAATCCCTAGTTCAAAAGCTTATCACGGGTAGAAATCTTCCCTTGGATAACAAGCCAAATGATGAAAGAGTGGTGAATAATATAAAATGTATGCCATACTAACCCTCCCCCTCCCCCAAATACTGGGATTGGAGTACGGATGTCATTGTAGGTGTCCTTGATTGTAAACTTGGTGAATTCTCTCTTATTAATTCAATAGTAGACGTCATTATGGATGATGCAATGAGAAGCGAGGGAAAGATGAGATGGTTGATTTCTTAAAAGTGTGATGGTTTCTAGCCCTAGCAGACCATAAATGAAGCGACCAATTCCAAAGACCATCTTGGATAAATATCAAAAACTCTGAGGTTACACCCCAAACGAGAATCCCGAATAATACTAAGCCCATAGTGGTTGACCAAAGAGGTTGATAATAACCAAGAGTCAAACCAGAAGGAGGCCTTCTATACATTACCAATCGCCACCCTATACAAATTGTTAGCTGGAGGCCTAAGATTTAAAATTTTCCGCCAAGTCTAAGAGGGAGAAGAATCGATCTTTAAAGACTATAAGTTTTTGTCTTTAATATTCTCAGAGTAAATCCAGTCACACTAGATTGAGTTATCATATTTACTAACGATGAACCACAAATGTTTGAGGACGGCTGCCTGATTCCAAAGTTTTAGGTCTAGAATCTCAAGGTCGTCTAACAAGGGCAAGGTCACTGTAGACCAAGCCACTTTAGCACCGACAGCCTTCATCTCAAACCCCGACCAGAGAAAACGATAAAGAAACTGATAGAGTTCTTTAAGAAATCTAACAGGCAGGATGAAGATCGAAGACCAATAAACCTGCCCCGCAAAAAGCACAAACTTAATGAGTTGAAGTCTACCGCATACGATAGGTGTTTGGAAGTCCAATAGGCAATACGAGCATTAATTTTATCGAAAAGAGGGCTACAATCGTTATAGGAAAGCCGACTTGGGAGAAGAGGGACTCCAAGATATTTAACTCGGATGGAGCCTACATTGAAGCTCATAGTATTGATCAAATCTAATTTAAGAGAGGAATTCATACCCTCAAAGAGGAAGGTGTGGCTTTTATGAGGGCTAACTTTGAGGCCCGAGAGATTAAAGAATTCGTTAAGACCATCCTTAATGAGGTTGAGGGAATTAATATGACCACGACAAAAAATCATCAGGTCGTCTGCGAAACAGAATTTGACAGTCTTAAGCTTGTGATACTTCCAGTGGAAATTGAAGTTTGCATCACTGTTTTTTCCCTTAAGAATACTCGAGATAACTTGCATGACCAAGACAAATAAGAAGGAGATAAGGGATCACCTTGTCTAAGACCATTTATGCCTTGAAAATGCCTGTGAGGATCAACGTTAACATTAACAGTGTAAGAAGGGGTGGTGATGCATTGAATAATCCTGTTAATCATCTATCTTAAAACAGAGTTTGTCAACCAAAAAATGCATATTTTTTTCAAAACAAATGGTTTTATCCTTAAAACCATTTGTCCAAACACACCTCAACAAAACGGTACTTCAGAACGAAAAAATTGTACTTTACTTGAAAAAACTCGTGCTATTATGATTGAATCTAGAGTTCCTCATTCTCTTTGGCCAGAAGCTCTTGCTACAGCTACGTATCTTGCAAATCGTCTACCAACCCGATGTCTAGGAATAAAAGTCCATTACAAGTGCTTGCCACCCAAATTACAATTCCATCTGTTATGACCTTACCACCTCGTGTCTTTGGTTGTTCGGTGTTTGTTCATATCTCTAAAACTAGTCGAAACAAACTTAATCTGTGTGCTGAAAAAGTGTGTATTTGTTGGGTATGGTGTTCATCAAATGGGATATCGGTGTTACAATCCGATTACTCGTCGAATCAATGTCACCATGGACTTTGACTTCTTGGAATCCGATTATTGTTTTTACCACCAATCTCGTGCTTAGGGAAAGAAACTAAGTGAATCACTCGAGTGGTTGATATATGAAAGTTACTTTGAGGATGTGCCAACAGAGTCGGTAGATGGCGCCACCGAACACGCCTCTTCTAACATAAAAGAGACTGAAGAGGCAGTTCTTACCACCAATGATTCTCCCGAAGACAATGTCTAACAAGAAATAAATGTCATGGATACTACCAGCGAATCAGCCGAAGAAAATGTCCATCAAGAGGTAAACAATTTACAATGTCATAATTCACAAAATGCTACTGACCATGACATTTCAGGAAGTTCATTTGTTGAAACTCACACTCCGGTTCTTCCCCCAAGAAAAAATAGAGGAGTTCCTCCTGACCCGTATTCACCGGAACACGTTCCTCGTGCTTCTACATATCCGGTAAAAACGGACAGGAAAGGAATGACGAAGATTGTAAAGGCGTTTTCAGCTAATATTCTCTCTGAACAAATCCCTAAAATAGCTCAAGAAGCTAAGAAGATTACTGAATGGCATGAGGCAATGAATACCGAAATGGAAGCTCTAAAAAGGAATGGTACATGGGAGAATTATGTGTTACCACAAGGGAAGAAAGCAGTCGGGTGTAGATGGGTGTTTAATATAAAATATAAATCTGATGGCACCATTGAGCGACACAAGGCAAGATTGGTTGCCAAAGGATATACACAAACATATGGTATAGCCTACTCTGAAACGTTCTCTCCGGTTGCAAAGATTGACACTATGAGAGTTTTACTTTCAATAGCCGCGAATAAAGATTGGCCTCTTCATCAATTTGATGTAAAGAATGCTTTCTTACATGCAGACTTGGAAGAAGAGGTATATATGGAACCTCCACCAGGGTTCTCTGATGGTTTTCAATAAAATGAGGTATGTAAACTGAAAAAGGCATTATATGGGCTCAAATAGTCTCCTCGTGCTTGGTTTGGGAGATTTACAATGGCAATGAAGCAGTATAGCTACAAGCTGAGTAATGGGGATCATACCTTGTTTTACAAAAAGATAGGAGAATAAGTCACTTGTCTTATAATATATGTCGACGATATGATTATAACAGGGAATGACGAAGAATAAATTAGCTCTCTTAGGAAAAACCTCTTCAAGGAGTTCGAAATGAAAGACCTTGGGAGATTGAAGTATTTCCTAGGAATCGAAGTTCTTAGGTCAAGAGGAAGGATTTATATCTCCCAACGGAAATATATATTGGATTTATTAGTTGAAGTTGGCATGGTGGATTGCAAACCAAATTACACTTTTATGGTTGTGAATCACAAACTAAAGATAATTGAAGGGGTCAGACCAGTGAGTAAAGAAAGGTACCAAAGGTTGGTGGGAAAATTGATTTACCTCGCTCACACTCGATCCGACATTGTATACACGGTGGGAGTAGTAAGCCAGTTCATGCATCATTCTCAGGAACACCATATGGAGGCAGTAATGAGGATTATTCGATATCTCAAAGTCACACCAGGAAGAGGCATAATTTTTAAGAAAAATGGACACCTTGATGTTGAAGTATTCACAGATGCTGATTGGGGAGGAAATCCTAACGACAAGCAATCAACTGCTGGCTACTTTACTCTTCTTGGAGGTAACTTGGTGACTTGGAGGAGTAAGAAATAGAAAGTAGTATCACTGTCAAGTGTTGAATCAGAATTTAGAGGAATCGTTAAGGGGATTACCGAGATACTTTGCTTAAAGAAGATAATGAAAGAAATTGGATCCCCTCTGAAGTATCCAACTCAGTTAATGTGCGATAATAAAGCTGTGATTAAGATTTCGGAGAACCCAGTACAGCACGATAGAACAAAGCATGTTGAAATAGATAGACACTTCATAAAAGAAAAGATTGAAAATGGGGCAGTCGAACTTCCGTTTGTTAGATCCGAAGACCAACTGGCAGACATCCTGACAAAAGCGGTTGCTTCAAGAACATTCGAATCAGTTTTATCCAAGTTGGGTATTGGTGATCCCACTACACAACTTGAGGGGGAGTGTTAGAATATTCAGTGTATTAAGTTTCCTTGTATATGCCTCTAAGTTCTCTATATATTGAGAGCCTTACTATTGAGTTAATATCTCTAATGCAACAGGTTTGGACAGGGAGAGAATAATAATGTGCTTTAGGTTTGGTAAGAATGTTGTATATGAAAGATAAAAAGAACATTTTCTAATAAAACACAAAACTCTAGCCGCCTCATGCGGCTACTTTTCTCTTTGTTTTTTAACATAATCTTAATCTAAAATAAGCGTAAGATTCACCTCACATAATTTTTTCATTCAAAATTTTGAATTAAACCGTTATTAAGCAGATATCAAATATACAAATCCATTAATATATTTTTTATTTTAAAATATTAAATAAAATTATACAAGATTAAATATTAGTTAAATATTAATAATATTGGTTTCTATATTTAAGTATATTATATACGTGAATTAATATTATTTTTATTTGGACTATATTTTTTATAATTATAATTAAATATATAAGTTAAAAATAAAATATTAGTCAGATTTTTATCGGTTTTATCGGTCCGCACCGCTAATCGATTTGGGTTCAAACCACCGTCGTTAATTGTTAAAAACATTATCGGGTCGGATTCGAACAGGTTTTATCGACCGGTCTCGGATGGGTTGTTGGGTTAATAACTCCAGTAACATTTCTATATCCAATAACTATTTATTCAACTATGATTTTTTTTATAAAATATTATATTTTATTAAGGTTTTATAAATAACATATTATTTGAAATAATATTAAATTAGTGGTTATTCATTGAATTCGGATTGAATAGCCGCAATAAATTTTTAAAACCCACAACCTTTAAATCAGGTAGGTGTATCCTCATTCGTTAAGCGCACATTATACTTTAGTACGTAAGAAGGGTATTTTAGTTTTTTCACCTTACACATCGGACAATTTGTGCTTTAACAAGCTAGCCACACTAATACGTGCGACGTTCTGTGTTTGTCGGCTAAACCAAGTACCTTTGGGACAACTCCAACTTTCACCAGTTGGTTCACCTTCAAGTAGCTTAATATGACGTTTTAGCAAAAAAAGACTATGTAGTGTTTTTATGTTTGAACAATCACCATATCTAAACAAGTGGGGAATCCGAATGAATTTGGATATGATATTTCGCAGTTATGTTGATAATGCTTAAAAATAAGTGTTCTCAAAAATTGAACTAAAAACATATAGTTCAGGTACCCTAACCCATCAGGTCGCTTCGGGTCTGGTACCATGGATTCGAAAAAAAGTGTCATCTTTATTGTTAAAGGTCAATACTTACTCTCTTTTTTGTAAATTCTATCGTATGGAATTTTTTTTAAATACATTGATGCAAAGGATTTAATTGAATATGTATGTTTGATATTAAAATTTTTATTTACTTTTGAGGAAGTAAAATATGAACATGTTGTGGAAATTGTGATCGGTGATGCAAATACCTATAAAAAAGAGACTAAAACTCATGAATAAGATAATTTTTTATACTTGACACCTTCTTGTCCAGCATATTGACTTGATGTACGAGAAGAATTATAACTGGCCTCAATTTACGATTTCTTATCGAAAAACAAAGTGACTCAATAATTTCATGTGATATGTTTGGGTACTTGCTTTTTAAGGGGTTTTTTTTAGAACAAAATGAGTTAATTTGGATATTAAAAATTATACTAAAATATAAAAAATAATTGTAAAAAATGGTTAGCTCGAAATGGTGAAATTATTCCAGATATGCAAATAAATCTAATATAATACTGTAATACTTTTAAGAGATAATAAATTTTGGAAAGACCTAATTCATTTAATAAAGGTTATAAAAAGTGTGTTTTGTATGTTGAGTTTGATGACTTCACAATAAATTCAAGCTATGACCTTTTTTATATAGTGCAGTGAACAATGACAAAGAATATATTGTAAAATATTTTGACTACTATTTAATAAAAAACAAATAAATATCGGACATTACATATGAAAAACGAGACTATCAAATGTAGCGAGATCTACATGTTGTAACATATGTTTTAAACTAATAGTTTTGATACGAGCCTAATTTCTCATATGACGTAGACGTCCCACTTAGTATTTATAATTGAATGTATAAACTTATTCTAGATTTGATAAAATTGAATCAAGTTTATTTGGAACATGATTTTTTTTACAAAGCTAGTATATATAGTTGTCTACAAGCATATGGAAATAGGATGAAAGTAACATCTAGTAAAGTGTTAGAAAAATTAAAAAAAATTATTATTATTGATTGTTTTGTTGTTCTTTGACATCTCGTATATTTATATTAGTATATTATCATGTTTCAATGATAGAATAATATTTTTTACTAAGATAATGTATTCATATTATAATGATATTTTTCCTAATTGAATAATATTCTAAAATCAAAAATATATTATTCAATATTCTTCATAATTGAATAATATTCTTACATCAAGAATATATTATTCAAATATTTGACCAATCAATTAATCTTTAATTAATATATTGGACTCCAACAACATTAATTAGGAAAATCTCCACACTCCCCCCTCAAGTTGAATAGTTAGATTTACAATACTCAACTTGCTCAAAATTGTAGCGAAGATTCACCATGTTAGGGCTTTAGTTAGGATGTCTGCTAGTTGATCATCCGATCTTACAAAAGGAAATTCAATTGTACCATCTTCAATTTTTTCCTTTCTAAAGTGTTGATCTACGTCCACATTTTTAGTTTTGTCGTGTTGGACAAGATTTTCCGAGATAATTATTGTTTATTTATTGTCACACTTGAGTTGACTTGGAATATTTGGTAGAAATCAAGTTTCAACCATTAATTTACTGATCCACGAGATTTATGTTACTCTTTTAGAAATTCCCCGGAATTCTGCCTCCACATTTGAAAGTGCCATCACTTTCTGTTTCTTATTTCTCCATGTCACTAAGTTTCCTTTAACTAGCGTAAAGTAACCTGATGTAGACCTGCGATTATTAGGGTTACCAACCCAATCTGTATTAGTGTATGCTTCAATATTTAGATGTTCATTTCTTTTGAGCATAATTCCATCCCGACGTACCTTTTAAATATTGTATTATCCCCGTGATTACCTCTATATGATCTAATTATGGTTGGTGCATAAATTGACCTACAACCCCAACTGCATAGGCTATATTTGGTCGAGTATGTGACAAGTAAATTAGTTTTCAAACTAGTCATTGATATCTTTATTTTTCTGCCAGATTAACACCTTCAACCATTTTAAGGCCCTGATTAACCTACATTTGAGTCTCGGGTGGTTTACAATCAACCATTCCTATTCCACCAAGTAAATCAAGAATATACTTCCTCTTAAATATAAAGATCATTTTGCTTGAACGTAAAACCTCGATTCTTAAGAAGTATTTAAATATTCTAGACCATTCATCTCAAATTCTGCAAACACGTTGTTCTTTAGACTTATAATTTCTTCAGTGTCGTTTCCTATGATGATCATGTCATATATATATATATATATATTGTTAAGCAAGTGATCATGTTATCTTTTTTTGTAGAAACAACAAATGATCATAATTACTTTATTTTTACTCGTACTACTTTATTACTATAGTAAATCTTCCAAACCATGCTTGTGGAGACTGTTTGAGCCTATAAAAAGCCTTCTAAAGTCGAAATATTTAATATTTTCGAAACCTATCAAAGAATCCTCATGGAGCCTCCATATATACTTCTTCTCTCAAGTCTCCATGGAGGACTGTATTTTTTGTTTACATCGAATTAGTGAAGTAGTCAATTTTTGTTTGCTGCAACTCAAAATAAAACTTGAATCGTGTCTATCTTTGCTACTAGAGAAGACGTTTCAAAATAATCAATTCTGTAAGTTTGTGTATACCATTTTTCCACAAGTCAGGCCTTGTATGGTTCCATAAGCTTTGTGTTTGATAGTGAAAACCTATCTACATCCAACCAATTTTTTCTAACTAGAAGTTTGCATTTCTCCAAATTACCATTCATTGCAAGACATCTATTTTGACATTCATGGCCAACCTCCACTCTTTCTTTTATGTTGCTTATTGGAAACTTTTGGGAATTTCATAGGTGTAGAGAATTATAGTAAAAACCTTGGCATCTTCTGACATGCTCAATCTAACCAAGTTTCCCATATGAAATTTATTGGCTCGAGGAACATAGTTGGGTTAGTCACATGTAGGTGGGACTCCACGATTATTCCTGCGAGGTAAAACATATTTACTTTATTCGGGCATTTGTCAACTAGTATCAACATTTACATAATTACCAATTATAAGAGAAACAATTGAACTAAGTGGTTCAATTACCTCTTGTAGGATATCATTTGAAGGTTGATCATTGGTAGGTATGAATTCATTGGTCCGTTCTACGTTGATGGGTAGATTTGTGGATATAATATATGAAATGATCGAATAACTTAACCAACCTAGTGAGTCGGTTGTGTTTTCCTCCTGAACACGAGGTTCGTTAAGGTAGTAGAAATTTATCTCGAGAAAATTACAATTTATGGTGACATAGATCTGATGATTGACTGGATTATAACACTGATACCCTTTTTTGATGAAGTGTACAATCCATATAAAGGAATTTTATGTAACAATGATCTAGTTTAGATCTATCAACCTTTGGAACACAAAAAAATACAGAACATCCAAATATACGAGGTAAGAAAGTTAATGTAAGTGGTATGTTTGTTTGGGTTTCCAAGATTTGAAGTGGGTTTTATGGATAAGAATTTTTTTGGTAAACCGTTAACTAGATAGGTTGATGTTGCAATGGATTTAGGCCTAAAGTGTTTGGGAACATTAGACTCAATCATCATAACTCTAGTCATTTCAAGAATAATCCAATTTTTTTTGTTCAACAACTTCATTTTGTTGGGGTGTATTGAGCATAAGGTTTGATTAATAAGGCCATTTTTTTAAAAGAGGGTTCTCGTATGATGTTTAACATATTCCTTTCCATTATGGGGCCGAATAATTTTGATTTTTTTGTTGAAAACTAAGAAATTTCTCATACACCCCAGACTTATGTTTTACAAAGTATACCCAAGGTATGCAAAACAAGTCATCAGCAAATAACATAAAATATTCTTATTCGAGTATGGTTCAGCCCCCCCCCCAAACATTTGAGTATACCAAAGCAAACATAGACTCAACTCGAGTATTACTTGGGCTAAAAACGTTCTATGACTTTTTGCCAATAAAATAGTTTCACATGACAAATGAGCATTATTTTGGGCACCATTATTCTAAAAAATAGAGTGAAATTAAATACAAAAATAAGTAAAGGAGGGATGACCTAAGTGTCGGTGCCATAACCAAATTTGTCTAATAGATGTCCTGTGAGAAAGTAAGATTGTTCTGTGGTGAATCACTCCATAAACATGGTATATAAATTCGCGCTAAATACCACGTCCAATGATCTTCTTCATATGAATATCCTACAAAAGAAAAAAGCAAGAATATAGCAGTGCTATACAATTCAGTTTATGTGCTATATGACTCAATGATAAGAGTTTGCAAGATAATGATGGAACGTAAAGGAATATTTTTAATGATAACTGTGGAGAAATAAGAATAGATCATTCTCCTTTGACTTTGGCTAAAACCCCATTTGTAGTTTCAACATTAGGTTTTGAATGTGGTAGTTGATCAATAATATATGATGGGTCATGGGTCATTCTATTTGTAACCCTAAAATCTATATTTGTTTTGCTATTTTAACTCAATGACTTAGTCATGCAAAGCCTTATTGTCCATTTTTTTTGTCATTTGACTAATATCATTGCCTGAATGGAATTCTGGAATGCTATTAATAATATGTGCCATGTATTTTTGTGATTGTTTTCTCACCATTTCGGGTACCCTACCAACTCAAAGCAATTCTCCTTGGCATGTTTGTGCTTTCCACAATGTGTATACTTTAACTTGAATTTATCGTCTCATGAAGAGGATTTCTACTGACTTCCAATAGACTCTGAATGACTATTTTATCATTTTCCTCCTAATTCTAGTTTGTTTTTCAAGCATATTGATTTTGATACCACTCTTATATCGATTTTTCCAGATGATGGAATAACCTCATTGTTGGTTGTTGGCTTTAAAATTTGTAGTCTGACTATCTCTCCTCTCATCATTGCATATGTTGATTTCGTACCACGTCCAATGATATTCTTCATATGAATATCCTACAAAAGATAAAACTGAGGATATATTAGTAATACACAATTATGTTCATGTGTTACATGACTTAATGATAAGAGTTTGCAAGATACTGATTAAACATAAATGTATCCTTTTAATTTCAACTGTATAGAAATAAGAATAGATCCTTATCATTTGACTTTGACTAAAACCCAATTAATAGTTTCAACATGAGGTTTTGAAGGTGTTACTCAATCAATAGTATCTAATGGGTCATGGGTTATTGTGTATGTAACCTCACAATATAAAATCTGCTTTGTTATTTTACCTTAATGAATTAGTCATCCAAAGCCTTATTGTCCGCTATTTTTGTCCCTTAACTAATGGCATTGCCTAAATGGACTTCTGGAATGTTATTAATGACATGTGCCTTGTATTTTGTGGTTATGTCCCCATCATTTTGGGTACCTTACCAACTCAAAGTAATTCCCATGGGCATGTTTGTGCTTTCCACAATGTGTACACTTTAACTTGGATTTATAATCTTATGAAGAGGATTTCCACTGACTTTTGATAGATTCTGAATGCCACTTTGTCATTTTCGTCCTGATTCTAGTTATTTTTTAAATCCTATGATTTTGATACTAGTCTCATTCTGATTTGTCCAGATGATGGAATAACCTCATTGTTGGTCGCTGGCTTTAAAATTTGTAGTCAGGTTATCTCTCATCTTATTATTTCATAGGCTGATTCAACTAATGAAAGGGTATCGTGTTTCAAGATATCTATATGAACTACTTCTTATCTGTCATAAATGGCTGTCAAAAACTGGTAACGTCTTTGTTCAGCCAGAATTTTGTTGTATATGTCTATATCCTTAGGATCCTTCATAGGATTTGGTGATCTCCTATCAATGCTCATCCAAATATTTTTTAAAGTATGTAAAAAAATTTCAAGAGTATTGATCAGTTCAGATATTGCTAGAAGCATATTATATTAATTCAGATATTATCCGAAGTGTATTTTGGACCGATTAAATAAAATCCAATGAATGAACAGTGACTTGAGTGGAACAATGACTTAGTTATGTGCATAACACCTCATTTTTGGGCTTGGGAGCTCATATAATTAACTCGACCATAAGATCTGACCCGCGCGACCCATGGGTTATAGCAAAACAATATAAATACCCTAACTAATATCATTAATATGGGTTGGATTTTTTCCAAAAAAAGATTAAATACAAGCACACTCTTCATTTCTCTCACAATTTCTTACAAAAATACTTAATATCAACATGTTAAAGGTTTTCTTTCGGTTTTACCCTTGAACCAGGTTTTACTATCCCCAAGTATCACTTCATTGATGTATTGTACTCGTCATTCGGTGCACTTCGTATATTTGGAATGAGTCTCCACTGCTACCGTATATTACCTAATCCATTCCATGGGGTTCTAGTCGTCGCATACTGTGCAACATGATTAATCAAAGATGGCTTAATGTTTTGAAGATCCAAGTAAACACGTTTGGTCAGAGTGCTCTCATCTTGCATATGTTGGATTTGTTGCCTCTAGTGGTGTACCAATGAAATATTGTTCATTCCCTCTTCCTCTAATTGTCTTTTTATAAGATACACCCCTAAAGAGTAATTTTAATTGTAGAGTTTGAAGCCAATTAAGAGGCTATGAGAACTAATTTCAGTTAATTATTGATTGCCTAATTTTTTTTAGCACATTTTATATTCGTAGCATAAATTCATCCATAGAATTTGGGTTGTTATTTCCAATAATGTTTGAATTTTCTTCTCAAATTTTGGTCATGGACACAAGAATATTTGTTCGCTAATTTGTGTTCATGTTGGAATATATAATGTTTTTCTGAATCCTAGAAGAACAATACTCTTATACTATGTTAAAATGATTAAAAACATAAAAGTTTTACTATTGATTATTTTGTTGTTAAGTTCTTTTGTACATCTCTTATATTTATATTAGTATATTATCTTGTTTTAATGACACAATAATATAATATTTTCCTATTATAATAATATTCTTAATAATTGAATAATATTCTTAAACCACGAATATATTATCCAATATTATTCCTAATTGAATAATATTCTTACATAAAGAATATATTAGTCAAATATTTGACCAATCAATTAATATTTTGGTCGCCAACAACATAAATTTCAAACATTGTATCATTTGTGTTTTAGATCATGAGTATATGTACTAAACATTATTTGATGGTTTTATAGAAGGATATTGGTGGTGAAAATTTAGTATATGTATACATTATGAATAAACAATGTGTGTGTGTGTGTGTGTGTGTGTGGTTGTGTGTGTGTGTGTGTGTGTGTGTGTGTGTATGTGTGTGTGTGTGTGTGTGTGTATGTGTATGTGTGTGTGTGTGTGTGTGAGAGAGAGAGAGAGAGAGATATGAAGAAGAAGTAGCCTCTAAGAAATGGTTAGGGTTTTTGTTTATTTGGAAAGCGTAAGAATTACATAGATCATATGCTCACAGTTATAAATAAAGAGCTAATGGGCTTGGGCCTTATATCTTTGTCACCCTCTCTCAAATTCACAATGCAACAGTAATAAGCATTGAACGTTTGTCATAAAGAAAACAAAATCGCGTTGTTGATTGAGCCTTCATGAAAATATCAGCAACCTGCAAAGCTGATGAAACATATGGAAGCAAGATGGTGTCGATCTGAAGATGATGTCGAGTAAAGTGACAATCTATTCCAACATGCTTCATTCTCTCATGAAAAAACAAAATTATTTGACATCTACATGGCGCTTTTGTTATCACAATGTAAGGAATTGGGTTTACTAACATTAACCCCCATATCTACAAGAAGTCATCGTAACCAAACAATCTCACATGTGGTCACGACCATATCATGGTACTCAGCTTCAGTATATGATCTAGAGACAACATCTTATTTCTTACTTTTCCATGAGATTAATGAATCTTCAAGGAAAATACAGAAATCAGTAGTAGATTTTCGGACATGAGGATCATTATCCCAATCAGCATAGTAGATTTTCGGTCATGAGGACCATTATCCCAATCAGCATCGCTATAGGCACACAATTTAAGTGAAGAGGTCGAAAGAAACAAAATTCTTTGAAACTAAGTGCCACAGAGATATCTATATATTCGAAGAAGAGCACCCTAAAGGACATATGTGGGAGCAATAACAAAATGACTAACCACATGAACAATATAAGCTATATATGGCAGAGTAACTATAAGATAGACCAAGCTCCCTACAAGAGTTAGATATATATTTTGGTCTGACAAAGGAACACCATTCGTCAGGGAGTACCAAGCATTGGTTCAAGAGGGGTATCTACCGTCATAGTATCAGAAAGTCGCGCTTGCTCGAATAAATAAGATATATATATATATATATATATATTGTCTAAGACAGAATATAACCTTTTGGAGACTGAGCCTTCTCAATACCAAGAAAAAAAACTTAATAGTCCCAATTTCTTCATCGCAAAATGCTGAGCCAAATAATTTTTAGTGCCTCAATGCCATCAATATCATCACCTGTAATAGTCATATCATATACATATAAGGATAAAATAATTTTTCATGCACACGTACATCTGATAAACAATGCCGAATAGCAAGGAAACCAAGTTAAGTAATAACCGTAAAGAATTTTTTAAACCAAACACGATGAGCTTGTTTGAGACCATATAACCCCCCCATAAAGATCATTATTTAAAAATGAATTTTTGACATATAATTGGAAGATCTTCCACTGTAGAATGGATGCAACCGCAATAAGAAGAAGAATTATCGTCATTTTTCCACTGGGGAAAATGTTTCATCATAATTCATACCATACTTTTGTGAATACCATTTTATTACAAGACGAGCCTTATGTCTTTCAACAGACTCATCAAACTTTGTTTTAATTTCAAAAACCCAACGAGAACAGATTATATTCTTACCGAATGGAGGTTTAACTATAGCTCATGTATGAGTATGATAAAGAGCAGTATGCTCTTTGACTATAGCTTTTTACCAAAAAGGATCACAAAGAACTTATTTAAACGACTGAGGTTCATACAAATCATGTATGTTTGTTATAAAAGAAGCAAAAGGATCTGAGTACTAAGAGTATGCAAAATGTGGTAGTTTAGTAGACTTGTACGAGTGGATCTCGTGAGAGGTGAAAGATATGTTGTTCTACTATAGAAAGGAGTTGGCCCAGGCATTGATGGAGCTGACTCAAGCATTGATGGAACATAATTAGTATTAACTACTGTAGATATCTCATGAGGTGGAATATCAATATCAAAATATATATCACTATCAGTTTCAAAATGATCAAATGTTAAAGGTATATCTTTGTTGCATCAAGTGATTTTGTTGGAATCGAATAAAATAGGATATGCTCAAGAAATCTGACATGACTAGATCATATAACTTCTGACTAGTGGGATCATAACAACGATAACTTTTTTGTGTAATACCATAACCTAAAAAACATATATAGCTATTTTGGGACCAAATTTGTTGCGTTCAACATGAGGACGGAGGAAAAACATATACATCTAAACACTTGTAAGGAAGAATAATCTAGAAGTTATCCGCATAACTTCTGAAATAAAGACATTCCTGCATTTTAAGCAATGAGAATTCGATTAATCACATAAATAGAGATCAAAATTGCTTCTCCCCAAAAAACACTTGGAACTTTAGTTGATAAAAGGAAAGAACGAGCAGTCTCAACGAGTTGATGATGTTTTTTTTCTGCAACAACATTTTTTTGAGAGGTATTAGTACAAGATAATTGATGTATAGAACCATTCGATGCAAGTAAATTTTTGAAATTATTGGAGGTATATTCACCCCCTAAGTTACACTTAAAGCATTCTATCACAGCAAAATGTTGGTTCTTAATCAGTGCTCTAAATTCTCTATAAATTCTAAAGAAATCTGACCTTTGTTTCATCAGATAAATCTATGTGTATCGAGTATAATAATCAATAAATCATACATAATATGATCAACCACCCTTTGTGAAGACATGAGATGAATCTCAGACATCATAGTGAATAATATTAAATAGATCAAGAGAAGAAGTGACACTTTCATTAAATGGTAACGCCAGAAATTTTTCCAATTTACAACCACTACAATCCGAAATATTACTAGTGTTTAACTGACCTAAAGCACTGTAGAGACTAAAAAATTCAAATGCGATGCAGATACATATCCTAGGCAAGAATGCCAAAGATAAAACTCAAACGGCGAAGGACTCAAACGAAACAAAGATAAATCAACACCATATGTTGCAATATTAGTCAAGTATATTTTTCACTATCAACACCATAAACATCCACATTTGTCACTTTGAATCTTTCTAACACATAGAATTCCTCTATTTTTAAAAATGTCCCAATCATTCTATGAGTCGTTGATTTTGTATAGAACAAACAGAATCAGAAAACAAGACCCAATAAACAGATTTACACAATTGGCTAACCGAAACAAGATTCAAAGAAAGGGTGGGAATGTAGTAAACATCAGATAGCTATATATGAGGGTTACAAATCGAGCCAGTACCCTTTACTAACATTGTTGTAGCACTAGCAGACAAAACAAATATGGGTGAAGTATGGGACAACGAAAAAAGTTCGACATGTGAGGTGACATATAACGAGACGCACCCGAATCCGAAATCCATAATGATGAATCAATACTTGAAAAAGAAGACTAGGAAATACCTGAATGGTATTCAAATGTAGGCATAACAAATTTCTTATTATGCAGTTTGGAACTAGTATACTGTAGAAAATCATATTTTTCTATCATATCCGCAATAAGATACCCAATCTTTAATCAAACAAAATCAAATAATCAAGAGATACCAAATCAAAATCGGAAAATCAAATCAAAACCGAAGAATCAAATCAAAATCTTAATCAAACTCTCGGAAAATCAAATCAAACCTGAAGAATTAAATCAAAATCTTAATCGAACTCCAAATCCAAAATAATAATCAAACCAATTCGAAATTCAAAATCCCAATGGTCCAACAAAATCAAATCGAATACTTAATCAAATCTAAATCCAAATCAAATCCAAATATTAATTTATGTATGAAATCAAACCTCTTTTACCAACAAAAAGTATTACACTAGTCAAACAGTGATTTATCCTACAGCGTAGCACAAAATCATAATCCAACCAGTCAGATTGAAGGATTGTGTGTCCTGAACATGCTCTCCGAAATTAAAAAAAATGGACATCATTTGCCTTTCGATCAGACTGTTTGATTGTGGTTGTATACAACATATTCGAAAACCAAAAACTATATCTCTTCTGACGTCAAAATTCGCAAATAAATTCAATAAAAAATAAGAGAAAATATTTGAAGCTAACCTAAAACAGATCCAAAATAAATGAGAATAACAATTATAATCATGATCACGTGTTACGTCGGACGGTCAAAACAGAAAGAACAGACAATAATTGAAGCACGACAAAAAGAACAAGCCAGTAGCTGAAGCACAACAAAAAGAACAAGGCAGTAGTTGAAGCACAACATGAAGAGAAGAACAACCAGTAGTTGAAGCATAACAAAAACATATCCAAACAACAAATCAAAATCAAATACCTAGCAGAAAATAGATCCAAATAGCGAATAAAAATACCAAGACGAAGTCGAATGCCAATACGAAATCGAATAATTCAAACAACGAATCAAAATCAAATACGTAGCAGAAAGAAATCCAAACAGTGAATTGAAATACCAAGACAAAATCAAATATCAATATGAAATCCAAACAACAAATCAAAATGAAATACCTAGCATAAAGTTGATTCAAATAACGACTCGAAAATATAATAGTTGGTAGAAATAGAGGGGATCGTTGCGTTTCTCCGATCAGACTACTCCAAGCTCTGATACCATGTAAATAAACAGAGACAGAGAGAGAAAGAATAAAGAATAAGAAAAATCCGTTAAAAACGGCTAGGGTTTCTGTTTATTTCGAAAGCGTAAGAATTACATAGAGCATATGCTCATATTTATAAATAAAATAAAGAGCTACCGGCTTGAGCCTTATATCTTTAACATACATAAATTGAGAAAATTTATAGTTAAAGTGTTAAGTTTAATATAAACTTCATCTGGATGCGAGAGAAACTAGTCAGTTTTTAGTCCTATGATCATGAATAATATTTACAAAGAAAGACAATTACTTTAGTTATAACTTATAATATATTATATATATATATATATATATACACACAAAAATGGCATAACAACTAATTTTGTTGATTATGTCTACTATTAACTTTTATGCTCATATAAAAAAGAAGGATAAAACCAACAAAGTTTTATGCTTTGGTTTTTGTCATCTAGAACAAAAGAGTAAGAGTGAAATAATTTTTAAAAATAATATATATATATATATATATATATATATATATATATTAGTTGGTAATTAAGTTAATAATGATAATGAATGACTTGTTGGATCATTTTTTGAATTAGGATAAAATATTTATGAAAGAAAAACAACGAGAATAAAAACATGTCAAATAATGGTTGTAAATGTTCCTCCAAATAATTAGTGATAAACTCTTGGTGAGCTAGACGTCGATTTTATTGAAAACAATGTTGGACAATCGGACGAAAAAACACCAGAATACTCATCACTAGTAAAAAGAACAAATGAGAATATTAGTAGAATATTAACTTGTAGTAAAAGAGAGGAAATAAAGATAAGTACAACTTAATTATTCTTTCTGAGTAGTCATATTCAATAAATGAACGTACATTTTTTAAGTTTAAGAATAAAAAAACCATTATATTATTGGTTGGCAAAGATTAGTGAAATAATTATCTTTTAAACAAAAAGTCGTAGAAAATTTTATGATAAAGTAATAATTTTAGTGTTAGAAAATAATACGAACATATTTAATTAGCGAACAATGTTACAGTTTTTGTTGAGAAAAATAGCTATTTGGAATAATTTCACTTTCCTTTTAAAATTTCTAATGTATGTTATAATTATATAGTTAGTTTTATTTTTGATGTTATGCTTCATTTGAAGCTTATTAAACCATTACGGTTTTAGATCTATGTATTCATAAATGTTACGTTATATTTGAATTTTTTAAACAATATATGAAAAATCAGATTCGTTTAAAGAACCGTATCGCTTTTTAAAAAGTCTACCGCGTTGAGGGTGTAAATAAATTTTAAGACATTGCACAAACCAATTTCCTACTACCGTGATCTATCCATTTAGTAAGTTTATGTTCAATGTAATGTGAATGTGTATGTGTGATGGATAAGTTTCTAAGAGACTTGTGTCTGTGTAAGAGTTGTAGATCTTAAATGTTTTAATAAAATCTATCAAGTATTCATTGATGGTACCAGCTCCAAAGTATCATAAATTAGTAATGCATTTCTAAACACCGTTTTGAAATATAAATTTTCACTTTTAAAAATCCAAGTGATACTGAAATGATTTATCCGAATGAGTTATTATATTGACCTTGTTAAAACACAAATAATTGTGAAGCGGTGTCCAAAATCCGTTGCTATATAAGATTTTTAAAAATGTAATTTTTGAAATAAATTGTTATATTGGTTTTTAAAAAACACAACTGATTTGTAGACGGTATCTCAAAATTAGTTGGTATTTTTTAAATTTGGAAAAAAACTACTAATTTTGAGACATAATTTCAAAATCCAATTGAAATTTTGCAAAATTCACAAACTATGATTCTAATTTTCATTTTAAAAATATATATTAAAACAAGATGGATATACCTTATAAATTGAGTTTTTCATTTTATTTATTTATTTTTGAATTGTTATTTTCTATCTGCGTAACTAAATTTAGTTAAAATTAGTTTTTAACTTTTTATAATAAATTCATAAAAGTCTTTATTATTTGGCATTGTGATCTATAATTTAACATAATTTTATAATTTTATAAATGAAATAAATTATTTAATAATTTTTTAATTTAAATGAAAAAAAATAACAGAACTATAAATTTTATATCATCATCTCTCATTTAATTAGATAGAAATTCAAACGTTTGACTTAAAAAAATAAACCACATCTTAAGCTTAAAGCCATAAAACAATTTTTTCTGTTTACATCGCTAAACCTTTTCAAAGTAGTTTAACCGATTTTGAATTATTTTTTTAAATTTAAAAAAATTATTACTTGAATTGAAAGTGTTACAAAGTTGATGGACTAGTAAGCAATGAGTATAAATATACCCAAAATCCTCAATTTTCAGATCAAATCCCTAGTTTGCGATCGATCTCTTCTTTTTCTTCCTTCTCTCTCTTCTCCAAAAACCATTGGTCTTTTGATGGTAGATTCTTTGAAGAAAGCTTATGGATTCGATTTATGGATTCGATCAAGATAAGTGTTCCTTCTAGCAAATTGCATACTTCTATCGTCTTGTTCAACATTTTTCCTGAATAAGAAGAAATAGTTTCGTTTGAGTAACAAGCAACTAACTTTCTTCATGTCGATAACCAGGAACTAAATTTGGAGATGCAGGCTTCATTCTTCGAGTTATGCTAGCAAGATGAAAGCTAATCTGAGGCATGCAAGTTACTTGAAGTAATTCATCCCTATGTTGCATGTCAGGGTGAGTATTCCTCCGAGTTATTTGCATGCCTTAGTAGTTTTAGCCTTTCCTTTTCCTGATTCGGAGAGTGATTTTCTCAAATTTCAAGGATTTATCATATCAGCAAGACTTGAGCAGACCTTCAGGGTAAGCTTCGATTTAGTTCTTTCCATTGTTGTTTGAAAATTTCGTGCTTTATCTAACAACATGATTTCCTTCACACCTACTTTCTGAATTGAAGATTTTCTTCTCTAGTTTCTGACTCTTTTAAGTTATACTTCCAGGTGCTCTAAAATAGGAGACATCTTTCAAGCACTGATCTAGGCATATCAGCAAGACTTGAGTAGAGCTTCAGGGTAAGCTTCGATTTAGTTATTTTCTTTGTTATTTGAAAATTCTGTTCTTTATCTAACAGCGCTTTTTTAATGTTGTAATTAACATTGTTAAGTTGATGAAGTGGTCAAATCAGATAACAAGGTCGCTGGTAAGTAATTGCTTTACTGCTCTCTTTCAAATCTGCTTTCTGAATTGAAGAGTTTCTTCTCATGTGTTAGTTTCTTACCTTTTTAACTTTCAGGTGCTCTAATCTTAGAGACTTCCTTTAAGCATTGATAGGCTCTGAGACAACTTCAAAAAATAAAAGTAAGTTAGTCTTCAATGCGTATATATCCTATATTCAAACTCTCCAGTAATATAATTGTGTCTAGCATTGTTGGAGCTTTGAAGTTTTTGTAATTGACTTTCATTTTACATCTTTGGGTCCATCGAGCAAGTCAATCGGGTGCTCAATTTTGCTCTCTAAAGATGTGGTGAATTGTCATATTACAAGAAATCAAAGCTTTTATATTACTGAGAATTGAGCGTAAATTAAGAGGAAACTTTCCTTTAGATAGTAGTGAAACCAATACTTCTGAATATGTCTCTATATCTATCTTACTGCATCCTTTAATTTTTCACATGAGAAGCCCATCAAGGAGAGCACGGGATTCTACTTGAATTAGAGTAAGAAGACCATAGTTATTCCCATAACCAAGAACCAGATTGTCATGTCAGTCTCGAACAACTATGGCTCAACTTGCTTCACCGTTGGTGGAGCAACTGACATCTGAGTTTAGCTTGAGACGACCTACAGCAGGGGGATTCCAGGTAAGAAAATACACATTTCTTTTAACATATAGGTGATTTATGCAGCCAAAATTCAAGGCTGCATTTTCACAACCTTTCCAGTGCTTAGGTTTAAGCAATATGGCAAAATCTAGACCACTTATCATGTTAATGATGTAGTTTATAGCAACAGAGTAAGAAAAGTGAACAGAGTTCATTTTCCTTTTGTTCCTTTGTTGCCAAATAATCCAGCATATTAGAGTAGGCAAAATAGTCTTAATGTGAGTTTTATTATTAGCATGCCATAACCAAGTTAGAAATAGGTGTTTTACTGTCATAAACCTCTGAATATTAACCTTTAAATTGCTAGCAAAATATATCCAAATTTCCCATGAAAAATTACATTGAATGAACAGATGATTTGTAGATTCAATGTTAGAACATAATTGACATTTAGATGCTAGTGTAATATGCATAGATTGAAGAGTTTGGTCGGTAGGAATTTTGTTAAGTAATAGTCTTCATGTTAAGAACGAGCATTTCCTAGGAGATATATGGTTCCACATGCTGCTAAATATGCTTGATCTATTAGCGGGAGGGTGAAGGCCTTTGATGGTTTCTTCTATACTAAAGAAGCCATCATTAGATAAGTTCCACAATATGTTATCCCTTCTTAGGCAGTCAATAGTAAGCTTAGAAACTAGGCCTATGTTGTAGTCACTTAGGATATCTCTAAGTTTAGAAAAGTTCCAACAATTATTTTCCCATAATGAATTAACACATTTACCCTTAAACCAACTATTACTATGATTAAGGTTAAGTTTATTTAAAGTAGGTTTACCAAACCAACTGTATAACCAAATATCTATGTTACCACTACCCAAATCCCATTTAATATGAGATTCAGCTAACTACCTGATCTTGACCAGCCTTTTCCAAGTTTGGGAAGCATTTTTGGAGTCAACCTGCAAAAAATATTTTCTAGAACAATAGATATTATTAAGTAATTTGGCCCAAAGAGATGTATTATCCCTAAAACTTAGCCAAAGCTTACACAAAAAATCTTCTTGAATATTAGCAAGACTACTTAAATTAAGACCCCCGCCTTCAAATGATTTACATACAAATGGCCAAGATGACCAGTGAGTTTTGTTCATCTCACTATTAGATCCCCACAGGAACTTATTCATTAATCTTTTGATTTTTTAAATGATTTTTGTAAGGATCCAACAACTCTGTAGCCAGTGAAGAGGAATAGACATAAGCACTGATTTTATTAAAGTTAGACGACCACCAAAAAAAAGTATTTTTCCATCCCAACGTGAAATCTTTTCATTATTTTTTCTAATAAAAGATTAAAGTTAGAAGTCTTGTTATGGGGACTAAGTGTTACCCCCAAATAGGTTGTAGGAAGAATAGTTGTTGTACAGCTTTTTTGGGTAGTTAGACTACTTCTTCTTTCCAAAGACATGTTTGTTGCTGTGATAATCTTAGTTTTCTTCTTATTGAATGACTTGGTGAGGATAATAATCGCCTGAGGGTAGGCTGGTAATTTCAGTTGGTGTTTTATGGTGGTATGTGAGTGTTTAAGTGGTGGTGTGTGGGTGTTTTAAGTGTTTAGAGAGTAGAGAGATAATTAAGCAGCTTGGTAGCAGTTAATTTTCATTACCCATAGTTAATGCAGGTGGTTGGGTATTTATAGTGTGATGTTTGGGCCCTTATGGGCTTTCGGGTCATGTTTAAAGGACCCGGGTCATGTTCAAAGACCCATGAGCTCTAAGCAGGAGAGCAAGTAGCTTAGTCAGGAAGTGTTTAGGTTTTTTAGTACTTTTGTCATAGTTCGAACAGTCCTATGGTCATAGCGTTCGAAGTGACCTGTCCGGTCCATGTGATCTGTCCGGTATCCGGAGAGACTAGACCGATCTGTCCTTGTACGGGGAGCATGCTGAATTCGGACTCATCAGGAGCCCTTTTTTTAGGTGTTTGAGCAAGTATTCTTGTTAAAGACCTGAAAAATAGTCTGACGTCAGAAGTGGTTTTCAATCCGGACAGGTCTATGGGTTTACCCGGACAGATTAAGCTTCACGAATTCAAAACGGTTTTTGCCAGAGTTCGTGGGACACGTGTCGCCCTCTGATTGGTTGCTCCAGCCGTTTTTTCACCTTGAATTTCGAACCACCTTTTTCGAAAAGCAACCTCTTTAATTACAAATGGTGACATCAGCGCCGTCTTTTAATCATTGCCAAACTTTTCGAATTCTCCTAGGAATCAACTCCTCTTTTCAGATTTACTATAAATTCAAACTCACTTTCTACTGTTTTACTATCTCTTCCATATTTACTCTGCAAATTTACTCAAAGCTTTCTCTCTCTAAAGCAAAGATTTTCTGGGTAGTTTATGTTTACAGCAAGGACTGCATTAATCAAAGGTGGGTGGCTCAACCTTTCTGAGTTGGAGAAAGCACAAAAAGTTGAGAAGGAGAGACAAATCGCAGCAGGGCTACCTTCATCACCTGTTGACAGACCAGTCACCTCCACTACAGAGTCAGATCGAGGCTCGTCCTCTTCTAAAGGTACTAAGCCCAAGAAACTATTTGAGTCTACCCTCTCCCCTATAATCTCTGGTTCCTCAGTTCAGGAGTCAGTGCCCACAATTGAGCCAGGAGCGACAGCCACTAGCTTTAGAAAAACTTCTCCTTTTCTTGCTATGGGATCAGACACAGAGCACTCTCCGGAGAAACTGGTAGTTAAGAGGACAAGCCGGCTGGTCAAAGGGCAAGCCTCTAAGAACACTCCCTCGAAATCGGGGGCTAAAAATAGTTCTTCTGGGTCTGGAATGCCTATCAGGGCTCCCCGGGAAAGACCATCTGGTCCGGAGGCGAGCAACCCAGCACTCCCAAGAGAGACCTCTGCCTCAGAGCCCCAGCTTGAGGCTAGAAGTCAAGGAAACATCGAAATCCAGCAGTCCGGAAGCCAGGATGAGCCAAGTTCGAACCCTCTCCGGGAAACTGCCACTGATATTCCTCCTACGATCATGGAGGAAAGAATGGAGGACTCAGTTGAAGAAGTCCCTTTTGAGTCTGAGCCATCCGGCCAGACTAGTAACACTGTTGCTGCCAAAAAAGATAAGGGCAAAGAAAAACTATGCTTGAGGAATCCGGAGCTGCCGGAGTGTCTCGAATGGAAGGTAGGGCCCTGTTTTCACAGGGTCGAACTTAAATATCTCTTGGCCTTACAGAAGACCAAGTATGCTTTTATCCACACGGCCGAACTAGGTCGAATGCGCACAAAATGGGGGATCCCAGAAAATGTGAAGATAAGGATTCCCATAGATCCTGAAACCCCTATGGATTGCAAGCTGAACGAAATAGTCTTCTTCACGGAGCTATTTAACTGGGGACTCAGATTCCCATTGGACCCAGAGATTGTCAGATATTTTCACCTGGTCAAACTCTGTCCGAGCCAGCTGAGCCCCAACGGCTGGTACACTCTGATGTCATGCATCATGGCATCGAGGTTGTCCGGGATCCCTCTTTCTATGGAAGAATTTGCAACAGTGGCCAATCTTTGCAAACATCACCAATTCCCCTTCTACCATTTCAATATGGGGAATGATCTCAAAGCCGTTGATGATCTACTGGAGTCTGAGAGCAAATGGAGGAGCCAATTTATATTTTTCAGTGGCGCTTGGGAAAACGGACAGAAGATCAAGTCCGGAACGAACCCAAGCCTCCTCAGAAGCAGGTGGAGGAGTGACCGTAAGTTTCTTACTCTAAATCTTTGTCTACTTTTTTCTTCTTATAGTTGGTTTTAAATTAATCAATCTTTCTTCGTCTTAACAGAACTGCCTAAGGAGTTCGGTGATTACTTGAACGCCGGACAGGTCACTTGTGGCAAAATCAACGCCTGGGCCGCAGAGAACTGGGGGAACCGATTCCACAATGCCTTCACAAGTGGAAATCTGGCAAGGTCTCACCTGTGGAACACCACGGGTCGGAGAGATTTAAGCTGGGAGGAGCTCACCACTCAACCCTCTCCAGACACAGTGCTCAAGAGGTCCCATTAAGCAGATGGGACACTCTTCTTGCGAGGCCGGGCCAAAGCCCCAATCAAAATGAAAGGCAAGAAGAAAGGCAAAAAGGTGGCGAGCAGTGCTAACCCTGCTGATGCTGAGAAGGATGCTCCAACTGACCCGAAGGGGCTGGCTCAGAGCCAAATTGATGCTGCTCTTTTGCAGGTAGTGGAGCAAGAGACCGAAAGGCAGGAAGCAGAACTCCCAAAATCTCCAAGGGCTTCCAAGAGGAATTGCAAGCAGGGGAGTGAAGGGGAAGACCGGGCAGCCAAGAAGAAAAAGACTGCCAAAGGAGATGAGCTTGCTCTCCGGGATCCGGAGCCTTCTGTTCAGGTTGACCCTTCTGACCCAACACATGCTGAAGAGATCCCAAGGGACTTTCATACTGATGAAGTTGAGGGAGGAGAGCTCAACATGGATGAAGTAGACATCACCGGTCTTGGTGAACTTGGCGAATACTTCTTCAACCTCCCCAGAGACGACTTCGCAGGGCCTTACATTCCTCCGAGCAGCTCTAACACTGTCAACTTCAATGGTAAGACTTTCATCGTCTCTAGTGAAAAGGACACCATAGCCCACTCCCTGTTAAGCAATGCGCAGCCAGTACTTACACTGGAGAGACAAGTTCGGAGTCAAGCAGACACCATCAAAGACCTTAAGTCGGAGAAGGAAAAGCTGTCTGAAGACCTTTGCACAGCTACTGCCAATGCTGACATGCTAAAGGAAGAAAATGAGGAGTTGAAGAAGAATCGGGAGGAAAGTGACACAAAAGTTGCTACTCTAGAGGAAACCATCAGAGACCTCCGGGAAAAGCTGTCCGAGGTGGAGAAGGACCTTACTGCCTCAAAAGAAGAGACCAAGGCAAAGGACAAGACCATCACCAACCTAACTACTGATAAGATTTCCCTTGAGAATGCAGTGTCCAAGGCTGCCGAGGAGAAAAATACTTTGTTACAGGAGCAGGAGGCCAAGATCCAAGCCATGATCAATAATTATGCCAACCAGATGATCAAGAGCGAAGAGCTACTGCTTGAGAAGGTGAGGTCTGACATGGTCCTACTCTTCCATGAAAGGTTTCCACAGAGGAACCTAGGGGAGTTGTGGCTTTATGTTGAGCCCGAAAACCTCCCATACCATACGATGGCCGAAGGTGACAGGTATGGCTACTCTAGTGGCTCCTCGGATGATGAAGAACATACTGGGGAGAGCCCAGATGACAAGAAAGACGATCCCAAAGGTAAGAAGGTAGATGAAGGGAAGGATGACCCTAAGGGTAAGAAGGTAGTCGAAGGTGAGCCATCCTCAAAGGCTCAACCTTAACTTATGATCCACTTAGTTTATTTTTAATTCAGACTAAAGTCCTTGGAAGGCCAAGGCATTCTTTTTGTAATGGTGTCCGGAATTTGACCGGACAGGTTTTTTGTGTTCTACTTTGACTGTTTAAAAGTCCTTGGAAGGCCAAGGCAAGTTTAAGTTATTTCATTCAATGAATATATCTGTTTGTGCAACCATCATCTTCTTTCATTGTTCATTTTAATTTTGATAGCCAGAGTTTAAGTAGCCTTTAGTTGTTGCATTGTGAGAGTGTTTAAATTCTCCGGCTAGAGTTTAAATAGCCTTTAGATATTTCAGTCCGGATAGTATGATAAGGGATAGAACTTTAAAAACACTTAGAAAATTTTGAAGAAGGCATCGAATTTTATTTAACAACCCGGACACCTCATTAAAACCTCTTCGTGCCACCGGGGAGGAAAGAGTATGCCCCCAAATATTTACATGGATGTTTAAACAAGTAAATATTTACATAAGTGTTATTCCAAGTACATCCGGAGATGCTCAATATTCCAAGGATGAGTTAGAACTCTGCCATCTTTGTCTTCCAACCAATAAGTCCCAGGTTTAATTCTTTCAACAACGATATACGTACCCTCCCAAGTTGGGGCCAACTTTCCAAAGAGTTTTTCTTTAGTGTGTAAGAAGACCTTCCTTAATACTTTTTCCCCAGGTTGGAAATCTCTTCTCTTAACTTTAGAAGCAAACCTGCTTCTCATCAAACCTTGATAGTGTGCAACTCTAAGGTGAG
Organism: Limnanthes douglasii subsp. nivea; assembly: GCA_036936605.1. Lineage (NCBI taxonomy): Eukaryota > Viridiplantae > Streptophyta > Magnoliopsida > Brassicales > Limnanthaceae > Limnanthes > Limnanthes douglasii. The sequence goes on from JAUPFV010000001.1 coordinate 158,608,417, forward strand.
CTTTAACTCGTCTTTCTTCTACCAAATCAAGTTGACCTCTAATTGCCACCTCATTAGCATGTTCGGAGAAGTTGTGAACACGAAAAGAGGGGAGAGTTGCCTCTATGGGAGCTACTGCATCCATCCCATAGACCAAGGCAAAGGGTGATTCTTGTGTGGCAGCCCCAGGTGTTGTCCGGTAGGCCCACAAGACTTCTTGCAAATAACTAGGCCACTTCCCAGCAGCCCCTTCCAAATTCTTCTTTAAGCCGGACAGTATAGTTCTATTAGCCACTTCAACCTGCCCATTTGCTTGTGGGTGGAAAGGCGAAGAAAAACAATGCTGTATACCCCTTGAGGCACAGAAGCTCTCCATTTTCTATTGTCGAACTGTGGCCCGTTGTCTGTTGTTATTTTCTGTGGGACACGAAATCTGCAGCATATGTTGGATAGAATGAATTTTATGACAGCTTTTGATGTTGTCCCTGCTAGAGGAGCTGCTTCTATCCACTTCGAGAAGTAGTCGATGGCCACAATTATAGTTTTGCGCCCTCCGGACGCCACAGGGAGAGGCCCTACTAAATCCAACCCCCATCGTGCAAAAGGAATAGGCTCAGAAATTGATTCTAAAGGAATGGCTGGTACATGAATTTCATTGATGTACCTTTGGCAGGGGTCACACCTTCTCACCAATTCCTTAGCATCTTTAATGATTGATGGCCAATAGTAACCGGAGAGTAAAACTCTTCTTGTTAAAGCTCTATACCCACAATGGGCTGATCCCTCACCATCGTGCAATTCAGAGAGGACCATTTGTGATTCTTCATCTCCCAAATAGCGCAGGAGAGGTTTACTGTAAGATTTTTTGTATAACACTTCTCTCAATATGATGAAACCACGAGCCTTATGTTTCAATGTTCTGGCCAGTGACTTATCCGGAGGCATAACACCATCGGAGAGGTATTGTATGAGAGGAAACCTCCAGTCTTGAGGTTGTTTCACTTGTATTTCAAAAATTTCCTCTTATTTACCCTTACAAAGTTGGATGGAGGGGCTTTCAAGCACATGGATCCATGGGTATGACTCCGTATAGGCTATGGTTGCCAGTGAGTCTGCCAGCTCATTTTCTGCCCGGGGAATGTGTTCATAGACAACACTTTTAAACTTAAGCGCTTCATTTTTGAGGAGGAGTAAATATTTCACAAGTTGCTCCTTCTTAGCCTCAGACTGGCCTTTGGCATAGTGGATAATCAGTTGGGAGTCGCTTAGCAGCTTGACCCTCTTAGCCCCACAAATGTAGGCCAATTTTAGCCCAGCTATAGCTGCTTCGTATTCGGACTCGTTATTAGATGCCCTGAAAGCAAAACAAATAGCCTAGTACATTTTGTCTCCATATGGGGAAGTTAAGCATACCCCTGCACCACATCCCATTGTGCTAGATCCACCATCTGTTCGGACGACCCATACTTTCTTATCTTTTATATCAGTAGCTTGCTTCGAATCCCTATCGGAGTGGAATTCAACCAGAAAATCAGCCACAGCTTGGGCTTTGACTGCTGTTCGGGGAGCAAAGTCTATGTCAAAGTCCCCCAACTCTACTGACCACTTAGTCATTCTGCTCGAAATGTCTGCTTTTTGAAGGACATTCTTTAGGGGAAAGGAGGTCCGGACGATGATAGGATGAGCCTGGAAATAAGGCCTCATCTTCCTTGCAGCTATTACCAGGGCTAATACCATTTTTTCCAGTTTTAAGTAACGCTTCTCTGCATCTATCAAGATTTTGCTGATGTAGTACACTGGATGGGGATGACTATTGACCTCTCTTACCAGCACAGCACTGATGGCACAACTTGAAACTGCCAAGTACACAAAGAGAGTCTCCCCATCGACTGGCTTGAACAAATTTTTGGGGGAGGACAGGTGTTTCTTGATCTCATTGAAAGCCTCATCGCTCTGTGGGGTCCAATCAAAGCCATTTGCACCCTTCAAAGTTTGAAAGAAAGGAGCACACCTGTCCGAAGATCTTGAGATAAATCTGTTTAAGGCAGCTAATCTCCCCGTTAACCGCTGTACTTCTTTGATATTTCGAGGAGGCTCCATTTGAAACAGAGCATTAAGCTTGTCCGGATCAGGTTGTATTCCATGCTCACTTATGATATAGCCCAGAAACTTTCCGGACTGCACTCCGAACACACACTTTTCAGGGTTTAACTTCAAATTTACTTTCACCAAGTTGGCAAAGGTTTTTTGGAGATCGGACAAGTGCAACTGCTCATCCACACTCTTCACCATCATATCGTCAATGTATACCTCCATATTTCTTCCAATTTGATCAGCAAATGCCTTGTTGACTAATATCTGATAAGTAGCCCCAGCATTTTTCAAACCAAATGGCATCACCTTGTAGCAATGAAGCCCTCTATCAGTTACAAATGTGGTATGTTCTTGATCATTTGGATCCACTTGAATCTGATTGTATCCGGAGAAAGCATCCATAAAGGAAAGCAGCTTGTTCCCAGAGGTGGATTCTACTAACTGATCAATCCGGGGGACCGGATACAAGTCTTTTGGGCAAGCTCTATTGAGGTCTGTGAAGTCAAGGCACATGCGCCACTTGCCATTCTTCTTTTTTAATAAGACAGGATTGGCAGTCCACAAAGGGTATTGAGACTCCTTGATGTGCCCCATCTTTGTGAGCCTGTCAACCTCTTGCACAATGACATCGGCCTTTTCTTTGGAAAAAGCTCTTCTTTTTTGGACTATTGGAGCTACATCTCTCCGGACGGATAAGTGGTGCGAAATCACATCTGACACCCCCTGGGATAGAAACAACTAACAAACGAGCTACTTCATAAGCATGCGAGTGAGTGAAGTTCATCATCCATTCGATATTCTAATTAGATCTCGTATTGTACCTTAGTACACTGAACACCAACCCCATCTCTCTTTCCAAAATAAAACTACAAGCAACTACGAAAACTATAACAACCTCTATTCCTGACGTGAACGGCCGCTTTGTCCGGAAGTGGCCCTGCATCTTCCTCCTCCTGGCAAGAAGCCTAAGAGCAGACCGCCTTTCTATTTCTAGGTGATTCTTCTGTCTCCGTAACAAATGGTCCATTTATTGTTGGGCGAACGACGGGGATTGAACCCGCGCGTGGTGGATTCACAATCCACTGCCTTGATCCACTTGGCTACATCCGCCCCTACCCCCGCACAGGTTTCAGTCTCTATCTACGATCAGATCTTTTCTGAACCCCCCTATGACCGCTATCAGGTCATGGGAAAGCCAAAACTTGTATATAATAAGTCAATACTAGGTCGGTCGAGACTCTTTCTTAGTTCAGTGGGAAGACAGCACCAAGCAAAAACGTGTTGATGGTTCTTTAAAAACTTCAACATTTCATTCTTCAACATAGGTGGCATTTTAGACCCTATCTTGACACTTTTTCCATCTTCCAAATAGTGTGTCTCCACTTCTTCAACCGGTATCAACACTCCGGGGGTCTCTCTGGGGTCATCAATTTCACCCTCACCCCCAGAAAGGCCCTCAAACTGCTATTGTTCATCGATGCGGACTGCCCCCAGCGTTCGAGGAGCCAAGGCAGTGGCATAACATTCTCTTGCAATCTTTTGGCTACTCCGGACAACTCCAACCTGCCCCTGAATAGCATACTTCAAGCATTGGTGGACTGTCGAAGCCACTGCATGCATCCTAGAGAGCCAGGACCTCCCTAGAATAGCATTATAGCAAATGGGGCAATCCACCACAATAAAGATTATTCTGACCATTTTCTTGAAAGGGCCCTTGCCCAATAACACCTCCTCTTTGAACTCCCCGATCACATCTGCTGAGCTGCCTGTGAAGCCCACGATTGACCTGTCCGAATTCTGAATTACAGCTGGATTTTTCATTTTCTTATAAGTGGTTAGGAAAAGGATATTGGATGAGCTTCCAGTATCCACCAAGATTCGTCTTATGTCATTGCCCCCTATAGATGCTCCTATGACAACAGCATCCTCATGAGGGCCAGCAATGTTTCTTAAATCATCCTTATCAAACACAATGAAGGGAAATGAGTTTGGTGACTAATAAGATGTCATGCCTCCTTCTAGCTGGGAGGCCAAAGTATGAACATGCCTCTTCCTCGAAGAAGCAGTAGGAGCTGTCATAGTGTCCCCTCTGAAAATTGTAAGCGACTCGAAAAACTTAATGAGCCCGGAGACCGACCTAGAACATTCCTCTATAGTACCCACTCTGTTCCGAGTTGGATCGGGATCCAAGTACTCAGATTCCACGTCAAACCTTTCAACTATAACCATGGCTCCCTCCGGAGCAACATTACTTGGACCCACCCGGTGAGTGTTGTCAGGCATGTTGCCTCCTCTTCTTTTAACGTAAGCTCTCAGCTTCCCCCTTTCAATCAAGTTTTGAACTTCCTGCTTCAATGCTATGCAGTCATCGGTGGTATAACCAATATCATTGTGATATTGACAAAAAGAGTTGTTGCGATGCTCCCTGGAAGACTGCAGTGTTGCTGGTCTCCGGTAATGCACCTCATCCTTTGTTTTATCAAAGATAGTGGCCACGCTTTCTTTTAACTCCGCGAACCACTCCGGTTGGACCCATGGTCCTCTCTTGTTTCTAGACTGTTGACTTTGAGCAGGAGCAGCTTGCTGAGACTGAGCTTTTGCCCTACCATGCCCCTGTCCGGTCTCCCTTGCTTTGTTCCCGGACTGGTTCTGATTGGGATTCGGTGTCACCGGGGTAGACCTCACCTGCCTCTGCACCCTGGTTTTCTTTGTTTCATCGACGTTTATTTGTTTGCCAACCTGATTCAGTAACCCTCCCAGGTCATGGCCTTCTTCCTGGTTACTGAATCAGCTAGATTGCATAGGTTCAAACCCTGTCTCAGGGATGCTATTGCTACCTGTTCGAAGCAATCAGCCAACCCATTCTTTGTGTTCACAAAATGGCTTATGTATTCTTTCAAGGACTCATTTGGTTCCTGGGCACAATGGATTATTGTGTCCCTATTGCCCTTCAGCTCTTTACTCCCTACGAACTGCCTTCGAAAGGCCACCCAAAACGTATCAAAATCTTTAATACAACCCTGAGGCAGGTTGTTATACCATTTCAGAGCACTCCCTGTAAAAGATTGGGAGAATGCTCTACAAAGTAGTTTATCATCATCGTCAAAGTTCATCATGAAGTTTTTAAATTGCTCAAGATGGTTGTCCGGGTCAGTACTGCCATCGTACTTCTCTATTTTGGTGCTGTCAAACCTCTTGGGGAGGTTTCCGGACAGAATTTTAGAGGACAATGGAGATTGCTTCCAATTTCTTCCACGACTGAACACAGTATCCTCATTGGGAGTTGCAAAAATACCTGGTTCATCATGGAAGGCAAAGGGATCCATCAGCATCTTGTCCACATGCCTTCGGTTATGAGATGACCCCTTTCCAATATGCGTTTTCATTATTCCATGTCTATCTCTTTTTCTTGAATATTTTTTAACCTGCTTTTGCTTTTTCCTGGTTCGACCATCATCGCTGCTAGAGGACAAGGATTTTTTAACTCCATCACTGTCCGAAGAGCTATCAGAAGATTCTGAGCTTGAGCCAGAACTCTCCACAGGCTTGGACCGGTGAGACTTTTTAGAACTTGCATGAGTCTTTTAGGTGCTCACATGAGTCTTCGAAGACTCATGCTCTCTGGGGTTATCGGTGTGATGAGAAACCGATGCTTTGGATTTTTCTTTCACGCCCATCTTGGCCTTCTCAGCCCTCAGAGCTTCTATTTCACACTTCAGCCTGTCACGCTCCTCGACAGTGTATTCATCGTTCTCTTCCACCACTTCGAGCAAAGCTGGTGGAAGATCTAGATTGTCCGAATTCATTCGGACAGATTTCTTTTAGCTGGTTTTGAATGCTTGATTCAGGTACCTCTTCCTCCCACTGTGGTCGCCAATTTGGTGAGGATAATAATCGCCTGAGGGTAGGCTGGTAATTTCAGTTAGTGTTTTATGGTGGTATGTGGGTGTTTAAGTGGTGGTGTGTGGGTGTTTTAAGTGTTTAGAGAGTAGAGATAATTAAGCAGCTTGGTAGCAGTTAATTTTCATTACCCATAGTTAATGCAGGTGGTTGGGTATTTATAGTGTGATGTTTGGGCCCTTATGGGCTTTTGGGTCATGTTTAAAGGACCCAGGTCATGTTCAAAGACCCATGAGCTCTAAGCAGGAGAGCAAGTAGCTTAGTCAGGAAGTGTTTAGGTTTTTTAGTACTTTTGTCATAGTTCGAACAGTCCTATGGTCATAGCGTTCAAAGTGACCTGTCCGGTCCATGTGATCTGTCTGGTATCCGGAGAGACTAGACCGATCTGTCCTTGTACGGGGAGCATGCTGAATTCGGACTCATCATGACTGACCCGATATTTCTTGGTGAACCTGCAGGAAATTTGCTATATTTTCAAGGGAGACTTGAGAGTTGTTAGTAAATATCAGAATATCATCTGCAAATACCAGCACGAATATATTCACACTCACTCTATAAGAATATTTTAATTTTTTGTTTTCTCTAAACATCTGGCCAATTCCTCTAATCAGCACCTCCTCAGCTAGTATAAAGAGGGTAGGAGACAAAGGATCACCTTGTCTCACCCCTCTCTTAGCTTTGAAGTAACCAATGGACTTCCCATTTATAAGAATATAAATATTAACAGACCTAATAATGTTTTTAATTAGTTTGGTCACTTGAAAACTGAATCCAAAACTTCTAAGAACTTTGATAACAAAGTCGTGAGCTAAGTAATCAAACGGCTTAGACATGTCAAGTTTAACGACTATATTTCCTGCTTTGGCTTTTCTTCCTATATCATGAATAAGCTCTTTAGAAATTATGATATTATCGTGAATAGACCTATCTAATACATAGGCACCTTGAACTTATGAAATAAGCTTAGGAAGATTGGTAGATAGTTTGTTATTGACTAATTTAGACATTATTCTATTAGTAAGTGTACAAAGGATTATGGGACGAAACTGACTTCAATTATAGAGATTAGATGTCTTAGGAATCAGGCATATGCCAGTAGCTAGGACACCTTTAGGTATAGGCTTGCCTTTAATAAAATCTTTAATGTCATTACAAAAGTCAGTTTTAATAATATTCCAACATGTAGTAAAGAAATATTTATTAAAGACATCAATCCCTGCAGCACCAGAGGGGTTTAGGCTTTGAATTGCAGACCATATTTCATTTTCTGTAGGCTCAGCTAATATCATCCTATTATCAGTTTCCGTTACTAGCTTAGGAATAATATTAAATAAATTTTTTCCCATACATTTAGATTCAGCATATTTATTTGAGTAAGATGGGGAAGAGAGTATATCTGAGAAGTAGGATTCTGCAGAACTGTTGATAGCTTCATCATCATCAGTCCACACATTGTTGATTTTAATGCCTTTAATAGCCATTTGTCTCCTTTTCTTCTTGACGTAGTTGTGATAGAGATTTGTATTTCTGTCACCATCCATTAAGTAGTTTGCATGCGTTTTTTGTCTCCAATAATTCTCTTCCATGGAGAGAGCAAGTGGGTGCTCAGCATTGGCCTTGGAGAGACATTGTTTGTCTTCAAGACTATTAGATCGCCTGATATTTTCTTCACAGATCTGTAAGTATTTCTCCACCTGCTTAATTTTGTTAAATAAGTTCCCAAAGTGGTCTTTATGACATCACTTTAAAGCAACCTTCAATCATTTTAGCTTATTCCAGAATATATGCTGAGGGAAACCCATCATAGGAACAACCCATTTTTCTGTCACAAAACCAATAAAATCCTTGTTCATGGTCCAAATATTAAGAAACTTAAAAGATCTGCCAAGTTTTCTAATTTCTATAGTTATAGTAATGCAAATTGGTGTGTGGTGTGAAAAAGTACGGGGTAGATTGGATACTTTGGTGAAAGCAAATAGATCAGACCATTCCTGATTGAACAGCACCCTATCCAATATTTTCCACCTGGTTTTGTTGGTCCAAGTAAATCTAGGACCAATATACCCAGCATCATGTAGATACCAGTCTTTGATCGTGTCTAGTAAATCATTTGCACTGTATTAACAGAAAGTTTTACACCCCGATTGTTCATAGGGAGAGATAACAACATTGAAATCTCTAAGTAGTAGCCACTCCTTGACCAAAGGAACAAATGACCTTAAGTTGTTCCATAGTTCTTTCCTTTCAACCCTTTGATACTTGGCATAGGCACAAGTTATAAATACCCATTTATGAAATAAAAGGTAAATAACCTCTATATGGCAACATTGAACTTTGTCCTCCATAATGTCAACTTCCAAATCTTCATGCCAAAAAACACAAATTTTATTAGATATATTAGAAAAATAATTAGTAAGTTTAAGTTTGATAGAAATGTTACTTATCTGATCATTGTTGATCATAGGTTTTTGCAGAAACAATAATTTAACCCCTTCATTTCTAATTAGAGATTTGAGTCTTCTAACAGACACTTGATTACCAATTCCACGAATGTTCCAACATAGTAGCTTGATCATTTTGGACTATTCAATGAAGATCTTTTTGTCTCTTCCAATTGAAGAGATCTAATGACAAGAGGTTTGTTCCTTTTACTTATTCTTGTAAGTTTTAGTTTTTTATAAAGAACTTTCTGAAAATTAGGATCCATTTTTCTATTTCTTCTTGCAAGAATAGATGGAAGACTTCCCATAGTTTCCATTGGTGGAGTTTTGGCAGTAGGAGAAGTGGCTACAACAGGAGGAATGGATATGTTTTCAAGAAGATTAATAGCATCCAAGATTTTTTCCCCATGAATTAGAAGATCATCATCAGCAGCTTTGGTAATGTCCTGACCTTTTTCAGAATCAATAATTTCAGGATTGACATCCTTATTAACCATTTCATTATCTTCAAATATTATTTCAGGGGCTTCAATGCTTAAATCCACCATTTCTTCATTGGTAGATTGTTGTTTTCCAACAGTTGAGTTCTCTTTATTAGTATCAGTTTTGTCTTTAATGGTAGATTGTTGTTTGTTAATATCAGTATTTCCTTATGGCCCTTTCTCAGTTTCTGTTTTGAATCTTTAGCAGGTAGAAGTTTCATGGCCAACATGGAAACAAGTATTGCAATACATAGGGACATCTTTATAACTAAGTGTGATCCATGCACCTTGATTACTATCAAAGCCCAGCCACACACTCTTTTGAAGAGGCTTTGAGATATCCATCTCAACCCAAACATAACAAGCGTTATACATCGCTTTGTTCTTGGGTGGTATCCAAATCTTCGAAGGAGTGCCCAATGAAGACGCTATGGAATTGACGATCTCTTCATTATACAATTTCTCAGGTAACTTTTCCATCCTAGTCCATATGGGAACTAGATGATATTCTTTTCTTACATTAAAAGATGGTAGCCATTTTAAAATTCTCATAGAATGCTGACCTATTGACCAAACACCATGCGACCAGATTTTGCTTAAATCATCATTTAGAGAGAATTTAAAGAATAAATGCCTTGAATCCCAATTTGAATACGAGAAATCACCACTGAATTTTCTTCCCTCAAAGAATCTGTCTAATTCAGTTTTTTTAGGTAGTCCTTTAGAAAATTTATCGATCAAAGTATAAGATGATTCTTTGATTAACTCCTCATACACCAGATCTTCAAACTGAATTGATATGTGATCTGATTTATGATGAACACTAGATGTCTTGATTTTGATTGCATTTAGTTGATGATGATTAACTACATGCACTTAAGATCTATGGTGGTTGAGATATTCACCATTTCTTCCATTATTTTATAGCTGAGAAGGGAGAGCTGGAACTGCTCCATTATGGACAAGGAAGATAGAAAATAGATTAGAGAATTGCAGAGAACCAGATTACGAAGATAGTAGATGATCAATGAAGATACTTCACCTCCAAGAGAAGGATTCTTGAAGAGAAGCTACTAATACGCTTTTGATTTTAGTTCAACCGATTTTGAAAAATTATCCAGATGAGATCATAAAATGATCTCTAGTCATCGGCTTACACCGACACCTACGATAGAAGACGGGTTTCAAAACTCGGATATAATTTTAAAATCGAAAACCGAAGCATTATTTGGTTTCAATCCTAAATTTTGGTGAGCGCCTAATCGAAACATAATGAAAAAAAAATGAAAAAAAAAAACAAAAGAGACACAATTATAAAATCTAGAGGAATTGAATTTCAATTTTAAAAAAAAAGATAAAATAAATAATTATACTGGAGAGATAGAATTTTGATCATTTATAAATGAAAAAATATAGTTTAAAACTTAAAATTAATAATTTATAACATAAACTAAATATAATGAAAACTTAATTCATAATATAATTTTAAATCCGATTATAATAAAAACTTAATTAATAATATAAAGTTAACAAAAAATTAATTTATGAGAGGTTAATGTTTTAGTTTTTCTATAATAAAAACTTATTTTATGGATGCGAAATGAATATATAGATGGTGATATTTTCGAAATATTTTTTGGGGTTTTTACCATTAGGTGTATTAAATTTTTTAAATTTTTGATTTAGTGGGCCTTATTATCCCTAATTCTTATTGGTTATTCTTATTAATTACGTTTAATTTTTTATGACAAAAATAACCTTATCTTATTAATTTAAAACGTGTTTTTTTCGAGAGTCATCTTCAACGATTTCGGTGTAGCCTCGTCGCTAGATATTCCTTTGAGGCTCGCGTCCATCTCTCTCGCCTAATTTTTAGTCGTCGTTGTCGATCTCGAGCTCCATGTCCTCATATACGACCATGGCAATTTATCAGCGTCCGCGTCGGATTCGTCGGGATTTCTAAACCGGGACTGCGATACCAGCGTCGTGCAGGGATTGCACTGGCGGTAAGCTCCAGACGTATTTAAAGCCATATCCTTAAGCTGGAGAAATCGAACAAGATCAACTAATACATAATAGAATAATAAGCTACTACGATGTTTAATCGTTTGAATATTTATGTAATTTTACCTAAGAGGTGAGAGATTTTACTGAATACGGTTGCGTGTTTTGTTTAGTTACATCCATGTCGTCGGGTTGTTGACTCGGTGAGTCATCACCGTGTCGTTTGGAACGAGCTATACAAGTTAGCATTGTACTCTGCAGTTGAGAAAAAAACAATAGAAATCGACATCAGACATATTTACATATTCAGAAATGTGAACGGTTTATTTAGTTGGAAAAGGAAGGTATACAAGAAGATGTTATTACCTCTGATTATAAATTGATTCAAGTTGAAGCCATTTGTGGTTATTTAGGTTTATTTTAAGGTGGTTTCCGACGAGACTATGAGGAGGAGGAGGAGGAGGAAGATATGAAGTAGATGCTGGTTTTGGTTGTTGTTTTCGATAACTAAAATAATAATGGGAGAGGTATTCAATGTATTTATGTTGTGATTTCTCTTTCTTCTGTTCACTTGTAAAACAATTTGATTAGGTTTAAGTCTCATTTATGAATGTCTGATCTTTCCCCTTAAAATTGAAAAATAGGGTTTTACTATTAGGTGTATTAAAAAAATTAAAATTCTGATTGAGTGGGCCTTATTATCCATAATTGAAAAAATGGGTTTTATTATTAGGTGTTTCTACTATTAGGTGTATTCAAATAGGAATAACAGTCTTATTACTGTTATTCCTATCTGAATAACATTATTCTTATTTGAGTAACAGTCTTATTACTGTTATTCTTATTTGAGTAACAGTCTTATTATTGTTATTCTTAACAGAGTAATAGTCTTACTACAAATATTCCTAATAAGAGTAACATGATGGTGGTGGTGGTGGTATTGGTCGTGGTTGTGGTGATGGTGGCATTGGTCGTGTTTGTGGTGATGGTGGTGGGGTCGTACTGGTGTTTGTGGTAATGGTGGTAGAGTTTGTGGTTGTGGTAGTGGTTGTGATGGTCGTGGTGGTGGTCGTGGTGGTGGTCGTGGTGGTGTTGGCGGTGGTGTTGGTGGTGGTGATGGTCATGGTGGTGGTTGTGATGGTAGTGATGGTAGTGTTGATTGTGGTCGTAGTGGTGGTGGTGGTTGTTGTGATGGTGCCGACAGCGGCGGTGGTGGTGGTCTGCCGCTGGAGGTGGTGGTGGTGGTGATAATGCCAGCGGCGACGGCGGTGGTGGTGGTGGTGGTTGTGCTGGTGGTGGTGGTTGTTGTCGTGGTGGTGTCGGCAGCGGCGGTTGTAGTCACGGTGGTGGTGCTGGCGGCGACGGTGATGGTCATGGTGGTCGTGCTAGTGGTCGTGGTGGTGGTGCCAGCGGTGGTGGCAGCGACATCCGCGGTGGTGGTTATCGTGGTGGTCTACCGCCGGTGGTGGTGGTCGTGGTGGTGGCCCTGGTAGTGGTCTGTCGCCGTTGGTGGTGGTCGTCGTGGTTGTCTGTCGGCGGTAGTGGTCGTGGTCGTGGTCATGGTGGTGGTGGTGGTGGTTGTCGTAATGGTGCAGGCGGCGGCGGTGGTGGTGGTGGTTGTCGCAGTGGTGTCGGCGGCGGCGGTGTTCATGGTGGTGTTCGTGGTGGTCGTGGTAGTGGTCACGGTGGTGGTCGTGGTGGTCGTGGTCGTGGTCACGGTGGTGGTGGTGGTGGTGGTGGTGGTGCCGGCGGTGGTGGTGGGTGTGGTGGTGGTACCGGACCGAAGGTGGTGGTGAGTTAAATAGGATTATATTTTTTTCTAAATGAGATGATTAAACTTAGTTTTTAATTAGAGGGATATATTAGTACTTCTAAAAATCTTATACACCTATTTGAATTCTGAAAGTTTGGTGTATCTAACAAGAATTTTGAAATATTTGATGTACCCTTTAAGAAGTCACTCATATTTTTTTATAAATAAAAATATAGAAAAATACAAATAATAAAGAAACAAATACGAATAATTTACATAGTGAATTGTTGAAAGTAGAACTTCCACGTGTTCTACCATTTTTATTTTTATGGCCCGTTCTATCGTTAAATGAAGATTGATAGGAAACGTGTTTGTCGCGTTCATGTATATTTTTTCTCTTTGCGGTCTTAATGCCTTTCGAATTCATAGTCATATTGGTGGTATCAACATTTATGACGTCATAATCCTCATTGTCTAGTATATATTTTATCCTAGCCCAATTAAGATCATTCACATTTTTGTTTAGAGGAGTATGATTTCTACCAATGAACCTATTAATATTAGTTGTGTGTAGATCGATATCAACTTTAAGATCATATGAAGATTGTGTCTTCATAATTTATTCGTCTGAATCAACCTCAACCGGACGAGACTGATTGGTTTGAGATGTATTGTAGTTTGATGTTATCGATTGGAACATCACTTTATCCTTAAAAATTTCTCAACAATGATAAAATTAAAATGATTTTCCATTAGTAAAGGTTGAATATAAGTTTTATTTAAGCATTTACTAAATGAAAATAATTATTATATATATATAAACATTAACAATTGTAAAATTAATTAGCATAAAAATACTTACTTTACCTACCACGTTAGTTCCATTAACCGGTGTTATTTCAACTTATTAAATGACTTGGTCTCATTTATTAATATAACAAAAAAATATGTTTATTCTAACGATTGTGAATATCTACTTATGTTTGTTGAACATGGTTGATGTTGTTGTCATCATCTCCTGAATATGGATATATTGAATATTTGATTATTTTTTTATAAAAACAACTTTCTGTTTGTTACACCCCTACATAGATCTCCGAATTTTTTCCTATACTCTTTGCATAGAGTTATGTCTTCGTTCAAAGTCCATTTCATGACATTTTTATGGTAGAAAATATAATTTTTTTAAGGAAATTATTATTTTCTTTTGAGATAAATGGTTTCGAAATTTTATGAATGAGTTTGTTATTAAATCACTATGCAATTTATCACAAATGGCTCAAGCACAGAACACAAATGAAACAAAGAACAATAAAGAAAAGACCACAGGATTTAACGTGGTTCGAAAATTGTCTACGTTCACAGGCACCGCCAGAGTAAAGTGTTTCATTATGATAGAAAAGGGTTACAGATTTCAGATTGTGTTTTGTGTAATCCTAGTAGTCTATTTATATGGAATAAATAAACTTACGAGATAATGGGCCTAATGGGCTCATACCATAAGACTAACAATATACTGTCACAACACTTATTTGTACTACCGAACACAGTACACTGTCAAGGCACAATAACACTATCACATACACAAAACTGTACTGTCGGACACAGTACATTGTCAAAGCACTATTCGACTCATTCACAACAAATCTTCCCTTGAGGCGAATATTCTTTCTTCACTATCAACAAAGAAACTTCTATTCTTCTGACCCACCAAATGTCCCTAAGATATTCACTCTATACTGCGAACACCAATCCAGTTTAGGAACTTCCTAAAATTTTGAACTAATACTGCATTGGTCATCATATCTGCTGGATTATCGTGTGTAGAAACTTTCGTGACATCAACAATTCCCTTTAATATTATATCACGAACAAAACGATACCTGACATCTATGTGCTTTGTACGCTCATAGTACATTTGGTTTCCTATAAGGTGTATGGTGGTTTGACTATCACAAAACACTTTTGTAGTAATCGTATCCAAGCCAAAATCCGCCACCAAACTCTGCCTCTGTTGTAGACAAAGCTACAGTAGCTTGCAACTGTGTTTCTCAACTGATCGCACTCTCAGCTAGAGTAAATACATATCATGTCAGAGATATTCCATATCACCTGTAAAATCAGAATCAACAAAACCAACCACTGATCTTGCAACATCATTCAACGATCCACCAATATCGGTCTTGTTAAAACTTAAGCCAACGTTTGCAGTATTATTAAGATACCAAAGTATCCATGTCACTTCCTGTCAGTGTTCCTTCCCATGACATCCCATGTACATGCTAACTACACTAATCGCATGTGAAATATCAGGACGTGTGCATACCATAGCATACATGATACTACCAACTGCACTTGCATATGGAACCTTTGATATTTGTTCCAACTCAACATCGTCATTTGCCACTCCTGCTGCAGAAAAATTGAAACGAGTAGCAAACAAAATGCTAACTACCTTAACATCAAACATGTTGAATCGTTGTAACACTTTCTCAATATAGCTTTTTTGAGACACGTGTAATGATCCTACACTTTTGTTCCCGATAATCTCCATACCAAGAATATTCTTTACTCTACCCAAATTCTTCATCTCAAACTCGGCACTAAGCTACTTATTTGTCTGTACAATGTGTGACATACTATAAGAAGCAATAAGCATATCATCCACATACAACAACAAGTAAACATAAGAATCATCTGACATCTTTTGATGATACACACAACTATCATATGGACTCATCGTGAAACTTTTTGACACTATGAATATAGCAAAACGTTTGTACCATTACCTAGGTGACTGTTTCAAACCATATAGTGACTTTTTGAGCAGACAAACCTTGTCCTTCATATTTGGTTCGATAAATCCCTATGGTTGTCTCATGTAGATTCGCTTCTCCAAATTACCATGTAGAAACATAGTTTTCACATCCCACTGCTCAAACTCTAAATCTTGCAAACTACTATGGCTAAAAAAACTCAAATCGAACTATGATTCAACACTGGAGAAAATACTTCATTGAAGTCGATTTCTTCCCTTTAAGTAAAACCCTTAGCAACCAGTCTTGCCTTAAATTGATATGCCTCAACCCCAGATTACCTTTTTTTTTTCTTGAACACCCATTTACTTCCTACTATCTTCTGTCCTTTTGGAAAGTCAACAAGCTTCCATGTTTGATTCTTATGAAGAGATTCAATCTCTTCTCTCATAGAAACAATCCATCGATCTGCCTCTCAACTCGCTATAGCTTCTCTGTAGCTACTAGGTTCCTGCATCTCAACTTCTTCTGCAACTGACAGAGCATATGCAACTAGATTTCTATACCTTTTTGGAAGTCTAATATATCTTCTTTCTTTACCCAATGTTATGCTATAAGGTTGTTGTTCTGGTTCGGGCGCATCATCGTCAATATCATCTGATGTTGACGCTTCACCTCCTGATTCTGGATCCACCTCAGAACACTTGAATTATTGGACATGCTAGGAACTGATTCTACTTCAAGCTCCACCTGTTTACTCACAACCGATCCTGATTTAACCATTTCTCATATTTCCTTATGACTGTCTATCGAAGAAAATTCATTAAAAGTAACGTCCATACTGATGAGAAAACCTAGAGACTTTGGAGAGGTACACCATAACTTATATCCATTCACTCCGGTAGTATATCCTATAAATATGCACCTCTTTTCCCTCGGCTCTAGCTTACTATCTCTCACATGAGCATATGCAGGACAACCGAACACCTTCAAATGTTTGTAATCAACCGATGATCCAGACCAAATATCAAAAGGAGTTTTACAATCAATAGCCGTTGCTGGAGACCGATCCACCAAGTAACATGTTGTATTGATAGCTTCAGCCCAAAAATCCTTTCCCATACCGGAATGCGAGAGCATACTTCGTGCCTTGTCACAAAATATTCTGTTCATTCTTTCTACGACCCCATTATGTTGTGGTGTTCTAGAACAAGTGCGATGTCGAACTATTACCTCATCTTCATAGAACTCGTTGAACTCGCGACTTTAATATTCTAACCCATTATCTGTCCTAAGACGTTTATTTTTCTTCTTGTTTGCTTCTCAATCATCGTCTTCCATTTGAGAAATATTGAATATGCCTTATCTTTTGTTTTCATAAAGTAAACCCACACCATCTTTGAATAATTATCAATCAAACTCATGTAGTATCTCGCCCCGCTCTTCGCTAGAATTCTGTTTGGACTCCAAAGATCTAAGTGAATGTAGTCCAGTGTCCTTTTAGTATTTTTTACATCTGATTTGCTGAATTTGACTCTAGTTTGTTTACCAAACACACAATGCTCACAAAATCCCAATGATTCCGCTTTATACCCTTTCAACAAATCTTTTTTTCCCAAAACAACTAATCATCTGTCACTCATGTGACCAAGATGCTAATGCCACAACTTATTTTGATCTTGCCTACTTTGGCTATTACTCTCTGATAATACTACTACAATATTCCCCATAACAACACTCTCTTGAAGAATGTAAAGACCCTTCTGAAAACTGGCATTCATGCATACCATTGAGCCTTTTGTCACTTTAATTACACCGTCTTCTTCACGGTACTTGTAACCCCGAGCATTTAGAGTCCCAAGAGAAATCAGGTTTCTCTTAAACCCAGAAACATGCGAGCACGTCAAAATTCTAACAACCCCGTCAAACATTCTAATTATGACGTTACCAATACCACCAACAGTCAACGAATGATTGTTCACTAAATAGACAGTTTCTAGCCTTTGCTTGTAAGTATCGAACCATTGCTTGAACTGACACATGTGATATGTAGTGCCAGTATCAAGTACCCAAGAGTTTTTCCCACAGTCTGAACTCACGGATAATACATCTCCTCTACCATTGTTTTCACTATCTTCGGATTCGTTCACACCTTCAACAATGTTTGCTGCATTTTTCTTTTGGTTTCCCTTCTTACCTTTCAGTTTCGGACAATCCCTCCTATAATGACCCTGCTCACCGCATTCATAACAGTTTGAGTTCTTTACCTTTTCTTTGGACCTTCAGTTCTTCCTTCTTAAAGAACTCGCTTTGCTTCTAAATCTTCCCCTAGTCATTAGACCTTCCCCTTCAACTTGATTGTCTGGCTGCAACTGTCTCATCTCCTTTGATTCCAGTGCCCCTTTGACATCTACTAGCGATAACTTATCCTTACCACACATATTGGTATTTATAAAGTTTTCATAGGGAGTTGGTAACGATCTCAGTACAAACAAATCTTGATCCTCATCCTCAATATTGATACTTATGTCTCCAAGTCCATTATAATTTATTTAAAATTATCTAAGTGCTCAGTTATGGACATACATTCTTTCAATCTGAAATCGTACAAACGCGTCTTCACGTATAATTAGTTTACTAATGATTTCTCTAAGTAAAGATCTCATAGCTTCTTCCATGAGCAGGCAGCAGTCTTCTCACCACTAATCTCATGAAGTGCATTGTCTTTCACACTCATTAAAATCCAGCACAAAGCCCTTTATTGAAGATCTTGCTTCTCCTCTTATTTCATCTCTTATGGTAACTTATTCTCTACAACCTTCTAAAAACCTTGCAGTACCAATGAAGATTTCATTTTAATATTCCACAACGCAAAGATGAATCCTCCATCAAATTTTTCAATCATGTATTTTGTTGCTGTAGACGCCATTGTTAAACCCTAATTGCAAAAGTCCTAATTTCACCACGTGGCTTTGATATCAATTTTGTTATTAAATCACTATGCAAGTTATCACAAAATGGCTCAAGCACAGAACACAAATGAAACAAATAACAATAAAGATAGAACACATGATTTAACGTGGTTGGACAATTGTCTACGTCCACGGACGCCACCAGAGAAAAGTGTTTCACTATGATAGAAAAGGGTTGCAGATTTCAGATTGTGTTTTGTGTAGCCCTAATACTCTATTTAGATGGAATATATAAACTCACTAGACAATGGACCTAATGAGCTCATATACATAGATCTAATGAGAAAACCATCCATTACAGCTTACTGTCAATGACACAAAACTGTACCGCCAAACACGGTACAGTCAAGACATTATTCGACTCATTCACAACACATTGATTATTGAACCCAACAAACACAATAATATTTATATGGTCGCTAGTACATTGGACCGTAACAACTGAAAAATTATATAAAAAATAAATTTCATAAACGGTAAAAACTAAGTACTCAAATATTAGCCTGGATTTATTAAAAAACTACTAAACAATTTAGTGGAATTGACCCACTAATTATAGATAGTTGTCCAATCAAAAAATAATAATTCAGTAAGCTTGATCTAAACAGCATATCCTGAAACACTACGTATATATCCTGTTTCTCTCAAAATTTTCATTCCATCTTTTTGTAAGCAGTTTTTGGATTCTAATTCTATCAAAAACTCATTTTCTTTTGGGAAACAAAGAATAAATAACTACTAGACTCACTATTATTGGATTAGAACACCATCTTTTATTCTGGTAAAAAAGTTATATACTAATAAACAATACCAAACAAAAAATTTATTTTTTAATTGTTAGGTTTTTAACGAAAAAAGTAATAATATATATATATATATATATATTACAATATTGACCTTCTATGCAAAATTTCGCTTCGAAGATCTTATCATTTTCTTTTAAAGCACGTTTCATTACTTTGAAGGTTTATTTGTAGTGTTCCTATCACGTTGTTCGAAGAGTTTTTCACGGATGATCTCCTTTTTTCGTGCAAAAGTAGAAAATTTAAGCTATATAAAAAATCATATCATAGACTAAAATAACTACAAGAGGCGTATTTATCGTTTTCTTTGAGTTGTATATAACTTGTATTTTTTTATAAGTAAATAATTTCTACAGGAATCATTTTTGTTTTTGGGCAAGGCTAAATAGAAACCTCATTTGGTTATAATGAGACCCTTTTATAAAGAGACTTATTTGGCTATAATGAGATCCTAAAAAATGATCCATTTATCTTTGATATAAAAGTTGTATTTTCAGTCAAAAATCTTATTTTCTCTCTTTTCTTCACCAAAACCTTTCAAAATAAAAAAAACTCAACATTTCTCAAATCCGAACTCACAAACACGTCAATGTATGAATCCTATACTTATTGATGTACTTTTTATATATTTTAGTTAGGTTTAGAGTTATAGGTTTTTTTTTAAAGTCCAATTTTCATGTAAATGTTGTTTTTTTAAAGTAAGTTGTAGATAGCTGTTAGTCTAGTTATTGTCGACATTTTGGTACGTTGTTTGTTGATTGTGGTTGAGTTCTTAAGGATTTGGGGTTCTTCGTTTTCGAAATTTGAAGAAGAGGTTTTCGGGGCGAGATTCGCGAATGCCCACTTCGCAAATTTGGGCAAATTGCGAGTACCCAACTCGTAATGTCCCCGAAATTGTGAAGTGGGTATTCGGAATTTT
This sequence comes from Limnanthes douglasii subsp. nivea, assembly GCA_036936605.1. NCBI lineage: Eukaryota > Viridiplantae > Streptophyta > Magnoliopsida > Brassicales > Limnanthaceae > Limnanthes > Limnanthes douglasii. The sequence continues at coordinate 158,628,520 of JAUPFV010000001.1, forward strand.
GGGCAAATTGCGAGTTGGGTGCTCGCTTTTTGCCCAAATTTGTAAATGCCCACTTCACAATTTTCTTTTTTAATCACATTTTGGAGTTTTTTTTTCTAAATTTTACACCATTCATTGGAAATGACTAATGTATTATATTAATGGGGAAAAAATTGAGTTTCGAACTCGTAAACTTAAAAAAATGAAAAATGACGAAAATTCCAGAGAGTTTCGCGAGTAGAGAGTGTTTGATTTTGTCAAAATTGAGCGCTCAGAGCGCGCGATTTTGACAAATTGTAGCGTTGCGAGTTCGCAATTCATGAAGTTCATAGCGTTGGTAGTGCTATATTCGCACTGAAATTTTAAAAAACACAAAATGATCATTTTCTTGGGTTTGGAGATGGTCCGTCAAATGCTCATCCTCCTTCAACAAGAAATCATTCATATTGCAGCTCAACTTTTCGTTTAAATCGCTCAAATCCATAGTTTTTGGTGTTTTTTAAAAATTTATTTTAGTTAGAGAGAGAAAACTTTAGAAAGAGGAATAAGAAAATGTTAGTTTTTGTTAGAACATTGGTTTTATATATGAAGGGTAAAATGGTCAATTCACATCAACAAAAAAAATTTGAGATTTTTGGGTTTCATTATAGCCAGAAGGGATCCTAGTATAACCTTGAATACAAATTGAAGTGTATTTTCTAATCTATCGTTGTATTAAACTATATATATATAGTTATAAATTGAAAAATAATTTACTTAGCCAAAAGTGTCCCAATATATTTTTGTATTACTTTTGGGTCTCATTATAGCCTTTTATTATTTTTGGGTCTCATTATAGCCAGAAGGAGTCCCAATATAACCTTGAATACAAATTGAAATGTATTTTCTGGTCCCAATATAACCTTAATACAAATTGAAGTGTATTTTCTCATATATTCTTGTATTACACTCGGGTCCCAATATAACCTTCAATAAAAATTGAAGTGTATTTTCTTATATATCCTTGTATTACACTATCTATCTATATACAAGTTAAAAAATAATTTACTTAGCCAAAAATATCCCAATTCGGCTCTATCTATCTATATATATATAAACATTAAAAAATAATTTGCTTGGCAAAAATGATCCAAATATATCTTTGTATTACAATATATATATATATATATATATATATATATATATATATATATATATATTCTCGTAAGTAAAATAGCATGTGTAAACACTATTTATCGTTTTTACTAAACGTGTGAATGAAGTGTACTTTTTAAGAAAAATAGTGTTTACACATGCTAGGCATCCAGTAATATAGTGTAATTCTGACAGTTTGTTTTTACCAATTGAAAAAAGAGATTCCGGTGTTCATGTGAGTTCTAGCAGTCTACTTAATAAAAACACCTTTGTGGAGTACAATAAATGAGTTGTAAACTTGTAATCAACGTCAATTAATGTCTTTTATAAATATGACGATTTTAAATAAATATTTGTGAATGTTAGGGGTGTCAAACGGGTTGAACCAGCACCAACCCGCACCGTTTAAATCAGAACTACGGGTTGCGGTCCTGCCGGGTTGCTCTTATGCGGTCCTGATGGTCTGGCGGTCCTGCCAGGTTGCAGTCCTAATGGGTAAGTTTCACAGTTAAACCGTCAGTTCAAACCACCAAACGAACCATTTAAGAACCGTTTATCAGTTCAAATCATCAGCCAAACCATTTAAGAATCGTTTATCAGAATATTTTATAATGTTATTTAAAATTAATTTGTAAGTGTTAATTGAATCTAATTTCAATAATTGAGATATGTACCATATACACGAGTTAATTATTCTATTTCATGTATTTTAATTTAAATATATTATCATTTTAATCGAAATTTTATAATCATCAGTTACATTCTAAAATAATAATTGTAATTTGATTTTGATACGTTTGAATAATATATACATATTAAATAATATATACCTATTAGACATATAATTGTATTCTAATTTTAAATTATTAGGTGATTCTTTAGATTCTTTCAAGCTTGAAGTGTTTATGGTTAGATGAATTATATAGTTTATTGTATTTTCGAACTATTCAATATTAGAAGTTTATATGCATAAACATAAATTACTTGTAAGTTGTAAAGAACAAAATAAAAATTGAAAGCGAAAGTGATTTAAATAACATTTAATAAAAAATAGAAGCAAAACAAACAATTCATTAAAAATAAAAACCAAACAAGTAACATAGTTGTTCAATCAAATAAAAAAGAAAAACATTACAACGATAATGAAAATCAAATGCAAAAAACTAAGGAGCTTCATCGTTGTTGTTGTTGTTAGGTGGTTGACCTTGCAAATGCATGTTCTCCATCATCTGTCGCATATACTCCGACTGTTGGGCTTGAGAGTTTGCAAATCTCTCATTCCATTGATCTTGTCCATGATGCCACTGCTCGTATTGACCATGCCACTGGTGGAGGTGACCAAGTTGATCATTCACCCCTACTTGCCACTGATGTATCTGGCTAAGCTGGTCATTTACCCCCCCCCCCCCCCCGCCAATTTTGAAATTCACTTTGCTATTTTGTAAAATCATCATGCCATTCCTTTTGTTGAGTATGCGCAAATTGCATATAATCCATATGATGCTGATGCGAAAACTCAGCAAATTCGCGATCGGTTCGTCTTTGTTGTGGCGGTACTCCAGAAGAACCACTAGCATTTGGATCGAAAGACACTTCAGCCTCAACTCAATACTGAGTAGGTGGATTTGGCGGTTTTGTAAGACCGTTCGCAGTATATATCTGATTCAAGTATTGTCTATGGTGGTTCCATGCCTCCAATTTCGAAATCAACTCTTCATCCCAAGAGTATATTTCCTGCAAATGCAAAGAGTTTCTACCTATAGCACTAGTCGGCCTCACCTTCACCGGAGTGTACATACTCACATCAGCTCCTTTCGAAACAAGCAATTTACTCAATATCATCCCATAAGGTAGTTTATCTGTACCACACCTCGTAACCATATCTCGAATCATCAAGCTAGGTAAATTAATTATTCCCTGATTTCGAATGATAAAAGCAGTAACAAATGTTTGAATATATGAAAGCTGTGAATCATTGTTACTAGGGGGAAGAAATATATTATTTACCAATTTCAAAGCTAATTTCCCATTACCATCCAAATTACCCCGCATGGCTCGAAATTTACCGCTAATTTTCGGAGCTTCCGCACCAGGACAAGTAAGAAGCTCTACTGCTTCTTCGTAAGACAAAGGCCAATCATCACTCCAGATCGTAGGGCTATAACTAATGGGAGGTAATTTATTACCGGTATACATATCATGGGTTGGAACGGAAAAAAAGATCTTCGAAATCAGTTTCAAAAAAACTATAGTTTTTACCATCAATCAAACAATTCATTCCTAAACCTCTTTGATCATTTTCGATTAATCTTCATGTGGCATAAAACCTTCGCACTAGTTCTATATACCAATCACATTTGAATCTAGCTAGTGTCATCCAACCTAGGCCATTATTAGGTTCAATAAGTTTGAAATTTTTTTGCATACCCTCTATTTGGATCAGTTCCTCATAGTCCAGAAACATACCAGACCAAATTTTTGTTACACCACGACCTCCTTGCTGATTACGGATGCGAAGCTCCCCCTCGCCGCGATGTTCGATAGTCTCGCTCTCCGTTACCTCCATCTCTTCAAACAACATATTTTCCATCTCTCTCACTTGGGAAGCGGTTGGTTCACTACATCCACCTTTACGAGCATGTTTTGTTCTTTTCGAAGACATTTAGCGAAACCTGAAATTTAAATAGAGTTTGAAAAATATAAATTTTTTTTAGAGAAGTGTAGTAGAGAGAGGGGATAGATTTGTAGTGGAGAGGGAGAGAGGGGATAGATTTGTAGTGGAGAGGGAGAGAGGGGAGAGATTTGTAGTGGAGTTGGAGTGAAAAATATAGGAGGAGGTAGGTTGTATTTATAGGGTTTTTTTTTTATTCATACTAGCCGTTTGATGACGTCATGATGACGTCATCAAGCGGACCATCCGGCCAGGCGTCCGGATGGTCCGCGCCTTCAAATTTACAACGGCTATTTGGAAACCAACTAGCCGTTGGATGAACCGGACCAATTGATAAACCAATTGACCCTGAAGGGTATATTAGCGGTATATATGATCGTTTGTATAATATCTATGATAAGTATGCTGCAAGATATAGATCAAATACATCTACAAATGTAAGGAGTAGTAACAATAGGGGTAGAGGGAGATCTACTAACTATGTTCAATTGGCAATGTTACGAAACAATGTTACAGAAACCCCTCAATCTGATAATGAGTTGTATAGATATTGGAGCACTAGGTTTGATTTTACGAATTTTCCCGACCAAGGTATTGAAGATATCATAAGATGGTGGGGTACCAAAATTGAAGAGTTTCCTATTCTTTGCAGGATTGTTAAAGAGATTTATGATATACCTATGTCTACAGTTGCAAGTGAGTGTGCTTTCAGCCAAGCGAGGTTGCAATACACGACTAAGAGAACAAGATTGGCGGGCAAAGCACTTGGAGTGCTTGTGGCAGTTAAGGATTAGACAGCGGCGGATAAAAGGATGCAAGACATAGAGTTTAGAGACGAAGTGAACGTAGACGATATCTTCGAATATTATCTGGATGATTACGAAGATACACTTAAACAAGAAATTGCGGAAGAAAACGAAGATGACGACGAAGATTTTACTTACGAAGAAGACGAAACTGGAGATGAATGATGTTTGTAATAGTTTTTTGCTATTTTGTATTGTATTTTGAAAACATTTGTACAACTCCTGGCCCGCACGAGTATAAACTGTGAACGGCTAAATTATCCAAAAATGACTTTACCTTTTATTATAATAACAACAACTGTATTATGAAATACTTATAACTTCATAAGATCTAATTTTGGTTTAAAAAATAATAACAAACACTTGTAAAATTTAAAACCAAATCACAATAGTAATCAAAATGTAATATTAAAATTATAACCATAGAATTTTAATATTTTAACATGATAAGATATAGTTTTGGTTTGTATTAGATCTAAAAACATAATAATAATATTCAAAATGTGATAATAACATAAGTAATATTTAAAATTTTGGACTATATAATAATTACAACACTTAAAATATTAATAACCAAAATAAATTAATATTAACAAAAATGTAATAATAATTCTATAATAATATGCAATATCTCAATATTTTTTAAATATAACATTTTGGTTATAAAACAAATAAAATCAGCATAATATATACCAATAAACCGCGGTTTTTTACAAATAAACCGTGTTTTCGCAGTCCTGCCGGGTTGCAGTCCTGCCGGGTTGCTCCTTATGCGGTCCTGGCGGGTTGCGGTCCTAATGGGCCAGTTTCGCAGGTAAACCGCCAGTTCTTAAGCAGGTTGTCAGCTTTGAACCGTAGTTCCAGAACCATTAGACACCTCTAGTGAAAGTACTATTATTATTTCTGTATGTGCATTTCGTCCTAGACCACATGGATATTTACAAATTCATAATACAAACACATATATTCGAGTTATAAATTGTCTTAGAGAAACTTTGTCTTTTCTCAAATCTTAAAAAAATGAAGGAAAAGGATAAAAAATAGAGCGAACATCATTGATGTGAAAATAAAATTAGTCAATTCTTTTTAGATATTTCATGTTTATGAATTAACCGATAATTTTTTAGTTTTGTTAAAAGTGTGTCGTACACGTATAAGTGAATACGCGATGGATCGATTGTTTGTTAAAAAAAAAATTGGATCGATTGTTTGTTATTATTTTTGACTAAATAGAGTGATTTTTAGAATAAATGATTAAAGAATGTAGTAAAGAGAATGTATGATAAACACTCTGTACAAAATGCTTCCACATAAATTTTTTGTGGTGATTTTGGGCCGACAAATCTAATATTAGAGCTTCTGATCGCAGTAATAGAGTGTCCGCCATGACAACTAAAAGAGTTACCAAAATCAAATATATGTTGATCAATTTTTAGAATTATTGACTACAAATTCGTCCCGACATCCAAGTAGTTGGTTGTGGCGAAAACGTGATTGTCATGGCAACGTTGTGTCATCAAGTTTTTGGATTTTTTTTTTGTAAAATGTTGAATTTGAACTTCGCCTACGACCAAAACATAGGTTATCCCGTTGAATATGCTGAGATTTTAAATAATAACTCAAACAAAACCTTTTTACGATGCGTATCAAAAAACTTTAATATAGCAAACTTGTATTATATATTTAGAAAGGTTGTCTACATGATCAACATGATTCATTCTGAGTGCTTTGTGAAAAGTTGCAACTCTCTATAGGATTTAATGATCCTTATAAAAAGGAAAATGCTTCAAGAGATAAGTTACCAAAAAATTCAAATCTCTCATAATCTCTTTGGCATACTATAAGTAACAATAAGCATATTATCCACATACAACAACAAGTAAATATAAGAATTATCTGACATCTTTTGATGATACACACAACTATCATATGGACTCCTCGTGAACCCTTTTGACACCATGAATGTATCAAAACGTTTGTACCATTGCCTAGGTAACGTTTTCAAACCATATAGTGAATTTTTAAGCAGACAAACTTTATCCTTTATATTAGGTTCAATAAATCCCTCTGGTTATCTCATGTAGATTCGCTCCTCCAATTCACCATGTAGACACACAGTCTTCACATCCAACTGCTCAAGCTTTAAATCTTGTAAAACTACCTTGGCTAACAAAACTCGAATCGAACTATGCTTCACCACTGGATAAAACATTTCATTAGAGTCAGTTTCTTCCCTTTGAGTAAAACCCTTAGCGACCAATCTTTCCTTGAATCGAGATGCCTCAACCCCTGCATTACCTTCATTTTTCTTAACACCCATTTACTACCTACTACCTTATGTCCTTTAGGAAAGTCGTTAAGCTTCAATGCTTGATTCTTATAAAGAGATTCAATATATTCCCCCATAACACCAATCCATAGATCTACCTCTGAACTCGTTATAGCTTCTCTATAGCTACTAGGTTTCTGCATCTCAAATTCTTCTACAACTAACAAAGCATATGAAACTATATTCGCATACCTTTTTGAAAGTCTAATATCTCTTCTTTCTCTGCTCAATGCTATGCTATAAGGTTGTTGTTCTGGTTTGGGCGCATTATCGTCACTATCATCCGATGCTGACGCTTCACCTCTTGATTCTGGATCCACCTCAAGACCACTTGAATTATTAAACCTGCTAGGAATTGTTTCTACTTCAAGCTCCACCTGTTTACTCATAACCGATCTTGATTCAAAAATTTCTCCTACTTCTTTCTGATTGTCTATCGAAGCAAACTTTTTAAAATTAATGGCCTTACTGATGAGAAAACCTAGAGACTTTGGAGAGGTACACCATAACCTATATCCCTTCACTCCAGTAGCATATCCTAGAAATATGCACCTCTTTGCCCTTAGCTCAAGCTTACCATCTCTCACATGAACATATGCAGGACAACCGAACACCTCAAATGTTTGTAATCAGCCGACGATTCAGACCAAATCTCAAAAGAATTTTTGCAATCAATAGTCGTTGATGGAGACCGATTCACCAAGTAACACACTGTATTGATAGTTTCAACCCCAAAATCCTTCCCCACACCGGAATGCGAGAGCATACTTCGTGCATTGTCACAAAGTGTACTGTTCATTCTTTCCGCGACTCCATTCTGTTATGGTGTTCTAGAACAAGTGCGATGGCACATTATTCCCTCAGCTTCGCAGAACTCGTTGAACTCACGACTGCGATATTCTAACCCATTATACGTCCTAATACGTTTGATTTTTCTTCATGTTTGCTTCTCAATTACCGTCTTCCATTTGATAAAGGTTGAATATGCCTCATCTTTTGTTTTCCTAAAGTAAACCCACACCATCCTTAAATAATCATCAATCAAACTTATGTATTATTTGGCTCCACTCTTTTATGGAATTCTGTTTGAACCCCAAAGATCTGAGTGAATGCAGTCCACTGTCCCTTTAGTATTTTTTACATCCGATTTGCTAAATTTGACTCTAGTTTGTTTACCAAATACACAATGCTCACAAAATCCCAATGATTCTGCTTTATACCCTTTCAACAAATATCTTTTTTCCAAACCAACTAATCCTCAGTCACTCATGTGACCAAGACGCTAATGCCACAACTGATTATCATCCTGCCTACCTTGGCTATTACTCTTTGATGATCCTACTGCAGCATCGCCCATAACAACACTTCCTTGAATAATGTAAAAACCCTTCTGCAAGCCTTTTTCATGTTACGGAACGAAGATTATTCAAAGAAGAAGTTTAACAAGGTTATAGAGGATATTTAAAGAGATATTCTGTTAAGAAATGGTATTTTAGAATAGGTTCAAAGAGGGTTAAACTGACTACCAAAGATGTTAAAGTCATTTTTTGTCTTAAACACGGAATGAAGGAAATGCTTTTGAACGAAGTAGGGGCATTCACTAGAAGATTTGCTGATGATGCAGAGAACGAGTCTCCGCTGATGCAAAAATATTTCTTGCGGCCAACAGTTAGGAAAAGTGGACCGACAAACCAAAAGTCTATTTCAAATGCGATAATCAAGGTAGAAATAACAATTTATGAAAGAGAGCCTGTTTCACAATATCCAGTCAACTAACCACTATCTGTTTTGTTACAGGAAGCCATAGAGAAAGCACTAAATGATGGGGGAGGAATCAATAATTGACGTTGTCAAGCTTTTGATACTCTTTATTTGATTTACCCTCTTCTACTCTGTATCAGGAGATATCATGTTTTGGACAATGGTCTTCTACGTAGAAAACATGGTCAAAATTAATGACTATGATTGGTCTGGGGTAATTGTTAAGAAGTTGACCAAGTCGATGGTTAACTGTTTGCAGAAAAGGGCACCCGATCACGTCATCGGCTGCGTAGCAGTTTTATTAGTGACTATGAGGTTGATGTGTAGTATTTTATTTTGGACTAAAAGTGATATGACTGGTATTTTTTTCCAGCCCTTCATAATGGAGCACACCATGTTAGGGGAAGATTTCGTAAGGCCCAAGATGCTATAAATGGTGGGGACTAGAGTGCAATGAGTCAACTATGGAGATGATTAAAAGGCTGTGGAACCCCCCTGATGATGAGGTAATCCATATTTTTTTAGTTTTAAGGAATTGCGCTGATATATTGTTGGCATGATACTATAAAAACTCAGCATATAATGTCACGTGATATATTATAAACGACTCGCGTAGGCATAACTTTGTAGAAGTATATAGGTAGAAGTAAGTTAATACACTTTATATAGTAGAAGTAAATCGCGTAAGTGATGTGTGTCTGTTGAGAATTATATGATGTATATTAAAGCAATCACGCAAGTAATAAATTGTTACCAAACGAATCGCATAATTTTTATTATGTTGTTGTTGACTTGCGTTGTGGATTACTTAGTCTGTAAATGAATCGCATGAGGATGTTTAACTCACAAATTATTGACTGTTTATTTTAAAACCCGGTCGGGTGTTATAGATCTTGAAAGGAGAGATAAAACTAACTGAGGCTGAAGAAATGGCCTTCGGGTCGTGAGAGATTAGTGGAGGTTGTGGTAGTTTAGATCAGAGGCGTAGAAAGTTGTCAAACAAAAGGAAAAAAACAATACGCGGAAGAAGTGGGAAGCGGTTGAAGATTTGTACAGAAGGTGAAACAAATGAGATGGAAATTAGGGAGACATCTCAAACAATAGATTACAGGAGTATAGACGAGGAGTACGATCAACCACTGCGGGGGTGGTTGGATCAGCATAAACATACGCCGGATAAAGGACAATTAAAACAATGGAAAACTTTACTGGTGAATGCAGTAGGGAAGGTAGTTCCAGTATTCGGATGAAGAAGATGAAAGTTTACAAGCCAAGCGTTTGTAATATTTTATTTAAGAGGATGGAAGATATTAAGAAGAGAATCAGTTGGAAGTACAGATACTCGGTAGAAAATAAACGACTTAAGATTTCTCTGGCACGAAAGAATAGAAAAGTAAGTTGTTTAAAAAGATGTCATTTTAATGAACATGAACTCGGTTGCTAATACTGTAGTTGTTTATTTTTTCCACAGATTGAAGAACTATAAAAGGAGGTTACATCTTTGACTTTGAAGCTTTAAGAACAAGCTGATCAAGCTGATGAAGATGATGGGGTTAATGAAGCACTAGAGAATGTTTGTGGAATGCCTTTCTGTTTGGTAGAAGAGGAGTCACCAGAGAAAAAGAGTAGAGGTCCGAGTAACAGTGGATGAGGTTCCTAAAACCATAGTTTATATTTCAAGAAAACATGGTTTCCAAAAGATAGAGGCATAAGGGAAAAAAGATGATAAAGAAGAAAACGTCATAGAGGTTTCTACACCTGAGGAGCATAAAGAAGACGCAGACGATGAGGCAGAAGATGGAGATGAAATAATTTATGAAAAGAATGATGATGGAGCTGCTGATAGAGCGAACGATGTTATTGAGACATATGGTGAGGGGAAGGACAATGATAAATCTTTGTATGTTTTAGGTGTTGACAATTATATGCTTGTGGCGGCTAATTTTAGAACAGGTGTACCAGCTGAAACAGGGAGCGGAAATGTGGAAAAGGAGGATGAAGTAACCACACACGGGGCAGATGTGGGTGTGGGTGTAATAACAGTTGAGGTTGAGGTGAAAAATCCTGTTGAAGTAGTCGGGGGGAGAAACATGAAATTATGGCAATAATTGTTGAACCAACACCCCTACAACCAGAACCAACTGTTGTGGTAGTTGAAACAGCATGAGAGTTAGTAATGCATAACCAAATAGATGCAACATTGAACAAAGAAATAGAAAAATGGAGTACCAAAGAGGTTGTGGAAGAAGGAAATAATTTGATAGATAATGAAAATCGCGCAGAGGCTGGAGATGATGTACAATGTGGTGAGGTTACTTGCAAATATACAGAGGATGGTTTGGAAATTCGAAATGTTGGGGAAGTAACGAGTGGGACGGAACTAAATACAATTGGGCCAGATGATAGTAGCAGCAACGTACCCAAGCCCCTAGAGCAAGGACATGAAGATGTAAATGGGTCTTAAAATATTAAGATTCAACTTCTTATAGCTATTTTATGTGATACGCTTTGTTTTTAATTTGGTGAAGCTGTTTTTTCCCATATTTTGGATTTTTAATAGAGGGTTTTACTGGTTGTTTTATTACATTAGGGGATGTTTTTAACTTATAACTATTTCGAAGTTTATGTTATAACTATGTTGTTATGAGGTTGAAATTTCAAGATTTGATATTCATCTTACATCGCGTTGTTCATTATAAAGGTTTTTGAGTCTATAAGTCTTATATCGCATCATGTTTAATCAACCAAAACCCGTATCTATGACCTTGTTTATTGTCTTCTATTAAATTGGGAATCCCATGTTAGTTAAATAAGAAACGCATCTATAATAAAATATGGTGTCTCGCGTCAGAGGTTAAACACAACTCGCACAAGTCTAATAACAATAAGTTAAATCGCGTCTGTGTTATATTTATTAAACAAGTCGCGTGATTAGTGAAAGTAACCCCAACACACATCGTTGATAAACAAGCCCGTGATGTGCTTACTATAATTAGTTAAAACTATAATTGGGGAGACCAATACACTGAAAATATATATATGTTAAATTGTGACAGGTATGTAATATCCAAAAAACAAGATTAAATGAAGGACTACATCAATGCACACAAGGACATAATAAGCAACAACAAAAAACTGAGCGTGTAATGGAATTAGAAGTTGTTCTCAAATCACCAAAAGATTTACAACCCAAGTTGTAAGTGCAACATAAAACAAATGCTGAAGTACTAACACGGTCTGGAAAACTAGAAGAAGTACAACTAGCAGGGGAAGGGGAAGTGGAATGTTTTGATCATCCAACCCTAAATCATGCAGTTGTACTATGTACCTAATCAATTTTTGACGAATTTGATAAGGAGACGGCTATAAACTCGAGTGGAGGAAAGTTTGTTGGCAGTAGTTCATCTAAGAGTTTATTTAAAGAGGCACCTCCAATGGTAAGTTCTTAATTATACTAATAAACATATACTTAGTTGTCACAGTCTGATTGTTATTTTACATAATTTTTGTCCGTTTACAGTTACTAGATAACCTTTATCCAAATTGGGATTTACTTACACAGTCACAATAGAGAGAAGATATTTACCAACCTCGGGAAAGACAAACAACAACAACAAAGTTAATAGTCGTTACTCAATACCGCAAGGTGCTTCAAATATAAAGAGACGAAGATCAAATCGAATCAGAAGTATGGTATTTACCAGAAAACGAATTTACATACCGACTAACTGTTAGTGTGACTGAGGTGATGGCCCTACCATACAAAGGGGAGTTAGATTTCAAGGTAAATTTTAGATTCCTGATATAACTCACAAAGAATTGACAACTAGTTTGATATAGTTCTGCATCCGTTGTGTTATAGATCATTGATGCCAAGATATATAAGCTGCTTAAATAATCAAACTGGAAAGTACCTTTCAAATGGTTTGATGACAAGTACAGTTGTAAATACAACGCTATTCAGATTTTCGGGGTCGCAACGGTTAGTATTTAGTTATTAAATAGTCATTAAAAGTGACCCAGAAGTTTGATATTGTTTTGTTATACGCGGGTTTTATTACAGAAATTACTAGCAATGAAATAAGATATTTCAAACGTTGTTGACGGTTTTTTTTGCAAACATGAGGGAGGACACATTTATCGCATTCATTTCGGTATGTCACATAAATGAGAATGAAACTAACCAGTGGACGTTGTTAGTAATAAATATGGAGAATGGGTTTGCCAAAAACTACAATCCAATGTTCTCTCTTAGTAAATTCACTCCATATGACACTAAGAAGATAGGCGACGCATTGGTAAGTAGTATAAAACCGTATTGCATGATGTTGTATGTTCATTTTTTGCAGGTGAATGAAAAAATCCTGTGTTCCTCTCGCGAGATTCTCTAGGTCATTGCTCACGAATCGCGTTTGTAGTACATGTGAATCGCGTTTTATGCATGGAACTCGCGTGCGAATGTAATATGATTCGCAACATTACAACTAGTTATACGGTTTTACATGTTATTTTAAAAATAATAACCTAAGCATTTTTCTATCTGAGCAGCTAAGTTATTGTATGAAGAAAAAATACATACCACATGTGAAGAATGGATACAAAGTTAAAGCTATTATAGATATTCCGCAGCAAGAAAAAGATTCACTTAACTGTGGAGTGTTCGTTTGTCAGTATATCAAAGACATTATCCAGCACGGCTTTATACCCAAGGAATATATCATACAAATGCCCTCTCAAGCACGTGCATAAATTTTTTACCACTTCCTAAATGATAAAAATACTAATCTGAGGGTGTTGGATGCTTGATTGTTATTTTTAATTTAGTACAGTCCTCGAAGGACATCTTCGTATGTAATTTAATTCAGATGGGTTATTGTGTGCCATTTTATGGCCTGAACAATGTCATTTTCTTAAGGTGACTTAGTGTGACCATTGTTTCTAACAATTGTATCCATTTTGACCCTTGTAGATCACTAACCATAATAAAATCACATAAAGCGCATGTTATATGGATATTGATAACGTAAAACGCATTACTGTAACAGTAAACATGAGATTGTAAAATACAAGAATATATCACGCGGTATATGGGGACTAGATTACCCAAATTACGTTATTAAGTTATGTCTGTATCACCATTATAGTTATCATGCAACTTACATGATAACTATGGCTACATTTGTTTAGTTAGATTCCCGCCTATTTTTTTAGAGTGATTGCTACTATCCCGCCAAAACGTACACCAAATAATTATGACCCGCCCAAGTTAGCAACCTACTTTTTCCTCCTTATATAAACCTCCAGACTACAACTTTTACTCTAAATGAAAACAATTTACACATTAAAAATAGGAAAATAGTATGAGTTGGTGCGTGGATGAAGACAAACACTTGCTTCAAGCGGTGAAGTACGTTAAGACAAATATTTACGATGAAACAACCAATGATTTTTTCGATGAAGTGTTATGCAGGATGTACTTTGACTATGGGATGCTTGGATTTGTCACACCTCATGTTCGCGGCCGAGAAGAAGTCGTTTTTAGGTATAACGAACTAAAATCTGAACTCTTGCTACGTGTTATGACCTTTGTGTCGTGTTGCGCAAAGAGGCAACACACTTATGGAGTTGGGAACTTAATGATTGTATATCAAGAGATATGATTGTGTACTTGAACGAAGCGATTGTTGAGAGATAATATGTGATTGCCAATTGTTCACCGGTTGATGAGAACTCGGGTTGTTGATTTCAGTCTAGAATATTCTTGAAATTAATAATGTAATGTTCATTCTTGAAAAATGTTTTTCTTTAAAATAGATGTAATGGCAGTGATATATTTTATAAGAAACGCATCTATAATAAAATATGGTGTCTCGCGTTAGAGGTTAAACACAAATCACATAAGTATAATAAAAATAAGTTAAATCTAGTCTGTTTTATTTATTTAACACAACGCGTGATTATTAAAAACAATTGCGTCGGTGTGGAGGATATAAACTGATAATCGCGTGTTGGCAACCGCGTGTAATTGTATAACTCAATGTAACTCGCGTGTGTGATAAATTATAGTCAAACAACTCGTGTGTATCAACTAAAAGTAATGTCTAACTAAATGAGTAAGAAAGATTGACCTCAAGGATGGAATGAATTGTGATGTCTGTTTCTACTAAATTGAAGTTACAAATATTGTATAGAGAGGGAGATACAAGACAAAGGGAATCCCGTTAATACATACTGAATAAAACGGATGAAACGCGCAAGCTCGTAATGGGATATTACATGTCCTTCGGTTGTGTCCAAATTTAAATCAACGACAACAACGCAAGTGGCTCGATGATACTTCTCCTCTAGATGAAATCCTTTTTTTCCTTGGCCTTCCAGCTCGCCTTTTAACGTTAGGAGGTAGAACAACAGTTCTTTCATATTCGTTAGAGGATGAACTTTCACCGAAGTCGGTTGTTGTAGGTATGCTAAAAGAATAAATGGACCTATAATTACCACCAGTGTAGAATGGTTCTATCAACGTCATAGGATCTTCGTTAACCGATGTTATTGCAGCCAATGAGTGCGGACATGGAAAAAACTTTTGCTGTCATGAACCACATGAACACTTAAAATCAAGCATGTTGACAATCAAAACTGGTTCAAAATAAACTTCAAATGAACTTGCAGAAGACTTAAATACCATCCACGTTCAACCGATTAGAACATTCTCCTTGAATTGCTTGTCATATTCGGGGAATAAATAATTGTTCTAGTTGAGCCCCTCTGAATAACGTCTAGAAATATGAGTCATTAACATCATTCTAATCTTGTCTATCATTTCAACAATTGGTAGATTGCAAAGCTTTTTAATCTGATTGTTAAAGGGTTCGGCGGTAGAGGATGCCATTGCCCCATAACATTTCCCAATGACGAATGGCTGGGCGTACTTTTCGGGAGTTAAATGCTCGGAGAATTTCTTAATTTTTTTACCACATCTACTTAAAAACTTAGAAAGTCTATGATTAAAAAATTTAACTGTGGGAGCAAAAGCACAACTTTTAAATCGCTTCAACATCTTTTTTTTTAAACTCTCGGTTAGTGCAATCAAGAGCGGTCCTCAAATTATTAAGGAGATGATATATACAGTAAACATGAAGTAGTTTAGATAAATAACAGAAAATACAGTAATAATACAAGAGTGTCTGTCAGAAATAAAAGTGATTTGGCGGTTTAACAAATGAGGTTTAAGACGTTCCATAAACCATAGTCAATTATCAGAATCTTCACCACCAAAAATACCAAAAGCAACTGGAAAAATACCTACAATATGCAAATATGTTATTGGAGTCCAAATTATTAGTTCAAAATATAATTGGTTAATAGGTCTGTGTATAAAGCTACATACATCCATGAAGCCGCGATTGCTAATGTTTTTAGTACATATCGCGCGATTGTTAATTTTGATGTGCAACATCTTGCAATTTTTATCCGTCTGGTAATTAACAACTTGCGTAGTAGATATTTAAGAATCGCGTGGGTATAATGGTGGGGTACTTAGATGACGGAAATTGCATGATTAGGTCATCTTAAATCGCGTCTAATGTTACCTTTAACGAAAAGTGTAAAAAATGATATGCAAGGAAGGTTTAAAACTCACTGTTATTTCCATCCTTTGCCACTGCAGACAACAATACACCACCATGCTTGTCATTTAAATGGGTATCGTCCACATACAACAATGGTCGACATGAGTGAAAGCTTTGAATGCATTATCCAAATACCATAAAGCACCTCCTTAAGACATTCCTAAAACTAACCTCCAAATGGAAATCAGTAGTAATATCTCAACTTTTTAATCTTCTAAAGTTTGCATTCAGCAAGCCAAACAGAGTATTACTATCTCCAAAAACTTCCCTCTTCGCCTTTTCAAAAGCATTCCACGAGAGACGGTAAAAAAAATTCTAAACCATAGTCTTGTTTGATAGAAGACTGAATAGTTTTTGTTGTTAAAGAATGACATGTCCTAATTGATTCGTGTATATCATTCGCAATCAAATCAGACGTCAAATGCTTACTTTTTTTTTGGAAAATACCGTGCTACATGTATGGGCTTGGACAAATTGCTTGATCATCATTACACAGTGCTAGAATCTATCGATGCATACAATCACCATTTACAACCACCTAAATCTTTGTTAACACAAAAAACAGTGATCATAGTAGACGTATTATGCATATACTTGAAAGCAAAACCACGCTCAAAAGCATATCGGCATAACGATAACCTTAGACCTGAGGCACCATCATCAAATGTCTGACCAACCCCTGTGATAGCATCAACCCAATCGCTAGTAGTAAGATGCCTTTTTTATGTTGCGAACTGAGTAAACCATTACTACTCTCCCCACTTAATAGTTGATAATCATAAGGTTCTAGGAAGCTTATGGTAAGTTATTTACGAATGCCATCCGCATCATTTTCAACTACTTGTTGTTCTATAAAGAAGCTAACTCTTTTCAGACGCTCCACATCAAGATAAACAACTAAACCCATGAAATCAGTGTCGTTATTAAACAAACAATACTTTTGATCACCATATGAGTAGGTAATAGTGTAGCAACCCCTAACAAGATCATCCCATCTACCTTCAATATAATGTTGAAGAGTCTCAAAGTTTTCAAACTCGCTCAAAGGAACGATTGAGGTCTGCTTGGAATATTTGAAAATACACACTTTTGACTTAGTCATCTAGTCCACTACAATGATAAACAAAATTCGACTAGGTGAGAGAGAAATTTGAAATCGCAGTACGAAACGCGTGAGACGTATAAATTTATGCATGAACGAATCGCGTGAATCATAATAGTGTGTAAATCGCGTGTACGTTTTAAGCGTAACAGGTGAACGTAACTCGCGTCATATGCAACATTAAAAGAAGACAAGTGTCACCTGCACGCGAGATGATTCGGGCAGTGATATGGGAAATGAATACATCGCGTTATGGTTAATGGGTAATGTAAAACATGATTTAAACGCGAGTTATGTATGTCATGGTTATCTAAAGCAAGGTATATAAACTTGCTTACCCATGTAATGGCAACACCTGCATTCACAACCGCATCGTCTCCAACATAAAAACAAGCTTACCCATATACGCTATCGCAGTATAAACAAGTTCAACAAAGCTAGAAAATAACACAGAAACTATTACACTAGGAATAAAACACATTCACAAACGCTAGAACTTATATAACTAAGAATAAAATACTTGTTAAGGTAATCGGATGTTTTAATACAAAAGTTAAATTTCGAAACGTTAATATCCACATTCAACAAGAAAAACAGCTTACAAAACCAAGGTTACAAAGATGCAGCTTACAAAACAGCTTCAATTCGTCGAAAATAACCAAACTTACAAAACAACTTCAACTAAAACCCAGTTAACAAAGATCTTCAACAAGCAAAACAACAATATAGAAAATATTACCCGTAAATAGTTTCGAGAAAAACTAGTTTTAAAAAAAAGGTATTTTAACTAGTTTAATGGAAGGTATAAAATACTACAAAAGTTTATAACCACTTTTAATATAATCTAAAATAACAAGGTAGGTTGTATTAGTACTAATACGAATTCAAAATTTGAATTTTGATTGGAAAATAAAGTCAGCTAATTTTTGAAATTAAATAAAAAATAATATAAAAAATAGATATTGGAAATGAATTAATTTAGTGAGATGGATGTTTAATAAGTATAAAAAATGGTTTGGGTACTATATAATAATAAGTTTATTGAGAAGGTACCCATCTCCATTTAAATAACTATCGGTATATTATTTTGATCTTTATCAAAAGACCTATTTCGAGAAGGCCTAACGAATTTTAAAACGGGCAGGGCTATCAGCTATGGAATTTTGATTCACACCCGAACCGTGCTGTGATAACCCACACCGAAGCATAACTGACATAAAACCAAAGTGAATCTCTCTATCTTTGTCTTCATCACTTCCCTCCTCGGTGGCATTAGAGAGAGAGAGAGAGCATGATAGCCACCACACCCAGCAATGGGTTGAGACAATTAGCTACCACGACGCACCCTTGGTTTCTCAAACTCCGCCGTACCTCCTCTCTCGCCGCTCTCTCGGAATCCTCTTCTCCCCCCTTAATTCACGATGACCCAGAAAAGAAGGAAGCTAACAGCAATAATCAGCAGAGGAAGTCGTATTTTCCAAAGAGAGGTCAGACCCTGGAATTGGAGTGCGAGAGTTTAGCCTTTAAAGGAAAAGGAGTTTGCAAGATTGCCGAAACTGGCTTCGTTGCTATGTGTGACCGTGCGCTCCCTGGGGAACGCTTCGTTGGCCGCGTTACTCGCAAAAAACCCAACTATTTTGAGGTTTCCTACCCTCTTCTTTTCTTTTCTTACGGAAAATGTTGAACCCGGAAAACCAAAGTTTGAAACTTTTTTTTAAAAAAACTCTATTGTGTGTTTCTGATAGTAAGTATATTGATATGTAGTGTTTTTAGAGGTTTGTAAGAATGTATATCGGAAATGAAATGGAACAAGGATCTTTTTCTTGAGGTGTTAGTTAAGGGTTTGTGCTCCTATATCGAGAGACTAGTGGCTTTCTGCTGTTGATTTGGAAACTAGCTTAATATTAAATTCATCCATCTATCCTCAAAGAGTAATTATTAGGATTGATAAGCTAGATTTGTCATTCTTCCGCAACATATTCTTGTCGAAAAAGTTGAGGGAATGAATGGGAAACTACCGAACCTTTTGTGGAGAGAGAACGGACTGCAGTTGAAGTTTTACTAGATTACTGAGAACACTGAACTTTACTACCTTTTTCATTTTTCTGTGTTTGTGATAGCAGTTTTTAAATTTGGTGGAGATTGTATGATATTTTTATAGTGTGTAGTTCGTTTGGTTGTTGTGGTGGAAGGTTTGGTGAGTGTATTTGTGTTTGTTATACTGGTTTGTACTCTGTACTAAATTTTAATAAAGATGAACCCTGTTCAGCTTGGATCATAGTTAGTAGTTAGTATCATCTTAAATGTGATGCTTAGTGGTATAGGACTATAGGTTTTTGAATTTTAAGATTAACAAGAGATCAGTAGGTGCCCGAGTTACTTTCAGGCTTTCACCTTTAAAGTGAATCAGTTTTGAGTGTCGGCAAAGAAAAAAAAAGTGTTATGTCTTCTACCAAAGTGTTGGGATATGAGAATGCATATAGAGGGAGCCACCATCTTCCACGGTTGACAAATTTATATAAGTATCTCTCTATGATTTTTTCTGTCAGAATTTATTTCTCTTGGTCATGATTGGTGTAGCTGTAATCCACTAGTTCTCTTGAATGATGAGATAATTTTTTGTTGTTGCTTAGCATAAGTAGGACTATAATCCAATTTAGTAAAAGAAACTTCACTTATAATTATCACTTACTTTTGGACATTGCTGGCTATATCCTATGCAAGCAACTCACCATACGCACCTTTCTCCTCATTACGTTTGGTTTATTTTATCGAAGCGGGTAAGTAAGGTAAATTGTATTTTCCAAAGTGCAGGTCACCAAGCTGAAGACAATATCCCCACACCGGGATTTTGTAGAGGCCCCTTGTGAGTATGCTTCATATTGTGGCGGTTGTAAAACTCAAAGCCTTTTGTATGAGGCTCAGCTCAGAGCTAAGGAACAACAAGTCAAAGAGTTGGTGGCACATGTAGGAAAGTTTTCTAATACTGCAGGATTTGATAGCATCATGAAGCCCATAGTTCCATGTGATATCCACTTCCATTATCGGAATAAGGTTCCTGAGAACACATACTGTCACAATGATATTTATCTTTCATAAATTTTATGTAAGCTGCTTAGAAGTATATCTTGTTCTTGCAGATCTGATACTTGTTAGGGCTATGCAAAAAAATAGATTGGGAGGAAAAAATACATCATGTTCGGGTGTAAAAGACATGATAAGGGAAATTTATTACATTTTCGTTTCTTTTAGACTTTAAAAAGTGCAAGCTTTTAGCCCAAAGAGGATAAAGATGAAGTAATGGTTCAAATTCACACGCTTGTTTCGAATGTCTTGAAATTGTTACCTCTACTCTTTTAGATCTCGTTCACTTTTTCTCATATTTTTCCACAAGTTTCCAAGATACGAACAGCCAAATGAGAGATAAAAACTAAATTTTATTACTCGTAATCTGTTTTGCAGATGGAATTTTCTTATGGAACTCGAAGATGGTTACCTGCGGAATCAATGCACGAGAGACAAGATGGTCACGAGGACTATGCTCTGGGACTGCATGCACCTGGGTTTTTCGACAGGGTTCTCAATGTAGACAAGTGCTTATTACAAAGTGAGCCTGCTAATGCGGTATGCTATTGCAATATATACCAATGGGGTCAATCTTATAAAGGAGCTGGTTTGCAATATAACAAAACAATCAATTGTTAAACCAATTACACAGAAATTTTGGAGAATTACTCTCCTTGGCTTTATGCATACAACCATCGAACTGTACGAAATCAAAAGAATGGTACGAGAGCATTTGATACGATTTGATGTGTAGGTTCTTGCTGCTATTCAAGACTTGTGGAGAGATCCACAGCTAGGTCTGTCTCCATATGACGTTCACTCTCATGCTGGATTTCTAAAACATTTGATGCTTAGAAGTGGAAGGTAGTAAAGATGACTGAAGTGTGCCTACTGAAATCACATGCTATAAACCCTAAATTATTGTAATATGTATATATATATATATATATATAATATATGAAGCATGAATCATTAAATAGAGATGTTATTATTGAGTTCTTTTGGTGCTTAACTCAAATCTGAAACACTGCATGAATGATTCTTATTCCGACTCTTTAACTTTTGTGATTTCTTTTCAAGGAATGTGGAGACTGGTTTGCAAGAGATTATGGTCAATTTTGTGACTTCATCGTACAAGCCAGAGCTGCTCAAGCCTCTTGTTAACAAACTTTTGGCTATTCCGGAAGTGGTTTGTATTTATTCATTTATATTTGAATACAGATTTCACGATTCTGGGATGTGTTGGATGTTCATTGATTTTTTACCAGGCTTATTATCATTAATAATTGAAATTTTAACCGAGAAAATCTAAACAAATGTCTCCTTTGGTATCCTACATTAGTGTTGCTCTCCAATTTTCTCGGCAGTGCATTACTTGCTGTTGTGTCTGAATGAGCTCTTTTTCATATATGTAGGGAAATAGAAGGACTCGGATCTTATATAATTTCGAGTTAACTAATGTTCATCTTTGATCTCTGCAGGTAAGCGTCATGAACAATGTAAACACTTCTATTGGTAACACATCTGTTGGGGAGGAGGAATATACATTAAGAGGGAAATCTACCATCACTGAGACTTTAAGAGGCCTCGTATTTGAAATATCAGCCAACTCCTTTTTCCAGACCAACACTCACCAGGTATGCAACATAAAACTCGTTAAAGCATACCACTATAGCTCATCGCAGATATAATTTGTTCTATTTTTACAATTTTCAATCTGTAGGCTGAAGTTCTATATAAACTCATTGAAGACTGTGTTGGCATTAAAGGAGATGGTTCAGAAATTGTTCTTGACCTTTTCTGTGGAACGGGTACAATTGGTCTGACGCTTGCTAAAAGGTGAAGCTTATATTTACATGCACTTAGGGTTGTTTGGTGCAACAGGTCTTTTGGCCTATATGCTTATAAGTAAAAGACTTGAATGTTCGGCCTAGTTTTTAGGCCTAAAAAGCTAGTATTTTACTTCTTTTAAGCTTCTAGCTTGAAATAAGATAAAAATGATAAAAAGCTAAAAGTTAATATATATGTATATTGTATATATATGTTTGTTTTTACTCCGGAGAGTTTTTCTTTCTTCTCTATATACGTTTCTCATCCAAAAACACTTTTTTTCGACTTTAGTTTTAGCCTTTTAACCTTGAAGTTTGACTTTTGCGCCAAATACCCCTTGGTATTAGCATCTAATTTTTAAATTTACTTTTAGTATCACTCTAGTTACTTAAGAGACAATAAAAATAGCTCTACATGATATTTGGCAGGGTAAAACATGTTTATGGATATGAAGTAGTTCCTCAGGCAATCGCAGATGCTCGCCGAAATGCTAAGCTGAATGGCATTGATAATGCAACATTTATACAAGGGGATCTTAATAAAATTGGTGAAAATTTCGGAAGAGATTTCCCAAAACCTGATATAGTTATCTCAGGTTAGTCATTTTCTTAGACTTTTTAACATAGCTCAGGATTATCTTTAATCGTAAGTAAAGAAACATGATTACTATATCAGAATTCGCACTGATGAGCTGACAAATTTGCAGATCCAAACCGTCCGGGTATGCACATGAAGTTGATTAAATATCTTTTGGAGCTTAAAGCTCCGCAGATCATCTACGTATCGTGTAATCCTGCTACGTGTGCGCGTGATCTTGATTACCTCTGTCATGATGTGGTATGTTACAAATCCTTGGCTCTCAATTTGTGCTTAATCCCAAATGACGTGCTGAAACCCCAAATACCATGTGAACTCAGGCTGAGCAGAAGATAAAAGGATGCTACAAACTCAAAAGCGTGCAGCCTGTGGATATGTTCCCTCACACTCCTCATATAGAGTGTGTTTGCTTGCTCGAGCTTTCTTGACTTATGGAATCTAAACTTTTGTACTGATTGATTTTTGGCTGAGAGGACAGCCTTACACAATTGATGATGTTGTTTGCTAGACAAACACCCTGCAGACTACTGGTCGGAATAAACCAACTTCTTTCACGCGTAATCATGAGTGCCCCAGCGATATTCAAATCAAGGAGGTTTTATTACGTGATAGTTTTGCATTTGAAGCACAAGAGTAAAAATATGGTCGCTGAACATTGTACTTAAATATTATTTTGAACTATCATTTGTAATTTCCTTACGAGGAAAGCTGGAGAAACTAGTGGTCCACATTCAGTTTATATACATAATTGTCTAGTTTTGCATTATTTATTCTTAGGATTGTTCAAGGTAAAGTAAGTAACCAAATGTATTTTTAGACTTTTAAAAAAGTCAAAGATGCCTACCTTTATTTTTATTTTCCTTTTCCACTATTAATTTGTATAATATAGATATTTTATCTTCCATATGTTTTTCTTCGTGATATAGGAAAACTTCAGCTGAAAACACAGTAGAAAGTTTCCTTGATTTATACATAAAATAGAAAGAATTATTCTAAAACCATCCAAAAAATTTAGCGATTGTTAAAAAAAAATAATAGTCAAAAGAACTATGCTGTAGAGTGGTATTAAAAAAACTAACGTAGTGAAGTTTTTATTTCATCTGAAACTAAAAGAGTAACAACAAAAACTAAATCAAAACTATTGAAATAAACTATTCTCTTTTGTGCTATAATAAAAGTTATTAGTTTATTGAATTGCTAATAATTATTAGAATTATAAATAGAACATTAAAAACATGTGTTTAGCTCGCATATAAAATATCAAAATTAGGTCATTATTAATTTATTAAATTGCTAATAATTATTAAAATTATAAATAAAACTTTAAATACATTTGTTTAGTTCCCATATAAAATATCCATATAAAATATTTAAATTTGTTCGGTTCAATTTTCAATTGAGTTTCTTTTTCCAGAGAAAAATAAAATACAAATCATCTATTACAACACTCAACAAAAACCGATTGTTTTATATTTATTTATGTTCATCCATATTAAAACGGCAACAAAATAATATGAACAATAAATAATATAATACAAATCAATCCGTCAATTTCGAGATATGAAGACTTTGTTTTAGTCTGACGGATACGATCATCTCACCAGTATAGTCTGGCAAAAATCCTCATGTCCGTCAGTATTATTGTGTTTGGCAAGGCATGACACCCATATCATTCCTTAGATTGTATCTAAGGTCTTTTGGAATTAATTTTAAAAAGAAAAACAAAAAAACAAAATTTAATAATAAAAGTAGCCAACTATTTTTTTTTTTTTTTTTTTTAATTTATACAGGGAATCAAAAACTAGTTTAACTTAAATAAGATAACACAAGGATTGTTAATTAATGCATCAAATTTGGTCCATCCTTTTAAACAAGACGACCAAACTTGCTCCACTAATATATAACAAAACATATCGACTAACAAATCTTAAGTCAATAAAATGCCAAATACCCAAATTAAGTTGCCTATTTCATGCTTCAAAACCAAGTGAAGAATAAATATTTGATTAATTTCCTCCGCCAAAATCCGGCAATGGTGGCCAAACTCCTCCTCCTACACCACCACTGTCACCGGTAACATAAGACATGCACGACAATGGCACGAGACATAGGCCGCGGCTTCTAAGATCTTGCCTTTGTTCTTCATCCTCATTTTCCGTTGTTGAACCCATATGTGTAGATCGTCTAGTCTTGATTCTTGACGATTTCATATAAGGTACACTCAATGTCTCAACCTGGTTTTGAAGGAATTTAATGTATCCAATGGCCTCCATTAGTACAGATGCTGTGTCTGTCTTGCCAAAAGGTGCAACCAACTGCTGAAGAGATGCAACTCTGTCTCCTAATTTTTCCTTCCTAACCTTAAAGGGTGGACAGGAGGCGCGTGACTCTACCCGCGACTTTTTCGGTGCGGTTTCTGTTGTTTTAGGCTCCACCAAACTACTCAGTCTCTTTGTTTCTGCACAATATACTTTACTAGGGCTAGAAGAACCTTGATGACCTGAAAGTTGCAAATGATCACCAACAACAAGAGGAACATTAACAATCTCTTGATTATTAACACTACCATAACTCCCCCCATATAATCTTCCATCGAAATCTTGCGAATTCGAAGATGAATCCTTGATTTGGTTGAAATTCGATATATTTATACTCGGATAAATCTGACTGAAGTTTCCTCTTGGTGGCATCGCATTCGCATTGTTTGGAAAGTCGTAAAAATACGAATTACCAACTATATTGGGTCTAAAGCCGGAAGATATTGTTTTGAGTAAGAGTTTTTCGCTAAGATCGTTAAAATCTTTTAGGTCGTTGTTTGTGTTGAGCATATCGGTGAATTTAGGTAGTGTTTCTGAGATTTCTGTTTTGATTTTGGAATTGTAGTCGTTTTCTTGATTGGTAAACCAATTTCGAGCTAACTCGTGGATTGCGGTTGGATTATGAGGTGCAGAAACAAGGTTAATGCTATCCATATTGTGGTTTCTTGGATTTGAATTTGAATTTGACATAAGTCCATTGTAGTTTGGATCCAGGTTTATACCGTTCCAAGAATGAGTGCTTGAAACTCCATAAGGATGAGTATTAGTTGAAGGAGAAGAAGACCCAACAAGTTCTTGAAGTTGATGGTGATGGAGATTTGAAGACTCCATCATAAAAGTAGCCAACTATAAAAGTAGTATAAAAAGTCCAAACAAAAGCTTTTTTATTTTATTTAAATATATTATGTATTTAAATCAAATCTAATTATATTAAGATTTGATTTTATTTTATTTTAAAATATTTATTTTATTTCTTTGTATTATAATTTAGGGTTTTGAGAAGTTCTTATATAAAGCCTCATATGCTTTAAGATATTTTAAGTTTTTGAAATAAAATATTTTTATCTCTAAAAATTTCAGCATTTGTTACCCTTAGATTAGGGTTTCATCATATTACCCTTGAATTAGGTTTCATCTATCGTTGATTCTTCTTCTATTTCTACTGTGGCATCAGTTTGGTATCAGAGCCTCAGTTCCTGCTATGGGGAAGCATGTTTCTAAAGCCTGACTATTTTGATTCAAGGTTCAAAGAAGAGAACAACACACATGGTCATGAAGATCGAGAAGATCGTTTGAATACGAGGGGGCATACCAACCGTTTCAATGACGATCGTATTGACCGGTTACTGGAGGAGTTTAAATTGGCTACCAATCGTCGAATCAAGGTATAAATTTCTTATCAAGATGCTGTCTCATACCATTTTGTTGGACATATAGCATTTGATATGTATTTATAATTTTTGAAAGTTTTTTCATACTAGTTAATGAGCCATTTAGAAAAAGAATTAGGTCATCAGCATATGCTAAACAGTTAATTTTTAAAGAACCTTTCATGTTGTAAGATATAAGATTATGTTGACCAACTAATTCGTTTAAGCCTCTTATTAAAAATTCCTCTGCTATGATAAATAAACTAGGGGACAGATGCCCCCTGCCTTAAACCATTACTTGAATTAAAATATCCATTTGCTTTGCCATTAATTAATCTAGAGTATGAAATGTTTTCAATGCTCTTCTTAACCAGTTCTATTACTTGTTGATTGAATCCAAAGGAAAGCCTCACTTTATATATAAATTTAAATTCAAGCTTATCAAAAGCCTTAGCCATGTCTAAGCTAACTATTAAGTTGTTCCCTCTAGATTTCCTATTAAGGTCTCTGATAATTTCCTAAGTTATTAAGATGTTATCCTAAATTGTTCTTTTTTCAATGTATGCACCTTATTCCTTTGAAATGATAAAAAGTAATAGTTTGGCTAGTCTATTGTTTAATATTTTAGATATGATTATATTAAAGACTGAGTATAAGCTTATGGATCTGA
This sequence comes from Limnanthes douglasii subsp. nivea, assembly GCA_036936605.1. Taxonomy (NCBI): domain Eukaryota; kingdom Viridiplantae; phylum Streptophyta; class Magnoliopsida; order Brassicales; family Limnanthaceae; genus Limnanthes; species Limnanthes douglasii. The sequence goes on from JAUPFV010000001.1 coordinate 158,655,781, forward strand.
ATTGTGACCAAGTTTTAGGTGCTTTGACCTTAGGTATAAGGCAGATGAGAGTTGCATATAGGCCTATAGGAATTTGGGTTTCTGTAAAATAGTCTATAACAGCTTTGAGAAGATCATTTTTTTAATTATTAACCAGAATGATAAGTAGAATCTGGAGTTGAATCCATTAACTCCAGAAGCACTATTAAAGTTAATGTTTTCTAGAACATTATATAGTTCATCCATTGCTGGCATTTTTGTTATATATTCATTGTTTTGGTCTGTTACGATATTAGGTATAATATCATTAATAATGGAAATATTATTCTGTTTCTTTGGACTGTTTAAGAGAGTTTTGAAGTGTTCAATGGTAGAAAGACCAGTTTGATTTCATCCTCAGTCCAAATATCATTAATTAAAATGCCATTAATTCTATTTTTTGATCTCCTCTTTTTTATATAGGTATGAAAAGTTGCGAAGTTATTATCACCATCTTTTAACCACTTTGTGTAACTTTTTTTTATTGCTAATAGGTTTCCTCTCTTTCTGATAATGTTATTAGCTTAACATTAAGATTAGAAAGTTATTTTAATTTTCCAAGTTGTCTACTTCTTGTAGCCTACTTTCTGCATTTTTTATTTCATTTTCAGTTTTGCTTAGGCAGTCAAAAATGTTTCCAAATATGCCATTGTTCAAATTTTTATAAATGCTTCTTAAGTCTTTTTAACTTGGACAAAAATTGTAAATATTAGATGAGTTTGTTAGGGTTGTGGACCAGTTGCTTTCTACAGTCTTAAGAAAATCCTCATGTTTCAGCCACATATTTTGGAATCTATATGAAGGTTTTTGATTTGTTGTTTTAGATATAACAGATATTATCAAGTGTGAATGGTCAGAACATATTCACCCTTGTAATTTGGAACATTTCTCTCTATTTATCACTGTGCATTGATCTGTCTAATCTTTTCTATTTATGTTTATTAGTCCATGTGAAGTTTGTACCTATGTAACCAGAGTCTTCTAAATTACAGTCTAGTATCATGTTTGATGTGGTTTATTTTTGTTTGAGGGTAAGTTTGTAACTTTTTTCTAGAGTTTTGTGGAATTTTGTGGGTATGTAATGTTTGGGTAGAATGTAGAGGGATAATTGAGCTGCCTGGTTGTATTTAATTTTCATTACCTTCATTTAATGTTGGTGGTTGGGTATTTATACCCTTATATTTGGGCCTCATGGGCTTTCGGGTTGTGTTTAACGGATTCGGGTCGAGTTTAAAGACCCATTAGTTCTAAGTAAGTAGATATGCAGCTTAGTCAAAAAGTGATTAGGTTTTAAGTACTTTAGTTCTGTTCGGATAGTTCAGTGGATGATAGTTGTCCGAACTGCCCCTGTCCGGTGAGGTGGTCATTGTCCAAATTGACCCTGTCCGGTTCCTATAAAGTGTGGTGACAGAATCCTGACTCATCAGTAGCCTCTTTTTTAGGTGGTGTTCAAAAACCTTTGGCAAGACCTAAAAAACAGTCCGTTGCTGGTGACAGTTACATCCGGACAGGTCATTCGAACTGTGTTATAACTTTATCCAAACTGATAAAGCTCTTGAAAACTAAACGGTTTCTTGCCAGAGTTCGTGGGACACGCGTCTCTTTCTGGTTCGTCACATCAGCCTTTTTTCACCTAGAATAGCGCTCCCACCTTCTTCAAAAAGTAACCTCTTCATTTAATGAAGATGACATCAGCGCCGTCTTTAATCATTGCAATCCTTTCGAATTCTCCTAAGTATCAAAGCACTTTTTGCACATTTACTATAAATTAGTTACTCCTTTACTGTTTTATTATCTTCTTCATTCTTATTTTGCTAAACTTCAGAGCTTTCTCTCTCAAAAAACAAACACTTCTTTTCGGTGTAATTTTATGTTCACAGCTAGGAACGCTTTAATCAAAGGCGGGTGGCTTAATCTATCAGAGTTAGAAAAGGCACAAAAAGTTGAACGGGAAAGGCGCATTGCTGCAGGCATTCCTACTTCCTCTGTCGAAAAACCAGAAATCCCAAACATAGAGCCTGACCAGGGCTCTTCTTCAACTAGAAGTGTTAAACCGAGGAGATTGTTTCAAACCAACCTTTCACCTATTGTTTCAGGCTCGTCGGTTCAAGAATCAGAGCCCACTGTTGAACCAGGGCAAGCAGTTACCAATTTCAAGAGGCCTTTCCCATTTATCGCCATGGGATCAGATGCAGATGTCTCTCCCAATAAACTAGTTGATCGGAGAAGAGGTCGCCTGGTAAAAGGGCAGGCTTCAAAAGGTACACCTTCAAAATCAGGGGCCATAGACAGCAACACGGGGTCAGAGACACCCATAAAAGTTCCTAAGGACAAGCTGTCCGGACCGGAGGCATCTAGCCCAAGCCTCCGAAATGAAACCACCGCATCTGAGCCCCAGCCGGAGGTCAGAGTTCAAGAAAGCATTGAAGCCCAACAGTCCGGAGGTCAGACTGAACCAACTCCTAACTCCCCTCACCCAAAACCAACTGAAAAACCCCTCCTTGGTAATGGAAGAAGTAATGGAGGATTCTATCGAAGAGGCTCCGTTCCAGTCCGAAGTCTCCAGACAAACGAGTGATGCTGGTACTGCCAAGAAGGATAAAGGCAAAACAAAGCTATGTCTAAGGCATCCAGATCTGCTGGAGATCCTTAAGGGAAAAGTTGGACCTTGTTTCCACAAGGTCAGTGTTAAGTATTTACTTGCTTTGCAAAAAATTAATTATACCTTCATCCACACAACCGAACTGGGTCGGATGCGAACGAAGTGGGGGATTCCGGAGAATGTAAAAATAAGGATCCCAATAGACCCTGAAACACCGATGGACTGCAAGCTTAGTGAAGTGATCATCTTCACTGAAATTTTCAACTGGGGACTAAGGTGTCCCTTAGATCCGGAGGTAGTGAAATATTTCCATCTCATCAAGCTCTGCCCAAGTCAACTGAGCCCTAATGCCTGGTACACTCTCATGACCTGTATCATGGCTTCTAGGCTCTCCGAAATTCTTCTTCCAATGGAGGAATTCGCAGCTGTGTCCAGCCTCTGTAGAAATCCCCATATTCCATTCTATCACTTCAACATGGGTGATAACTACAAAGCAGTAGATGACCTGCTCGAGTCGGAGAGAAATTGAAGGACTCACTTCTTGTTCGTGAATGGCGTTTGGGAGAATGGGAGGAAGATCAAAGCTGGAGTCAACCCGAGTCTCCTCACCAACAGGTGGCGAAGTGATAGTAAGAATCCCACCTTACATTCTCATTTTTATTTTTATCAAATTTGTTTAACTGAATTGTCTTGTCTTTTTTTTTGTTTCTTGACAGTGCTGCCTAAAGACTTCAATGATTACTTAAAGGGCGGGCAGATTACTTGTATTAAGATAAACACTTGGGCTGCTGAAAAGTGGGATAATCGCTTCCACAATGCCTTTACTGGATGCAATCTTGCAAGGTCTCACCTCTGGAACACTACTGACCGGAGGGACTTAACTTGGGAGGAACTTACCACTCCACCCCCTCCGGATGTAGTCCTTAAAAGAACACACACACACACACACCGGACGGGTCACTGTACTTTCCTGGTCGAGCCAAGGCCCCAAGTAAGATGAAAGGCAAAAAAGGGAAGGGCAAGAAGAATGTGGTTGAAGCTAACCCCACCGAAGCGGAGGAAACTGCTCCAACAAACCAAGAGGGGCCAGTTCCAAGTCAGATTGATGCTGCTCTTCTAGAAGTTGTGGAGCACCAGAGTACTAGGGAAGAGGCAGGATCTCCAAAACCTCCAAGGGTTCCTAAGAGAGATAGGAAACGGGGAGCAGAAAGCAAGGACAGGGAGGCCAAGAAGAAAAAGACCTCCAGAGGTGATGAACTTTCTCTCCGGACTCCGGAGCCCCTCCCTCCTGTTGACCCTACTGATCTAACAAGAGCATAAGAGATCCCTGGTGACTTTCAAACCGATGAAGCTGGAGGAGGAGACATCAGTATTGACGGTGTCGACATCACAGGGCTTGAGGGACTTGGTGACTATATTGAAAACCTCCCCAGAGATAACTTTGCTGGGCCTTACCTCCCTCCGAGCACTTCTAACACCGTTACCTTCAATGGTAAAACTTTCACCGTTTCAAGTGAAAGAGATGTTATAACTCACTCTATACTGAGTAATATTCAGCCAGTGCTGGTTCTGGAGAAACAAGTGCGAGGTCAGTCAGCAATCATTACTGCCCTTAATTCTGACAAGGAGACACTGTCCAATGACATCCTCATTGCCACCCAAAATGCTGATGTTTTGAAGAGAGAAAATGAGGAGTTAAAGAAGAACCAGGAGGGTTGGGCCACAAAGGTAGCTACCCTAGAAGATACTATCAAAGACCTCCGGGTGAAGCAGTCCGGGTTGAAGAAAGATTTCTCCTCTTCGAAAGAGGAGATAAAGGCCAAGGACCAAGTCATTCATACTTTGACCAATGACAAGATCGCACTCGAGGACTCAGTGTCCAAGGCTGCAGAGGAAAAAGCTGATCTGCTAAGGGAACAAGAGGCAAAAATCCAAGCCAAGATTGATGCTTATGCCAACAATGTGATAGACACTCCTGAGGAAATGTATGCCAAGGTGAAGTCGGACATGGTTCTACTCTTTAATGAGAAGTTTCCGAAGAGGAATCTGGGGGACTTATGGAATTTTGTAGAGTACCCCGACCTTCCCTTCCACACAATGGCCGATGGAGACAAGCACGATTATTCTAGTGCTGACTCATCCGATGAAGAGGAGAATACCAGGGAGAGTCCAAAAGAGGGAAATGATGACCTCAAGAAGAAGAAAACGAGCGAGGCTGAGCCATCTTCAAAGGCTCAGTCTTAGAGTATCAATTGTTTTTTTGCTTTTTGTTTTGATTGAACTAAAGTCCTTGGAAGGCCAAAACATTTTTGTAATTGTGTCCGGTGTTTGACCGGATAGATCCTTTTGTTTTGATTGACAATTTAAATTCCTTTCAATGGCCAAGGCACTTCGGTTGTTTCAATGAATATCTTTACTTTGCACAATTCTTGCATTCCTTTATAGTTTTTCAATTTCGGTGGCTAATGTTTAAACAGCCCTTAGTTATTTTACAAACATCCTAAAGTGAGAGTGTTTAAATTCTCCGATGACAAATGTTTAAGTAGTCATCACTCCTTTAATTTAAGCCGGCCTGTGTTTAAATAAAAATTTGACAATGAACTATTAAGTAAAAACACTCCGAATTTTTAAGAAGGCATCAAATTTTATAAAAAAGTCCGCACGCCTCATTAAAACCTCCCCGCGCCACCAGGGCAGGAAAGAGTATGCCCCCAAATATTTACATGGATTTTTAAACAAGTAAATATTTACATAGTTTCTATTCCAAGTACAACCGGAGGTGTTCAATATTCCAAGGGTGGTTCAAAATTCTTCCTTCTTTGTCTTGGAGCCGGTATGTTCCAGGCTTAAGCTTTTCAATGACCGCATAGGGTCCTTCCCAAGTTGGAGCCAATTCACCGAACTGCCTCTCTTTAGTGTGTAGGAAAACCTTTCTCAACACCTTATCCCCCGGTTGAAAATCCCTTCTCTTGATTTTAGAAGCAAACCTGCTTCTCATCAAACCTTGATAGTGCACAGCTCTAAGGTGAGCCTTAACTCTTCTTTCCTCTATCAAATCAAGTTGACCTCGGATAGCCCCCTCGTTAACGTGTTCGGAGAAATTATGAACTCGAAATGAATGGAGAGTTGCTTCTATGGGAGCTATGGCATCCATCCCATATACCAAAGCAAAAGGTGACTCTTGTGTTGCAACCCCCGGTGTAGTCCGGTAAGCCCACAGAACTTCTTGCAAATAACTGGGCCATTTTCCAGCAGACCCTTTTAAATTTTTCTTCAAACCCGACAGTATAGTTCTGTTAGCCACCTCAAATTGACCATTTGCTTGTGGGTGAAAAGATGAAGAGAAACAATGTTGTATACCTCTAGAGGCACAGAAACTCTCCATTTCCTTGTTGTCGAACTGTGGCCCATTGTCTGTTGTTATCTTCTATGGAATTCCAAATCTGCAACAGATATTAGATAAAATGAATTTTATGACAGCTTTTGATGTTGTTCCTGCCAATGAAGTTGTTTCGATACACTTTGAAAAATAATCAATGGCAACAATTATTGTCCTGCGTCCTCCGGATGCCATAAGTAGAGGTCCCACAAAATCCAACCCCCATCGAGCAAAAGGTATAGGCTCAGAAATTGACTCTAAAGGGATGGCTGTGATATAAATTTCATTGCTATATCTCTGGCATGGGTCACACCTCCTCACCAGCTCCTTAGCATCTTGCATTATAGAGGGCCAATAATAACCAGCCAACAAAACTCTCATTGTTAGAGCCCTGAATCCACAGTGAGCTGATCCGTCACCATCATGCAATTCGGAGAGCACCATTTGAGATTCATCATCCCCCAAACATCGTAAGCGGGGTTTACTATAAGACTTCTTATAAAGAACATCTCTTAGTATGATAAAACCACGAGCCTTGTACTTAACCTTTCTTGCTATTGACTTGTCCGGAGGCAAGATGCCATCAGAGAGATATTGAAGGAGAGGAAACCTCCAATCTTGGGGCTGTTTCATCTGTATATCGAAGATTTCTTCCTCCTTACCCATATCGAGTTGAATGGAAGGGCACTCCAGCACATGGATCCAAGGATATGATTCAGTATAGGCTATGGTTGCCAAGGAGTCTGCTAGTTCATTTTCTGTTCGAGGTATGCGCTCATAAAAAATACTCTTGAACTTAAGTGCCACATCTTTGAGAAGAAGTAAATCTTTTATTAGCTGCTCCTTTTTGGCTTCAGATTGACCTTGCGCATGATGGATAAGAAGCTGGGAATCACTCATCAACTTGACCCTTTTGGCTCCACAAATATGAGCTAATTTTAAACCAGTTATAGCTACTTCATATTCAGACTCATTATTAGAAGCCCTGAAAGCTAAACATATAGCTTGGTACATTTTGTCACCATACAGAGAGGTCAAGCATACCCCTGCACCACATCCCATATTACTTGATCCACCATTAGTCCGGACGACCCAGACCTTTTTATCTTTCACATCAGTTGCTTGCTTAGTATCACTATCTAAATGGAATTCAACTAAGAAATCAGCCACAACTTGGGCTTTGATTGTCGTCCGAGGAGCGAAATCAATATCGAAGTCCCCCAGTTCTATTGACCACTTAGTCATTCTACTCGAAATATCTGCCTTTTGTAGAACATTTTTCAGGGGATAGGATGCCCGGACAATAATATGATGAGCCTGAAAATAAGGCCTCATCTTCCTAGCAGCAATTACCAGGGCTAGTGCTAACTTTTCAAGCTTTAGATAGTGTTTTTCTGCATCTATCAAGCTCTTGCTGATGTAATACACTGGACGGGGATAATTATCCACCTCTCTCACCAACACAGCACTTATGGCACAACTGGAAACTACCAAGTATATGAAAAGAGTCTCTCCATCAACAGGTTCATTAAAAGCCTCATCACATTGTGAAGTCCAGTCGAATCCCTTTGCACCTTTTAAAGTTTGAAAGAACGGGGCACACTTGTCCGAAGACCTTGAAATGAATTGATTTAACGTAGCCAACCTCCCAGTCAACCTTTGTACTTATTTAATATTCCGAGGTGGCTCCATTTGGAATAAAGCATTAAGCTGGTCCGGATCGGGCTGTATCCCTTGCTCACTTATTATGTACCCTAGTAATTTTCCGGACTGTACTCCGAACACACACTTTTCTGGATTCAGTTTCAAATTTACTTTTACGAAGTTAGCAAAAGTTTCTTAGAGATCTGTTAAGTGTAGCTCTTCGTCCATACTTTTTACCATCATGTCGTCGATGTATACTTCCATATTTCTTCCAATTTGATCAGCAAAGGCTTTGTTTACTAACCTCTGATAAGTAGCCCCATCATTTTTAAACCCAAATGGCATCACCTTGTAACAATGAAGGCCCCTATCAGTAACAAATGTAGTATGCTCCTGGTCCTTCGGATCAACTTGAATCTGATTGTATCCGGAAAAGACATCCATGAAAGACAGCAGCTTGTTCCCAGATGTAGAATCCACTAGCTGATCAATCCGGGGAACCGGGTACAAATCCTTTGGGCAAGCTCTGTTGAGGTCTGTAAAATCAATACACATACGCCACTTTCCATCTTTATTTTTTACCAAGACCGGATTGGCTGTCCATAAAGGATACTGAGACTCCTTTATGTGCCCCATTTTAGTAAGCATATCGACTTCTTGAACGATAACATCAGCCTTTTCCTTGGAAAAAGCTCTTCTCTTTTGTACCACAGGTGCTATGTCTCTCCAGATGGACAGGTGGTGTGATATAACATCTGCTGGTACCCCGGGTAACATCAACATTGCACCAAGAAAAAACATGCTGATGGTCTTTTAAGAACTTCAACATCTTACTCTTTAGTTCGGATGTCATCTTGGGCCCTATCTTAACATTTTTTCCTTCTTCCAAAGAATGTGTTTCGACTTCTTCGACTGGTATTAAAACTCCAGGGGTCTCTCTGGGGTCATCAATTTCACCCTTACCCCCAGAAAGCCCCTCAAACTACTATTCTTCATTGATACGAACTGCCCCCCAATGTCCGAGGAGCTAGTGCTGTTGCATAACACTCTCTTGCTATCTTTTGGCTGCTCCGAACAACTCTCACTTGTCCTTGCACAACATATTTCAAACATTGATGGACTGTTGAGGCCACTGCATGCATCCTAGAGAGCCAAGACCTTCATAGAATAGCATTATAACAAGTGGGGCAGTCCACTACGACAAACAGTATTCTAACCATCTTCTTAAAAGGCCCCCTGCCCAACAGAACTTCCTCTTCGAACTCCCCGATAACATCTGCTGAGCTTCCAGTGAAACCCACAATTGATCTGTTCGAACACTGAATTACCGCAGGATTTTTCATCTTTTTGTAGGAAGTTAAAAAGAGGATATTGGCCGAACTCCCAGTATCAACCGAAATTCCTCTTATGTCATTGCCCCCAATGGATGCTCCTATGACAACAACATCTTCATGAGGACCCGCTATATCCCTTAAGTCATCCTCATCGAAAACAATGAAAGGAAATGGAATCTGCGACTGATAGGAAGTCATGCCTCCCTCTAGTTGGGTAGCTAAAGTATGAACATGCCTCTTCCTTGAAGAATCAGTGAGTGCTGTCATGGTATCCCCTCCGAAAATTGTGAGTGACTCAAAATAGTTAATAAGCCCAGACACTGTTTTACAACGTTCCTCAATAGCACCCACTCTGTTTCGAGTTGGATCAGGGTCCAAGTACTCTGACTCTACATCGAATCTTTCAAAAATCACCATAGCTCCCTCCGGAGCGGATGTGTCTGCATTATTTGGACTAGCCCGATGAGCATTATCAGGCCTATTTCCTCCTCTTCTTTTAACATATGCTCCAAACTTTCCTCTTTCAATTAAATTCTGGACTTCTTGCTTTAAAGCAATACAATCCTCGGTGGTATGGCCAGTATCATTATGATACTGACGGAAACAATTGTTACGGTGCTCCTTAGGAGATTGTAGCGCAACCAGCCTTCTATAGTGCACTTCTTCCTTCGTTTTGTCATAAATGGTGGCTACACTTTCTTTTAATTCAGGAAACCACTCTGGTTGAACCCAAGGCCCTCTCTTATTTCTAGATTGCTGACTCTGGGCAGGCGCAGCTGGCTGGGACTGAGCCTTGGCTCTGTTATGACCCTGCCCGGTCTCCCTTGCCTTGTTTCCAGACTGATTTTGGTTGGGGTTTGGTGCAACCGGGGCAGTCCTCACCTGCCTGTGCACCATAGTTTTCTTTGTTTCATTCACGTTAATTTGCTTTCCAACCTGATTCAGTAGACCTCCCCATGTCATGGCCTTTTTTCTGGTCACTGAATCAGCCAAATTTCCAGGGTTTAAGCCCTGTCTTAAAGAAGCTATTGCTACTTGCTCGAAGCAATCAGCCAGCCCGTTTTTAGTGTTTACAAAGCGACTTATGTATTCCTTCATAGACTCATTCGGTTCTTGGGCACAATGGATAATTGTATCTCCATTGCCCTTCACCTTCTTACTTCCAACAAACTGCCTCCGGAAGGCCACCCAAAAGGTATCAAAATTTCGGATGCACCCCTGTGGTAGGCTATTATACCACTTTAGGGCGCTCCCCATAAAGGATTGAGAGAATGCTCTACAAAGCAACTTGTCATCATCATCAAAATTCATCATAATTTTTTTGAATTGTTCCAAGTGATTGTCCGGGTCTTTACTACCATCGTATTTTTCCATTTTTGTACTATTAAACCTCTTGGGGAGGTTCCCGGACAGGATCTTAGAAGACATAGGAGATTGTCTCCAATTTCGGCCTCGACTGAAAACGGTATCCTCGTTACGAGTTGCAAAGATACCTGGCTCATCATGGAAGGCAAAAGGATCCACCAACATCCGGTCAATGTGTCTCCGGCTATGTGATGACCCTTTGCCTATATGCCTCTTCAACTTTCCATGTCTGTCCCTTTTTCTTGAATATTTCTTTACCAACTTCTGTTTCTTTTTAGATCGGCCCTAATCACTGCTGGATGACAAAGATTCTTAAACTCCATATTCGCCCAAGGAGCTACTGGAAGATTCTTAGTCTGAATCAGAGCTCTCCACTGGCCTAGACCGGTGAGACTTTTTAGAGCTAGCATGAGTCTTCTTCGTACTCACATGGGTTTTCGAAGGCTCATGTTCTCTAGGGTTGTCAGTATGATGAGCAACTGATGCCTTTGAATTTTCTTTCATGCCCATCTTTGCCTTCTCTGCCCTCAAGGATTCTATCTCACCTTTTAATCTATCACGCTCCTCGATGGTGTATTCATCATTTTCTCCCACCACTTCAAGCAAAGCTGGTGGTACTTCCGGGGCATCCAGATTCATTCAGACTGGTTTTTCTCATGGTTTTGAATACTAGATTCAGGCACCATCTGCACTCCCACTGTGGTCGCCAATTTGATGTGGTTTATATTTGTTTGAGGGTAAGTTTGTAACTTTTTTCTAGAGTTTTGTGGAATTTTGTGGGTATCTAATGTTTGGGTAGAATGTAGAGGGAGAATTGAGCTGTCTGGTTGTATTTAATTTTCATTACCCTCATTTAATGTTGGTGGTTGGGTATTTATACCCTTATATTTGGGCCTCATTGGCTTTCGGGTTGTGTTTAACGGATTCGGGTCGAGTTTAAAGACCCATTAGTTCTAAGTAAGTAAATAGGCAGCTTAGTCAAAAAGTGATTAGGTTTTAAGTACTTTAGTTCTGTTCGGATAGTTCAGTGGATGATAGTTTTCTGAACTGCCCCTGTCCGGTGAGGTGGTCATTGTCCGAATTGGCCCTGTCCGGTTCCCATAAAGTGTGGTGACAGAATCCAGACTCATCAATGTTGTTAAAATCGTCCATACTTTTGGAGCAATGTATGGAACAGTGCAGTTGTTCACTTGTGTTGGAGATTGTGTTAAAATCTCCAACAACAAGCCATGATTAATTAGTGTTTGAAATGGTTCTTAAATGATCCCATAGAGGTACTCTATGAGATCTTTTACATTTTGCATAAACTATGGTAATCAGCACTATTTTACTAGTAGTAGGATGATTTACCATAAAGTGAACAAGTTGATCTGAATTATCAAGAATAGTGATATTACAGTTATTTTTCCAGAAAATCTAAATGTTATTGCTAATGTTTGCAAAATGAGAATCAAATTCTAATTTATTACCTGTAGATTGCAAGTTTTCAACTGATATCATAGGTTCTTGTAGAGCTATGATATCAGTTGAGAATTTTCTAACAATTTTTTAATTATTTTAATTATTTTCTGGTTTCTTAGTCCTCTAACATTCCAATTAAGTATTGCTCTGTTCATTTTGAAATTTGTTTTGAGGATCTTAATGATCCTTTTAAAGTTACTGGTTTTATTAATATTTTGCCTCTTGAAGATCTTCTTGTAGGATTTTTAATATAGATTTTTTTGGTTTGTTTGGGAGATTGAGGTAGACTCAAACTAATCCTATTAGTTTCAGCTTCATGTTCTGTTTCTGACAGTTCATCTATTTCTTCAACACTAAGTGTTTTAAATGAGTTGTTTAGTTGAATAGTTTCCGAGGCTTCTTCTATATCATTTCCATTAACTTCACGTGGTTCATTAAGTTGGTTAAAAGTTAAGATGTTTTTTCATTTTGGTCTGCATTGTTTCCCGTGTTAGTACTTGAATTAGGTGATTTATTTTTTAATATTATCAAATTTGTTCCTTCTTCTGTTTTATCAGTTGTTTCATCTATTTTTTTATTGTGAAGTTCTATAACATTCCCATATGTTATATTATGCATAGTACTATGAGTTAATAGATGATCAGTTTGTTTCTCTTTGTTAAGTTCACTGGTTTCAATTGTTGGTTTTGGAATCCAAACTTCTTTTGAAGGAAGTTTGGATTGATTGTTTTTTGTATTGTTTTTTACAGTTCTGTTTTTTATCATGTTTTGTTCTAATTCTTCCTTTTTGTAATATTTTTCTTGATGTCCTATATGTTTACATTTCTTGCAGTAAAAAGGTTTATTAAGATATGTAATATCTTGCCACTATCCATCCTCTTCCCCAAAGGATACCCAGATTCTTTGGGGAAGAGGATTAGAATTGTCAGCTAGTATCCATGCTTTACTTTTGTTATAGCTAGCTATGTTATTTTCTGGAACCCATATTGTTAAGGGCAATCCAATTTCCTTGGCAATATGAACAACAAAGTCAGGGTTGTATAGTATTTCAAGCAGTTTGGACAAGGAGATCCAAAAAGGAGTCACATGGGACTCCTTTTTTTGGTGAAACTCAGGTGTCCATTTGAGAATTCTAAACGATAAGTTGCCTATGGTTCCAACAGGTTTGGCCCATAATTTTTTAACATCTTCTAGTAGGTCTAATTCTACAAAGAAATGCCCATAATCCCATTTATAAATGTTGCATGAACCTAAGAATCTAAGTGAAGAAATGTATACCTTGAACTCACTGGAAGTTGGACTTCCAGATGAGAACTTGGCAATTAAAGTTGTTCTAGCTAAGGTTGTTAATGAAGACTTATCTGTATGTTGGAATTGTACAGAAACGTAGTCCTCATGCTCCTCGTGGATGACTCATTTGTGCCAGAAGTCTTTCTTTGTCGCTTTTCCTCCAACCATATCTGCGTATGTTCTTCTTTTTAATCCTTCTTCTTTATTTGATATCGAGTCTTCAAATACTGGAATTGAGATCATCTGAGGCAAGTTCTTTGTTGTATTGGTGGTCTTGAGTGGTGGAAAGTCTTCAGCTTTTTGGTTTGCATGCTCGATTGATTCCATGGCTCAGTTTATGCATGTTTTTTAGTTCATTTTTGATTCAGATTGAAGAGTTTCAATCTGATCGATCAAAGATTCAATCGGTGATAGCTTGTTGATTTTTGTGGCTAGGGTTTTGACTGTTTTCAGAGAGTGAAAAGATGTTAAGTTAGGTCTGTCGCTCGATCTGTCCTCGAAAAGAGTAAGCGCAAAGGAGAAAGAATGAATACTCTGATGAAACAATTGGGCTTTTTTGGAAACCCGGTCACCTTCTTGGAGCCTCCAACTGAATCATGTACACGATTCTTAATAGGTTTTTGTTAATTTTAGTAAATCTCAATAAATAAACTATTAGATTCCCCCATAATTTATCCAACTCATATTCTACCAGATGACAAGACTTATGTTATGGGTCATTTGGCTGGTGGTATCGGCTTAAAGGCAGTAGTGTGCTTGGTTTGTGCAACTTTTACACCTTAGAATAAGCTGGTCTTGATTCTATTTGTTGGCTTAAAAAGAATGCAAAGAGCAAAAGTTATTAGTTTTTTTTTCTTTCTTTTAAATATCCTCCATGTACTTACTAAATAACAACAAATTATAAGTAAATGAATTTATTGATGTTCTTGACAAGATGGGTGAATACGATATCTACAGCTTCATTGGTATTTAAAATAGTAACCTCGGGTCACAGAAAAAAAATCGAATTCACAGTTCATCCTTGTATGTGTCCACTGGCAAAGAAACCTTTTCAAGAAGATAGCGAGTAGCCAACGATGCATGAAGAGCAGCACCATAAGGTAGAACTTCTTCGTTAACCTCGAATTTAGGGGAGTGCGGATTCGGGAGTGGTGGAGTCTTCTCATCTTGCATTCCAATGAAGAAAAAGTAGCCAGGCATCGCCTCTTGATAAAATGCAAAGTCCTCAGACCCCATCAATGGTTGCATATCGTTATATTTATCAGTGCCAAGCATATCCCATGAAACTGTTTTGAAAAACTCATGCAGCTCTTTATGGTTTACCGTGGGAGGGAAAAATGGTTTATTGCCTTCGAGAAAATTAACAGTAGCATTGCATCTCTGCACCATTGCTTGTCCTGTGATAACCTGTTCAACCCAAATATATTTTCATGAAATATTTCTTTAAAATATCATTACAAGTGATCAAATAATGCAGACACTTGTCTATGTTTATTTAAAGCTGGTCTACCTCCTCGATCCGCCGTCTAAGCTGCATGAAACTTTCCTTTTTAAAGGCTCTGAAGGTGCCACCAATAGTGACTGAATCTGGAATGACGTTAAATGCGCCACCCCCTTGAAACTTTGCTACAGTAACCACCTGCAAGTGAACAAGCTACACTGAGTAGATGCTAGCACACAAAACAGTAAATATTTGCTAAGTACAAATTCGGGCTGACTAACTTATTTATAAGGTAACATGACTTTAGCATGCCAACTTTTTGTTATTAGTAGAGAAAAGAAAAACATTATCTAATAAATCTGGTTACAGATCGAATTCGGGACGGACATAGCGTTATAGTAAATACAGTTTTCTATTTCATTATACATACACCAAACATAAAAAATAATTTTCATGAGAAAGAATAAGTCTTCGCAAAATTTGAACAACATAACATAAGCGTTTAAAGTAGCTAACGGCAAAAGGAAAGAATAAGAGACCTGTGAGTCAAGCGGGTCAGCTTCACGTGAAACAAGATGTTGTAAGCTCACGATGACGTTAGAAGCAGCCAGAATGGGATCGATTGAGTGCTGAGGAATGGCTGCATGACCACCTTTTCCACTTATTACAGCCTCAAAGAATCCACTTCCAGCTAATAGAGGACCTGATCTTGATACCACTTGACCAATGGGTATATGAGGTGCAACGTGCAACCCAAAGATAGCACTAACGTTTTCCAATATCCCTGTATCTAATATCTTTTGTGCACCTCCACCTCCTTCCTCAGCTGGTTGGAAAACAAGAATAACCGTTCCCTAAAAGCAAAGACATCAGGTATTAACAAAATATAGAATATTGGTACCATCAATTGTTGCCATCACATCTTGTAATGAATGATAAGTAAGAACATTTATGTAGAATTGCAGTCTATTTTAGTTTAATTTCAAGTGGTATTGGTAGTGGTGTACATTTTTCATGAAGTTGCTAGGACCACCATACATTATATATCTAGTATTATGTAATGGAGAACTGATATCACTTTTGAAAAGATTAGGTAGCTCATCCTTGCTGACTAATAGAGCCTCGTTGCAGACTAGTAGAGCTTTGTCGCAATCACGGATTGTTCATAATTAGTTGATAATTAATGTTCTTTCTCGTAAATATATAGTTTTAGTTATGCCATCAACAAAGTTATACTTACATATTGTAGTGGACCACTAAAAAGATTCTGGAAAGAGATAGGCTTCAAAAGCAACCCAAATTTGGAAAAATGCTTGGTTGGAAATTTCCAACAGAGTACTATAGCTGTATAGCACTCAATAGATAAAAGTTAATCCCTATGTTTGTTGTTGTGTATACATATATACATATATGGATTTCTCAGCAGAAGATTGATTTATAATTGAAGAGTCACAACATTCTTACTCCTTGGCATAAACTTGGTTCGGCTCAATTCCAGGAAGAGACAATGAATTAAATGAAAGATGTTTATTTGTTGGTACCAAATACAGAATATTAACTCAGAAAGAAGGAGATAGAATAGTTTCATCGATGGCATACATAAAATTCGACTCGATGCAAAGAAGGCAGACAAAGTCAAATAGAGAAGAAAAATGCAGTCACCTTTAGCTCTTGGCTGTGCTGTTGGAGCAGCTTTGCTGCACCAAGAAGCATCGCAGTGTGGCTGTCATGCCCACAAGCATGCATCTTTCCTGCAATCTTACTCTTGTGCTCCCACTCCACCATTTCCTATACAAAATTCCAAGTCTCACCTACTTAGCTTCACAGCAAAACATTTACCCCTTAACTACAAAAAACCATCCCGTAATGATAACATTAACCTTTAAACACCTAAAAAATCAACTACAACACATGAACTCAAGAAATGAACAAGTAACATCAACTTTGCATCCTAAACCTAGAACAGATCCACAAAAACAAAAGAACATGAATCATATCTAGATCAAATAAGCCAAACGAGAATGAAAACCCAGAAAAAACTGACAAAAATAAAAGAAAACATAGGCAATCCAGACCTGCATAGGAAGAGCATCCATGTCTGCTCTTAAGGCGACGAAAGGGGGTTGACCAGTTCCAACGAATCCAACAACACCGGTAACTGCAATTGGGTGTTTGTAAGGAATACCCAACTTATCCAATTGAGCTCTAACAAGCTTACTGGTCTCAAATTCTTCATAACCCAATTCTGGGTTCTCATGTATCTTCCTTCGTACACCAACCATCCAATCAAAAAAATCATCATTTTTAGCCGATTTGAGAAACTCTGAAGGGATCCGAGACAACCGAGTTGAGGTCGAAAGAGAATGAGTTAGTAGATTAAAAAGAACAAAAACCAGAGAGACCCATTTGCATAAACTCATGGCTTCTCTCTTAGAATGCTACAATGAAATGGAATAGAAGACAAAGAATATGGATGGATGATTAATATACCAATAAACCGTAGCAATCAATCAGCTAAGATTTACAATAAGTTAAAAATCAGATAAACCTTTGGAAGATGGGTCTTTCGGGAGCAGATGACAGTGGTCCCGCATGATAGTACTTAAAGGCAATACTCACAACTTCACAAGTCACAAGTCGTACTGCGCCAAACCACGTGTCAATGCTTAGAAAAGCACGTGTTTAAAATGTTTTATTTTTATCATTTGTCGACAATAATACTTATTCATTTAAAAAAAAAAAATAGAGTTTGAGTTTGAATTGGTTTATCGAATACTTGAACAAAAACATTTATATTTGGATTAGGTTTGGAGTCTTCTTCGCTTACCTTTTTTTCTTCAATATTAATATCCATAAAGAATGACTACGACTATAGTTTATATACAATTAGTGGCATATTTTTATACAATTAGTTTGTTACTTAATCTGGCTCTAAAGTGGTATTATAAAATCATATATAAAAGTATACGAATCTTATAATTTTATTTTTTAAAATCAAAGTTATATCATAGTTTGATATAGATAAGATGATTTCCATATCTAACGTCTACCGTATTAATATTCGAATAAAATCAATTTAAAATCTAAATATAATTTCAATTTTATTTTATTTTTAAAAAATTATATCAAATTAGCTTTTTAGACCCCACTAAATTGAATTTAAACTCATATAATAAAATTTCCACATCTAATATAAATAATTTATGAAATTATTTTTTAATTATTAAATTTTAGTAAAATTGCACCTAAAAGTCTAAAAATGCATATTCAATTATTATACTGCCATCTAATACTAAGTTATTTTTACTACAACTTAATACACGTCTCAACTATTTAATTCATACTTAATATTCAACATTTTTTAAATACCAACACTACCCGATACCTACTATATAAGAAGAATTTTCTGTTTACTTTCCATTTTTGAACTTATGAAGATTTGAAAATTTGAAGCCGCTTCTAACCACCTAACCTTACGACCAACAAAAACCACCAAGAATCCAAAATTTTCAGGTGATCGGCGAGTTTAATATCGGTATATTTACGTAATCTCGATATAAAATTCTTGTAAGTACTGTTTTGTACGTATAATAGTTGATCATACGTTCATGGTGGTTTTAAACGTATGCAATTTTTCATCCTAAATGTTTATTGTAGCTATTGGTGCATAACTAATGATTGCGAGGTTGTTTGGTGAAATTCTTGGTTGAGGTATGTCTTTTTTCACTGGTTTGTGATTACGTATCTTCTACTCGACTGTTTTCTCTGTTTTTGCCTTCTTCTTTTTCCGAGCGTATTTTTATTTCATAATCCAAAGCCTTAATCGTTGTTTAATTAGTTCTATACTATTTTTAGTTGATCCGATATTTTTTAGCGTGAAAAATATATAGACTATGAGTTTTTGGTGTCCACGCATGCCTGATAGAGATCGCGATTTGTTTGGGGCAAAAATGCGAATTTTTTAATATTTTAACATGTAGAAGATGCGAGTTGTTTGGACGAGGATGTGAACTGTTTGGATTTTTTACATGTAGAAGATGCGAGTTGCTTGAAATATGTGAACACGAGTTGTTTGTTTTCCAGTTTCTCAAGTTGTATAATAACATTTGATATTTGATAATACGATTTGTGTACATTATATTGAGAAACTGGGAGTTGATTGATTTGATTATATTTGATAATGCAAGTTGTATGGTAAAACAAAATAGAACTTATAGGTGTATATACTATTGCGTGTTCTTTGTATACTATCAAGAATGCGAGTTGTGCACATTTTATTTAGATAACTGAGAGTTGCATTGATGAAATCTCATATTGCGAGTTGCATGTCAAATTGAGGATTATGTAATATCAACAATGCAATTTCTGTACATTGATAATGCGAGTTGTTCAAATAGTGTATTGATAGTTGTTAATTGATATTGATAATGTGAACATCTGATATTGATGACATCTGATAATGCGAGTTGTTCAATTAGTGTACTGAGAGTTGTTAATTGAGTTATTTGCGAGTTGTTTTTATTACTAACTTACGTATTGGTATTTGTATACCATGTGACTGCTTTATAATTGTTCAATGCAGGGTAAGGTGTGTCTAAACCACGAGTTTGTATTTTCAAACATGGTCACCAAACTGCAATTGTCCATTTCACGGTTTGAAAGCTTTCAAAGCATCCAAGAGTACGTGGAGAGCAGATGCGAGGAGCTGGTCATATGTCACTACATTATTACATACTCATGCGGGGATAACAAGAATTGTTTATTTAATTATTAGAAATATTTTGTTGGTTTAGAATTATATCTTGATTTGGAGCGTTTAAAACGGGTTAGTTTTGTCATAAGGGTTCTGGTCAAAAGTGTAAACAGCCGGCCATAAGTTTGGGAGAACCCTCTCATAATCAACTAACTAGCAGAGATGGTAGTAATGATTTAGTCAATTCTGATCAGAGGAAAAAACAACTTGCTACTGTAGTTGGGCTGAAGCTACTACAGGTGTTGGTCAAACTTTTGGAGAATGTGCTGCAGCTCGAAGATTATCTTTATGCCGATACGCTTTAGAGCTTGGTTTTTTTTCTTCAAATATATGCATAATACAACAAACAAGATCACTGCTTATTGTGAAAATAAATTCACAAACGGGTGCAAATTAAGACTTTATGCATCAATTGATACCAACACCGGCTTAATGATGATTAAGAGGTATGTTTCGCACCATACTTATAGTCCCGTTTACTCCCAAAAAATAAGAGGCATATGCATTGTTCTATCTGGATATGTCATTCGTTGACAGTCAAAACCATACAATCGTTTGTTAAATAAGACTATAGTTTAAATATCTCATACCATCTGTCATGAAATACTTTAAAGAAGACACGGAGGAGAGTTTTCGAAGATAGTTCAAGTTATTTTAGTTTATTAAGAGGGTACTTCAAACGCCTTAAGAGTTGTGATCAGTGACTGATCGTACATAGGCCCCCAAAGGGGAGCTGGCCCCATTTACGATAAAATATAGGTTAATTTATATAGTTTATTTTGGGATATAAAGTATTTTTAAGGAAACTTTTAATTTAAAAATTTGAAATAATTATTATTTTTATTGAAAATTTATATTAAAATATGAAATGATGGCTACTTTCTAGGAAAATTCTAAAGTAAAATCTTGGATAATGACTATTTTAAAGGAAAATTTTAAATCAAAATCTTGGGTAATAGCGGTTTTTAAGACAAATTTAAAGTTAAAATATTTATAAATAGGAAGATTAGTCCCGTAGTTACATCTCAAGAACCATAGATAAAACCCAGTTGGTTCTGTAAGTGTTCTTATTTTTTTATTGATTTTTGTTGTTGTTTCAATTTTATTTGGTTTAATGTATCTCTCCCAAAATTGAATTTTTCTTTATCTTAGTCTTCTTCTGTTGTTCAACATTACTATTTTATTTTAAAATTAATTGATCATAGTTTATCAAGGAGAGATTTTAATTAAATAAATTAAAAAAAAGATTAAAAAAAATAAAAACACAAAGGAAGATGTAGATTTTAATTAGATAGATTAAAAAAAGATGGATATTTTAATAAAATAAATTAAATAATGTGGAGATTTAATTAGATAAATTAAACGAAGAAACCGTCTTAAATAAATAAATAACATGATAATCCAAATCAAAGTTACATATATAATTTTTTTACATAATTTATTTATTGTTTTAGTTATCAAAATTTGTATTTACTTCAGTCATTTATTTTAAAATATTTTTTAAAAGATAATTTAAATAACAATTTTCATTTAATTCTTTTATATTTTTTTAAAATATATTTTAATTAGTAATATATTATGATTTGTATTTATAAAACAATTAATTTTTATTTTTAATATGTTTACATATGTTTGTTAAACAATATATATCAAAATATTTTTTAATGTTTTCAATAAAATAATTTATTTATATTATAAATTATATTTGATACAAATTTGATTTTATTTTAATATATTTTTATATATAAAACATGATTTATTTCTGTATATTTTTAAAAAAATTACATAACAAATTTGATTTAATTTTATCTATTTTCAAAAATATATTTTATTTAATAAATTTGATTTTATTATATTTTATTTTTAAAAAATCTTTTAAAATATTATATTAAGGAATATTAAGATCTATTGTTAAATATTATTTTTGTAAGTAAAAAAATATATATTAAGATATATTAAAAATACCTTAAAGTAGTTGTATTCAATGAGAGAAACATTTTTAAATGATAATTTAAAACTAACAATGAAACCATTTTAGGATGAAGGAATCATGTATAATGAATTTTATAAAATTTTGTTCAGCCCCTTTTATTTTGATTTATGGATCCGCCATTGGTCGTGATATTACTACCGACTGCCGCTTGGAATTATCAGTTGAAAACATCTTCAAGCGTTGTTTTATAACATTTGGTCCATGTCTTCAAATTTTTCATATATGTCGTCCGATGTTGTATGTCGATGGAACCCACTTAACCGACAAGTATATGGGTGTCTTGCTGTATGTCGTTGGAAAATATGGCATAAGTGGTTAATTTCATGCTTTTGTTATAATTTGATGAATTATGGGAATTTTTAAACATTATAACTTACAAATCGCGAATTGTTTGTCAACTAAGTGGGAGTTAATTAATGTTCTGCGAGTTGTTTTCACAAATATATTTATGCACATAACCGTAAGCTGTTTGTTAACTCAATAAGAGTTATTTGATTGAGAGTTGTTCGCATATAATATAGTCATGCGAGTTGTACCCAAATGGTTTACATACAAGTGCGAGTTGTTTAGTATAATATACACATGCGAGTTGTTTAAGTTATATTTTATATAGTATACACATGCGAGTTGTTTAAGTTATATTTTATATAGTATACACATGTCAATGTAATACAACGTAACGCGAGTTCTGTTGTATAATACATAGCGCGAGTTCCGTTGTAACTGATATTGCACGTTGCTTTATAACCCTCATTGTGATTTGTTTGGTAAGATAGAGGTACCGCGAGTTATTTTACAATTGACATTACGGTTTGTGTAAACCATTTGACCATGCTTGTCTTTTATTTCAAGACTATTCCTTGTTGCATTTGTAATCGTGAGTACGAGGATTCTGACAATTGGCTGTGGTTTTTGAAGTGCTTGAAACCTCATTTATTGGAGCACCAAATTACACTTATTTTGGACCGTCATGCCGGTATCATTAATGTTGTTTCTGTTTTCCATCTAAACTGTTTTTATACGTACTGATATTTCCATTTTGTTCAGAATTTGAGAAGCACTCTGGATCACACTAACAAAGACTATAAGTCTAGTATGCTAAGTTTCTTCCATCTTTGCTTATTGATGACGCGACGGAAATAGTAGAAGAAGCAACGATAGCTGAAATCCTAATTTAAGGGTAACATGATGAAACCCTAATCTAAGGGTAAAAAATATTGATTTTTTAGAGATAAAAAATATATTATTCCAAAAACTTAAAATAACTTAAGCCATATGAGACTTTATATAAGAGCTTCTCAAAATCCTAAATTAGAATACAAAGAAATAAAATAAATATTCTAAAATAAAATACAATCAAATCTTAATGTAATTAGTTTTGATTTGAATAATATAAGATATTTGAATAAAATAAAATAAAATAAAATAAAGTTTATGTTTGGACTTTCTGGGTTACATCATCCTCCCCTGGTTGACAAGAATTCGTCCTCGAATTCACAGCACCATCACCATCAACAACCAAAATTAGTTTATTTTTTTCAATTGTTACATTGGAAATTATAATTGTTGACCTTATCGGAAAAAGATAAATTCTTCTCGAGTGTTCCTTATTCAAAGTCACATTGAAGCCATCCAATTGATGAAAAAAATGGTTTCAAAAGCTTTTTCATAGCCTGAGAACAACACCCCATGTCCAGTTGATGAAAAACATTGGCTTCAAAAACCTCTTCATAACCCGAGACAACATCTCGATAAGCAAGTTTCATCTTGATCTGACGATTGGTAGCCAATTTAAACTCCTCTAGTAACTGGTCAATACGATCGTCATTGAAATGGCTGGTATGCCCCCTCATACTCAAACGATCTTCCCGATCTTCATGACCATGTGAGTTGTTCTCTTCTTTAAACCTTGAATCAGAATAGTTAGGCCTTAGAAACATGTTTCCCTATAACAGGTACTCAGGCTCTGATACCAAACCGATGACGCGACGAAAATATAAGATAAACGAACGATAGATGAAACCCTAATTCAAGGGTAGAGAAATAATTCTCAAAATTCAATTAATCAAAGTCTGATGGAAAATAGGGTATATGATTCTTTATATAACACTATCCAAAACCCTAATTCCAAATAAATGAAATCACATAAATGTTTTAAAATAAAATAAATAAAATTAACGCTAAAATATTAAAACTGGTTTTCGAAGGCTTTACAAGTTGAATATGGGTATGAAACTTTGTGACAAAGTCACATTTTTGAACTCTTACGGGCTCGTCAAAATATTTGATTTGAGTACCTGTTTGACCCAATTCCAATACCTGGGCGAGAAACCAGTCTGTTCGCAGTCTTCGCTACATCATCCTTCCCCGGTTGGGAAGTATTTGACCTCGAATTCGGAACGTTGAAACATTGACAGAACTGCAAAAACATTGGTGTGTTAACCGCTGATTTCAACTTGTACCAACATAAGGGTGTAAGAGGTGAGAATTTGAATGTTGCAGTTCTTGTCAAGTAGTGGTTTCTCATCTTTGTCCCTCTTTACCATGTCATCGGTATTACTGTGGTCAGCAGTAACAAGATATACTCCACCCACTTGTTCTATGTCTACTTTTTCTACCCATTTAGTAAGCACAACATCACCCTTGCGCATGTAAAAATTTGTTGTCTTTCCAGTTCAAGACTGTACTTGCTGTATCACATCAAAACTCTTGCAGAAAGGAACAATTCCTCTTTGTTGAATAGTAGATGGCTTCTCAAGTTCTTCAGAGTATGTTTATGCCAGCAGATTTAAAACACTACAATCTTCTACTTTTAACTTGTTACTCTTTCTTTTATTTTCCCAACCATCACCAAAAACTCTTCCAGCTTCTGTTACAAAACCTAATCTTTTATCCATTAAAACACTATTCTTTTCTTTTATCAATTTATTCATAATCTCAAACACAAAAATACCATCTTTCATTTTTCCAATACGACAACATGTATACACAGAAAACCGTATCAAAGGTTTGATTTTAGGTTAACATAAAATACATGGAAGATGCATCTCCACAATAAAAGGTGCTACTTTGCAGTTTTTTTTCAATAGAACTTTTGAAGCGATGTAGTCTGGTGTACTGAATCCTGAGACAATATCTCGATCTACAAGTTTCTCCTCAACATTAATTAGATCTTCATTATCCCAGTCATCATCATACTCATCGTAGACTGGTTTGTCAAATACCGACCCATATACATCTTCAAAAATATTTTTATCATAGACTGGGTTGTCAAACACGAAGTCATACACAGTTTTAGCATCACAGCTAAAATCGGAAGCTGGTGCAGTTTGAGCATGAAACTCCTTAATTGGTGGTGGTTTTGGAGACACTACTCTAGATGGCACTAATATAAACTTGATACCATCTTTCACAAAACTGTATCGATTTGTTCTACTATCATAAGTAGAATTTCTCTTAAATCACTATAGACGTCCTAAAACTAGATGACAAACGTCCATAGGAACTACATCACACCATGTTGTATCTTTGTAATTACCAACAGAAAATGCAATTTGACAGCGTTTAGAAACTGTTACCTCATCATATTCTATCAATCCTGACAGTATGTACGGGTATGGAAGAGCTTCCATCTTCAACGCCAGTTTCTGAACAGCCTCCTTTGAAATCACATTCTCATAGATATCTGAATCAATTACAAACTTGCAAATTCTTCCTCCAATTGTGCAGGTAGACTGGAAGATGTCGTTCTTTATTCTAGCCTTCAAATCAAAAGGTACCCGGAATATGATTCTTGTATCCGCGTAGCAGGAATTACTGGGTTGTGATACCAAACTGATGGCACGATAGAAATAGAAGAAGAAGCAACGATAGCTGAAACCCTAATTCAAGGGTAACATGATGAAACTCTAATCCAAGGGTAACAAAGACTGAAATTTTAGAGATAAAAATATATTATTCCAAAAACTTAAAATAACTTAAGGAGGCTTTATATAAGAGCTTCTCAAAACCCTAAATTAGAATATAAGGAAATAAAATAAATATTATAAAATAAAATAAAATAAAATCTTAATATAATTAGATTTGATTTGAATAATATAAGATATTTGAATAAAATAAAATAAAATAAGTTTGTGTTTGGAATTTCTGGGCTACATCACTTATGCTCACACTCAAGAGTTTTTTAAGGATATACTAATAGATTTTCAATGTGAAGGTGGTGACATAATTAAAATTTTCCTTGAGAATTTGCCGTTGGATAAGTACGCTCAGGGCATTTGTTAAAGGGAAACGATACAGGGCCATAACTTCTAGAGCAGCCAAATATTTTAACGCACATATAAAAAAATATTGCGGGCTACCATGGTTGAAGACATAGACCAGATTAGAGTATTGCTTATAGCTCAAGTTTCACGACAATATCAAGAGGCGTTAAGATGAAGTACTAATTTATGCCCCGAGTATGAAAAAAAACTAAAGTAGAATTTTGAAAAATGTTGAATTTGGGTAGTCTGTAAGTCTTCTGCAGCCGTGTTAATTTTTTTTTCAAAACATGTAATGGTTGTTAATATCCTAGATTTCAAATATTCTTGCGGTTCATGGTAGCAAGAGTGTTTTCCATGTCCTCACACATTAACGACAATAGAGTCGACCCATCACGATCTTCTTATGATAATAGAGTCGTCCTTCACGATTTAAAATTACAAGTTAAGTTACTCTTTTAACATACCAGTGATAACATATTTCTGCCTCCCAATGTGAAAAGACGCCCCCAAAGGCCTAAGAAAAAACGAATTCTGTCTAGAGGAGAAGTGACAATCAAGCACTTGAGGTGTGGCCGTTGCATGAAAGTAGGTCATAACTGGAGGAACTCTGAGGCTTCAGTTTAAAGATCGATCTGTTTGGTATATTAATCTGCTATAGTTGCGAGTTGTTTGTTTTGGTCAATTCAAGTTGTTTACTACAAAAGTTTGCGAGTTGTTTACATTACAATGTGAAAACAAGAGTTATTTGAAAACTGAGATAAAGAGTGTTCTGTGTATATTAAAATATCATTTGCGAGTTGTTACTATTGATATTGTGGATTGTATACTGACCGCTGAGGAAATGGGAGTTGTTTGTATGTCCTTCCCATAAGTCTTCCCTCTGTATTAATCACTACCATTGGCAAGTTGTTTGTAGATATAATATGTTGGTTTTGCTTTGCGAGTTGTGTGGATACTACTATCCTGAGAGTTTTTTGTTATTTAAATGCTAACAATTGTAGGTACACAACTATAACGAGTTGTTTGTATATTATTATCCTGAGAGTTGTTGTTAATTAGATATAACGAGTTTTATGATATGAGGTTCAAAGGGTTGTTTAGAATAAGATTCAGAGAGTTCTTTAGGATAAGATTCAGAGAGTTTTGTGTAATTAGAAACATAAATTTCTTCTGGATAACGAACCAGTGCTATTAAGCATCATAAACGTTTTTAACTAATAAAATGTTTATACAAAAAAGAGATTAGAAGGCCATAATAGCCTTCATGCACTCCCCTTCCAAAAACAATATTACCATCTTTAGGGTTGGTCAGTTTGTATGCCAAAAAAACAAAGATAGTAAAAACCAGTCATCAGTAGAGGAGTCTTCATCTTGAGACTCCTCTTTATGTTCATCATCAACATCTTCCTAGAGGCCCTCATTACCATCTACCTCCATCTCACAGTCCTCATCCGATGTACCAACATCTTCCTCATCTTCCTCTGTCTCTTCCATCTTCTTATTTTTGTCTGGAACCTTGGTTGGTTGAGAGTCAGCAACCAACTCAACCAACTCAACTAATCCAGAGTCAGTAGAGAAGTATCCAAGATCAAATTCCAATACAGAGGTTGGGTTGTTGGGTGATGCCACCAGAGAGATTAAGCTGGAGCTGTTGTTGGTCGTTATGGAACACCATGAGTCTCTTAATGAACAAGAACTAGACATTGTAATTGGAGTTGAAGATGTGTTGAGTTTTTTATTTCAAAAGTTTTTTATTTAATCAGTCTCTCGGCACTAATATTTATAATCAATGAAGGAGTCCTACTGTAGTTATAATAGTGATTATGGTAATGATTAAACCTCCTCTGCCAAATCAGCAATAAATTGGCTGGCATTATTAGATGACGTTTTGCATGCTTAATGCATATATCGGGTACCAAGGCAGACACTCAAGGCTTTTCGTATTTGTCGAGATATTGCGAATTGTTTTATTACAATTCCATATGAGAGTTGTTATGTAATTGTAATTAGTATATAACAAGTTTTTAAGTAAACATTAATGTACATATTGCAAATTGTTTAGTATAATTTCAAAAGTGAGAATTTTTAACTACTGCACAAACACGAATGGTTTAGTAGTCAATTTTTATACACATCGCAAATTGTTATGTAGAGCTCAAAGGTGAAATATGTTAATTGTTAGACAAACGCGAATTGTTTGGCGGTAAAATGGATAACTATTTGCCAATTGTTTTATATACACCAAAAACTTGCATCTCAATATATTTCAATCAGTGAGCCATGCAACAATTGTGAAGCCAATTAATATATGTACACCGAAAAAATCCCAACCAATAGATGATTACCATTGTTGGTTAGTTTTTTCATCATTTAGGAAATAATAAAACATTTCAGATCTTATATCTCTTACCATATCTTTCCAGTAAGTCTTCGACACACAACCGTTTTTGATAATATCTTTGGCGTATTGACAAATGAAAATACTGCAGTCGAGGGTGCCTTGTTTTTGTTGTGGAATCCCTCTGACATTTTTTACTTTATATCCATTTTTATACTGGGGTAAGTATCCATTCTCGACAAAATATTCCAAATGTTGATAAAAGTTTGTATCATGCATCAAATATTAATAAACAACAAGTTGTTTAATAAACACGGTTGCGAGTTGTTTAATAAAACATTATATAACGAATCGTTTACTAAAATTACTATAACGACTTGTTAATAAACATCATATTGCGCATTATTATCATAATACCAATAGAGAGTTGTTTTTAAGTAGATTATGCGATTTGTTAGCAATTAAAGTCAACGATTTGTTTGAAACACTTTTTACCATACGAGTCTAAAAACATGGTAAAACATTACCAGCGGAACAACTGTCCTTGTTATGTAGTCTGTTGCATGTTTTTTAAGAGGCTGTTGTAGTTTTCATGTTGTCTTTTAGTGTATATCAATAACAAGCAATGTCTAATGGGTCATTGTAACCTTCTTAACGTTGCAGACTGGAATGAGCACAATGTTCGTGTCTTCCCTCATGATTTTAAATACTTCGTGAACTATATGTGTCATTTCCTCTCCATTGGATATTATGTACTACTAACAAGGAAAACAAATACATTACAACGAGAATGTGAGAGTTGTTTGTAATTTATAGCTAAACTTATCATCGTCATGCCAGAAATTTGTATGGCGCCCTATTTGGCGGTAGGGAAACCTTTGCATTCAACTTTCTAATAGAGTTGTTCTAATCAGATTCTGCAAATTGCTAGCAACGCAAAATGTATGAAATAGGAGAATAGCAAATTGTTTGAAAAAGATCATCACATAGTGTATTCAACAACCAATTGCATGAAACGTGTATTGCATGAAACGTGTATTGCATGATGTGAATTGTATGAAAAACGAGTTGTTTGATAAGATTATCAGATAATGATTAAAACATGAATTGCATGAATTAGAAGAATCAATAGTTGTTTGTGACTGGGTACCTTGTAGTCCAGGTCCCATTTGAAGGGTAGCGCTAATACTTCACTCACGGCCACGTGAAGTTTGTAGAGAAACTGAGACATTGGTAAATATCATACTGATAGATCTGCCCCGTCTTCTCTGTTTTTAATTATTTGTACTTTGTGATATTCATGAACATCCTCTTCAACTGTCAATACCCAAAAAATCCAAACTACACACTTTTGATGTATAATTATTTAAAAATCCACTTACCACACCATCTGCAACGACCAATGTTGTTGACTCTTTTGGAACCTTCTCAGCGTCACCAGTTTGACAAAGTCTATTAATTGCATCCTCCGTCATTGCATCATAACAACCAACTCAACATTATCAACTTCATCTAAAACCGACCGTGTAACTTGCGAGTAATAACCATCAGACTATATATTTGATACATATTGTGTTATTGTGTGTATCAAAAGATTTTGAAACTTGTCGTTCTCTGTTTTCAGGTTGATTCGGTACTTGTTTCACAACTGCTGCTTGGTTCAGTGGTTCTGACTTTACGTAGGCCAGTTTCTGGTGTTCAGCTACTTCTCTGTTTTGCTGTTTGTTTTCTACCCGTCCTTCTTACTGGCTGAGTAGTTCTGACTTCTTCCATGGTTGGGCAGACTCATAATCTTGTTGTGGTACAGGTTGTGCTTCTTCAGTTTGTGTTATCTTCTCATTCTTGGCCAAAGTTACGGGTTCTTGTTTTTGTTCTCCTTGATGTTGTAGTTCTTGTTGGGGTGGTTGTTGGTCGCCATGCTGTTCCATATGAAAATTAAGATTTATTCGCGCTAAAAAACAACTGAGATTTTTTTGCAAACCTAAAATGTGAGTTCTTCAAAACTATACAAGCATAGCGCGAATTGTTTGTTTTTAAAATGGAGATTTGTTTAAAAATACATATTATGCGAGTTGTTAGTATGAGACTAACGAGAGGTATCTGCAATGCAAATTGTTGGTAACACAAATAACTTGAGTTCTTCAAACAGATTAGCACTAAGAAGACGTGAGTTGTTTGGAAAACATACCACGAGAATTGTTTCTAAAATATGTTATGCGAGTTGTTTACAAAAATCAGTCTGAGTGTTTTTTTTTAAAAAGTAGATGCGAGTTGTTTTTAAATTCATACATGTTATCTCTTTTAAAACACTAGCCCTGTTTTTTTCTTCAAAAAACAACTTAACAAAAATTGACAGCCCAATATTTTCACTACCCATGCATAATATCACAAAGTTATATAAGAAAATATATCACGTAGTTCTATATTAATGTACTTTAAATCCACTTATATCTTCACATTCTTCTGCATTCGTCAGTCCAAATTATTTGGTTTCCACTTGCTTCACAGAAGCTTTTACCTCTTTTGCTCTAAATTCTTTGCAACCTTCTTTCTTTTGCAGTTAAAGTACGAGTTGTCGGTCATTCATCCGCCCCTCTTTAGGAAGAGACTTATCCGTTTATGTCTCTTTTGGAGGACTTAAAACTTGTTGTTGCCTTATCTGAGGGAGGAGACTCGTCTGTCTGTCTCTCCATCATGTCTTTGTTTAGGGTGACCACTAACTCTTCCGTTTTGGGTTTGGATGGCACGTATGCCGCCTTTTCAAATGGTACCGGTACAAGCGAATCGTTTCCATCAATGTCTAGTTTTTCAGCCTCATGCACTATCCATTCCTGATTCGTATTCTTTTCATGCATTTCATATGACATAAGTGCCTGCATTTCAGTAGGCCCTGTTTCTGTTGGTAATGCAGGTCTCTATGGTTCATTCTCCTTAGTATGGCTTCCAATGGATAAAAAAGGTAACGCGACAACATTGCAAAGTTATTGTTTTTCAACTTCCAATAAGTTTGACCGTGACTCTTCAATCTACGATAATAATGCCAGAACTATTATAATTTGTTCAGTTCTTATCAAGCAAATACTAGTTGGTAATAAAGCTCAAACATATACTTACTTCTTTGGCCTATCTTTTAAGCTTCCCCTCGTACTTATTCTTATCGGTATATGTCTTAATTCTCTTTCTCAATTCTTCAGTTACAGTCTTCTTTGGAGTATCTTGTCTACGTTTGAGGATAAAACGACCAAACATATCACCCATGCTTTCATCTTCTGCATCCTCGGTCTGTGGTGGGGATCTTAGTTTGGTGTTGATGGAATAACTGTTCTGGTGACTATTTATGGTTGGTCGTTGGTTGGGATATCCTGATGAGATTCTTGTCGGGGCTATGTCACCCTTTTCCTTGTTTTTTAGGCTGCGCTTTTCTTCATTTCCCTTGGTATTTCTTCCGGTAAAAGCGGTTCACCATCTGTATCTCTATTTCCTCATACTTCTTTGAATGCTGTTGTTTTAACCTTTATCAAACATAGGGCAGTCTCCACAACCTACACGGGGAAGAACATGGAAGTGAATACTATAAATGGATACTGCGTGTTATTTATACTACCACAACAAGGGAGGTCAATGTTAATGAGTCGAGAAAAATTCACCACTCACTGTAGAAACCAGACAGGGGAAATTTGGACAAAAGTCACCCACTGAACCATCCGAACATGACAAAAGTACTAAATAACTAATCACCTTTTGACTAAGCTAATTGCTAATCTGCTTAATAAACTAATGGGTT
The DNA here is from genome assembly GCA_036936605.1 of Limnanthes douglasii subsp. nivea. Taxonomy (NCBI): domain Eukaryota; kingdom Viridiplantae; phylum Streptophyta; class Magnoliopsida; order Brassicales; family Limnanthaceae; genus Limnanthes; species Limnanthes douglasii. The sequence continues at coordinate 158,687,448 of JAUPFV010000001.1, forward strand.
TTTGAACTCGACCCAGTTTCATAAGTTTGACCCAAAAGCCCATAATTAATGGTATAAATACCCAACCACTTTCATTAATGAGGGTAATGAACATTTAATACAACCAGGCAGCTTAAATCTCCCACTACAAAACACTTAAACATTAAATACCTTTGAAACATCACAAAACACCTGATCAAATTACCCTCAGTCGAATATAATCCACACCAAATTGGCGACCACACTGGGAGGAGAAGGTTCCTGAATCTAGCATTCAAAACCAGCAATAAAAACCAGTTCGGATGAATCCGGACGAGCAGACAGTGTCACCAACTTTGGCAGAAGTGGTGGGAGAAAACGATGAGTATACGATCGAAGAGCGAGACAAGTTGAAAGTTGAGATAAAAGCCTTGAGGACTGCTAAAAGGGTGGAGATGGGCTTGAAAGAAAAATCAAAAGTGTCAGCCATTCACCACACTGAAAATCCAAGGGAGCATGACCCATCAAAGACCCATGTGAGCACTAAAAATACTCATGCTAGCTCAAAGAAGTCTCACCGGTCTAAACCGGTGGGGAGCTCAGATTTAGATTCAGAATCCTCTAGTAGCTCTTCGAATGAAAATGGAGTTGATGAATCCCTATCATCCAGTAGTGATGAAGGCAGATCAAAGAAGAAACAAAAGTTGGTAAAAAAATATTCAAGAAAAAGGGACAGACATGGAAGGTTGAAGAGGCATCTGGGTAAAGGGTCATCTCATAGCCACAACCATGGCCGGAGACATGTAGACCGGTTGTTGATGGATCATTTCGCCTTCCATGATGAACCAGGTATCTTTGCAACTCCCAATGAAGATACAATGTTTAGTCAGGGCCGGAATTGGAGACAATCTCCATTGTCTTCGAAGATACTGTCTGGAAACCTTCCAAAGAGGTTTGATAGTACTAAGATGGAGAAATAAGATGGAAGCAAAGATCCAAATAATCATCTGGAGCAGTTTGAAAACTTTATGATGAATTTTGACGATGATGATAAGTTTCTTTGTAGAGCATTCTCTCAATCTTTTACGGGGAGTGCTCTGAAATGGTATAATAGCCTGCCACAGGGCTGCACCAGAAATTTTGATACTATTTGGGTGGCCTTCCGGAGGCAGTTCGTGGGAAGTAAGGAGGTAAATGGCAATGGAGACGCAATTATCCATTGTGCCCAGGAACCAAATGAATCGTTAAAAGAATACATAAGTTGTTTTGTGAATACCAAGAATGAATTAGTTGATTGCTTTGAACAAGTAGCAATAGATTCTCTAAGACAGGGTCGGAACCCTGGAAACTTGACCGATTCGGTAACCAAGAAGAAGGCCATGACGTGGGGCGGTTTGCTGAATCAGGTGGGAAAACAGATCAATGTGGATGAAACAAAGAAGACTAGGGTGCACAGGCAAGTGAGATCGGCTCTAGCTGCACCAAACCAAAACCAGAATCAGTCCGGGTACAAGGCTAAAGAATTCGGACAGGGTCCCAACAGGGCCAAGGCTCAATCCCACCCAGCACCAGCTCAAAGCCAGCAATCCAGAAATATTCGAGGGCATTGGGTCCAACCGGAGTGGTTTGCCGAATCGAAAGAAAATGTGGCAACCATTTATGATAAAACAAAATATGAAGTACATTTCAGGAAGCCAGCTTCGCTTCAATCTCCCAGGGAAATTCGTAATAATTGTTTCTGTCAATATCATCATGATATTGGCCATAACACAGAATATTTCATCGCGTTGAAACAAGAGGTGCAAAATTTGATTGAAAGAGGAAAATTGGGTGCTTATCTTAAAAGAAGAAGTGGGAATAGGCCTGATAATACTCATCGGACCGCCCCAACAAACAATGCAGGGACATCGGCTCCGGACGGGGCTATGGTGATAATTGAAAGGTTCGATGTGGAGTCAGAGTATTGATCCTGATCTAACCTGGAATAAGGTGGGTGTTATCACAGAACACACCAAGTCGGTGTCCAGGCTCATAAGCTTTTTTGAGTCACTTACCATATTTGAGGGGGACACCATGACTACACCAACTGATTCTTCCAAGAAGAGGTATGTTGATACCCTGGATACTCAATTGGAAGGAGGCATGACTTCCTATAAATCGAAAATTCCTTTTCCCTTCATTGTTTTTGATGAAGACGATTTGAGGGACATAGCTGGTCCCCATGAAGATGCTGTGGTGATAGGAGCATCCATTGGGGGCAATGACATTAGTCAAATTTTGGTGGACAACGGCAGTTCAGCCAATATCCTCTTTTTAACTTCCTATAAACAAATGAAGAATCCAGCAGTGATTCAGCGTTCAAACAGGTCAATTGTGGGTTTCACTGGAAGCTCTGCGGACGTAATTGGGGAGTTTGAGGAGGAGGTTTTGTTGGGCAAAGGCCCTTTCAAGAAAATGGTAAGAGTAATTTTTTTTGTGGTAGACTGTCCCACATGTTATATGCCATTTTGGGAAGGTCTTGGCTCTCCAGAATGCATGCCGTGGCTTCGACAGTTCACCAGTGTTTAAAATACGTCGTGCAAGGACAAGTGGGAGTTGTCCGGAGTAGTCAGAAGATAGCAAGGGAATGTTATGCAACTGCGCTTGCTCCTAGAACTTTGGGGGCAGTTCGGATCAATAAAGATTAGCAGTTGGGGGGTCCCTCTAGGGGAGAGGGAGAAATTGATGACCCCAGAGAGACCCCTGGTGTTTTAATACCAATTGAAAAGGTTGAAACTCACTCTCTGGCTGAAGGAAGAAGTGTCAAAATTGGATCTAATATGACATTAGAACTAAAGGGTAAGGTGTTATCTTTTTTAACAAACCATCAACACGTTTTTGCTTGGTGTAATGCTGATGTAACCGGAGTGCCTGCAGATGTTATATCACTCCAGCTATCCGCTCGGAAAGATGTAGCACCTGTTGTGCAAAGAAGAAGGGCTTTTTCTAAGGAAAAAGCTGACGTCATAGTTCAAGAGGTTGACCGGCTTACTCAGATAGGGCACATAAAGGACTCCCAATACCCTTTTATGGACAGCCAATCCAGTGTTAGTAAAAAATAAAAATGAGAAGTGGCGTATGTGCATCGACTTCACTGACCTTAATAGGGCTTGTCCAAAAGACCTGTTTCCAGTCCCCCAGATCGATCAGCTGGTAGACTCCATATCTGGGAACAAATTGTTGTCATTTATGGACGCTTTCTCTGGTTATAATTAGATTCTAGTGGATCCGAAGGACCAAGAACACCATACTTTTTTACTGATAGGGGCCTTCATTGTTACAAGGTGATGCCCTTTGGTTTAAAGAATGCTGGGGCTACTTATCAGAGGCTGGTGAAAAAATCTTTCGCTGATTAGATTGGAAGAAACATGGAAGTCTACATTGATGACATGATGGTAAAACGTATAGAAGAAGAGCTACACTTGGCAGATCTTCAAGAGACTTTTGCCAACTTGGTAAAAGTTAATTTAAAGTTGAATCCAAAAATATATGTGTGCGGAGTAAAGTCTGGGAAGTTTTTGGGGTATGTGATTAGTGAGAAAGGAATACAGCCTGATCCAGACCAACTTAGCATTTTATTGCAGATGGATCCTCCTCGGAATATTAAAGAAGTACAAAGATTGACATGGAGGTTAGCTGCTCTAAACCGTTTTATCTCGAAGTCCTCGGATAGGTGTGCCCCGTTTTTCCAAACTTTGAAGGGTGTCAAAGAATTCAATTGGTCTCCACAATGCGACCAGGCCTTTGATGAAATAAAAAAGCATTTATCCTCCCCCAAAAATCTGTTTAAACCTACTGATGGAGAAACACTGTACATATATTTAGCAGTCTCTAAATGTGCCATAAGTGCGGTGCTAGTAACAGAGGTGGATAATTATCCTCGTCCGGTGTACTACATCAGTAAAAGCCTGATGGATGCTGAAAAAGGTATTTAAAACTTGAAAAGCTAGCACTGGCATTAGTAATTGCTGCTAGAAAGATGAGGCCTTACTTTCAGTCTCATTCCATTGTCGTCCGGACGTTTTTTCCCTTGAAGAATGTTCTTCAAAAAGCGAACATATCAAGCAGAATGACCAAGTGGTCAGTAGAATTGGGGGACTATGACATTGATTTTTCCCCTTGAACTGCAGTCAAGGCTCAGTGTGTTGCTGATTTCCTAGTTGAATTCCATTCGGACAGGGATACTAAACAAGCTGCAAGTGAAAGGACTAAGAAAGTGTGAGTTGTCCGGACTGATGGTGGATCAAGTGCCATGGGTTGTGGTGCTGGGATATGTTTAACCTCTCCGTACGATGACAAGCTATACGAGGCTATATGTTTTGCCTTCATGGCTTCTAATAATGAGTCTGAATACGAAGCTGCTATAACTGGTTTGAAGTTAGCTTTACTATGTGGAGCCAAAATGGTTAGGCTACTGAGCGACTCTCAGCTTCTTATCCATCATGCCCAAGGTCAATCTGAGGCATAAAAGGAGCAACTGATTAAATATATATTTATTCTTAAAGAGGTGGCTGCCAACTTTAAAAATATCACCTACGAGCATATACCCAGATCAGAGAATACTTTGGCAGACTCTTTGGCCACTATAACATACTCTGAGTCCTACCCATGGATTCATATACAAGAATGCCCATCAATTCAACCCAATCAGAGTAAGGAAGAAGAAAGCCTAAATATACAAGTGGTTCAACCCAAGGACTGTAGACATCCCATTCTTCAGTATCTTTCTAATGGCATCTTGCCTCCGGAGAAATCTATGGCCAGGGAAATGAAGTACAAGGCTCGTGGCTTTTTAGTCGCTGGAGATGTTCTATACAAGAAATCATTTAGTAGACCTCTTTTGCGTTGTCTGGGGCCCAAAGAGTCTCAAATTGTGTTGTCCGAACTCCATGATGGTGAAGGTTCAGCACACTGTGGTTTTAGAACTTTAACCCGAAGGGTCTTATTGGCCGGATAATACTGACCATCTATAATGGAAGATGCCAAGAACTTGGTGAAAAAGTGTGATCCTTGCCAAAGACATGGTAATGAAATTCATATCCCAGCTGTCCCTTTGGAATCGATTTATGAGCCAATACCTTTTGCTCGTTGGGGGTTGGATCTGGTAGGGCCTCTACCGATGGTGTCCGGAGGGTGCAGAACTATTATTGTAGCCATTGACTACTTTTCAAAATGAATAGAGGCTGCCCCCTTGGCTGGAACTACTTCAAAAGCTGTTATAAAATTTATTTTGTCTAACATTTGTTGCAGATTTGGGGTTCCAAAAAAGATAACCACAGAAAATGGGTCACAATTCGATAACAAAGATATGGAAAATTTATGTGCCTCTAGGGGCATACATCATTGCTTCTTTTATCATTTTCACCCACAGGCAGTGGCAAACAGAATAATTCTGTCCGGTCTCAAAAATAATTTAGAAGGGGCTGCTGGAAAGTGGCCAAGTTATCCACAAGAAGTACTATGGGCCAACAAGACTACTCCTGGGGCTGCTACACAAGAATCCCCTTTTACCTTGGTATATGGGATGGATGAAATCACTCCTATAGAGGCAACTCTTCCATCGTGTAGAGTCCACAATTTTTCCAAACAAGATAATGAAGTGGTAGTCCGGAGTCATTTGGACCTAATAGAAGAAAAAAGGGTTAAGGCTCATCTTAGAGCTACCCATTATCAGGGGTTGATGAGAAGCAGGTTTGCTTCCAGAGTCAAAAGAAGAGATTTTCAACTAGGGGATAAAGTGTTGAGAAAATTCTTCCTACATACTAAAGACAAACAGTTCCGCAAGCTAGCTCCAAATTGGGAAGGACCCTATGTGGTCATTGAAAAGCTTAAGCCTGGGACATACAGACTTCAAGACAAAGATGAAAGGATCTTAAATCACCCTTGGAACATTGAACATCTCCGGTTGTATCTAGAATGAAAGTTCTGTAAATATTTACTTGTTTAAAGTCCATGCAAATATTAAGGGGCATACTCTTTCCTACTCTGGTGGCGCGGGGAGGTTTTAATGAGGTGTCTGGGATTTTTAATAAAATTTGATGCCTTCTTAAAAAATTCGGAGTGGTTTGATCGACGGATTCTTTAAAATATTCTAAGTATCATTGACAGATTGGATTGATCTGGTGGAATGATGACCATTTAAATATTTGTCATTAGAGAATTTAAACACTCTCACCTTAAAGAACTTATAAAATAACCATGGGCTATTTAAACATCAGCCATCAAGATTGGGCAAAAATAAAACAAGGCAAGAATTGTGCAAAATAAAAGTGCTCGGTTAGCACCGGGGAATGATATTAAAACATATAATGCGTTGGCCATCCAAGGACTTTGAAGTTTAGAAAGAAAAGGATTGTCCGGGCACAAACCGAACACTATTACAAAAATGTCTTGGCCATCCAAGGACTTTAGTCGGATGTAATGATAAAATAAAAACAAAAGATAGTTAAAATTTTAGGGCTGAACTCCCTTTGATGTTCCTGCCCCATCTTGTTTCTTCTTTGGATCTTTGGGTTCATCATCGGGGCTCTCTCCGGTCCCTTCTTCTTCATCAGTAGTATCATCATAACCACTGGAATAGTTGTGCCTATCACCATTAACCATAGTGTGGAATGGGAGGTCTTCGTATTCCACGTATCGCCATAGATCTCCGAGTGTCCTCTTCGGAATTGTCTGATGAAAGAGCAAGACCATGTTAGATTTGACTTCATCATACCTCTCTTCTTGAGAATCTATCACCTTGTTGGTGTACGCATCGATCTTGGCCTGAATTTTCTTCTTCTGCTCCATTATCAAATCATTTTTCTCCTGGGTGACTCTAGACACATCATCTTAGAGAGAAATTTTGTCACTGGTTAGGGTTTGGATGACATTGTCCATGGCCTTCACTTCCTCCTTCGAAGTGGAGAGATCCTTCTCCAAGCCAGAACACTTGGCTTGGAGTTCTATGTTAAGCACCTCTGAAGCGTCCAGCCTGGTGGCCAAGTCCTCTTTCCCTTCTTCAGCTCCTCGACCTCTCTCCTTAATGCCTCAACACTCTGATTAGCATTAAGCAGGTCCTTAGATAAGCTCTCTTTGTCTGTTTTAAGTGTGTTGATGAGGGTAGATTGGCTTCGCACTTGCCTCTCCAGGTTGAGTACCGGTTGAATGTTGCTCAGCAAGGAGTGGGTCACCATGTCATTCTCCCCTGAAACTGAAAAAGACTTACCATTGAAAGTAACCATGTTCGAGGAGCTTGGAGGAAGATAAGGGCCAACAAAATCATCTTTTTCAAGATCTCCAAAGTGAAGGCCAATGTTTTGAAGACCATTGATATCAACTCCATCGATATTGATATCTCCCCCGGTACCCTCTCCGGTGTGAAAGTCACTTGGAATTTGTTCAGTCAATGTGGGGTATGTTGGGTCAGCCGGAGGAAGAGGCTCCAAAGGCCGGAGGAAGAGGCTCCGAAGGCCGGAGAGCAACTTCATCCCCCGAGGAGATTTTCTTCTTCTTGGCTTCCATATCTCCACCATCCGCTCCCCGTTTCCAATCCTTCTTGGGAGCCTTTGAAGGAGTTGGAGGTCCACCTGCCTCTTTGATACTCTCATCTTCAACTACTTGAAGTAGAGTAGCATCGATTTCCTTTTGGTCCTGCACTTCCTGATTTGCTGGGACGATCTCCTCAACACCACCTTGAGCGACCTCAGTTGCACCTTGTTTCTTCTTGCCTTTCTTGCCCTTCATCTTACTTGTGGATTTAGCCCTGGCAGGCAAGGCCGGCTTCCCATCCTTCTCCTCTGTCCTCTGCAGGATGACACCCGGAGGAGGTGGTGTGGTCAATTCTTCCCAAGTCAGGTCTCTCTGGCCGGTTGTGTTCCAGAGGTGAGACCTCACTAAATTCCCGGCAGTAAAGAAATTGTGGAAACGATTTCCCCATTTGTCAGCAGCCCAAGCATTCAGCTTGGCACAAGTTGTCTGCCCCTCCTCCAAGTAGTCGGAGAACTCCTTCTGCAACACTACCCAAAGAAAAATAAGAGCAATTAAGTAACAAATTTTTTATAAGGAAAGAAAAACAAACATGATGAAATTTTTACCTGTGCTTTTCCATCTGCTGGTGAGCATGCTTGGGTTGACACCAGCTTTAATCTTCCTTCCGTTTTCCCAAGCCCCACTAATGAACAAGAATTGGGTCTTCCAATTCTTCTTCGATTTAAGAAAATTATCCACCACCTTAAAGTTATCTCCCATGTTGTAGTGGTAGAAATAGATTATGTGGTTCTTGCAGAGGCTAGCCACAGCAGCAAATTGCTCCATCGGAAGCGGTATTCCGGAGAGCCTAGAGGCCATGATGCAGGCCATAAGGGTGTACCAAGCATTGGGACTCAGCTGGCTTGGACAGAGCTTTATCAAATGAAAGTATCTGACGATCTCTGGGTCCAAGAGGAATCTGAGCCCTCAGTTGAATAGCTCTGCATAGATAACAATCTCACTCATCTTACAGTACATTGGGGTCTCCGGAGTGACTGGTATCCTCACCTTGACAGATTCAGGGATCCCCCACTTCGTCCAGTTCCATCCTGATGCAGCAGTATGAATGAAGGCATAGTTAATGTTCTGCATGGCTAGCAGATACTTCACGTTCACCTTGTGGAAGCAGGGTCCTACTTTGCCTTCCAGGCACTCCGGCAGATCCGGATGCTTCAAACACAGTTTTTCTTTACCCTTGCCTTTTTTGTCAGTGGCAGCTTCCCTTGTCTGTCCGGAGACGTCAGTCTCAAATGAGGCTTCTTCAATGTTGTCCTCTATCACCTCTTCCATCACCATGGAAGGTTTGTCTGTTGTTGTTGGTGGGGGAGTGCTGGTGGCTGGCTCAGTAAGCTGTCCGGATGGTTGAGCATCATTTTCTCTTAATGGTCTAGTGTCCGCTGGGGCTCAGGTCCGGAGGGCTCATGTTGAGAGCTAGATCCAGTGGCCTTCGGACCGGAGGATTTATCCTTTGGAACTCTGATGGATGCCCCTGACACTGTCGCTTTGTCCTTGGCCCCAGATTTAGGAGGCCCTGATTTCGGGGACTTAGACTGTGAAACAACAGCTTGACCCTTCACTAGGCGGCCTGTTCGGCGAAAGATAACCTTTTCTAGGGATTTCTCGACATCTGATCCCATACCTATAAATGAAGAGGGTCTCCTTGTGCTTGTTATGGCTTTTTCCCGTTCGATAGTGGGCTGTGACTCCTGAACCGAGGATCCTGATACAATAGGCGAAAGACTTGGTTGAAATAACCGCTTGGGTTTGGAACTTCTACCAGAAGATGAACCTCGATCAGCTTCTAGAGACGGTGTTTCGAGCTTATCGTTTGGGGAAACTGGAAGACCCGCAACAATACGTCTCTCTCGCTCAACCTTTTGTGCTTTTCTAACTCCGAAAGATTAATTCATCCACCTTTTACTAATGTGTTCCTTGCTATGAACATAAACTTACACGAGAAGAATTTTGAGAAGAAAAGTGAACTGAAAGCTTTGAAATGAAGGGATGAGAGAGTAATGAAAATGGTAAAACAGTGAAAATGAAGTAATTTATACTGATAAGACAAAAGATTTTCCAAATACCTAGGAGAAAACGAAAAGGCAAGTATAATGATTGAAGACGGCGCTGACGTCATAGGTATTAAATGAAGAGGTTAATTTTTGGGATTAGTGGGAGCGCCGTTCTAGGAGGAAAACGGCTGGTGAGGTAAATCAAAAGATGGCACATGTCCCACGATGCATGGCAGAACCTTTTGAACTTCTGAGAAGTTTTTAGTCCGGATAAATCCTGCACTGAATAGTCAATCAGTCCGGAGAATGTTACAAGTGCCTAAAAATGTTTTTTAGGTCTTGCCAAAGGCCTTCGAACAAAACCTAAAAAGAGGGCTACTGATGAGTCCGGAAAAATTCACCACTCACTGTGAAACCGGACAAGGGAAATTCGGACAAAAGTCACCCACTGAACCATCCGAATAGGACAAAAGTACTAAATAACTAATCACCTTTTGACTAAGCTAATTGTTAATCTTCTTAATAAACTAACGAGTTTTTGAACTCGACCCGGTTTCATAAGTTTGACCCGAAAGCCCATGTGACCCATAATTAAGGGTATAAATACCCAACCACTTTCATTGATGAGGGTAATGAACATTTAATACAACAAGACAACTTAAATCTCTCACTAAAAAACACTTACACATTAAATACCTTTGAAACATCACAAAACACCTGACTAAATTACCCTCAGTAAAAAATAATCCACACCAAATGTTAACAAAGCAGATGCTATTTATGTTTTATAAATAATGTAAATTTTTTGTAAATGAGTATATAGAGTTGTTTTGAAATAGATTATGAAAGTTATTTGCAAATATATTTTGAGAGTTGTTTGTAGATAGATTGTGGGAGTTGTTTTTAAGTAGATCATGGGAGTTGTTTGTAACTAAATTGTAGGAGTTGTATGCAACATGATTCTGAGGGTGGTTGTATATATGTTATATATATATATATTACGTGATCATCTGGCAGCTTGTCTAGGGTTTTAACCATCTCCAAGGTTGATGGTTGGGACTCCAAGCCCCACCATTTGAAGATCCTTAGGATCATGTTTGGCTTTGCAAGGTCTAGCCCAATCGTTGTATGCTCCATGGCGAAGGGCTGTACCGTTAAGATTATTATCATCACGCGATTTATGTTAACTAATATTTTAATAAGCAAGAAGAATCTTACGAATAGAAGTGTAACGCAACTGATAACATGATTGGGTTTTCCCTCTACAACATAAACCCTGATCGAATCGAGAAGCTTAAACAGTATTGATCTGGACCAGTCATATTTGTTTGTTATGCTAAGGTCTTCGATAAAATAAAGTACACTCAAACCCATTATATCTCCAGATATTGAGTAGAATAGGGTTGAGCAAATTAACAATATCAACAGCCTAGCAACGTCATCTAATTCATGCTCCCCCCTCGGCTGATGGCTTTGGCTATACCGGCCTGTAAAAACAGCACAACATGTTATGTTAGTGAACCTGAACATAATATACTTATAACATAAACTAGATTTAAAGGTACCTTTATAATGTTGTTCGAAACGATCTTCATATTTGTCAGTTTTATCTTCCTTGACGTTTCACTCATGAAGTATGTTCTCATCATCCTTGGATCATACTCCGACCCGTCTACGTATCTATTGAAGAATGCTCCAGATTTTGTTAAAGACACTTCCTCTGTGCCGTGCTTAAGGCCAAAAATGTTTTTTACATCGTCTGTCGTTAGCTTCACCAGCTTCGACCTAAAATGGAACGTGTCGTCCTTGACCGAGAACGTCTTTATAATCGTCTAAATTAGCGCGTAAAACTTTTTCGTCGTGATCTTCTCACGGTGGAGGTCGAACGTCTTTTTGAACAAGGCGTAGAAGGGTCTGTGTATGGTAGCTTCGATGTGGGCAGACGCATTAGGCTGACTTATCCAAACCTTTAGAAGCTTGCTTAATCCTCATAAAGAGAGTTGTTTTGAAAAAATAACGAACTCTTGCTCTACCCAATAAACTACCAGAATGCGAGTTGTTTGCAAACACATATGACGAGGATGCGAATTGTTTCTACTACATATGTTACGAAAGTGCGAGTTGTTACTAATTTGCACATGCACGTTCACATAAACTAGAAATTATGGAATCAGAAGCCAAAGCCAACAAACAACTGAATAAACTACATCTAATAACATCACATTACGCAGAAACACTTAGATAGTACATGCAGCCGCAAAATCTAAGGACCGAACAATAAACCCAGAAACCAAAATACCCACGCACGATCCCAACTTCTTGATTTCAGTAGAAATAAACAACGTCAATCGTAAAAAAACAGCAACATGTACTTAAAAGTCACAAAAAGCATAAAAAATAGACATTTTCAAAAGACGCGACACACGTGGTAATTGTAACTCGTGCTTTCTTCACTAGCCGACGTAAACTCAATGACAAATCGTCGAACGCTCGTAAATACTTGTTTCAGGGAGGAAACGACGGTGGATGATCAAAATTCGGTGAAGAACATGAGAGGATATTGTGAGGGTACGAGGCGACAATTAAGGTAGGAGACGGTTGTGGTTTCACAACAAAATCAGGTATACGAAAGGGTTTGAGAAAAAAAAATAAGAACGTGTTTTGTGGTTTAATGAGACTCAAAGGTGAAAAATTTTGGTTTGAAGAGAAAAACCGGTATATATAGTTAAAGGGTATTTTTGTCCATTTTCTAAGCGGAGGTAACAATTGACACTATCCTATTTTTGGGTACTACTCGATAATTAGGTAGTTGAGTGAGTATTTACCGATACTTTTTTTTAAAATTATATATAATAATATTTTTATAAAATTTTAAAAAATTCATAAACTAAATTTTTCTAAAATAATACAATAATAATCTTCAAAACATTTTATATATATATATATATATATTTTCAAATGATGTAATTGCCGAAGATAATTAAATACAGGATTAAAAAAAATTATTAGGATAAAAATAGTAGTAACTAAAACATAATTCTTTTACTAGAAAAATTTGATATTTGAACATGAAAAACGTAGAGATTTGATTCTATTTAAAAATAAAATAAATTATGTTAATAGAAAAATGTACCATATATTAAACGATATATACTCGTCGGGGTTAAAACTCGTCGGTAGCTACGTTCCGAGATGCCGGAAAACGTCATTTAACACCGAAAAAATCGCAAACATTATCATTCATTCACATCCAATAATATTATAGATTCAAAATTTTGTGTATAAGAGTTCGTGCCACAAAATTACTCCCATAAGATCTCTTGTGAATCTCTCTCGAAGTATATTTTACGTCAGTTTTACTTAAACACATTAACAACAACCATAGATACCTCTAAGGAAGAACACGTACGTCATCCATCAATACATACCTAATATACTTTATTTTTGTCAATGAATTGGTCGTGATTTTTAAGTATTTTCAAATTGGTTTCAGGATGACTAATAAGACTAATATTTTCTCATTATGCGATAAATACAAACGCGCCTATTTTAAAACTAACCCATCTTTGGGTCTTCACACTAACAACCCTTCGATGCGAGGTAGTTTACAAAGATATTTTTCTCCTATCAAACATGTTGGAATGTGAGTCGGTTAATAAAGAGTATATGAGTTTTATTACGGTAACAAAGAGGTTCATTCACTATTCTTTTACCTCGTATTCGCCTAACATTTGTTTCATCATCAATTGTGAATCTTTTCGCATGGTAAGTTTTTTTATGCGAGTCTTGTGTTTTCTATAGTAAATATACTATTGCTTCCAATCATGTCTTCCTTTCATCTGTAGAAGTTGGTTGCACCATCGACATACATACACCACTTTACATTTTGTATCCATGCTACAAGAGGAATAATGGTCCTATTGGGGTGTTCAAACTCACAAGTCATTAGATGGATATTTTGGGAACAGATGACAGTTAAGGTAATACTCACAAGTCACAAGTCGTACCGCGTCAAACCACATGTCAATGGTTAGAAAAGCATAGGTTTAAAATGATGTATTTTTATTATTTTTCGACATGATTCATTTATTTTAAGTTCGAATTTGAGTTTGGATTGGTTCATCAAAAACTTAAACAAAAATATTTACATTGGATTAGTTTTGGAGTCTTCTTCTATGATAATTATTTGTTAAATCTGAGTCTAAAATGGCTTTATAAATCATATATAAAAATAAAAGAATTTTATGATTTCATTTTTAAAAAACAAAAGTTATATAATTGTTCAATAAATAAAATGATTTTAATATATAACAAATATATTTAATTTTAGATATAACCTTAGTTTTATTTTACTTTAAAAATATACACAAATTAATATTTTAACTAATCAAATTCAAATTATAAAATTCGATGCATACTATCAAATTGATATATCATCACTTTTAAATTATATATAAATGTTTATTTATATAAATCTGTAAAGTTCTCGCAATTACATTTTACTAAAATACTAATAAAAAAACCAAAAAAAAATATAATAATTAAAATATATTTATATACCTTCTTTTATAAAATGATAAAATAATTGATATAATCATATGGATTTTGTAATAAATACTATAATAAAAAAATATATTATTATTTTATATGTATATATAAAATATATTTAAAAATAATAAACTTAAATTTGAGATATATTAAATAAAAATAAATATGTTAACAAAAATATGTGTCACCTATATCTAATATATGTTCACCAACATATCATATAGTTAATGTTCTGACATATAGTGATTTCAAATAAAAATTCAAATATATTTGGTTGCGACAATTTTTTATTATTATATATATATATATACATGAATTTATGTTTAAAATTCGTTCAACTTGTTAGATTAATATTATATTAACTTCGACATATTAGATGTTTTCAATTTTTTTTCTTATTTGTATGTTGCATAAACTATATTATGAAGTACTTTTGATGGACGGGACGAGCCAAGAGTCTGATGAATATATACTCTATCTATTTCCATTTAATAGTCGTTTTAGAAAATTGTTAGGATTTCATATTAATACGCAATATTAAATATAGTTTTATTAAAATAATAAAATAAGACTAATAGGTTGGTTTTTTTGTTTAAAAATAAAAATAAAACACGTTTATTAAAGCTGACCAATCATTTTTTTTGCTTTTAACTCTTTACAAAAAAGAGAAGTGATAATGATATTTATTAATACCCGTGCTAATTATTTAAACATCAAATATTTTGGTACAGAGAGAGTAATTAACATTGTTTTTAGCTACGAGATGGTGGACAACGTTTTCCAACTCTAACAATTATCATATGATATTAAGGATCATCATTCATACACAATAACATTATGAAGTCAACTTTTTGTGTATAAGGATCCGTGTCACAAAGTATCTCCCATAATGTTTTTTGTGTACATCTCTCAAAATATATTTTGCCTCGATTTTACTTAAACACGTTAACAACAATTGCAGATACCATCTTGCAAAGGCACATTCCATTAGAACATACCTAATTTTTATATTTTATTTTTATCAATAGGTTGGTTCGTGATTTTTAAGTATTTGTAAATAGTCTAGGAGGAATATGTCCATATAGTCCATCTACTAATGCTTATTATTATGTCTCATTGTTGGATGTGTGGAAACTGTACCATATAGATAGCAATGCATGTTTTCCAACGGGAGAGATGATGTAAATGCCTCTTTTTCATCTGTCAATCTTAGTTGCATCATCGACGTATAACAACCAATCTTTATTTTGCATCTATACTCCCGGAGGAAAAGTAGTCCTACTGGGGTGTTCCTTCTATGATTTTCTCATATTGTCTCAAAGATAAAATATACTAAGGAATGTCATTTAATAAAGTTTGGGAACAACAATAAGATCAAACACATCCTCCATTTGGGGCCAATGTCCGAGATCCACGAAGTTCTCTAGGTTGAGCAAACTACAATAAGATTTTCCCCACTTCATTAAAGCAACACCACTTAGGAGATGAAACTTCTTTTTTGCTAACTACAACCTAAAGAAGGGGCTACTGATGAGTCCGAAAAAATTCACCACTCACTGTAGAAACCGGACAGGGGCAATTCGGACAAAAGTCACCCACTGAACCATCCGAACAGGATAAAAGTACTAAATAACTAATCACCTTTTGACTAAGCTAATTTCTAATCTGCTTAATAAACTAATGAGTTTTTGAACTCGACCCGGTTTCATAAGTTTGACCCGAAAGGCCATATGGCCCATAATTAAGGGTATAAATATCCAACCACTTTCATTAATGAGGGTAATGAACATTTAATACAACTAGGCAGCTTAAATCTCTCACTACAAAACACTTAATCATTAAATACCTTTGAAACATCACAAAACACCTGACCAAATTACCCTCAGTAAAAAATAATCCACACCAAATGTTAACAAAGCAGATGCGATTTATGTTTTATAAATAATGTAATTTTTTTGTAAATGAGTACAGAGATTTGTTTGGAAATAGATTATGAAAGTTATTTGCAAATATATTTTGAGAGTTGTTTGTAGATAGATTGTGGGAGTTGTTTTTAAGTAGATCATGGGAGTTGTTTGTAACTAAATTGTAGGAGTTGTATGCAACATGATTCTGAGGGTGGTTGTATATACATTATATATATATATATATTACGTGATCATCTCGCAGCTTGTCTAGGGTTTTAACCATCTCCAAGGTTGATGGTTTGGACTCCAAGCCCCACCATTTGAAGATCCTTGGGATCATGTTTGGCTTTGTGAGGTCTAGCCCAATCGTTGTATGCTCCATGGCAAAGGGTTGCACCATTAAAATTATTATCATCACGCGATTTATGTTAACTAATATTTAAATAATCAAGAAGAATCTTACGAATAGAAGTGTGACGCAACCGATAACATGATTGGGTTTTCCCTCTACAACACAAACCCTGATCGACTGGAAAAGCTTAAACAGTATTGGTCTGGACCAGTCATATTTGTTTGTTATGCCTAGGTCTTCAACAAAATAAAGTACACTCAAACTCATTACATCTCCAGATATTGAGTAGAATAGGGTTGAGCAAATTAACAATATCAACAGCCTGGCAACGTTATCCAATTCATGCTCCCCCCTCGGCTGATGGCTTTGGCTATACCGGCCTGTAAAAACAGCACAACATGTTATGTTAGTGAACCTGAACATAATGTACTTATAACATAAACTAGATTTAGAGGTACCTTTATAATGTTGTCCGAAACGATCTTCGTATTTGTCAGTTCTATCTTCCTTGACGTTTCATTCATGAAGTATGTTCTCATCATCCTTGAATCATACTCCGACCCGTCTACGTATCTATTGAAGAATGCTCCAGATTTTGTTAAAGACACTTCCTCTGTGTCGTGCTTAAGGCCAAAAATGTTTTTTACATCGTCTGTCGTTAGCTTCACCAGCTTCGACCTAAAATAGAACGTGTCGTCCTCGACCGAGAATGTCTCTATAATCGTCTAAACTAGCGCTTAAAACTTTTTCGTCGTGATCTGCTCACGGTGGAGGTCGAACGTCTTTTTGAACAAGGCGTAGAAGGGTCTGTGTATGGTAGCTTCGATGTGGGAAAACGCATTAGGCTGACTAATCCAGACCTGTAGAAGCTTGCTTTCGCAGTTATATTACCTGCAAATAAATGAATAAGCACTAGTAAATTACAAATAACTCCCATAAGGGAACTACAAGACAACTACCTATATCAATGACACTGACATAAGACTCATGGTGTTTGCATTTAGTAACGTGAATTGTTTGATAATATAAACGCCGAGTTGTTTGTGAAATCTTATAAACTGCGAATCGTTTGAAGCATCTCGATAGCGAATTATTTGAAGCATTTATATAGAGAATTGTTTGAAGCATTTACATATAACGAATTACATACAATCCTCATAAAGAGAGTTGTTTTGAAAATATAACGAACTCTTGCTCTACCCAATAAACTACCAGAATGCGAGTTGTTTGCAAACACAAATGATGAGGATACGAATTGTTTCTACTGCATATGCTACGAAAGTGCGAGCTGTTACTAATTTGCACATGCACGTTCACATAAACTAGAAATTATGGAATGAGAAGCCAAAACCAACAAATAACTGAATAAACTACATCTAATAGCATCACATTATGCAGAAACACTTATATGCAACCGCAAAATCTAAGGACCGAACAATAAACCCAGAAACCAAAATACCCACACACGATCCTAACTATTTGATTTCAGTAGAAATAAACAACGTCGATCGTAAAAAAACAACAACATGTACTTAAAAGTCACAAAAACATAAAAAATAGACATTTTCAAAAGACGCGACACACGTGGTAATTGTAACTCGTGCTTTCTTCACTGGTCGGCGTAAACTCAATGATAAGTCGTCGAACGGCTCGTAAATACTTGTTTCAGGGAGGAAACGACGATGGATGATCAAAATTCGGTGAAGAACATGAGAGGATACAGTGAGGTTACGAGGCGACGATTAAAGTAGGAGACGGTTGTGGTTTCACGACTGAATCAGGTATACGAAAGGGTTTGAGAAAAAAAAAAGAACGTGTTTTGTGGTTTAATGAGACTGAAAGATGAAATTTTTTTATTTGAAGAGAAAAACTGGTACACATAGTTAAAGGGTATTTTTGTCCATTTTCTAGGCGGAGGTAACAATTGACACTATCCTATTTTTGGGTACTACTCGATAACTAGGTAGTTGAGTGAGTATTTACCGATACTTTTTTCTAAATTATATATATTAATATTTTTATAAAATTTTATAAAATTCATAAACTAAATTTTTCTAAAATTATACAATAATAATCTTCAAAACATTTTATATATTTATTTTTTCAAATGATGCAATTGTCGAAGATAATTAAATACAGGATTAAAAAAAATTATTAGGATAAAAATAGTAATAACTAAAACATAATTCTTTTACTAGAAAAATTTGATATTTGAAGATGAAAAACCTAGAGATTTGAGTCTATTTAAAAATAAAATAAATTATGTTAATAGAAAAATGTACCATATATTAAACGATATATACTCGTCGGGGTTAAAACTCGTCAATGATGTGGTAGCTACGTTCCGAGATGCCGGAAAACGTCATTTAACACCGAAAAAATCGCAAACATTATCATTCATTCACATCCAATAATATTATAGATTCAAAATTTTGTGTATAAGAGTTGGTGTCACAAAATTACTCCCATAAGATAAGATCTCTTGTGAATCTCTCTCCAAGTATATTTTACCTTTGTTTTACTTAAACACATAAACAACAACCATAGATACCTCTAAGGAAGAACACGTACGTCATCCATCAATACATACCTAATATACTTTATTTTTGTCAATGAATTGGTCGTGATTTTTAAGTATTTTCAAATTGGTTTCAGGATGACTAATAAGACTAATATTTTCTCATTATGCGATAAATACAAACGCGCCTATTTTAAAACTAACCCATCTTTGGGTCTTCACACTAACAACCCTTCGATGCCAGGTAGTCTACAAAAGTATTTTTCTCCTATCAAACATGTTGGAATGTGACTTGGTTAATGAAGAATATATGAGTTTTATTAAGGTAACAAAGAGGTTCATTCACTATTCTTTTACCTCGTATTCGCCTAACATTTGTTTCATCATCAATTGTGAATCTTTTCGCATGGTAAGTTTTTTTATGCGAGTCTTGTGTTTTCTATAGTAAAGATACTATTGCTTCCAATCATGTCTTCCTTTCATCTGTAGAAGTTGGTTGCACCATCGACATACATACACCACTTTACATTTTGTATCCATGCTACAAGAGGAATAATGATCCTATTGGGGTGTTCAAACTCACAAGTCAAACTCACAAGTCATATAATTGATATATGTATATATAAAAATATATTATTATTTTATATCGTTAATTGTCTCATCAGACTTTTGGCTCGTCCCGTCCATCAAAAGTACTTCATAATCTTAAGTTTATTATTTTTAAATATATTTTATATATACATATAAAATAATAATATATTTTTTTATTATAGTATTTATTACAAAATCCATATGATTATATCAATTATTTTATCATTTTATAAAAGAAGGTATATAAAATATACTAAGGAATGTCATTTAATAAAGTTTGGGAACAACAATAAGATCAAACACATCCTCCATTTGGGGCCAATGTCCGAGATCCACGAAGTTCTCTAGGTTGAGCAAACTACAATAAGATTTTCCCCACTTCATTAAAGCAACACCACTTAGGAGATGAAACTTCTTTTTTGCTAACTACAACCTTTTGGAAAAGAGATTCGAGTATCATGTACACAAACACGTATCTAGTTATGGATCACTCACCGAAAACATTCTTATAAGAAATTTAATCAGGACTTACTAGTATAAACCAAACGTGTGGTATAATTGTTAGCCCTCTAGAATTCTTAGTCTCTTATGCGCTATTATTAAAAATAACTTGTCGCGTATTGAGACTCTCAAATACGGTAAGTCTATGACTATCTTATATTGGATATGTATAAACATGTAAGAGAACATACTATCCTTTGACAATAAGATGCTTGCAATGACCAAAAAATCTTTGCATAATAATAGGATATTTGACCCAGTCCACCATTAAGATCACTATCAACCAGCTCAACTTGTTCACCATCAGTTGGCTCGGGTGCACTCAGGAAAAATAAAGAAATCACATAATGCTGGATGGAGTGAAAACTAGCACACTTGTGAAAAACAATATCTCGTCGTTAAAGTAATCTTTAAGAGTTTATATTTCCATATGACACATGATAACCACCTCTGTTGGGATCCCTTGTTCGACATAAAATTTCCCAAGAGTTTATTTGTCACCTGTATGATATGAATTGTGCATAAATCTTGCTGGAAAAAGGTTGTCTAGGCTCATTTGGATATTCTTTATCGGTATTGAGATGTCTATAGGAACATTGGTCGCTCGTGCATGCCCAAACAAAATCTATAATAATGGGAAACCGCTTCCCCCTACACAACCTCTCGAACTGAGATTTCTAGGGTCTAATCACTATCCTTAGAGATTTCTTGCCCCTAAGAATCCTGATTCTAATTATTCAAACTGCATTTAGGATATTCTTAAAAAATTGAAAAAAACAATTAGGTTTCTTACAAATACAAAATCGGGAAATTGATCTCAAATGGTACAAATACACTAAGTAATATCCATACCACGATACTTTCTACAAGTTTATATTTTCATATTCCCCATAAATAACAAAAAAGTTACACATTTAATGACAAGATTCCCTTCCGATCGTGCTTACACGCTCATACAATTTAAAGGTCGAGACTTCATCTCGATGATACCTACAGGCTCAAACTATTTAAGGGCCAAGATTCTCTCCCAATGATGTGTATGGTCTTTTATAATTTAAGGTATAATAATCTCTTACAATGATGCATACATGCTTAGAAAATTTAAGGGATTAGATTCTCTCCCGATCATGCTTATGGGCACGATAAACTTATAGGGCTTTATTTTCCTTCTAATTTTCTTTACGGGCTCACACACTTGCATGGTCTACCTTCATTTACGATTAATTCTCTTTATAATTAGGTGAATTCTGGGTTTCGTTTCCCTTATGGACTTTCTTCACATGTTTTAGGAAACTTCTAACATACGGGTATGTACTCTTTTCTGATTTTTATTTTTTTGTTGGATAACAATACTCTTATTGTCATCATTTTTAAGTACTAGAGGCCACCCACTTATTAAAAATTAACAAAAAAGTATTTTTTATTCAAAAAATCATACATGGACTCTAACAACTTATTACGGGTTTTATATACTCTTTTCTTTTCTAAAAAATATAATTGTTTCCTCAAAAGAGGTTTTGGCCGTTAAAAGGTTTTTTAACGAGATAAAAATAAGATCAGCACAACCCAGGATCTACAGAGCCAGTGCATTTCAAGTAGATAAAACTAGGTCCATCCGAGCGCGAGAGCAACACGTTAGTACAACTGCCTAAGTCAAAGACTAAAAAATCAAGAAAGAGATAATAACTTCTCACTTGAAGCCATAGGGCTTGACGAAGTGCGGATTATGAGGCCAAATCGTTCAACCAACCTTATAACCTACACGTTCGGCCTCACAAACTTAAAAAATACAAGACATTAGTATGGTTACACTTGATTTTATATTCATCCCTTATTTTATTTCCTAAGGAGTGAGGTAGAGGGGGATACTAATGTAGACTAAATTTGTACCATTCCTAAACCCGAAGTGTTACATAGCTCAACATGTAATCTTCCTGAACCCTAGTATTATGAAAGAAGCTCAAACACTTATCTCTCTCTCTCGCTCTCTCTCTCTCTCTCTCCCTCTCTCTCTATCTCTCTATCTCTCTCTCTCTCTCTCTCTCTCTCTCTCTCTCTCTCTCTCTATCTCTCTCTCTCTTCTTTAATCTCCATTTCAACTCTAGGAAGTAGCTTAAAACCTAGTAATCATTATTCGTAACCCATTTTACTAGTTTGAAGAAATTTTAAACACATCAATGACAACATTACTTCAAAATCATACAAATTTTAAATATTATCACTTTAGAGGTTTGAAGTCATATTTTATCATTACCAACCTTCAAGGAAAACTAAGTTGTTAGACTATCCAACAAGATCTCGATCCTGATCGTGTTATTATTGATACAATACACCCTCCATCCACGAGCTCATAATCCCCATCTTCGCCCATGTCTCATGATCATAAGCGTCAAAGTCAAGGATTCACTTGATGGAAGTGGCTCAAAACAAGAATAATATCAAAACTCGTTTCTTTCTCTAACATCTATCTTAATGTCTTCTTATAAAAGCCAACATCCAATCAACATGTTACGATGGTTGCAATGTCGGTCAATTGTTTGTATAAGATTGAAAATAAAACCC
Organism: Limnanthes douglasii subsp. nivea; assembly: GCA_036936605.1. Taxonomy (NCBI): domain Eukaryota; kingdom Viridiplantae; phylum Streptophyta; class Magnoliopsida; order Brassicales; family Limnanthaceae; genus Limnanthes; species Limnanthes douglasii. The sequence goes on from JAUPFV010000001.1 coordinate 158,709,942, forward strand.
AATTATATGATGCCAAAGGTGTTTCACGAGCGGTAAAAATAATTTTCCAATTCAAGGCCGATGATAATTATATTCTTGAAGGATACCACACTAGTTGGGGAAGGTTCATCTTCAAACGTTCCTAGGATTACGGGCCCAAAATCCTTTCGGTTGGTCAAAAATATATCAAAGATTGAAACAATAAAAAATAAATTATATAAGAAATTCGATGATTTGAGAAAGCCCTGAATAAAGGTAAGATGCGCATAAGATCGTTGTCGAGGATATGGACAAAGTGTTGAGGAAAATATAAGAGTTAGTTCAGAAGATGGCTCTCAAATCTAAATAGAAATATGAGCCTGAGGTGGCTCATGTCAAGAAGTCCACCCAAAATTTATCTTTTTCATTCTTTGATAATACTGGGAATCAGGCTTACACTGGGGTTTTCCAGTTGCTGAAAGAAATAAAACTAAGGATAAGATCTTTATGAATTTCAAAATATCTGAAGCTAAAGAGGTTAGAACTCCTATTGGTTCCCAATTAAATAGTTTTAATTGCCACTCAAGAACCAACCAGTAAACTAAAATAAGTTCATACAATATATACTTTATGCCAATTCTATTGGAAGTATTATGCATGTGATGACATGCATAAAACCTAATATTATCTAATCTGTTAATATTTTGACTTATCAAGTTTAAAAAAAAACAAACTTATGACAACGTTAGCTTAAGCCCAACCATAACTCAACAAAAACCTATTTGTCTAGTAGGTATGACCTTACAACAAGAACATAGAGCTACACAAATTTAGCTCGTACTAAAAAAACTTAGTTATGAAGCCAAAAAAAACAAAGCAAGTGATATGAACAATAATTTTAAACTTCAAGCACATACAATACATATTTGACGTTGTTCTCATTGTGAATATATCCTACATTCACGAGCGACGAACACAGATTTTTATATAGGAGGTTACAAGAAGAATCTCTCAAACACTAACATTCAACGATTCATATTTTGTTACAAAACACTCACAACTTATAAAAAGAGATGTGGCTCTCATAAGATTTCAAGTGTTTATCTTATATCTCTCAAATATCTGAAAGCGTTCAACTTTCTCTCTTTAACAATTCTTAACTTAGAATTTCGGTTCTATCAATGAATTTAAAACATTATCTTATTATCTATAGATGACCAAATATGTACACTTATTCTCCATACTCGTAATAGCGCCTCACACCATATTACCTCAATTTATCGACCAAATAAACACAAAAAAGTAGCACCGCTGCCATTTGTACAGTCATGTAATGGAAACTTTTTACTATCTTTCCACGTGCACAAGCACACCTAGACATGAACAAAAATTTAGATCACCGTTCTTGGATCAATAACTAAGATTACACATCGATTTATATCTCTTGGTGACTCAGTTTCTACTAAAAGCAAATAGGTATCTTCAAAATTCTTTGGCAACATATTTTTGCACCTTAGCTCAACAACTTATCAGCATGCATCTTTGATTCCAACATTAACATTCTTTTCTTTTGAAAAATCTCAATCTTAGGTTCCAATAAAAGTTTTTGCACCTAAATTTCGGCCTAGCTCCTACCATTACAAATATTTAATAGTTCATGCTCTTTTAGTCTTCGACTATCTATTTTCAGCCTTTTAAATTATTCGGTAGTATATATGTCTTAATTACACTTATGATGAATAAAGTATGAACAATTTACCATTAAATTTTATTCTTGTTCCTCAAGTTCAAATTTTAACTTTTTTTCTATATTTTTTTTCTATTTAAATAAGATACAAATACAACAACTTCGATCTAAAAAAACATGGATGAGATACAACAAAAAATAAAAAAATAAACAAAATAAATAATAAAAATAAAATATGGTTTAGACTTTATTCTTTTTTATGAATCATACTAAGAAAAATAATATAGTTGCTAATATGACGGTTATGAAAAAAAATAAAATTATTAAATACATTTGATATTTGATATCTGTTTTCTAATATTTATAAAAATATAAATGAAAATTGTAAAAAAATATTTATAGTTTTGACTTTTTACCTCGGTTGCCAATAATCACCAAATATAGTTATAAATTTTTAAATCTTAAAACCTCAAACTTCTTACAATCAATCTAACAAACCATTTATATTAAAATTTAATTATTTTTTAAATTTAATAATCAAATAAATAACCAAAACCAACGAATAAACGATGCATATTAAGACTACAACATCATTTCAAGAGGTATATACTATTATTTTTATGTTTTTCGATCAAAAAGATATGGTTAATATAATATTGAGAGGATATGCTGAATCTGATTATATTGGTTGCATTGCACAAGAAAGTCGAATTCGGGTTATCTTCTTGTGCATGGAAGAGTGGTAGGCTAAAATTTATGTATACAAAATCTCATTGTCTTGTCATCTATGGAAGCCGAATATATGGGTGTTGCGGAATCAATGAAGGAAACCATATGGCTGAAGTGATTGTTGAGTGATATCACTTTTATAGAATAAGATGTGAATATGTCTTATGATAATACTAGTTCTCTTTATATAACTTAGAATCCGAAGTTCAGTGAGAGACTAAGCACATAAATATAGAGTTGTACTTCATCTGAGATGTGGTGGAGAGGGAGAAAGTGAGGTGGCGAATATTGCAAGTGAGGAAAATATTTCGGATGCTCTGACCAAGATATTATCGGTTTGAAAGTTCAAGAACTGCATGCGAGTTGTGCAAGTATAGGATGCAAGTGAACTAGTCTCTAAAGAGTAGCTAAACATTAGGAAAATAGATGTTGGTAGTTATTATAAGTCTGGGTGAAGAATTGTAAGGTGTAGACTAAAAGTAACTGGGACAAATGTACTACCAAAGATTTAAGAGGCTGAAGATGGACAACTGAAGACTTAAAAAGCATAAAATATTGAGTCTTTATAACGGAATGAGCTGGGCTAAAAATAGGTGCAAAGACGTCTATTGGATACCAAGGGTGTGCTCTACCAAGGCAAGAAAAATATTACTATGGAGCTGAAGGTGCATGTTGATCACCTGCTGAGCAGAAGATGCAAAAACATGATGTCAAAGAGTTCTGAATATACTTATTTGTTTATAGAAGAAACCGGGTTACTAGGGGGTCTGAACGAATGTATAATCTCAGCCATTTATCAAAGAACCATTGATCTTTGCGTGGTAGTGCATGTGGCAGAATAGTACAAGAGTGTCACTACTTGATCATGCGGATGACAACATTGCTGTTTGTCCTTTATGTCTGTTTTCTTGGCCAATTGAGTAGAGGGAATGTGTGGTGTTATTTTGAGCATAAATAATAATATGCATATATTTGATCCTCAATAAATAATGAGAGAATGATATGAAATCACTATTGGAGGTAAAAATCTAAGTTAAGAATTACTAGAGGGTAGAAAACTGGAAGCTATTAAATTTTAGATTTTTGAGAAGTAGAAGATAAACACGTGAAATACTCTAAATTTATATTTCATTTTGTAAGTTGTGAATGTTTTCTAGAAAAAGATGAGTGGTTGAGTGTTAGTGTTTGAGATATTTTTCTTATAACCTCATATATATAAATCTGTCTATTGCCTCTTGATGTATGATTTCTTCACAATCTGAATCACGTTAAATCAATCTTGCATGTGCTTGATTTTAACATTTTCGTTGGCTAAAAAACATGACTAATTCCTCATGTTTTCTACTTGAATCACTTTGGTCCCCCACGTTCACTTGTGTAACAAATCAGTCACCAATATTTTCAAAGTGTTACAAATATAGTCCTTCATGATGTCATACAATATACCTCAATATTACACATTTATGCACTTTCTTTTATTAGAAACTCATATATTTAGAAAACTCCATCCAGAACTTGCCCGACCTATCAAGGTACGGATAAATTATGCCCTTATCAGTAGTCTCCTAGTCCTTGCGAGAAAATAGAGCGAGGACTACATTATTTTGCCTCGGGTCAGGAACTGGCTGGTATTGAGTGGACATCGCCTCAGATCAGGACCTTGCTGGCATCAAGTGGACATCCCTTAGATCGAGACTTGCTGGAATTGAGTAGACATTGCCTCAGATCGGGAATCATAGTATCAAGAATTTATAAATGTTCGAGATATTGAATTTAATACTCGACGTAGTTAGCTCTTAGGCCCAACCATGCTGTTGTTTAGCCCATGCCCAATAGCTTTGTACTAGAAATCACTTGTTTTTACATGGGTCTTCTGGTTATCCTCGATATGTCATTTAAACGTTTGAAAAAACGACTCTTGAGATTCCTGGCCAAACATTTCTACTTCCCTAGGCATATACCCGTTGGGGAAAAGGTTCTTATATAGATACCATTTATCATCTAATAATTCTCTTCTATAAAACTTCAAAATAGAGAAAGAGTTACGTTTCCTCAACTTTATCGAGAGATAAAGTGTGTTCGAGCCTCAGTTTATAAAAAACATGTTTGGTGCACTCGACTGGTTTAGTATTACTGAGAGAGCGAACGAATATCGAGCACCATGTGTGATTGAGAGTTCTCCAAAATAATCTACACATACCTTTTCATACGGAGAATTTGACTCACACAAGATAAATTAATTCGAAGCAACTCCTACTCCCATTTCAAACCCGGCCCCGTTAATTCCTCTAATTAAAAATTTACATGAGCAAAACAATCAACCCAAGAATATGAAGTCTTTAAGTACTGAGAAGACTTCGGAAATCGAAAAAGACCACCTACCTAAGAAAAACAATCTTTAGGACTTCACTCTAATTCGTGCTTGATGACCATAGGAGATTCTAGCTCCGAATCATCGCCTTAGGACGACTCTCCACATTTGAGGATAAGCTCGACCATTATCGGGATCAGAAATGGTGTTAATAACTAGAGATTGGGAAATCCATGTAGATCAACGAACCAAAACGTGTACCAACCTTACTATCATTGCACCTAAGGGATTGGTCGTCTCCAATGGTACAACCAAGCGTAAACCATCTGTATCAAAAACTTAAAAAAATACCCCCAACACTTCTAAAGGTGGTGATTCTCTTGCACAAACTGTTTAGGGTCACACATATCATAAGGAACCAGTTGCTGAAGCAACATAAATAGAAGATGTATCGAATACGAAGAGGACATACACACGGAAATAACATATGTCTTAGGAAGTTATCATAGTGGGTTGGAGAGGAAACACCTAATAGGAATGACACTGGTAAATAATCATACTATAACCCTGGTGATGCTTCAGACCTAAAAACAAGGTGGGGAAATATTTTCTCCGTCAATATACTTTTACAGACCTAAGGAGAGATGCCACGGTCGGTAGGATAAAAAAAGCCGATACTATTCTCCGATGTGCTCAACTGGGGAGTTCGACTGCCGTTGGATCATGTGATTGTGCGGTAGTTTGAGCTAGTGAAACCGTGCCCCAACCAAACCAGCCCTAACCAACCAAACTAGCCATATCCAACCAAACCAGCCCTAATTCATGCTTTACATTAATGTCTTACATTACGGCATGCCGGCTTTCCCAAATACCGATGTCAGTGAAGGAATGTTTAGCTATCATCACAATATATAAGGTGCCAAAATAACCTTTATTCTCGGAGGGTACCAATGAAGAATCATGATTTACAGGGTTGACTGAAGAAAATATTGAAAATGGATCCTCGAAGGGTTTAAAGAGTGCTTCCAACGATGATAATCCTTCTTCCATAATTATTTTGTTATTTTTGTATTTGTTGTAAGGAATTTCTTACCATCCAGACTATATAGTATTTATGGTTGTTCCCTTTTGATCTTAAACACTAGAACTATTATCTTATCTTGATGTCTCGGGTTTCTCTTTTATTTAACGACCCAGTTTTAACTTTAATTGAAAGTGATCCGTTTCCGCCCCAGTTTTAACTTTAATTGAAAATGATCCGTTTGAAAATTAAAGATAAGCTCGGTTCGTTAACCCATATGACCGACCTCGTGAGTTGACATTAATAAAACATAAATATTGACCAAACAAAGTTGAACGACCCATTAGGTCCAAATTTTAAAAAATTAAGTGTTGACCAACTGAAGTTGAAAAACCCCACAGGTCAAAACTTAAAAAAAATTTAAATGTTGACCAACCAAAGTTGGAAGACCCCTTAATTCTAAATTTATAAAAATTAAGTGTTGACCAACAGAAGTTAGAAAACCTTACAGATCTAAACTTACAAAATTTAAAGGTTAACCTTGAATCCTCCAAGATGTATAATAAAGACAAAAATTTGTATTAATGAATCAGCTAAATTAGCACCTCGTTAAAACCTTCATGCCCCACTATGGTAGAAAACAATATGCTATCGATCGATACATGTAACATAGCAGAAAGGACGTATAACATAATATTTATTTTAAGTGTAATTTAATATATTCGATGCTCCAAGGGTGCCAAAACGGTCTATTCTTCTTATCTTTTAATCTATACATCCCTGGTTTAACCCTCGCCGTCACAACGTACGAACCTTCCTAGTTCAGTGCTAATTTCCTAAGCCTTTTCCAATTTGGTGATGAAAAAAATACTTTCCTCAGAACCTTATCACCACATTAAATTCTCCCCGTGTTATCTTTGATGCATACCTATTATGCATCAGAGTTTGATAATGTAATGAATTTATTTGCGCTCACCTTCTCTTTTCTTTGGTCGGATCAAGTGTAGCTCATCTTCCCTCATCATTATCCTCTTTAGAATAATGTTCGACACGATATGAGGGGAGCATAGTTTCCAATAGTGTCACAACATCCATCACATCGATCAGCGCGTAAGGTGATTCCCGAGTCGTGGTGCAATGGGTGGTTCGATATGCCCATAACACCTCTTGCAAATAACTCGGCCAACTCTTGGCTTTCCAATCCAATTTTTTCTTAAGGTCATCAATAATTATTCTATTTGTTACTTCGACCTAACCATTAGCCTTTGGGTGAAAAGGTGCCGAAAAACATTGTTTAAATCCTTAGGATGAGGAGAAAGCCTTCATTTATTTATTATGTAACTGCAGGTCAGTCTCTATGGTAAACCTCTTCGAGATGCCAGAACGACTACAAATATTTAGTAAGATGAATTTATCACATCTTTCGCCCTTGTCCCAAATAACGGTTTTGCTTCGACCCATTTGGAAAAATAATCCACGGAAAATACTATCATCTGTTTCCACTCGAAGCCACCAGCAAAAGGTCCACTAAATCAATCATCATTCAAATGGTAACGCTTTAAAAATGCACTCGAGCTGCACATCGGGAGTGTAAATTGAATTAGCAAATCACTGAAAAATGTCACATTGTTTTACCCATTCTCTTGCTTTGGTTATAATCGTGGGCCAATAAAATCCTGTCAGTAAAACACTTCTTGTCAAAGCTTTGAATCCACAGTGCACCGACCCTTCTCATCTTGAAGTCCGGACAATATAATTTATGACTCATTTTTACCGAGGAAACGTATCAAATTTCTGCTCAAATATTTTTTGTAAAGTATTACGCTAAGGACTGTGAAGCCGTGTGATTTGAACCACACCATTTAGCCATTGTCTTGTCAATATGTAAAACTTTATTAACTAATAGTTCTCTAATATCGTGCCTCCAATCCCTGTTAATGTTCGTTATTAACCAATACTTTCAATATTGTTAAATATTTTACTAGATGGTCTGTTTCAGCCTCGAATGATCCTGTAGCATGATTAACTAACAATTGTGAGTCACTGATTAACCAAATTCGCTTAGCCCCAAAAACATGCGCGAGCCGTGGTCCTGCTAATACGACCTCATATTCTGCTTCATTATTCGAAGCTGGGAAACCAAAGCATATGGCTTGATACATCGCTATTCCCATCAGAGTGGTTAACTAAAATCCTACCCCGCAACTAGAAATGATAAACTCGACGTCAGTATGGACAACCCATTTATCTTTTCTTCTTCTTGGTCTATCTCCATACTCGGTAGTTCAGAATGAAATTCAACCAAAAAGTCTTCCAAAGCATGGACTTTACGTTGTTCATGGCTCAAAATTGATGTCAAAATCTCCCAACTCCACTGACTATTTGGTCATCCGACCCGAGACGTTAGGTCGCTCTAGAACATTCTTCAAAGGGAACCATGTTCGAACCACTATTGATTGTACTTGGAAATAGGTTCATATTTTTTCATGCCACGGTTACCAATGCTAGAACGCGCTTCTCTAATCTTAAATACCTCTTTTCAGCGTCTAAAATATTTTTCTCACATAATAGACATGTCAACAATAATTGGTGGCCTCACGAATTAATGCCGCACTTGCCGCATAGTCACACACCGCAATATAGATGAATAATATTTATCTTGGAATTGGCTTGGTCAAGATCACATGTGATGACATATATTCCTTTAAACCAATGAAATTCTTAATGCACTGTGGTGTCCAGTTGGAATCCTTTGCGTGTCGAAGTACTTGAAGAAAAAGAGCACACTTGTCTGACAATCTGGATATGAACCTGCTCAGAGCTACCAATCTTAATTAAGATCTACACTTCCTTAATAGTCTGAGGGGGAGCCATACCGTTAAAAGAATTTAATTGCACTGGATTGGCCTATATTTATTTTTTAGTGATCATATAACCCAAGAATTTTCCAGACCAGACTCCAAACGTGAATTTCTCCATATTCAGCTTCATTTTTTTTCAAGTTGTTAAATGTCTCCCCCAAGTCCAAAACATGATCGTTATTCCTAGAATTTTTCACCAACATATCATCGATATATACGTCAACATTACAACCGATACGTCCTTTGAATGATTTGTTTACCAACCTTTGATAAATTTCCTCGATGTTATTTAACCCGAAAGACATTATTTTATAACAGTGCAAACCTCTCCCGTTATAAATAAAGTGCTATCCTGATTTTTAGGGTCTAACTTGATTTGGTTATACCCCGCATAAGCGCCCATCAATGATAGTAATTTGTTTCTTGACGTGGAGTCCACCAGTAATTCGATGCGGGGAATTCAGAACGGGTCCTTTGGACACACTCCGTTCAAATCAGTTTAGTCCACACACATCCTCCACTTGCCATTTTTCTTCTTTACTAAAATTGGGTAAGATGTCTATAAGGTGTACCGAGATTTACGGATGTATCATACTTTTGAAAGCCTATCCACCTCAACAATGTTGGCCTCTGATTTTTGGTAAGAGAAAAACCTTCTTTTGTATACAACTAGCCGAATATTTTTTGTCGGATCGCGAGAATGTAACAAACTATCTCTTTGGAAACTCTTGTGACGTCCTCCGTACACCAAATAAACATATGTAGTCTTATGGATAAAAAAAGGATTAACTTCTCCCGCAGCTCCAGAAATAACATAGTACCAATTTTAAGAGCGTGTCCACCGGAAAAAACATAATTCTCACAGTTTTCGTTGGATATCAAAAAACCGGGGGCTTCTCTTAGATCATACATAGTATCAGACCCCAAAGTAGACCTCGATACCTGCTAAACTTTCTTGGATTTTATTGTTTTACATGCCTGAGAGCCAAAGCTTTCCGATAATACTCCATGATCGTCTTTTAACTACTCCATACAATCCTCACATTATTCCCTACTACATATTTCAAGCATTGATGAACCGTCTAAGCCACCATATGAATTCGGGACAACCAGGACCTGGATTACGTTGTATGACGTCAGAGTGTCTACAACAATAATAAAACTGAGATTTCCTTCTCAAAGAGACATTTTCCCAACTCTAGCATTCCTTTAAATTCTCGCACTACCTTAAATATTACTGCGCTAAAACCCACAATTGTCCTATACGACTGAACGATGGTCGAGGGTTATTTATTTGCTCATAAGTTGCCATGAAAATAATATTGGCAGAACTGCTCATGTTGATTAAGACCCTTCAGACCTCATCTCCGATAATATTTGCCACAATTACCACTGCGTCCTCATGTGACCCCGAAACTTCTCTTATATCATCATCGTTGAAGCACAACATCAGAGAAGGTTTCTTGTAGAGGTGTGGTGAGGCCTTGGCTTCTAAATGCATCGCTAACCTCACAATGTCCCTCTTGCGGGAAAAATTGGTTACCCCTACTAAGGTATTTCTATAAAAAATGGTTAGTGACTCCAAATTTTTGCACTAATAAATGACCGTTCGTTTAAGCTCGAGCTCTTCTATGATATTATCACCTTATGATCTCGTTTAGGATCCAAATAATCAAAGGCTATATAAAATGAGTTGATAGGTTCTGAAATGACCATGGTATTATCTTGCTTCAGAGCTACCACGATTTTTCTCCCAATCGGATTCTGTTAGGAATGATTCTTAACGAATGTTCTTAACTTTTCATTCTCAATTAACATTTAGAACTCCTTTTTTTAACTCTCAACATTCTTTTGTATCATGCCCGATGTCGTCTTGATACTTACAATATATGTTACTCTGATTTTTCCTTACCTCATAAAATATAGTTTCCACACACTCCGCTAACTCAACGAAGTAAGAAGGTCAAACCCATTTTTTGGACATTAGCCTAGACGCTGATTGAACACTTGCCACTTGTTGAACCGCCATTGATCGAGGTGGTAACTAGTTTGACATTATGGGTTAGAATTAAGATGATTGGAGGTAAGTCCGGATTGGTTGTGTTTGAAGAATTTGCGTAGGTTCCTGTCAGTAAATCACAGTCGGAGACTACGAACTCTGCTCTTTTTGAGCCAAAGAAGTCAGTTCTGATGCTTGAGTTTCCTCCACTAAAATCCGCTTTTGGAACAGTGCTAACAGAGCTCCAAATGTGAAACATTATTTATTTGCGACATTTTTCTTCATAATACCGCGCAACAATCCCAGTCTAAATGCAACTAACACGACATTTACTTCACAAGCCTTAAGACTGATTTTCGCCTCAATAAATTACCTAGTTATGTCCGGTTTTAAACATAAAGCTCCTAAAACCTTTAGTAGGGGCCGTGTATAAACCTTCATCAGATGGATTCGCAAACTGACTACTTACTCGATAGTCAATGCTCTGACTTCCCGATGGGAACTGGACATGGAGAGTTGTTTTCTCTCCTATTGCAATAACTACTGCCCTATCTCTATCCATCGAGACGGGGGTCATTTTGTTGAAGTTATTCATTTTCTTTTTCGGATCCCTAGATTGGTGAGTAACTCGACGTCAGTTTGACTGTTTCCTTGAACTCTTTTTTTTCCTTCCACCCGCATCAGTACTCTTTGTTCGGGGAAGAAGACTGATCAGATTCGTAAACGGAGGAATCACTAGACTCTGTTGAATAATATCGTCACCTTAATTTTCTCTCTTGTCTTGGTGAGTCATGGCTTCGATGCCATTTCATATCATGATCTCGAGCCCGATGCTCGTCGTTTACTTTGATTTCCTCCGGGGATAGTTTCCTCCGAATTTGTGACATGAGTCTTTTCTCAACCAGTGCTGCCTCTTTTTCAGCATTTAGCTTCGAAATGTCTTCCAACACTTGCTTTTCTGTCATTACCAGGGCAAATTGTTTTAACTGCTCCTTGGCATATTGGTCATTGAAGTGTTATTCTTTAATCTGGTGGTCCTCAAATCGATGTCCTTGGAAACAAACTCAATCTAAAACCTTCTATCCCTACATCGGGCTCTTGTTGAAAGTCTGTGTTCATCTTTCTTAATAAGTTTTCAATTAGAGTAGTGATTTAGGAGAGAATCGCTCCTAAAATATCTGGGCATTAATCTGCTATCATATATTAATGGAACCAAGTATTGAAAGAGAAACACGGAAAATAGAGAAAAAAATGCCCACAAATAAGTGTAGTATAATAATAATAATAATCTTACTTTATATAATAAAGGTGATGGGACCAGACCCGCATAGATTATCCACTTAAAAATATTCCACACTTTTTTATACTAAACCTACTCATACATTTGTTATTACATCATATACCATAAATATTATAACATATGCTATTTTTTTTTACTACTAATCACATATTTTAAAAAATCCATCCAAAATTTATCCAGTTCATCGAGCGTCAGATAAATACGCTTTTATCAAAGTAATCTAATTACTCATTTTTTGTTGTGTTATTTTCTATTTTATTTAAAGTTTGAATGCAAAATTATAAAATTACAACCTGCAGTTTTGTTTTCGTAAATTTCTAAACGAAACTTTTGACGATTGGAAATAAAGTTATATTGACGGAATTATGAACAATCAATAGACTTTTAGTAATTAAATTAGTTGATATGATGAAGCAAATGTTGAATTAGGAATAAATCAATTAACAAAAGAGTCGATCAACAAACAAGAATGCTAATTTTTTATGAACCACAATGTTAAAATAAGAATGAAATCATCAAATCGAATTTCATTCAGTAACGGAGTTATGAGTAACGAATAAATTAAATTGGTTAATATGATGAAGCAAATGTTGAAGTAAAAATAAATCAATCCATCAATGAACAAGAATGCTATTTTTTGATGAACCAGAAGGTTAAAGTGAGGATAAAATCACCAAATCAAGTTCCCATTCGGCAATTCATTGTTAAAGATTAACTGCTCCAAAATATGGCAAAACGATCCTATTAGGTATACTTTAATAGGTAGTTAAAGTTTAATGGACATAAACTAAATTACTAGGTTAATGAGCTTTTAATATGTATAGTTTAAGTTTAACGGACATAAACTACGTTATTAGGTTAATCAATTTTAATTTAAAAATAATGAATTGGGTGGGTATTAATTTAGGTTAATAATTAGGGTAAAAAATAATTGGTAATTTTTTAATTAATTACAACGTAGTGCTGGTCCTATAAAAATTGGATTATATTTTGAAAAATTATTTTTGTAATATTTTGAAGAGAAAAGTACTCATAAATACCTACTCAACTTTGAAATACCAAAATTGTACCCATTTTCAGACTAGTTTCATAAACTACCTAGAGCCATATTGTGGACAAAAATATCCTCTAGGGTATAAAATGGGGCTTTTTCGTTGAAACCCACTTTTTTCACCTTCTAATCCTGACTTTTGGGTTCCAATTCCCTCCACTTTCACATTTCTAATTTTGAGGAGAGAGAAACACGAAAAACGAGAGCGAACCCAAAAAACGAACTTCGACCCAACCTGCTGTAACCTCGTCGTGTTCAGTTACCCATGTCTAGAAATGTATATGTTTCAGGAAGAAACTGGCTCATATGCATGAGATGTTGTACTTATCTAGCACTGTAAGCAATATTGTTGGTCGTATTTAGCAATGTCAGTAATTAGTTAACTGTAACACACTGCACGTCTAGCAATGTAGTAGTTAATATTGGTCATGTCTAGCAATGTAACCATGAAGTAAGACTCATATTCTTGTATGGTTAGTTGTACCAGTGGTGTGTTTGATTGGAGAATGCCGATGAAGCAGGTAGTGGTTAGTTGTTTTTTTGTCGAGAATCGCAACCTCGCCATGAAATTGTAGCCATATCTAGCAATGTATCTGTTTCAGGAAGTATTTGCATCAGTGTTAGTGAAATGTTGTACATATCTAGCAATGTATGCAATTTGTGTTGCCACGTCTAGCAATGTCAGTATTGTGTTTACAGTAACATACATCATGTCTAGCAATGTAGTAGTGAATCTGCAATATGTCTAGCAATGTGTATAAAGTTAGTTGATGTTGTTAGTTGATGCAATATGTCAATGCTGTACATTTCTAGCAACGTATGCAATATGTGTTGCAATGTCCGTAATATGTCTACACTAACATGCAATATGTCTAGCAATGTCTGCACTGAATCCGCAATATGTCTAGCAATGTGTGTAAGTTAGTTGATGTTTTTGTTTGGTTAATATCTAGGATTGTGGAAAGTTTTTTCTGTTATGTTAGGGTGATTACGATATAGGTTACTATTGCGATATAGGTTACTACTGCGATGTTTTTCTTCTGTTATGTTGTTCATGTCTAGCAGTGTCTGCAAAAATTATGGCAATATCTAGCAATGTTCGGAATATGTGTACACTAACATGCAATACGTCTAACAATGTCTGCATATATGTCTAGCAATGTCAGCAATGTGTCTAGCAATGTCAACAATGTGTCTAGCAATGTATGCAATACGTCTACAACTGTCTTAAATATGTCTAGAAATATCTGAAATATGTCTAGCAATGTCTGCATCTATGTCTAACAATGTCAGCAATGTGTCTAGCAATATCAACAATGTGTCTAGCAATGTCTGCAATACGTCTACAACTGTCTTAAATATGTCTAGCAATATCTGAAATATGTCTAGCAATGTCTGCACTATGTCTAGCAATGTGTAGCAATGTCTTTTCATATACCTAGCAACGTGTGTAAGTTAGTTGATTCTTTAGTTTTGTTAGCGAAACCCAATGAATGCTTGTTTTGAAATGTCTAGAAATGTGGCAAGTTTTTTTTTTGTTTTTTTTGGTTGATTGGGATGTAGGTTATGACCGCGATATAAGGAATATTATTAAAGTGACTTGAAATAATGATATGTGCAGGCAAACATGACTGGTCGGGCTTAGTCAACATAACCAACCTTCTAAGATGAAATACAATAATAGTAGAACACATAGAAGCTGCTCGGGACACCCATTTCTATGCGTATCTCAAAACATCGTTCGACGTAAGGAACGAGGATATGCCCGCTAAAAGGAGAGCCGAAATATTTAAGCATTTCCTTAGTGATTCAAACACAAACAGACGATGGTAGTTATATTTGATTTTGAAATAGTTTTATTTGGGACAACCGTATAATTGTATAATTCATTATAAATTTAATTTCGTTTGTACGGATTTTTTTAGACGTTGGTGTTGGGACAATAACTCATTATTGTCATTTTCAAAGTATCTAGAAATGTCAGATTACGTGTATCTAGCAATGTATTTTTTTATGTATATAGCAATGTCATAATTGAATACCTAACAATGTCATAAGAACGTGGCTAGCAATGTCATATAAATCGTATCTAGCAATGTCATAACTGATGAGGGTAGGATTTATTCGATTCGCAAGTGGGACTTGTGGAATATTTAACCCATATGTACTTTGTAATAAGAAGTAAATATGTTTTTACTTAGTAAGTTTGTGGGATGAATTAGCCTCTAATGGACCAATTGCCTAAGTCCAATGGCTCAATAGACCGAAAGGCCCACAACAATTTCTATATAAGCTAACTAATCTTTTCTTAAAAGGGGGAGAAAACATTTTTTGCCAGGGTTTCAGTACGGTGTATTTTCTTGTGGATCTTTCTCTAAACTTTTCCGTTCTTTATCCCTTTCTCAACAATTATCTTTCCGTTCTTGATATTTTTCATTATCAAATGGCGCCGTCTGTGGGAAAATGATCGGTACCCGGATAACATATCCAAAACCGTTACGAGCATATAGAATAGGCTATTCTGCATCGAAACCCTAACATTTTTATCAATCGAATCCCTAAAACATTACCCTCTGACTCGCTGCTATGTACTCAAACCCTGGCTGAGTCAAAATCGATCCGCCTAAGGGAGCGTGGCTTCTTAAAGACGAGTTGCTGAGCAACAGAAACGACTCCGACAAGAGAGTTGGGGTTCCGATTTGTTTATTGTCCTCTTATCTCCATAAATCGAGATTTACTCCGCCATGGAAAAGTACGAAAAGTATGAAAAATCGGCGAATGAACATACAACAAAGTATACAAACCTGAAGACAAATCCACCGGCACCCTCATCGCTCTCGAAAGAACCCAACTCGAGATGAAATTCCCCCATTACACCTTTGTTTACCTTTCTGTTTTGGGACAGAGTTTGGTGGTGTCTATATCAAGGATTTCCTTCTTTTAAATCATATGCTCTTTATTTTTATTCTTCTCCTTTTTTATTTCCCATGACAATTGTGCAACAAAACGTTTTCTGTGTCAAGGTGTAGGTACTCTGGTGTTGGTGTTTTGAGGTTCTTTTTGTTCATGGATTTAGAAGGTAACCAAAGAGAGGTCCGTGCATCTACTTTAGCTGGGACTAGATTGTCTGTTACTGTCTATGAGACAACGCAAGGACCTGGTGTCCGTACGTCTCAACGAAGCATTTGCAGGCTACCATTTGCTTTCCCTGATTTAGCTGGACACTTTTGCTGATAGTGGAGAGCACCCGTTGAATACTGTTCAAGAGAGAGGTGCTATTACTCATAGGACGCCAAGCCGGAGAACGGACATCACTGATCATCTATCCACCAGGTGCTTTGTTTCATTCCAGTAAAGCTCTAATCAAAGTCACTGTTATTACTATTATGCTTTGCTTTTAGTTCTACCGCTGTGTTATATTTCATGCCTTCTGACTCCTAATTGTAGTTATGTGTGTGATTTCTTGCACTTTAACTAGAATTCATGAATTCCGTGACACTGAAATTCACACGAATCAAATTAAATTTCCATCGCACTTCGCTAAATTCACCAGATTCTGAATTACTTCCTTGAATTTCACCAAAATTATATATATATATATATATATATATATATATATATATATATATCGTATCAGACATCACTACACTGATTAAAAGATCTTAATAGTTTGTCGTTGTTCTAACTTGACATCGTTCAACCACAACCATCATGTAAAACATAAGCCATTTGCTTTATTATGCATGCTTGTTTTTGTTTTTCCGTACAGACAAAATAACAAGGTTATGTGAGAGATGTGTGAATGTTTTACATCATGGTGGTGGTTGTATCAATGTAGCTGATTCTGAAACATCACCGTTTATTATTGTTTTGTTACTATTAGTAGCAATCGATGTTACCTGTTCTGCGAAATTGAGTATGCAAGTTCATGTAAAAAATCAGGCTCTTGGCTGCAGCTGCATACATATGTAAGTTGTATTGTTCATCTTTTGGGTAGAGTTACCATCCATTGTTGAAACAAAGTTTTATAACTTTTGTAAAATACTTCATTGCGGACATGTTCATCATTACAAGTTTCTTTAATCCAATTGTATTTACTGTATAGTCTGTTTAAATATCCATGTTATGTTGCAAATCAGATTCCTTGTCAGGTTATGCTAGAGCCGTACTTCTACTTGAATTATGGGTGTGTTCTATTGTCGATTACTCTGCCCATATTTCGAATTTCATGTTTTCAATCAGAATTAATGGACCAAATTCTCGAAATTCTAATGTTAAAATAAGGTCAGTGAGGAGCTACCTGACTATATAAGGCTGCAGACGATTACAAATATGGAACTATGATCGGTTCTTTATATATGTTAGTTGATTTGATGTCTTTCGGTGATTAGTCTTTGGGTGAAAACATGGTTCCCATGGTAAGTCTGCAGTTGATTACAAATATAGAAGTATGATCGGTTCTTTATATATGTTAGATGATTTGATGTCTTTCGATGATTACTCTTTGGGTGAAAAAACGGTTCCCGTGGTAAGTTTGCAGTCTATACTATTTCTATTTCGTTGCGATTTTGCTGATATGAAATCCAAGATAAGCGTGCCTAGAATTCGGATCAAATGTTACTATCACTGATCACGAATGGTAATGTCACTGACAGTCTGAATTAAAAACCTGAACTACTTTAAAGAAAATATTCTAACTGTTTATTTAATGTCTACATTAACATGCTCCCTGCTTGCATTTTAATGTAATCAAATCAAAACTATTTTGTTATATTTTATTCAAACATAATTTTGCAAGCCAATGAGTGAGAGGGCCTTTGCGTTACTCTGGATCTTATAAAATATTTGAGAAAGAGATTGTAAACACAGACCAACTTGAGTTATTTCAAACCTGTGATCAGTCGACATATAACGATGAAGTTGATTCTACTTTCTCAAATGGAGACTTTAGCCCTCCCTCTTCATGTTACACCACTGTTCAGAACTTTAGCAGCAGGAATTCTAAGTCGAAAATTCTCCTAAAATTTTCTTGATGGAAAACAGCAGCTTGCATCTGCAGTTGGCGGTATGGTAATTCTATGGGCGAGAATTACGTGATTGTGATGATACAAAAAAAATGTTCCAACTCTAGTTGGTCAACACTTGAAATTCATTATTATTTTGGATCCGACGGATCTTCCAACACTAGTTGGTCAACACTTGAAATTCATTATTATTTTGGATCTGAGAGATCTTCCAACACTAGTTGGTCAACATTTGAAATTCATTATTATTTTAGATCCAAGGGATCTTCCAACTCTAGTTGGCCAACATTTGAAATTTATTATTATTTTATATCTAAGGGATCTTCCAATTTTAATTGGTCAACATTCGAAGTTTATTATTTTAGATCCAAATGATCTTCAAACTATTAGTTGGTCAACATATGAGATTCGTTATTTTGGATCCGCAAGATCTTCCAACATTAGTTGGTCAACACTCAAAATTTATTATTTTGGATATGATGGATCCTCTAACATATGTTAGTCTACATCTGTTGGCCAGGACATTTTATGTTTTGTTCCTCACTTTGTCAATGTCAGTATCTTTTTATCATAATATTAATATTGCATGTAAAGTCATTCACATGTAACATTTGAAACAGTGCCAAAATTAGTAATCTCACAGAATTCTTCGCAATGACTAGGGGGCTACAAAGAACTTAACATTGATAAAATTCGAATATGAACACAAAATGGTAGTCGATGGAATTTTATATTTTGTTCTAATTTTTTTTTTCATTTTATTATGGTGTTATTTTTGCATGTAAAGTAAGGTACAGGTAAAATCTGAAGTAGTGGCAAAACTAGTCATTCCTTAGAATTCTTCGCAAGGACTAGGGGGCTACTGATGAGGGTAGGATTTATTCGATTCGCAAGTCGGACTTTTGGAATATTTAACCCATATATACTTTGTAATAAAAAGTAAATATGTTTTTACTTAGTAAGTTTGTGGGATGAATTAGCCTCTAATGGACCAATTGTCTAAGTCCAATGGCTTAAAAGACCGAAAGGCCCACAAAAATTGCTATATAAGCTAACTAATCTTTTCTTAAAAGGGGGAGAAAATATTTTTTGCTAGGGTTTCAATATGGTGTATTTTCTTGTGGATCTTTCTCTAAACGTTTCCGTTCTTTATCCCTTTCCCAATAATTATCTTTCCGTTCTTGATATTTTTCATTATCAATAATGTCGTATCTAGCAATGTCATATAACTCGTATATAGAAATGTCATATAACTCGTATCTAACAATGTTATCAGGATACCAAGTGCTAATATGTTTGGTAATTAGGTACATATGATGTCATTTCAAGATACTAATATGTATTATTAATGTATCAAGCAAACTCATATCAATGTATCTAGCAATGTGAGATTTGAATTACAATCGCAGTAACAATTCCAATGTCTAGCAATGTTGTATTTGTGTGTTTAGCAATGTTATACTAGTGTGTCTAGCAATGTTGTATTAGTGTGTCTAGCAATGTTGTATTAGTGTGTATTTGAGTGCATATGAAAATCCAATAAAATGTATCTAGCATTCTTATTATACCGTATCCATCAATATCTAAATACAAGCCGAAATTCGCATCCTCTACACGGCAATCGCATCCTGTTCGCTAAATCTTCAGATGCCTGTAAAATATCTTTTGAGTGCATCTGGAAATCCAATAAAATGTATCTAGCAATGTCATAACGTCGTATATAGCAATGTCATATAACTCGTATATAACAATGTCATATAACTCGTATATAACAATACATTAATAAAGTATCTAGCAATGTCAGATAACTCGTATCTAACAATGTCATAACGTCGTATATAACAATGTCATAACGTCGTATCTAGCAATGCCATATAACTCGTACATAAAAATGTCATATAACTCGGATTTAACAATGTCTCAGGGTATCAAGTACTAATATGTTTGGGAATTAGGTACATAAGATGTCATTTCCAAATACTAATATGTAATATTAATGTATCAAGCAAGATCCTGTCATTCCTGGTGTATCAAACCATTTAACGATTACTACGTATCTAGCAATGTCATAATTGAATATCTAGCAATGTCATACAACTAGTATCTAGCAATGTCATATAATTGGTATCTAGCAATGTCATATAACTTGTATCTAACAATGTCATATAACTCGTTATAACAATGTCATATAACTTGTATCTAGCAATGTCATGTAACTAGTATTAAGACTGATCTTATTGGAGTTCATGCAACATGTTTTTTGATTTAGTATGTTTTTTTTGTTTTATTGGCAAAAATGGACCAACCCTCTGAGATATTGTTTTTGGGAGGGTTGTTGTACTTGGAAGTCGCAAAGCAACTATCTAATGTTTTAATCTATTTTATAATTACGTAGTTAGTTTTTTTGGGTGTTCAATGGATGTTTATAGTAGCAATGCCTTTATTTACAGTATCACTAAGGATTAGAGAGTCAATAGTTCTAGGAACCAGTTGTAAATGCAGTTATTAAGCACAATCGCAATGTAAGAAGTGAGATTAGTCTATCTAGCAAACGAATATCAATGTATCTAGCAATGTGATACTTGAATTACAATCGCACTAATAATTCCCATATCTATTAATGTTGTATTTGGGTGTCTAGCAATGTTATACTAGTGTGTCTAGCAATGTGGTATTAGTGTATCTAGCAATGTTGTATTAGTGTGTCTAGCAATGTTTTCTGAGTGCATCTGGAAATTCAATAAAATGTATATAGCAATCTCATTATACCGTATCTAGCAGGACTGTTCTCAATCCTAAGACTTTACCCGTCTATTTTGATTGTCCCAACCTGCCGTGTGGTGCTGGTGACTCCACTTAATACTTGCAATTCTACGATTTCCTCCGTTGGTGGTGCCGGTGGATTCGGCCGAGTGGCTCACCCAGTAGTAACACGCTTTTAACGTCGACAAGCATTACGCGTTTAAAATTATGCCTGACTCGGCCGAGAAGCATCGGGTAACTCGCACATCTTCTTAAACTCACCGGCACTACATCATCGACGAACCACCGAGCGCGTTCTTTGGATCTAACTTGCTTACCTTGAAACCTAAAATAAAGCCATAACTTACCTTAGTAGACTCAGAACTATCAGATTCTGACTCGTTTACTCGATTTCCACTATTCTTTCCCCAAACGGCTCTTCTGTCGCGTTTCTTCTCAAGAACTTACCCACGCCAAAACTAAACACTGAATCAAGTCCGTCTGTTTCATTTTTCTCCTATAGAGTTCGATGAGTTTCCCGAGCGAGTCGTTTTCGTCGTGAATGAGCTCGGAAAACCGCGAAACAGAGTCAGAATCTGGTTTTGGTGTTGGAGTTGATTTAGAGGGGTGATGAAGACGACAAGAATCTGCGGTGGTGGATTGTTATGATATTGTTGGTTGGTATGGGGATAGTGGGTTCGAAGGTGGACAGAGAGAAGAAGAGGAGAGAGAAAAAAAAGTAAGAGAATACAGATTCAGAATGGAGGCTGTTTCGAAATTCAAAATTCAAAATTCAAAATTCGAAATTGATGGTTGGGTGGAAATACCCATTAATTCCCAGAATAAGGCTTATATACTGGGTTGAGGGTTATGGTATTAAAAAAAATTAGATCTTGAAAAGGAATTGTTATATTGAGATGGATATTAAGTGAGCATTAAACCATCTTTGAGTATTAGATAGTAATATGTTCGGCCAATAGGTATTTAAGGTATCATTTCTCTATTTTGAAAACGTGAAAGAGTAATTTGTTAGGCACATGGACGTAAAGGACGAAAATAAGACAAATGTGGCTCATGTTTTTTAGCCGTTCTTCTTGTTGCATAATCTTACCTAATAAACCAACTAAATTATGGTTGAACTTGGACTAAATGTTGTCCTAGTTTCGGCTATTGTTGAAAGTTTATTGATTATTCGGAGGTGTGTTTTCTTTAACGAGACTTGCCGTAACAATAACTACATATGCCAAATGTAGCAAAAGTGATTCTTTCAAGTTCAAGTCAGGTTTGAAGAAGTTGAATTTGTGCAGGCTACAGCTACACTATGGGTTTAAGAGGCTAAGTTTATATATTTTGCATACAAAATATGATAATTTAATTGTCCACCCAGAAGAGTTTTGAGAAAAGTAACTTTACATCTCACACAAAATCAAATTGTTATGAACATCATCTTATAGCAATGTTTTTGGCATTGTATCACCCTTAAATGAGGCAAAGTCTTAAGCCTTACCTTGCTCCAGGACCATATGCATTATCGAAAGACAGACTTATCTTCATCGAACTCTTTGATTCCATGTTTTCACTTCCTTCCTTCCTTGCAGTCTCAGCTGCTAAACACTCGTTTAATTCGGCCGCAACGTAAGTCATGGTTGGCCGTCTGCTAGCAGTTGGATTTACACAAATCATAGCCACCTCAATAGCCTTCCACGCGTTGTTAGTATCATAATCACCTTCTAACTTGGGATCAATTATAGTTTTAATGTCGCCTTTGGATAGGATCATACCATCAAACCATTTAACGATTACTACGTATCTAGAAATGTCATACAACTAGTATCTAGCAATGTCATATAACTGGTATCTAGCAATGTCATATAACTTGTATCTAACAATGTCATATAACTCGTTATAACAATGTCATATAACTTGTATCTAGCAATGTCATGTAACTAGTATTAAGACTGATCTTATTGGAGTTCATGCAACATGTTTTTTGATTTAGTATGTTTTTTTGTTTTATTGGCAAAAATGGACCAACCCTCTGAGATATTTTTTTGGGAGGGTTGTTGTACTTGGAATTCGCAAAGCAACTATCTAATGTTTTAATCTATTTTATAATTATGTTGTTAGTTTTTTTGGGTGTTCAATGGATGTTTATAGTAGCAATGCCTTTATTTACAGTATCACTAAGGATTAGAGAGTCAATAGTTCTAGGAACCAGTTGTAAATGCAGTTATTAAGCACAATCGCAATGTAAGAAGTGAGATTAGTCTATCTAGCAAACGCATATCAATGTATCAAGCAATGTGATATTTGAATTACAATCGCACTAATAATTCCAATATCTAGTAATGTTGTATTTGTGTGTCTAGCAATGTGGTATTAGTGTATCTAGCAATGTTGTATTAGTGTGTCTAGCAATGTTTTCTGAGTGCATCTGGAAATCCAATAAAATATATCTAGCAATCTCATTATACCGTATCTAGCAGGACTGTTCTCAATCCTAAGACTTTACCCGTCTATTTTGATTGTCCCAACCTGCCGTGTGCTGCTGGTGACTCCACTTAATACTTGCAATTCTACGATTTCCTCCGTTGGTGGTGCCGGTGGATTCGGCCGAGTGGCTCACCCAGTAGTAACACGCTTTTAACGTCGACAAGCATTACGTGTTTGAAATTATGCCTGATTCGGCCGAGAAGCATCGGGTAACTCGCACATCTTCTTAAACTCACCGGCACTACGTCATCGACGAACCACCGAGCGCGTTCTTTGGATCTAACTTGCTTACCTTGAAACCTAAAATAAAGCCATAACTTACCTTAGTAGACTCAGAACTATCAGATTCTAACTCGTTTACTCGATTTCCACTATTCTTTCCCAAAACGGCTCTTCTGTCGCGTTTCTTCTCAAGAACTTACCCACGCCGAAACTAAACACTGAATCAAGTCCGTCTGTTTCGTTTTTCTTTCTATAGAGTTCGATGAGTTTTCCGAGCGAGTCGTTTTCGTCGTGAATGAGCTCGGAAAACTGCGAAACATAGTCGGAATCTGGTGTTGGTGTTGGAGTTGATTTGGATGGGTGATGAAGACGACACGAATTTGCGGTGGTGGATTGTTATGATATTGTTGGTTGGTATGGGGATAGTGGGTTCGAAGGTGGACAGAGAGAAGAAGAGGAGAGAGAAAAAAAAGTAAGAGAAGATAGATTCAGAATGGAGGCTGTTTCGAAATTCAAAATTCAAAATTCAAAATTCAAAATTGATGGTTGGGTGGAAATACCCATTAATTCTCAGAATAAGGCTTCTATACTAGGTTGAGGGTTATGGTATTAAAGAAAATTAGATCTTGAAAAGGAATTGTTTTATTGAGATGGATATTAAGTGAGCATTAAACCATCTTTGAGTATTAGATAGTCATATGTTCGGCCAATAGGTATTTAAGGTATCATTTCTCTATTTTGAAAACGTGAAAGAGTAATTTGTTAGGCACATGGACGTAAAGGACGAAAATAAGACAAATGTGGCTCATGTTTTTTAGCCGTTCTTCTTGTTGCATAATCTTACCTAATAAACCAACTAAATTGTGGTTGAACTTGGACTAAATGTTGTCCTAGTTTCGGCTATTGTTGAAAGTTTATTGATTATTCCGAGGTGTGTTTTCTTTAACGAGACTTGCCGTAACAATAACTACATATGCCAAATGTAGCAAAAGTGATTCTTTCAAGTTCAAGTCAGGTTTGAAGAAGTTGAATTTGTGCAGGCTACAGCTACACTATGGGTTTAAGAGGCTAAGTTTATATATTTTGCATACAAAATATGATAATTTAATTGTCCACCCAGAAGAGTTTTGAGAAAAGTAACTTTACATCTCACACAAAATCAAATTGTTATGAACATCATCTTATAGCAATGTTTTTGGCATTGTATCACCCTTAAATGAGGCAAAGTCTTAAGCCTTACCTTGCTCCAGGACCATATGCATTCTCGAAAGACAGACTTATCTTCATCGAACTCGTTGATTCCATGTTTTCACTTCCTTCCTTCCTTGCAGTCTCAGCTGCTAAACACTCGTTTAATTCGGCCGCAACGTAAGTCATTGTTGGCCGTCTGCTAGCAGTTGGATTTACACAAATCATAGCCACCTCAATAGCCTTCCACGCGTTGTTAGTATCATAATCACCTTCTAACTTGGGATCAATTATAGTTTTAATGTCGCCTTTGGATAGGATCATACCAACCCAGTCTGTAATATGAGCCCTCTCCCGAGTTTTATCAATCACCGGTTGATTTACAATTATTTCCATTAATGCAACTCCAAAACTATATACGTCGCTTTTCTCAGTTAGCCAGTTTGTTCTATAATACCTGCATATGTACCCAACTATAAATTTACATCTAGTATTAAAATATATTGGAAAAATGAGATTTTAGTGTTAATATACTTACTCAGGATCAAGGTAGCCAGGTGTACCAGCAGCCATGGTTGAAACATGAGTTTCACCGTCTGCCGAGAAAGATTTTGAAAGCCCAAAATCACCAAGTTTTGCTTGGAAGTGTTCGTTAATTAAAATGTTAGTAGCTTTAACATCTCGATGGACTATGGGTGGCTTGCACCCATGGTGCAAATACTCCAGCCCTGTCTTATCAGTCCGCTTTCAATTATAACTTAAAAACTTATTATAAGAGATCTCAAAACAAAACGATCAATGGGATAAATACCTTGTGCTGCGTCCGCAGCTATTTGGAGTCTCTCTCTCCAGTTCAGAGTGTTATTCCCACGCTTTCCTGTATTAATAATATATTATGTCAAAGAATAATATATCTTTTGTTTTATGTGGCTAGTTTGGATTAGTAGCATCTACCAGATAGATATTCTTTCAAGTCCCCGTTAGCCATGAGCTCGTAGATAAGTGACATGTTATCTCCTTCATCGCAATATCCAACAAGGCTCACCAAATTTCTATGGTGGACTCGCAACAGAAGTTCAACCTAAGAAACCAAACAAGTACATTATTAAGTTAAACAAATGGTTGAGTCTGGTGAGACTTATTGTACTTGATAGTTTATGCAGATGAAAAATTTAAGCACCTCGGTCTTGAATTCTTTATAACCCTGAGCTGATGATTGAGAGAGCATCTTGACAGCTACTTGAGCGCCGTCCAAATTACCGTGATAAACCATTCCGTAACCTCCTTTCCCAAGAACTTTTTCAAATTTATTTGTAATCTTAACAATCTCAGAATAGGAGAACCGCCGACCCTTTGTTTCCAGATTGGATTGCAAGGGTGTTCTTGATTCTGGAGGAGTTTAGGGAAAAAGAAGAAAAAGGTAACAAGACTGCAAATGTTTTCTTTCTAAAAGATGCTTTTCGTATTATCAATAGTTTCCTTTATCTAATATGATAATATCGGAATGATCCAAAATAATTATTCATTTGTAACGAGTAAGAGAAGTTAGAATCTAAGGAGGCTCTTCAACAAAAACATTAGCTATCTACCAAGTATCTACAAGATAATAAGGTTCTAAATGTTTTATTTCAATATATTTCTTGCAGAGCCAGTTAATATTTAAAGCGAGATCCGGTTATAATAAGGTTCCAAAAAATAATTTATAAGAGTGGTACCTTGGGTTATAGATTTCCTTTTGTTTCTTCGCGCGAAGAAGATGGCAAATGCAGCCGCGACAACAATGAATAATACAGCTGCTGCCAGTACTGGTACCAGAATGGTATGTTTCTTTTCAATCCTGACTTTTTCGTCGCATGAATATGACTCGCAAAGTAACGGATTTCTTTCGAAACTTGAATCATAAAAATGAAAAATAACAGTCAATGAGGCTTTGTGATCACTTAGTGTATAAATATGTTTCTATATGCTCAATGAAGAGATCCAAAGAACACGAATGAATTGTTCCTCTAGATAACCTGAATGTTAGGGATCCGTTTAATAGAGCTGGTGGGATTGAGCCACGAAGCTGATTTGAACTCAAGTTTCTATAAAAAGGAAAAGGAAAACAAATTCAGAAAGCTCCTTACTTATAAACAAAATTGTTAGTATTATCCCACTCCATTTGGATATGGTGTGGAATATCCTTTCTCTTGGGACATGCCCATTCCAATAAAAGTAACTTACAAGTACTTCAAGAATTTGAGTTGAGTTAGAAATAGTGGCACTTCTCCTGTTAAGCCGTTGTTCGATAAGTCGCTGTCATATTTGACAATAATTCGAACGTTAATGATATTTGACAACATGAACACTACAGCTAAAGTGAGTTATGAGATCTGAGATACTAACAGATTTACTAATTGCGTCAGATTTGATATATAGGTCGCTATATCCCCTGTCAGTCCGCTTGATGACAAGTTCCTATTGGGATATGATTTTGTTAGGATCAAGTATCTAAAGAACTTATATAAAGTCCATAAACTTACAAAGATGTAATCCGGCTTGACTCATTATCATTGTAGCTGCATTTTAGTCCATCCCACAAGTATGCTTTAGGGGCACATGGATCTCCTTGCCAGCTGATTCTATTGACTTTGTATGCGGCATTGACATTCATGATTGCATCAACTGACATGTAGATAATAGTGGACTATAAAATTAACAATGAGACTGTAATAAAAAAAAGAACTAGTGCAAAATTGACATATATTTGTATACCTTCAATTGAATTTGTTTCTAATTGTGAGAATTCTATCACGCGGTAGACTTCGATTGCATTCAGAAGAGGCGGATGAGTTGAAGTTTCAGTCTTCTGAAATATAAACTCGTACATTCCATCCAATGGTTTAAGTGGTATCTTGTTGTATATAGTCACGACATTCAAGTAAGAAGGACTTAAGTCTTTGGTATGAGATTTGCCATTGTATAAAATGTTGAATTGTCTTGACTCATTTAATTTTAGCAGTTCAATTTCCGCGAAGTGCATGTATACGTATATTCCTTGGGAGGTATTAGTTTCATCATATATTGAATAGTTGAAAGGCTGACTACCATCTATAGGGGTGGCTGCAGATCTCAGTGCGCGTTGTGGTGGGCTGAAGGGATCATATGTATTATCGACGTTATTTGTGGTGTTTATTTGGGTCCAGTCGTCGTTGAGATATGGGAACCATGAACGATCATATATATCTTCTTTGAACCTGAAACATTTCTTCTCGAGCTTAGCTACCATATATAATGTTGGCCAGAGAAATGTTTGAAGATGAAAGGAATTATTTTTAAAGTTTGGTAGAGTGACGAGGGATAGGAATAAGTATATACTAGTTAAACAAAACTAAAAAACAGAAAACACACTCGAGCTATATTTACTAACACGAACCAGTACGATAACACATTCCTCAACTTAGAAAATTAAATATAACCTCACGATCAGTAGTTAAACACCATTAGAATGAAAAGAAAAGAGGTTGCAAAAATTCCACGAACGTATGATCCGTTTTTGTGAGAGTAAATCAGTATTTAGTTGCATTTTTTAATTAAGATTACGTGTATATACAAACTTTAAAATAACCGATCACCTGAAAATTGGAAGCTTTTGGTGTGGTTGATAGTGATTTTTGTTGGCGGTAGGATTAGGGGATTAGAAAGCAGTTTTAAAATTTCAAATCGATAAAAACTAGAAATGAGGAAGAAACAAAAAATTATCCTTAAAAAATAGTGTGGATATTAAAAATTTATTAGATATTAAATTTAAGTATAATAATTGAGATCGATATTAAACGGTAAGAAAAGAGAATTAAGATATTGGATGAAAGTTTGATAGTTGAGTACATTATAATAATTCTATTTTCCTTTATAAATCTACTTAGGGTTATGCTCACCGCCATAGACACCGGTTAGCAACTTTTTAGTACAAGCCTTTTCTGTAATTTTCATCTCGTTTCCATACTACAATTAATTGTGATATGAATCCCAAAATTTTACAGACAAAGTTACCCTTTTATTCTCCAAGCACTTTTGAATATTGGAAATACAGTAATTAATTAACTAAGTTTGTATGTAACATATTACAGACACTTGCAGTTTTTAATATTAAAAATATAATTTTAAATTATGAATAAAAATATTATATCATTATTTTTAATTAACATAGCTTTTAATTAAATTATTATTTTTAATTAAAATAATTTATAACTATTAATAATATTTATAAATCTTATATTTTAAAAGTTACAATATTTTTAAATTGTAATTTGAAACGTATAAAAACAAGTTTCCAAACAGTTTTGAAAGGAATGTTATTTTTTTTGGAATTTTTAATAAAAGTCAGTTTTTAATCAGTTGTTTTTTTAAAATTAAACATTTAAAAATAAGTTTAATTTCCAGTTTTTTATCTAAATTAATTTTTCAACCATTTTTTATTTGAAAAATTTAAAATTTATTAAATACTGACTCAGAAATGTTTTTCCAAATCGTATTTGAAAAATGAAAAAATAAATTTAATATTTTTTAAAACAAACAAAACTTACTTCATTAAAATAATTAATTTCAAATTAAATTATAAGTAATAAACCTTCCACTTTTTTAATAGAAGAAAGGTTTAATAGAAGAAAAGTTTTAGAAAGTTAATTGGTTGATGTTTAATTAAAATTAAGTAATCTTTATAATATAAAATTTATAGATATTATGTACTAGTGAAATTATTTTTATTAAAAAAATATAATATTATTATCTACCATAACTTAGATAATTAATTATTGTATTTTTCATATTAAAATGTTTTAAAATAGAAGGGTAATTTTGTCTGTAAAATTTTGTAATTCATATCTTAATCAACGTGATATAAAAACGAAGAGATGATAATGGACGGTTGGTATAACCCATCTACTTATACATAATCTAACCTGTGCTGTGTGTCCCAAGAAGTAGCCGAGTTGGTTACGTAGGGTATGTTTGTGATAAAAAATTATGTGTTTGGGTCCTTTTATATACTTTTATTTTTTGCGTTGATTTGTACGACTGAGGGCGATTTTTTTATAGTTAGTGTTTATTGAATTCCTTTTACCGGATTATTATGTCAAAAAGTTTTCTTAGGAATCGGTAAAGTAGGGATAAGTGTTAGTTGGGATTCGTGATACATAATATATTTCGAACTGAGGGTGATTTTTTTATAGTTAGTGTTTATTGAATGGGTTTGGCTAAATTCGGGTACAAAATATGTTAACCAGCACCAAAAAAAATACGTTTTTAAAGTTTTACAATTTTACCTTTATCCCGACGGTTGAATCTCTCTCAACCACCGGTTGAGACCCTCCCACCCGGTGGAAAAGCTGTTTCACCCGCCGCAGTAAGCTTCCCCGCCGATTGAGACCTTCTCAACCGGCGAGGTAAAAGACGGCTACAATTTTGAGGTTGGTTAACATATTTTGAGCCCGAATTTAGCCGGATCCTTATTGAATTATTTTTACCGGATTATTATGTCAAAAAGTTTTCTTGGGAATCGGTAAAGTAGGGATAACTGATGGTTGGGGATAACTGATGGTTGGGTAGATCAAACCCATATTACTACATCAGTTATCTTGGATTATTCGAAGAAAACTTGGATTAACATAAATAATCCGGTAAAGTAGATCAAACCCATATTAATAATCCGGATCCTTGAACTTTCATTTAATATTCGAATTGCCACTAAGTAAAAAAAATCACTAAGTATAACCTAGATATACCCAATTCACAAAACAATCTATTTCGCTATGTATGCCAAAAAAACACAACTCCCTACTAGATCAAACCCATATTACTACAATTTTGTGAAATTCTTCAAATTGTTCTTGAACATTCAAAGTTGCCTCAAGAACATTCAAACTCTTTTCAAATTTTTTTAAACTTCTTCTAATAAAAACACAAAATCAAAAATAAATAAACGGAAATTAAGATAAAAACTTGTTTTTTGGAAGTTTTTTTTTTAAAAATTAAAGATTTAATTATTAAAAAAAATCGTAATTTTAGAATGTTTGGAAGTCATTTTCCCGCTAGAATTCTGTCGAAAAATGTCGGCAGCAAAGGCTGAACGTGCCATAGCTACAGCCGGTACGCCCCCCTTTAACCATTGGTACAGAGGGTCCGTACCGGTCGGTACACCCCCTCTGTACCAATGGTACAGGCGTATCGTACGTGTTGGTACCGGAGGGGCGTACCAGCCGGTACGCCCCTGTACCCATGGTACATTCAGTCTTCGCTGCCGGCCGGAAAATAGCCTCCAAACATTCTAAAATTATGATTTTTTTACTTAATTCAACCATAACCCTAATTTTAACACTAAGACTAAGTTTCAATATTTTAGTTCGACGGATTTTAGTTCACCGAATAAATTAGAGAGAAGTTATAGAGTGTAAGAGAAAAAATGCGGTGGACGAAGATTAGTAAAAAAAAATTCATATACCCAAAAAAAATGTATTTTTATCAAAATTTGGATAAACTTATATTACATTTGGCTAAACTATTTGGATATATAGCTTGAACCAGGCATTCCTAGTTTTTAGGCTACTTTATGAGTTTCTACTGCTATGTTTTATTCAACGAAGAAAAAAAAGAAGAAGCTAACCTGATAAACCCACCGACATCGGTTGTATGATAACTCCTCCACATGGTCAACAGTGATCTGGATTCAGTTTGATATATATCAGATGGCAGAGGTCTTATTTCAAGTGAGTTTATGAAAGGTATTGTGGTTCCTGTTTTTACGAGGCATATTTGTAATTGGTTTGATGTTAAGACATGAGTAATCTCAAGCAAAGTAAAAGGTGAGGCATTGTTTATATTCACCGAAGACTCAAACTGAGTATCAGTTAAGGCATTCTTTAAATTCACCGAAGACCAAAGGTTAGGACCTAAATACACATCAAAGCTTGGGAATATGTCTTGATCATCATAGTTTCCATACAGGAAAGTAGTTCTGATCATATATCTTCGACCATTTGTGAGGTCAAACTTGTAGCAGTTTCGGATTCCTTCAGGAAAGCTTCTCAGAGACCACATCTGCTGCTGGAAATTCGTTCGGTATATCGATTTGATGCTCTTGCTGACACCATAGTTGATGTAACTTGCATCAGAAGTATAGGTTATATTGGTTGTTTTCTCTGTGTATGTGAGGTCTTTTGGGATTAGGCCACAATCCAAGCTGATGAATCCTGCACGACCACAAAAATGAATATGACAGAACAGAACACAATCGAGAATTCTTAATAACATATGGCTAGGCGTGCACAAAAATTCAGACCTGCTTGATTTTGAGCTTGGACCAGTTTTGTAACGAAAAACGTAGCAAGTAATAGAAACAGATGATTTAGAAGATATTTCTCCATATTTGGATTCTAGATTCTCAACCGGTAGAAAGAAAGATAGCTATGATGACCAAACCATATAAGTTGTGCAATATAGATGAAAAGTCTTAATCTCACTTGTCCAACTAGCATTCGCCTCTTTAATTACTACTATACAATAGTAACATGCTGAAGAACACGACAGGACACTGCATGTCAATCACATGCATGTTGATATAAAATTCCTCAAATGTGTTTTATGATTAATAACTACTCTTTCTTCTGTATAATATAATATGTAATATAAGTTTTTTAGACGAAAGGTTTTCTTCATAATACCTTCTTTACAAATTATTTATTCCCCTAATCAAATTATTATTTTTTATTCTTTCAAATTTTGTTTTTTTTTTTTAATATTGATGAAAAAACCTTATAATTTGTTAGATTATTGATGTAATTGGGTTTTAGGGGTTTGAACAATTTGATTGTCTCATTCCATAATTTTATTTTATTTTACCTTTTTTATATACAGATTTAATATGTTTTAATTTTATAACTATTCATGGATATAAGTTTTACTAGATAGTGAAGTTTCATCGCTAAATCAACCTAATTATATTTTAGTGAGTTCGTTATATTCATGGCTCTAAAAAGGTGAAGATGGACATATTTCAATTGGAAATCTACAGATGACTAATCATTTGATTCAATATTTTAAAAATATTTTGAGGTAATACAGTATATATGGAAAATGTTTGTATAAAATTTGAACTTTAAATATTTAATGAAAATATGGCTAGGTAAGTAACTATCTAATAATATGTTGTCCCATTGAAAATTTTACTTTCAAACTTTATAAGATAATAAAAAGATTTACCAGATATAAATACCTGAATGTTAATTTGATTGCTGGTTGTATTATTTTAAAAGTTGAATTTAATGATTAATTTATAATAAAATATTTTAACGGTATTTTTAATGATTTACTTTGTTTCATTATTTTATTTTTTAATAATAAACAAATCATTAAATTAAAATGATAAAAATTATTTTAATATTTTTAAGGCAAATAACACTTTTATTAATTAAATCTAATACAATTGGGTAGTCTACCAGGTAAAATTTATTTTAATAATTACAACTAATTATATATAATATATTAGTATATAACTAATTTTTATAGGGCTATCAATCAAATTAATTTAAAGTTTTAAAATTCAATTTATATAATTTAAGTAAATTACTCTATAACAAATTATAATACTAAAATTCAAATATTTTTAAAACCATCCAAAACTTAAAATTTATTTTTAACAAAACAAAATTTCATTGGTAGAAAAAATATATATATTAGATTCAGTTTGGACTATGTATCTGGTCCAAGTTATATTGTACATTACTAGGCTTAATCTTGTTAACTATAAGCCCACAAATCTATTAGTCTTGAACTTGAGCTTGGTTCTTGAATTTTTGTAGTCTTGAAAATATCTAGCTTGAAATTCAGCAAATCAAATCAACTATCATGACTCCTAATGCTTCTTCTGAGCATTTTCTTTTAAACCTTACCTTAAATTGACATATTATTTACTACCCGTATAAAAGATAAAGATTTTACCAGAGATAATCCTACCACAAATGTTAGTGTATTGATAAGATAAATTAGAGTTAAATTTAGTCAATTTGGTATCATCAGATAGTCCGGATTAATACTTTTTAAAAAAAGTATGTCACTTAGAGGAGCAGGAGAAAATGAGGAAGAGATATGAGAATTAGATTTAAAGTTGAGAGTCCACTTGGTCACCAAATTAACAACATGAATCTTTATCATTTCTGATAAGAAATCCACCACTAGATTCACCATTATTCAAGCAAGAACCATCACTATTAGTCTTTATTCTATTAGATGCATGGACATACGAAAGTATTTTTGGATCAAGGAGACGGAGGAAACATTGAACTGAATTACCTGTTTTCAAGTCTCCAAACCAATGTTTAGGTTTTAGTAAATTTGCACAGTCATTTTTACAATTGATTTTATTCTTCTTAATGTTCCTATGTTATCTACTCTATTAACATTCCAATTTAGTATTGTTAAAGTCATTTTGATAGAGAGTTTGAGGATCTGAATGATTATTTGAAATTAAATTCTTTGTTTCTTAAAAGAGCTTTAAGAGTTTTAACTTTTATTTTTTTTATTTTTTCTTATTTATAGGCGTGTTTATATCCTGTATGGTAGGTACTTTTTTCACTATAGGTGAAAGTGGTAAACTACCAGACTTTAAAATGTCAGGATTATCCTGCTCAATGTTTGAACTGTCTAAGTCTTTGAATAAAAAGAAATTTGACCAATACTCCATACTTTCTTCCAATTTTTTTAATATCATTAATATTATCAATTTCTATAAATAGATGCATATAATAACATATAATAACATATATATACATATATTAGTGAATTTGAAAGAACCTAGAAAGAATTTAAATTAATCTAGTTTAAATATGCTAAAGCTAAGTTTTGTAATTAATATAACTTTAGAGGAAGAAAGAAGAAGTTCCTTAGAAAATTCTTAGAAAATGATAGCTTTGTGAGCACCTTTGTCCTGGCAGAGATATTTGAGTGAGAGACAACCTACCTTTGAAGATCAGTGACCTCCGCGTATGATCTGATTGTGTTCTTGGCTCCCTATGTCTTTTGTTAATTTAATGGAGAGACATATTCAAACACCGGGTTGCTAACGAACTTAGGTATTGGAGATTATTCTATCTTGGCCTTCTTTGGATGAGAAATTGGTGGGAATTCATCAATAATTGCTTATTTCTCCTTTTCGATTAGATCCAGATTGCTTTTTTGTGTTGGTATTGAGTCTTGAATTCTTGGGTCCTGATTTATAGGTTCTTCTTTGAGGATATTTTCTTTGGTTATACACAAGTAAGCTTTGAGGTGAGGTTGAATTTTTTTATCAGCCATCAATTTTTCTTAATTGAGCTTATGATATTTTTTTAGGTTTAGCGATATTGGGGACTTTTTAGGAGAGTTAGGGAAGTAAGTGCTTCTGTTTTGTAAAAACTTCTTTTTGCATGATGGATCCTTAGAATATTCATATTATACGAACCCTTGAAGTCTTGTATCGAATTTATAGAAAACCTTCTGGATCTTGCACTTGGTTGATTTGATGAGACTGAGTCTTCAGATACTTGATTTTGAAGATTAAAAACCTTAATGTTAGGTTTTGTGTTGTTAAACACCATAAATGCAGCGTGTGATGAAAGAATCAGGGTTATATTTTATGATTTGGAGATTTTATCAAAGAGAGAGGGAGAGATGTTCTTGAAGAATTCGCTTCCTCGTCTGAGAATCTATAATTTAAAATAATACAGTAAAATAATAATAATGCTTATATATATATATATATATATATATATATATATATATATATATATATATATATATATATATATATTCCAATTCAATGGTTTCAATTAAGAATCGTCTAAAACACTCTTTTAATTTTAATTATTATTTTTAACCATTTTCAAAACATATAAAATTGTTATGATTAATTTCTTTTTTGGGTTGTACAAAACATTTTTTGTCTAATTATGTTATTTTTCATTTTTTTCTAACATATTTTTTATTCCTAATAGTGTAGGATAATGAATATAAATAAAAGTTTCGAAAATTTTATCACTATTTTCATTATGCAGGATGAGGTTTGTCTTTACGATCCATCATATCAAATGTATTGACATTCAATGACTTTGCACCACACAAATTTGACGATAGATAAATAAAAGTAATTTGAAAGCCGTTTTTATGTAAATTCAAAAATTATCAAAAATTCTAAATATTAATGAGTTATACTCATATCACTGTATACAATTAGTCTTGTTTTGTAGTATTTTAACACAAATTCTAGACCATTGTTTTGAAATATTGAATTTTGTTTTGTTCTACCAAATTTTCCTTAATATAATTTGAAACGATACGTAGTTAATATATGTCAAGAATACATAAAGTGATTGACATATTTCAACTAATATGAGGTCTTTTGGGAGTACACCCACGAGTAAAATCGTGCGGATCTTCTGGCCCAAAGTGGAAAACATTATACTAGTAAGTGAGATCTAATTCACACTTATGTATTCTTGACATGGTATCAGAGCGAAGTCCTAAGCGATGTGTTTGACAGGCTTCCATGTCCACCATGTCATTATGGGAAATATCGTGCATATTACATATCATTATGGGAAATATCGTGCATATTAAATATCATTATGAGAAATATGTCAAATCAAGTTTAAAGAGGGTGTTGGAAGATAAAATTGATCCCTCATTTGATATGTTGTCTCACATCGTTTAGATGGAAAATAATATACAATATATAAGTTGATGAAATATCTCAACTAATATGATGCCTTTTGAGGTACATCTAAGAGAAAAACCATGTGGTTCCTTTAGTCCAAGATTGATAACATCATACCAGTTAATGAGACCTAAAAAACTCAATTGACAATATATCATGTTTTCTTATTTAAAATGATTGATATTTCCAAACAAAAACCTGAATACATTTTACAATCTTATTATGTCAATCCTTAAAAAAGTAGCAAATCATCCTTCAAATTAAAATAAATATTATAATTATTTTTTTGAAAAATAAAAATAACATAATCATGATAAAAATAACTTTCTTGTTTGATGAGTTATTCGAACTTGTATAAGAAGTAATGAAACATTTAATAAAATTATTTATACTTTAATATCTTCTTGTTATTGTCATTCTAACAAGAATATTCGGTAAAATATAAAAATGTTTCTGAATCTGTTGATTTGATATAAAATCATCATACCAATCTAGCTTATACAACTTGTAAATATTGTTGCACCAACTCCAATAACGATGTCAAAAATTGAAATAAATCAACCACTAAATTTTGACATTAAATACCATATACAAAATTCGTGTTTGGTGAGCAACAATGTTTTTAATATTGTTTGGTCATCCATGGATCTTGGTTACCTAAAATAATTATAATATATATATATATATATATATATATATATATATATATATATATAATTTTAATACATCTACTTTCATCAACCATCAAAAATATTAGTTGTCTCTTACGAAACAGTACACATCTAAACAAAATTGTTCTCCCATGATTATTTACATCGACAAAATATACGAACGACAATTCATAAAGATTTCTTTTTTATATAGTATTAAAAAATAACCACATGTTCAAATTTTTTATACTCATCAAAATAAAAAAACATGTGACGAAAATAAATGTTCAAGCCTATTTTCTACCCCTGTTGTAAAATCATACTGAAAATTTAAATATTGTTCCTTTGAACTTCTAGAATATCTTAAATGTTAGAATTTATGGATTGGTCCATCCTAAATGACGTATTTAGAAATTGTTTATAAAAAAATCTAGTTAATAAATAAATAAACGATATTATTAGATAATTAGGAATTGGAACAATATAATAAAAACCAATTATGGATGTAATTTTGTAAATATTGGGTCGAATCCAGTTTTGTGAATGACTGAACCAGAATGTTGACAATTAAAACTAAAGTTAATTTAGGAGAAATCAATTAGTCAAGTTATGATCCTTGATGATACGACAAAATATAAAGATATGAGTGCACTTGAGCTTAAATTCAAATCCGTAATTGTACTTCATAAATAAAATTGATATACATTGTATTATTTATTTGATCATTTAACCTAAATCAAATATATAACTCTACTGATTCAAAGATCTAAACCTAAATATTTTCTCTTTTTATTCAAGATCTAGAGACCGATCTTCATTGAATATTCAATATTATTAGACCATGATTTGTATCAATAAGACAAAAAAGACAAAAGAGAACAATATTGCAGGAAATAATCACTAAAATGTCTACACAATAATGTAAGTCTTTATAATGTATTTTAAGAGACTAATCGTTTTACAAAGGATATATGTAATACTTTTCTAGGAGTTTAAGTGATTCAAAGTTCTAACAATTGATTAATTTGAAATATTGTTCTTATATTCAATTGAAAAGCATATGGATTTACTTTTCAATATAAAATCACACCATTGGGAAATTGATTGTTATTTGAGCTGGTCAGGGCGTAGATTTAGGGGTTCAATTATATGTTTTGATTGATTTGATTAGATAAATAATGCTATGGTTTGTGCTTTACTGTATGAAGTTGATTGCAAGACCAT
This sequence comes from Limnanthes douglasii subsp. nivea, assembly GCA_036936605.1. Classification (NCBI taxonomy): domain Eukaryota; kingdom Viridiplantae; phylum Streptophyta; class Magnoliopsida; order Brassicales; family Limnanthaceae; genus Limnanthes; species Limnanthes douglasii. The sequence continues at coordinate 158,748,124 of JAUPFV010000001.1, forward strand.
AATTATGTTTTTTACTCATTTTTGGTTTATTGTTTTGCTAAAAAATGCTCAAATTGCAACCAACAGACCCAATATGAGAAAAAATCTGTAACAATACAACTTTGCTGTAACAACCTCTGTTGTTGCCATAAAAACCTCTTTACTTTGTCGTGTAAATCAGTTGTTTTACTGCAACAATGCCGAATTTTACCACGATGACGCCTGGAAACTGCATCATTGTAGCTGCGCACTTTGAGAGGTCTTTCTTTAGACCTGATACCACAATATATGTTTGGACTTTTTCTTTTTTTGGGTTTGTTGTTTCATGTTTAAATGATATATGCATTGTATGACTAAAATTGTCCTAACTTCATAAGTGAATCATGAAGCCAACATATCGGCCCAAAGGAAGGTTGTTGGTGAACTGAGGAAGTTAGGGTCTTGACAGTTTTTGGTTAATGTCGTTGTAAGCATTACGAACCCAAATTGAGGTTAATGTTGACATATTTAATCATGAACAAGACACTGCCAATTATGAATTGATCATTAACAGTTTAATTAAAAATATGGAAATCAACAAAAATGAGGATTTACCCAAATTAAATCAATTGCAATTGGATAAACAATAATTTTTCTCAAACTTATACAAATACATGTTAATATATTTTCCTTAATGTATCTTATTAGTGATGTGTGTTATGTTTCACATGTAATATGTAATGTTTAAATATTATTTCTAAAGATTATATATAAGATAAATATGTAACTTATGCGAATATGTTTATGTTGTTGCAATCAATACCTTAAACTCATTAGACATTAGACCTCCCATTTTAGATGGATTAGTTCTTTTTTCAATAAATAAAAAATATTGAATAATATTTGAACTATCATGATTTTGACATGAAATTAATGATTAAAAAGCCCACATCTCTCATTAAAGATAACTCTCATAAAGAGAAGAAATAATTAGTCACGTGAGAAAAGTCAAATAGGTTGTGCTTGGAAATCATAAAAATATTGAATACATTTTCCATTTCATAGGGCTGTCCTGACTGTGATTACCTATGTAGTTTTGTTTCTTAAAGAGTTTGAGAAGAATTTATAATGTTTAATAGGTTGGAGATTAAGATGTTGATGATAAAACTCCACTATAAAGTTTGATGGTAAAAATACAATAAGGAAACATAATTTTTGGGATATCAATTAATGACTCTAGGTTAAAGGCACTTAAGATTGAGATTTCTATGGAAGTTGTAGCATGGTTTACATTTTAGTTTTTCCTTAGTGTGAGAAGTCAACAATTAATGAATTGACTTCTCATACTATTTAAGAAGAGAAAATACGCAAACAAGAACTGCATAAGGTGCATATAGTGATTTATCAATAGAGAATGTAAATAACATAGAGTATGATAAATGATTTGATAAGGCTTTCAGTTAAGGAGAACATAAATATAAAGAACAATCTGCTGCAAGTTGATATTTCTTTTTCAAGATGACAAGGAATTTCAAAAAGGAGTGTGGAAAGTACTAAGCTTATATATAAGCTAACGATAATATCACAACTCTACTCTATTCAAGAATTATAGTTTCAGTTGCAAGAAACACATGGTGGGTTGATACCGTCACCACCTCAGTAACGGTGAAAGATCAATCTATCAAGCAAAGAGAAGTTTGTGCTTAGTTTATGCCATTTTTTATTTTCACTTGTTATTTTATACAGAACATTAATTACAACTGAAAGATATTAGTAGTTGATTTGATACTTTCTTATAGAATACACCTTTGAATGTTTGAATATTTATGGGAATAATCAAATGACTCTTTATTTACATAATAATGTGATAGACATTAGATATTTAATAATTAATAAGATACATTTATTAAATACTATCAACAATCACAAAAAAGCAAACAAAACATACATGTATCTAATAAACTAAATTATAAAGCTGAAAAATTTAGAAAATCTTTAATACAAACACTTAGGTCATATATCTAAGACAAGAATGAATAAGTTTGTTGTTGAAATATTTACTAAATTTTCATGATTATTTAAACTTAGGTGTTTGCATCGAATGTTTCAAGGGAAAACAAACCATATTAAGAAGGTTAGGTGCATATAGAATGAAAAAAAGTCTTGAAGTTTATACACACTGAAAGTTGTGGATTGTTTCCAAAAGCTTCCTAGAACGGGTAACGATATTTTATCTCATATACAAATGACTTCTCTTGATATGGGTATCTATGACGTATTTATGAGATATCAAAAGCCCTAAAACAAGCTCATGAATTTTAAGAACGAAACTAAATAACTTGGTAAGATAATTAAGTGTGTTAGATATGATTGTGGCAATGAATACTATGGCAGATTTTATAGTTGTGATGAATACTTCGATGAATAATTTTCCAAATAAATAGAAAAGTGCGGTATGTTTCAGTTGAATACAATATCAGACTTACCTGACATAAAATTCATATATGAAAGATGAAACCGTATGATAAAGGAAATGGTGAGAAATATGATTAGTCATTCAAATCTAAAATATCACTCTAAGAAAAGACCATCAAGAATGTTACATACATTCTTAATATAGTTTCCAAAAAAGTAACCACTAAGACACCACATCAACTTTGGACTGGGTGCATATCTAACATAAAGCATTAACGTGTTTGGGGATGTTAATCTGAAGTGAAGCCTTATAGGTTGAATCAAAATAAATTAGACACTAAAGCAATTAACTGTTATTTTATTGGATATTTAGGACAATCGCAATGCTTTAAATTTTATCACACTACAATGTTGATTGTGATTGTCCTAAAATATCAAAATCCTCAAAGAACCTATAAGGATTTTGACAATCACAATGCTTTAAATTTTATTGGATGTTAACTTTGAGGATTTTGATTTTAAGGGGACAAGTTTAGGAACAAATGTTCATTTTGAGAAAAACTCCACGAAGATTTATAAAGTTTCTAACAAAGATAAGTAGGTTATGAAGTTAACATATCACCAAAGTGATCCATGTTGGCGAATTGATTTTCAAATATAAGTAGGTCAAAAGCCATCATATCACGCTACAAAGATCCATGTTGGTGAATGATACTCAGTTTTCATATGACTTATTTTCGGAACCATTTATTTCAGTCTCATTAGAAGATAAAGATACTCAAGATAATATTTATCTTCCACATAGGAAACAAGTGAAATTGTTCACGATGACCAAACTCTACTTCATTGAGAAGTGAAAACTTAAGAAATGGTATGCTTAAGAAGATTCACTAGAGATAGGAATAATACTATATCTTAGGATCAAATAGTGTATCTTAAAGAACATAAATATTAATGTGGTGCAATGATAAACAATTCGTTGTGTTTCTGTAAAGCTATGAAGATTTATGATTCTCAGTTTTGTATCAACGTTATAAAGGAAGATTATAAGTCAATGCAAGATAATATTTTCTGAGAGTTTGTCCATTTACCTGAAGAAAATAAGTCGATTGGTCGTACGTGAATTTACGAAACCAAATGGGATTGTAAGGGTAATATGGAGCGACATATAGCATAACTTGTGTGAAGGGTAATAGATTATACTCAACGTAAATGGATTAATTTTAAAGATATATTATCTCAAGTTTTTGGAAAGAATTAAGTTTAAAGAGACATTCCCTCTAGTTGTACGATGGATTCTTTTATAACATTCATGACACTAGTTGTACAATTGAACGTGTAGATTCATCAAATGGAGATCGTTTTTCTTCACGGTGACATTGAGAAAATGTTTTATATGATGCAAACTTAGAAATTTATAATTGATGACTCAAAGACAATGATATGCACAATTAAAGATATATAATATGGACTTAACATGTTTTCCAAAAGCTATACCATAAGTTTTTTGAGATAATAGTCTTCTTTGATTTTGAGATGAACTTGGTTGAGAATTGTGGGTATAAAAGTATCAGTAGGAGTAAGTTCATATTTTTAGTACAAAATTTAATACCCCAATTGAAAAGAATAAAAAATAAGTCTAAATCAATATCCAAAGATAAACTTTAAGATTGATGAGATGCAAAAGCCCACATGCTTGGGTAGTCAGGATTCTAATGTATGCTCAACTTTGTACAAGATTAAAAAAATTCTCATTATTCTTTATTGTTGGGAAATTATGTAAGTAATCAAGAGATGGACCGTTTGAAAGTGATCAAAATAATTCTCTAGCATAAGTAACAAAAAAGGACACATTTTAAGATTTAGAAAATCGGATAATATGGAGATCATTGGGTATTCTAACTCAGATTTTGGTAATTTTTATGGACACAATTATTAACAATCTGGGAAGCTTATTACTATTAGTTGAAGTTAGAATATTATGAAGTGTGTAAAGCAACATTAGTTGCATCCTCCACTATAGCTGTAGAATTTGTTGCATGCTTTAAGGAGTCTAACCATACATTGTGATTGCATATATCTTTTATTGTATAAGGGATAGAAAATACATTAAGGTTATAATATAAAAATCATTATATAGTTAAGTAGTAGGAGATCAGCTAAGTCCAAACATATACATATCGGTTTATACATATTAAAGAAAGAGGATTGAGTCATCAAACATCGTTTGAACCTCCATGGTAGCAGATATTCTAACCAAAGCAATACTATCTTCAATTTACGATATATTTTATGAACATCATTAAAACATCATGATATATATTTTCCAATTTGCTTTTATACTCTTTAGTTTATTGAAAACATATATAATGCTCAGTTATATTTCATTATTATATGTAGCTTATTTAGTACATGTCCACTTAAGTAGGACCATTTCAGAGTATATATGCGATTTATTTTCATATTATTCTTATGCTACATAATATAATAGATGCATGTAGTTAATTAATAAATATAATATGATTATTTTTACGTCCATTTGCTCACATTAAATTGAATATGTTTTTAGTAATTTATCGTTCATCTTCATGTACGAGATTGTTCAGTTCAGTAATGTATAATAGATTACAAGACATCTATTATGTAAATACATCATTTGGAAATCTATGAATTGGTGTATGAATATTGATGTATTTGGCTATTTTTGATATACGATTCAATTAATAAGTAATCGGATAAATAAGATGATTAAGAATTGGATTGAAAAATGGAGACCGATTCTTGAGGTAATTGTGTATATACCAGGTCAAATTAGGGTTTTGTGAAAGATTAAGCCCGAATGTTGACAATTAAGGCTAGACATAAATTGTAATAACTAGTTTGAGAGAAAACAATTAGTCAGATTATGTCCATGACCATAGAGCGTAATATAATGGTATGAGTAAAATTGATCTTAAACCTAAATCCTAATTTCATTTCATATATAAATTAGATATACATTGTATTATCATTTCGATCACTTAACCTTAAGTAAAATTTCCGCTCTATTGGTTAGAAGATCTAAGCCAATATTTTTTTTTTTATCTTCTTTCATCTTTTTATTAAAGATATAAAGACCTAGATACTCATTGAAGATTAAAAATTAGAATATCATGAGATGCAGCAATAAAGAAAACAAAAACAGAGGAGAATAATACTACATGAAACAATCGCTTAGATGTTTACATTATCATGTAAATATTTATTCTGGGTCTTTAAGGATTAATTATTTTCCAAAACAATATATAGTACGATTCTAAGAGGTTGAACGATTTAAATTTTTAACAATAAAATATTAATAACATAATCTTTGGCATGCAATCTTAAAAATTATATAAATTTTTTAACTTTTATATGTTTCATACTTTCTTCAAGTTTGATATTAACCACATATTTATCAAGTTGAGTGTCTCATTATTTGATTAAAAAATCTTATCATCTTCTTTGGTAATAATACGGTTATTAGAAAAAAGCACACTTTAGAAAGAAGAATACAATACATGATTATAACCAACAATAAACTCGATAACAATCTATTCTTTTAAAAATGACTTTCTTGAAATAATTCTCATATGGGTATTGCATCCACATGTAGAAGATATTTTGTTATTTATAAGATTTCAAAAATTTATTTGGTTGTTTACCTTATTTGTATTATTTATATCGAACCGACAATGTGTAATTAAAATCTTTGTTGAGTAGGATATTTTGATAAAAATATAAGCTTCTTTCCAATATGAAATTTGTTTACCAATGAAATGTAGGTACTTATCTTCTGGTGCTTCGGTGATAAAATCTTAATCTCAAAACAATGTATCATATTCAAAAAAATCTGACCAATTTATTTCATTCACTTATATTTTATGGGTATTTCTTTCCTCACGATAGTGTTTAAGTCGAACATATTTATTTTTAGTGCAAGTTTCTCACTAAATGAATAGTTTTGAAAAATCGATAATATAACTAATAAAAAAAATTAATTAAAAGATAAAAAAATATTCAAGAAAAACCACGAATGAGTTTATTTGCCTTTTTTTGTTTTGGGATAACTTACTTTTATTTTTTTTCATTTAGGGATGATGTAAATTTCGAAGTTATTATATATTATTGTTAAAAACATTTTCACAACAATATGTTATTGTAACATAACATCTAAAAAAATATTATAAAATAAATTTAGTTAATAGTCGATGATGAGTCGAAATTTGATCACCAAGAAATGCTATATAATAAATATCTATACAGAGAATACTACTAGAGAGACAAATAGAGTAATAAATGTAAAGATAGAATAATGATCAGTCATCCTTCACCAATAGGATGACAAGTTAGATTTATAGAGATCAACATGGGACTTTAAGCTATATTGGCCATTAAAACAAAAAATCTCTTATAGGGATAAAGTCTAAAGCTCGCAAAAACAAAACATTTATCCCAACTCATAATTTTAGTAAGAGTCAATGATCTATATTATTTAATGAGAATAGATAACTCGATAGTCAAATTGCCTATATTATCTAGTATCTAATTAGAATATATTAAAACATAATCTTTAAATTCCTTTTTTATCTCAACCTATAAATACAAGGCTTTACTTATTTACTAGGTCACCTATATTAATTAGAAATTCGTGTACTATGGAGTAGGAGTTAGTTCATCTCTATATCAATGAGATTTAATCTGAATAAATTAGGGTTTTCATAGACCTATAAATACAAAAATATATTTCTATGTGTGAGTTGATGCGGCTGTAATTGTGGAGAGACAATTACGTGAGAAGATATATCTTGAGAAAGTGAAATAACTCTAGGTATTATTAGATAAGTGAGTGAGATATGAAAATTGAAGAGAGAGTTTTATGAATAAAAAATGATTGGGTTTATTTATGTGTTTGGAGAGTCTTTCTGTAATTAAATATAAAAGATTGTGTATTTCCAGTGGATGTATGACTTCTTTGTAATCTTAACCATGTTAAATATTATCTTGTGTGTTTGGTTTTATTACGTTTTATTTTATTTGTTGCTCGTTTGTACATAGAAATTAAATTGTTATTTCACAAGTCTATTTAATCATATATCGGTTCTAGTCGTGATCGATCAGTGTACTGGTGTCTAATTCGTCAGCAAGTAGTGCGGTGAGCGTGGAGCAACAATAAAAGGAGTAGATTGGTTGCGATATATAGGTTGGATAATATATCTTGCCTAGTAACTATAAAGCCACAAGAGATATGTTCCATGAAGTATAACCTAGAAAAATTCGACGGATCTAATGATTTCAATCTCTGGAGAATTATGTTAAGGCTTACCTTATACATAAATTATTGGCGACTCTTATCGATGATAAAACTACACAGGTTGATACCATGGTATTGTCTAAAGCTCATATTTTTCCCTCATATTGAGTTTTAGAGATTGAGTTTTACGAGAGTTATTGAAGAGCCTATAGCTTTACTAGAGGCGATTTAAATGAAGAAGTTTTTGGCAAACATATTTTATTTGAAGAAATAACTTTACATACTGTCAATGGATAGTAGTGTAAAGATCCGAAATCACCTAGATGATTTCAACTGAAATGTAGACGTATTGAATGCAGTTGGTGTGATGGTGTAGGGAAATGATCAAGAAATCATCCTTCTCAGTTGTCTACCAAAGGAGTATGAACACTTTGTGGATACTATTTTCTACGGAAAAAAAATTCTCTTACAATGGTTGAAGTCAAGAGCGCCTTGAAATCCAAATACCTCCAAACGAATAGTGTTGTAAAATATGAAGATGAAGGGTACAAATTGAACGTGAGGTATCATTTGGGAAAGAAAGATTCAAGTACGAGGAGATAAAACTCTCGGTCGAAGTCGAAAGGAGCTGGGACGGGTTCAAAACTAATATGTTTGACATGTAAGAAGAAAGGACATATGAGTCAAAACTGTCAAGATAAATAAAACAAAACAACTATTAGAAGGTCAAAGTCAGATATAATGCAATACTTTCCGATGTTTGTAGTACGCTAATAGGTTAATGACTTTTTATTCTTACATGTACAATAATAAATGAGTTCTAGATTCAGGTGCATCATTTCACATAATTTCCAATCAGTATTGGTTTGAAGACATACAAATTCTTGATGGTAGAAAGATCATCCTAGGGAATGAAGAATCACGTGATTTCAAATGGATTGGAACGGTACGGATCAAGTTATCCACATGACTTGAGAGAGTAATTAAAAATGAAAGGTTTGTGCCCAAAATTAAACATAATATTCTTTCTATTGGTATGTTAGATGAGGAAGGGTTTACCTATAAGGGTGGAAGACAGGAGACTTAGGATTTTTCAAGGGTTTATTGTTCTTAGAAAGCCTATAGGACTAATGATGTGTTAGTTCTTAAGGGTACCGTAGTAGTAGTGGTGTCTAATATAGTGAAATATTCTACTAGGTTGTGGCATCATCAGTTGGGAATATAAGTGAGAATGAACTCAGTGAACTATGAAAACAAGGATTATTAGATAACACGATAGTTCAAAAGATAAGTTTTTGTGAAAAATATATTTTGGGAAAGAGCAAGAAGGTGAAGTTTCTGCTCAATAACTAGACATCTAATGGAGTGCTTGATTATGTTCATTCATAGTATGTAAACAAGGAGCTTTACGCTGACAATGGCCCAAAGTATGTGAACAAGGAGTTCACTGGCTATTGTGGAAATTTTGGTACTTATAGACACCAAAATGTACATGGGACTCCCCAACATAATGGGTTCTCTAAAATAATGAATTTAACCCTGAATGGGTTAGATGTATGCTTCATACAACTGGTATGGGTCAGAAGTTCTTGGTAGAAGTTGTGATAATGCTTGCATATATCACCAACATGAGTCCATCTACGGGCCTTAAATTTGTTTATCCTCAAGAGGCCTCGACCGGAGATAAACCTAAGCTATAACATTTGGGAATGTTTGGATCTGCTGTATATCCACATGTGAACATGATAATCTTAGGACAATAGTACTTAAAAACGTTTTTCCTCGGCTATCGAGAAAGAGTAAAAGGGTATAGTTTGTGGTTTCTTGAACTTGGATGCCATAAGGCTTTGATAAGTATTAGAATAGAAGATTCAACCTTTTTATGAGTTTCATTAAGTATATATGTAACTGCTACGATAATTGTGTCTATTGGAATGGGAAACACACATGGAAAGATAAATCATTTTTTTGATGTATATAGATGACATACTTATAGTTGGAAGAAATAGGAGGAATATTGAAGTGTAAAGACTCACCTGGAAAAAGAGTTTGATATGAATACTATGGAAGAGGCTAAGGGGATACATGGTGTTAAGATTAAGAGAAACATGTTGATGGGGCATTTATTTTTATCTTAACAAGAATATATACCAAAAATCCTAAGGAAGTTCTTAATGTCTATAGCAAAAGTGATTGGAACTCTAATTGGTTCTTAATTCAAACTTAGTGTCACTCAAGAACCAAACAGAGTAACATATAATAATTATATGTTGGAGATTCCTTATGTTAATATATTTGTACCATTATGTATGCTATAATTTGCACGAGACATTATCTTTCTTACGTAGTAAGCGTTTTGAGCAACTTCATGTCTAATTTGGGAAAATCGCATTGGCATGCACTTCAGTAGCTCATGAGAGACTTGAAGGGCTCAGCCGTTGTAGGGTTGTGTTACAAATATAATGATACAAGTGATATAGTGTTAAAATGGTATGTGGACTCCGACTGAACAAACTCTACATCGGGTTATTTGTTTATTGTGCTTGGATGACTGGTTAGCTGGAAGTCTTGTATACAGAAGGTCGCTGCGTTATCGTCAAGTGAAGTTTTGGCTGCTATAAAAGCCATGGAGAAAGATATTGGGTTGAAGATATTGTTGTGTGAACTCACTGGTATTGAGTAAAATATGTTTATATTATGTCAAAACACTAGTGCTATTTATTTGATAAGAAATTTGAAGTTCCATGAGCGAAGTATACATGTAAACATTAAGGTGGACTTCATTGGAGACGTGATGAACAAGGAGCAAGTAAAAGTAGTTAAGATTTCTCGCGAATAAAATCATTTGGATGCTCTGACCAAGGTATTATCGATTTCAAATCTCACGAACTACATTAGACTGGTGCAAGTATGAGATGTAGATGAGCTGATCTCTAAAGAGTAGAACATTGTATGCAACAGATATTAGAGTTACTAGAAGCCTAGGTCGATAATTTTTAGGTGTAAGCTAGAAGTAACTCGCCAATATATTTATTATTGTATGACTATGTGGGTGTTGGATCTGTCGTTCCATGTATAGACAAAAACTGTTGAAACTCTATGGTGCTTCAACCACGAATTTGTTGCAGAGACGTCTGATGATCTTAACGGTTGAGGCAAGCTATAGAAGATTGGTGACCATTGGGTCAAAGGAAATATGTGTTAAACTGAAGCACGCTGGGTAAATAAAGGGTGGTTGAAGATTTGCATCCTCTCATGTCAATAAGCAAGATGTGTTTTCTTTTGAATTAGTTGATTCATATATTTTAGGTCATTTCCTTCTCGTATCTGAGCGGATCAGATATCATTGGAAGAATACTTTTGTAATTCTGATTTTCTCCTAAGAGGCAATTTAAACAGAATGAACACAATTCAATGATTGAAGAGTGACTTAAGTGGACTAATGACTCAACTGTGTGCCTAGTATATTGAATCTTGGGTTTGGGAGCTCCTAAGAGTGACCCGAATCTAAGATCCGACCCAAGCAGCATATGGATCCGAGAAAAAAGTATAAATACCCCAATCAACAACATTAAATGGGTTGAACTTTTTTCAATGATATTAAATACAAGTACCCCTCTTCTCTTACTGCTCTCTACCAAAAAATATTAAATACTAAATCACCAAGATATCTTTCGATTCTACCATCATAATATATTTCCCCCTCACCAAATTGGCGAGCACAGTGGGATAATAAGGTTCTTGGATAACTTTATTCAAAACCATAGTTACTAATCATACTTTGGAAATCTTTGAAGCATAAATATCAACATGCAAGATATTCTTCAACATGAAAATTAAGGAATAAGAGATGATAATGAGCATACTACTGTGTTACATATCAATCACAACACCAGAAGAAAGACAATTTATGTAAGATGAACGTGACCAATTGGGGGTATAAATTGAAGCTCTGAGAGCTCAAAAGAAAGCTGAAAAAGGGCTGAAATAAAATTCCAATGCGGGAGGTGTATGTGCTGATGAGCTTGGTGACAATAACAAGCAAGGTAAAAATGATGAGTCCCCAAAGGCTCATAACAATTCTAAAAAGGAGCATCCAAATAAAAAAAATGATCAGTCCCCAAAGGCTCTGATGGGTCTTCTTCATCAAGTAGTGACAGGGCCGTTAGAAAAACAAAAGTGAGGTTAACCAAGAAACATAATAAGAAAAGGGACAGGCAGGGTAAGTTGAAGAATAATAAATATCAGGAAAGATAAAAGTGTCGGTAGATCATGGCATTGATAATCTACTAAGTGATCAATTTGCTATCCAGTCCGAACCAGGTATATTTGCCACTCATGATGAAGATAATATTTTTAGCCATAACCACAATTAGAGACAATCACCTCTCTTGTTAGGAATTTTCCCAGACGGTTTGACAGCTCCAAAATAGAAACATGCAATGAAAGAAAAGAACTTGATAACAAATTTGAGCAGTTCAAAAAATTTATAATGAATTTTGACGATGATGATAAACTTATATGTCGGGCTATCTCGTAAAATTTCAAAGAGAATGCCTTAAAATGTTATAATATTTTACTACAAGGATCTCGAAAGAGCTTTGATGTGTTCTGGATGGAATTTCAGAGTCTATTGTCGGGCCAATGGTGCAAAAAAGAAGTGTTTTTTCAAGATAAAAAGTCGTCACGATTGTTCAAGAAGTAGATCAGTTAACTAAAATGGAGCATATAAAAAAATCTCAATACCCTCATTGGACAGCTAATACGGTTTTAGTGAAGAAAATAAAATAGAAAATGGTGTATTTGCATTGACTTCACATATCTCAATAGAGATTTCCCTAAAGATCATTTCCCAGTGCCCTGTATAGATCAATTAGTAAACTATACATCAGGGAACAAGTTGTTGTCCTTCATGGAAGAATCCAAATGATCAAGCCCATACTACTTTTATGAATGATATGGGGCTCTATTGTTATATGGTAATGCCATTTGGGTTGAAGAATATTGGAGCTACGTATCAATGACTGGTGAATAAGGCATCTGCTAATCAGACCGACAATAATATAGAAGTTTATGTTCATTGTATGCATTATAAGTGAGAAATGGATTCAGGCTAATCCGGATCAGTTAGATGCTTTGTTAGCTATGGATCTACCTTGAAATACTAAATAAGTCCATATATTAACTGGAAGATTGGATGCATTGAACCAGTTTATTTCAAGATCGGACAAATGTGCTAAATGTTTCCAAGTTTAAAGAATAATTGGTCTCATAATTGGGACCAAGCTTTCCTCGAAATCAAAAATAAAATTATCTCTTCACCCAAGAAGATTTTCAAACCTGTTGAAGAAGAAAGGCTTTATATGTATCTAGTAGTATCAGAGTATGCGGTGAGTGTTGTACTGGTATGAGAAGTGGATAATTACCTTCGTCCGGTAGACTATATGAAAGAAAATGTACTTGAAATTTGAAAATATGATACAAAAGGCTGATATATCAAGAATAATGACTAAATGGTCAGTGAGCTTGGAGATTATGATATTGACTTTGGACCTCAGACTACAATCAAAGCTCAAGATGTGGCTGACTTTTTAGTGGTTTTTCATTCTAAGAGTTCTCATGAAGAAGCTCAAGTCAGTAAGTTTAAGAATGAATGGGTGATCCAAACTGATGGTGGATCTAGTATAATGGGGTGTGGAGTTGGAATTTGTTTAACCTCTCCTTATTATGATACTATGTACCAGGCTATATGTTTTGGCTCCAGAGCATTGAATAATGAGTCAGAATATGAAGCAGTTATAGCTGGTTTAAAGCTCAAATATGGGGTTAAAATATTCCGATTGATAAGTCATTTGTAACTGCTCATTCATCAGACTCAAGGGAAATCTAAAATCAGAAAATATCACTTGATAAATGCATCAAATATGAGCATATCCCCATATCAGAAAACGATATGGCAGATTATTTAGCCACTATAGGATATTATGAGGCATATCCTTGGATCCTTGTGCAAGAATTTCCTTCCATAGATGCAACCACAAGAAACAAGGGTGAAGTATGAGAAAATCTGCACGTATCCTTAAATTTAATTGAAGAAAAAATTGTGAAAGCACATTTAAGAAATGAACATTATCAAAGCTGGATGAGGAGCAGGTTTGCATCTAAAGTAAAAGAAGAGATTTTCAAGTTGGAGATAAAGTGTTAAGAAAAGTGTTATTGCACACTAAGGAGAAGCAGTTCAGAAAGCTGGCTCCAAATTGGGAAGGACCATACATTTTATTTGAAAGAGTCAAGCAAGGAACATACAAGATTCTAGACAAAGAAGGAAACCTGTTGAAACATCCTTGGAATATTGAGGATCTTAGGTTATACTTAGAATAAACTCATCTTGTAAATATTTTATTTGTTTTACTTCAATGTAAATATTTTGGGCATACTCTTTCCTACCCTTGTGGCGCGGGGAGGTGTTAATGAGGTGTCTGGATCTCAATCAATATACTATTCGTTTCCTTTTTAAAGAAATTATTTATGATCAGATAACTTAAAGACCTGTCAAACACTTGTTTCCCTTAAATGGATTACCTTTGAGTGGCTCAGATGAATTAAAGAACTATCAAACACTTGTTGTCCTCAAATGGATTACCTTTGAGTGACTCAGATAAATTAAAGACCTATTAAACATTTATTGCCCTCAAATGAATTACCTTTGAGTGGCTCAGATCAATTAAAGGCTTATTAAACACTTTTTTCCCTAAAATGGATTACATATGAGTGGCTCAGATTAATTTAAAGACCTATTAAACATGTGTTGCCCTTAAATGGATTACCTTTGAGTGGTGCGGATATATTAAAGACCTATTGAACGGTTGTTTCCCTTAAATGGATTACCTTTGTGTAGCTTGGATGGATTAAAGACTGGTTAAACATTTATTGCCCTTAAGAAAATACCTTTAAATCACTTGATTGGATTTAATATATTTTTTAAGTAAGACCAGATTTTAATATAAGTACAAGAAAATCAAAAGCAAGACATAAAGTGGATTATAGTAAAAATGGCATAGACTATTGATAAGATCATGAAAGATGTCTGATATACATTACAAAAATACATTGTGTATAACAAGTATTTATACAAACAAGGTTACCTGAAAATCCAATTCAAAATTTCAAAAATGCTTTGCACAGTTCAAGGACTTTAGTTCAAAACACAAATTTAATAAAAATAATTAACCTTAGGGCTTGTTCCCTTTGGTATTCTTTGCAACATTTTCTTCTTCCTTCTCCTTTGATGGTTTGCTATTATTAGAATCTCTTTCAGCATCATTACTAGAATCAGATTCATTTGAAGAAGTACTATATTTATCACCATAAGACAGAGTGTGAAAAGGGATTTCTTCATTCGACATATGTTTCCACAAATTTCCAAGGGACTGTTTGGGAAACGTTTTCATGGAATAATAGACCATATCCGAGTTGATAAATTCTTCTCTCTGATCCATAAATTTCAACACCCCATCAGCATATACATCCACCGCATCAACTATCTTTTGAGCTTTGCTATCGTTTAGAGAAGTAATCTCATATGCTTTTTTATTAAAAAGATCTTGTAACTGTTTTTTCTCCTCAAATAATTAGTTGATGGAAATATTATCCTTGGTGAGTTGTTCATTTAAGCAATTAATTTCTTTGGAGGTGGTAGATTGAAATTTGGTGTAACTAGCCTCTGATTTTTCACCATCGGACTTAGCTTGCACCAAAAAATCATCACTAATCTATTTCTTTTCTTTGCCCAAAGTCTCAACCTTGCTTTGTTCGACCGTGATGGAATCCTTCAACCCTTGATTCTCAGTGCGAAGGAAAACAATGTATTTGACATGAGATCTAATATGTCTTTCCAAGTCGACTATTGGCCTTATATAACCTAATACTGCATAGTCCAATGTATGATTCTCATTGGACACTTCAAATGATTCACCATCGTGAATTACAGTATTGGGGATAATGTTAGATTAGGGGAAACTCTGGGGGAAAGTCTTATCGAAATCATCTTTCTCAAATTCACTAAAATATAAATTTCCTATGTCATCCAAATTTACTTCACCTTCAGCAGAAGGTTGGTCAGCAACAAAAAAATACTAGGGAAAGAGGATCGATATGTACCTCTTGTTGGTATGGAATTTCAATGGAAACAATGGAAGGAAGGACTTTAGATCAGAGTATGATCTCCGAACTAATGGAAAATTTCTTCTTCTTTCCCGCTCTTTTATCACCGCCCTCTTTGTTCGTATTCTTCCATTTCTTTCTCTTAACCGCTGGACAGTGTGGTGGCTCTTTAACCTCACCCACGGTAACCGCAACAGCATCCAGCAATACATCATCAATCCCACATGTTGGTCCCGAACTACGTACATCAGGAAACCCTTGAGGTGGATCATCATCTTTTTTCTTCTTCTTCTTAATTTTGTCAAGATAGCCAGGAGCACTGTTCGTAGCTGGTAAATAAAGCTTGCCGTCAAATTCCTTAGTCATTTTAAGGATAATTTTCGATCGGGGGGGGGGGGGGGATTGGTAAACTGTTCCCATGAGAGTTCCCTAGTTGGAATCGTTCTCCACAAATAGGCCCACACCATATTTCCAGCAGTAAAATAATTATGGAAAGAAAGTCCTCATTTTTCTGTGGCCCACTAGTGCAGCTTGGTAAAGGTAGTTTTTACCTCATATAGATTCTTTAAGAACATGTTTGAAAATACTCCAAGAAAAACCCCATGTGAAAATCCGGTGTTAAAACATATTAAAAGTGATTCAAATGATATTTACCTAAACATTTCCAATATCAGGTTAGTAAACTTGGGTTTCTCTTCATGTGATCTTCTTGCCATTTTCCCAGGAACCACTGATGTGGAGGAACTAAGTCCTCCAAGGTTTGTCGACCTCCAGCAAATCATTGACAACTTTGTAGTCATCACTCATGTTGAAATGGTAAAAGGGGATATGGTGGTTTCGACATAAACTAGCAACAATAACAAATTGTTCCATAGCCATCTTTGATATTCTTGAAGCTATGATGCTGGCCAATAATGTATACTAGGCATTTGGACTTAATTGACTTGGGAAAAGCCTCACCAAGTGAAAATATCTCACTATTTCTGGATCTAAAGGGAACCTAAGGCCCCAGTTAAGCACTTCATTGTATAACACTAACTCCCCATCTTTGGTATCCATCAGAGTCTCTTCAGGGATGGAAATCCTTACTTTGATAGAATCTGGAAAACCCCACTTCTTTCGAATTTAGTTCAATTCGGCTATGTGGGTATATATATAAGAGATTTTTGAAAGAGCCAGCAAGTATTTAACACTGACCTTGAAAAAGTTGGGTCCTACATGCCCCTCAAGGCACTTCGAAAGTGGTTCAGATTCCAGAGGTTTAACTTTTTCTTTATTTTCTCGAACTACACTAGTATCGCCTGTTTGACTAGATGTCTCTAGTGGCGTATCCTCCCCACTTTCATCATTTTGTCCTCCATTAGTTGTGGCTAATTTTTCGAATAATCACTAGGTTTAGCGGTCAGATATTCTATAGGTAGATTACTAGTGTCAACAAGAAATTTAGTAGGTTTCTATGTCTCTTTGGCAGATGAAATTATGGCTTTGGCCTTGGAAAGCCTGGTGATTTTTCGAGGTGTGGTTATCCTATATCCGACCCCATAGCTATAAAAGGATAAGGAGGTTTACGATTGCTAACGATTTTGGTTTTGATAAAATGTGTCTCGATCGACTAAACATGTGGGTTTGAGATTGTCAAAGTTTGGGCAAGAGGTATGGTTATGGGAATAATTGATGGTCTATGAGATTATAAAGTCCTATCTGATTCTAGAATTTCTTGTACCATTAATCCACCAGGTAAAGCAGGTAGTCTGAGGATGATTCCAACTTTTCTTTTCTCTTCCTCTAATTTGGACAGATTGAGCCAACCTCCTTTAATTAAGGAAGTTCTTGGTGTGAACATACAAACTTTAGAGATGAATAGAAGAACTGGAAAAAGGTTGAGAGATTATGGTGTTTTTCTCTATCTGGAATCAAAGTTTGAAATTTTTCTCACAGTAGGAAAAAAATAGTAAAAAATCACACTTATATAGTCTAAAAAGTACTTGAGTATTTTAGCTAGGGGAGGTAAACCATTTAGCCATGATTAAGGGCTAGTAAATGTAACTCATTTAATGTTTAGACACAAGTACCTAGAAAAAAGATGGCTAATAGGTCAAATTATCACTTGACACTTGTAAAAAGAGGTATTTATAAAGTCGCGACCTTTGACTTGTTTATTGACCCTCCAGATTTCCTTTAGAAGGGAATCATACATTATCTATCATGGTTAGCTCTCCCAAATATTCTTTGAAAGTGCTAAGGGGGCTATATGATCGGATCAGATATCGTTGGAAGAATACTTTTGTAGTTATGATTTTATCAGAAGGGGTAATTCGGACAACATGAACATAATTCAATGATTGAACAGTAACTTACGTGGACTAACGACTCAATTATGTGCCTAACATATTGAATCTTGGGTTTGGGGGCTCTTAGGATTGACCTGAATCCCAGACCTGAATCCAATTCCTGACCCAAACCGCTCATGGATCCTAGAAAACAATATAAATACCCCAACCAACAGCTTTAAATGGGTTAAACTTTTTCCAAAGATATTAAATAAATGAACCTCTCTTCTCTTACTACTCTCTACCAAAAAAAACATTAAATACTAAATCACCAAGATATCTTCCGTTTATACCCTCACAATACATTTTACCCTCAGCAGTATCTAATGTTGGTTTAAATATTTTGTTAGCATCTTCGATGATTATTCTCAAGTTACATGGTTTTATTTAATGAAAAACCTATTTGACTTATTTTCAGTATTTTACAATTCGTAAACAGAAATTAATCTTGATCTTCCTATTTAGTTCTATTTCTACAAAATTGGATCCCAAATGTTTAAAATTTATTATTCTTGGATACTATGGAGTTCAAAATAGTATAAGTGTTGTCTTTACCTCTCAATCAGCATGTCATGTCTCAAGATGTCACATTTTTTAGCATGTTTCATTTTGTCTAGGTTTTCCATTAACCTTCAAACAAATAAAAAGGATGATAAACTTCTTATTTATACTGTATTTTAATACCATAGTGTTACTAAATTTGTCGCACATTCTCCACCATCTCGACCTCAAACACCAATTACACATGTTTATTCTTGACGTACAATACATCCTCCACCATCAATACCTCTCACAACATGCCCATTGTCAATTCCTCCGTCTTTGGATCTTGTTACAAACGATGGTAAGTTAATCTTGATCTTCCTATTTATCTCTAAAAAGTTTAACAGTAATGTACATATATAATTTCTCTTCCATAACATATGATGATCTACCTCTTTTTACCAGTACTTTTATTGCATCTCTTGATCTTTTCCTATTTTAAAAATTGTTCCATGAGCTTTATGTCATTTTAGTGGCAAGCTGAAATGTTTGAAGAGATAAAAGTATTAGAAGACACTAGTACTTGGAAGTTGGTTGATTTTCTTATAAAAAGGAAAGATATTATGTGTAGATGGGCATTTAAATTCAAAGTGAATCTAGTCAGAACGATAATTTTACTTGTCGAAAGACTCGTCACAAATGGATATGCTCAAACTTACAGTGTTAACTATTTTGAGAATTTTTATCAAGTAGCTAAATTTACCTCTATTCATTTTTATTAGCTTCAAATGATTGGCCAATGCATCCGTTAGATATAAAAAAAATGCATTTTTACATCTGTTGAATATAGGTTAGAAATAACAGTTGTGATAATTTTATATTTTATAAACGATCTGCAAATGGTATTAAATGTGTGCTTATATATGTTAGTCACATCATTATTACCGGGAGTGATATGAATGAATTTTCTTACTTAAAACATTTTTACATTCACAATTTCAAACAAACTATATAGGAGTATTGAAGTATATTTTTGTGGTTGGAACAACAAGAAGTAAGATATGTATTCTTCTACCATATAGAACATATGTTATGGATTTTTTAATGAAAACATGAAACTTATGAGTAAAACTATGTAATAGACCGATGGTTCCTAATCTGCAATTACTAAATGATGATGGAGAATTATTTGGTGATACTGAAAATATCGTAAACTAGTAAGAAAACTAAATTATCTTACTGTAGCTCAACCAGATATTACATATTCAATCAGTGTTCAGAGATGGTTTATGTTTGCTCCAACAGTTAATCACTATGAAACTTTAGAACGTAGCTTGTATTATCTCAAATACTCTCATGAATTTGTGTTGTTGTATGATAATATTGGTCATACTAATATAGAATTTTGTGTGGATGCAGACTGGGTTGGATCTATTAATTATGGAACCACTGGTTATTGTATTTTGTTAGGAGGTAATTTGATATAGAAGAGTAAAAAAACAAATTTATGTATCAAGATTGAGTGTTTAAGATGAATAGAAAGTTATGGCTCAGTCTACTTGTGAGATAATTTGTATTTTAATTTTGAACGATATGGGCATCAAGACTATCATGCTTGCAAATTTATGGTTTTATGATTACAGTGCGTCTAATCTTGTCTTTCACAAAAGAATGAAGCATATTAAAATTGATTATCATTTTATCCACGAAAATATTTAACAAAATCTCATTCATATAGGATATGCCAAAACAAGAGAACGAATAAAAGATATTTTTATAAGATTTCCTAACGTATCACATATTAATTATATCTGTAACTAGATGGAAATACTTAATATATATGCTGAAGTTTTTTTTTTTGGTGTTTAAAAGCATTAAATAATTGAAAAAAGGTTCATACAAGGATTTGGGGCATTCCCCTCGAATGACATCTACAAACGACTAAAGGGAGTCTTTGTGATACAATATGAAATAACATAAAATAACAATCGATACGTGATAGAAAAGTAGCACTCGTCCATGACGAAGTAGGCTAGTGAGTAAATCAGACTGCTAGACATCCACATCAGCATCTGCAATTATTCCAACCATCAATGAAGTGTCAGGTCACGAACTGTATGCTGCAAGGATCCCTCATAGAGAGATCCATTTAGAAAGATTGCCAAACGAAAATCGAAGCTATTAATGCAACCCGACTAGGTGGCTGGGGTAGTTGAGAGGAGACTCCCTAATCATCCCGTCCGGTAACCACGCGACATAGAATACCTGAGACAAAAACAAACAATAAGTTAGATTACAAGAGCCTTTATGTTGGCCAGCTGATCTTGGATCCAAGAAATCTAAATCGGAGATCCGATATGATCTGGTAATATATTGATGAGGCTTGAGCTGGAGAGGATCCAAAAATTATTGAATTCCTCTCTTTCCAAATGTGGTATATAACCGCACTGAAGCAGGTACGCCAAATACAATGGTTTTGAGAATTTGACCAATTTAAAGCCTCATCAATCCAAGTTTGCCAACACGAAGAGTGATAAGGAAATCCAAATTTGTTACTGGAAAAGGACCAGATGCTCTGAGAGAAACTACATTCAAAGAGGATATGAGATATAGTTTCGGGTTCAGAGAGACAAAGAGGGCACTCGGCTGGGATATTATAACCCCAACTTCGAAGCTTATCTTTGGTGACAAGCTTGCCCTTTATTGCCAACCAAGAGATAAAGGAATGGCGCAGAATATTGAATTTATTCCAAACTAACCCCGCCTATCCCTTATCAGGGACAGGCTTACGAAGTGCGTTGTACGTATCCTTAATTATGAAGTTGTTGCATCCTGACTTAGCCGTCCAATAAGGAACATCCCTCACTAGGGTGTTAGGATGGGGAAGGGCAAGAATAATCTTGTAGATTTCGATCAGATGGTGTCGACTTCTGGCACTCGCAGATCTCAGGTTGGCAGGCCAATTCCATTCACCATTGCAGATTATGTCCTCTCCATAGTGAATTGAGAGCGGTAAGGAGAGAATCCATGGGTCATGCCAGAAAGAAGTGTTCAAACCATTCCCGATAGCTACCCTGTACAGATTACGGGCCATAGGCCGAAGCCGGAGAATTTTCCTCCAAATCCATGAAGAAGAGGAGGCTATAGTAACTTCCCAAAAACTTTTATTTTTTTATCTTTTCAGCTCTAATCCAATCACACCAAAGTGAGTGATTCTTATTACTAACAATAGACCAGGGATGCTTTAGGACGGCCGCCTGATTCTAGGTTTTTAAGTCTAGGATCCCAAGGCCGCCCTCTTTATAGGGAGTGGAAACGGTAGACCAGGCTACTTTTGCCCCATGAATCTTCATTGACGAACCAGACCCTAGGAATCGTCGAAGATATTGGGTTAACTCCTTAATTATCCTAGAGGGAAGGATAAATATCGAAGACCAGTACACCTGACCCGCGAACAGGACCGATTTGATTACTTGGAGTCTACCCGCATAAGAGAGGTGCTTAGTAGTCCAAGAATCAATTCGGGAAGTGATTCTGTGCAGAAGGGGACGACAGTCCGAGTGAGAAAGTCTACTCGTAATGAGAGGAACCCCGAGATACTTTACATGAAGGGTACCTTCAGGGAAATTTATGATAGGAAGAAGGTTTGACCGGAGTGATTTGTCAATTTCAGAGAAGAAAATGTGACTTTTCAAAGGATTAACTTTGAGGCAAGAGAGGAAGTAGAACTCTTCCAGAGCATCCTAAATGAGATTGAGGGAAAAGGGTCACCATGACAGAAAATCATTAGATCATCTGCAAAGCAGAGATTAATAATTTCGTGTCTGTGGCATTTCCAGTGAAAACGGAAATTCCCGTCTTTACTTTTCTCTTTGAGAATTCTTGAGAGTACTTGCATAACAAGTAAGAAGAGGAAAGGGGAGAGAGAGTCCCCCTGTCTCAGACCTTTTTTCCCTTTGAAATTTCCCTGAAGGTCACCATTGATAATTATAGAGTAAGACGGGGAAGAAATGCATTTGATAATCCAAGTGATCATCTTCTCGGGAAATTGCATTGCCACTAAAATGTCTAGAATGAGGTGCCATCGAACATTGTCAAAGGATTTCATTATATCAATTTTAAGGGCAACCCTTTTTCCTCTACCATTTTTGTTATAGCCTTTAAGAAGCTCCTGAGAGAGGAGGATGTTATCGGATATGCTTCTTCCCGGAACGAAAGCCGACTGAGAGGGATCGACCAAGTAGGGAAAAGATGCTTTGATTCTATTGGCCAGAATTTTAGAGATAATTTTATAGACCACATTGCAAAGAGCGATGGGTCTGTAATCCGATGGCGCAGAAGAAGAATCAATTTTAGGAATTAGGGCGATGGAGGTTGTATTCCAAGAGTCGGACAAGGTTCCGGAGAGGAAGAACTCTTGGACTCCCTTACATATGTCCAAACCCACGATGTTCCACGTGGATTTGGAAAAGCTGGAATTATAACCGTCCGGGCCAGAAGACTTATCGCTATCAATACTGAAAATGGCCGATTTAATTTCAGACTGGTTGATTTCTCTGATCATTGACTCCTTATCCAGGTTGGTAACATGAGAGGAGATCAGAGAAGAAACTTTTTTGAGGCCTGGGTAGCTGGCAGAATGCTTAGTACCCAGTGAATCCTCAAAACAATTCACGAAAACTTTCGAGACATTAGCCGGCGAGGAGACAGTATCTCCTTGCTTATTGGTGGTCGAAATAATTTTATTGCGAAAGAGCCGGGCTTTAATAATTTTGTGGAAGTATTTGGTATTTCTGTCCCCCAGTTTGATCCAATTTTCTCTAGATTTTTGTTTTAGGAAAGATTCCTCCTCTCGACTAAGAAAGATAAAGGCTGCAGAAGCCTTATTTTCCTTAGTAATGAGAAGAGGGTTCAGAGGGTCAGATGCTAGAAGTGATTGAGCCTCAAACAAGACTTTTTGGGCATTTGAGGCTCTCAAGGAGATGTCGCTAAACTCCTTACGATTTGGGGAAGCTAGGTCAAATTGAAGACGAGCTAGCTTTTCGGAGACCATCCTCATTCAGTGGCTGAAGAAGGGGTATTCCAGCTCGAGGTGACAATGTCCTTAAACTGGGGATGAGATTGCCACATATTGAAGAAACAAAAGGGTTTTTTCCTCCTCGGCCGAGGGAGCCCAAAGTTGAGAGTGACAGTTGTGTGGTCAGACGTACGGAGGTACCCAAAGTGGACTTTGGACATAGGGAAAAGATCATCCCAATCCGGGCTGACCATGACTCGGTCTATTTTAGAAAGAATTGGGTGGGCAGGTTGCTTGTTAATCCAGGTGAAAGGGAACCCAGTAGATCGGAGATCACTGAGTTCGCACTGATAACAACAATTATTGAAATCATCGATTGAAGATGACCAATTTTCCGAGGAGCCAATGCGTTCATTATGGGATGTGGTTGTCTAACTTGGAGATGTTAATGAGATCATTCCAAAGAGGAATGCGGTCCTTTGCTTCATTGAAAGCATAGATAGCCGTGAGCTTAAAAGAAGCTCTGATGTTGTGGCATTTAGCTATGCAATGAATGAACTGGGGGGACTGAGAGGGAAAAGTAATTTCATTTCAGTATTTTGATCAAGATTGCACTTCAAATACTTTTGTTTTAATTTTGAAGTAAACGTTAGTGTCAAATTTTAAATATTTTCGCACAAACTTAAAAAGAGTGTTAAGATAAATAATCAAAAATAATTATTTTAAAAATATATATTATCTTATAACAAAATATTATAAGATAATATATAATAAAATAGATTTAGTCAATAACTATAAGTCTATATTATTTATTATCTAATTAGAATAAATTAATCAATAATATAAGGTAGATTATAATATAAAGCTAAATCTATTTAACTTGTGATTCCATAATATCCTCTACAAAATTACTTAATATACCATCCCTTATCTTTTTATTTATAATTATGTCACTAATGATTCTATTATATTAAAACTATCTACCAACGCCAACGTCTAGAATACTTTACCTTAAACATTATAAATTTAAACATTAAAAGATTAAATTACTTTTTTTTAAATTATCATAAGGTTGTTCTTGAAGAAAATATAAAACTTTATTCTTATAAAATATATTAAACATGGTTCTTGAAAAGAATATTGAACCTTATTCGTGTCAATTTACATGATATTTTTTTTTATGCTAAAACCATACATTATTTTTCAAATATTATATCTAAATCAAACTTTAAACAAACAAACAAAAATCATGAAGAAAAAGTGCATAGTGCACCATGTGACAACAATCTCCAAAGAGAAAGAAATATATTTTGTCAATTTAGTTGGGCGGGATAATCAAATTTATACCCATAATATATTTTTTACATTTGTTATTTATTTGCTGTATATATGATTTTAGTTTGTACATTAGACCTACTTTTAAAATAAATATAACTTTAGTTTTATAATTATAAAATACGAGTTAGATTTAAAAGATGAAGCTATATTTTTGGACTAATGAATGAATACAAGGATCTTTTTAAAAAAAATTTAATTCTCGTAGTACCTTAATATTTATAAAATAATATATAATTTAAGAAAGCTGTTGTAAAAAAAATTACTAAACATATTTATAAACGTTTTTTAAATTTTTTCGAAACGAAAACTTTATATCCAACGCATATTATTTTATATTTCATCTAACTATTTGTACTAATTTTGTCAATTTTTATAACTCCACCTATAATTTTATTTTAATTTTTAATTAATTTTAATATTATTGAAAGCATATATAAAAGTGGTTATTATATGTTAATATATATAATATGATAATTATGGATAGTTTCAAGTTTTCGATAACTTTTTTGATTTTGAAATTTATCAAAAACTATATTCGACATAAATTATTTCAGCAATACATTTTAAAACATAATATACATGCGTGACGCGTCGCCTACGACCTTCAACAATGTATTATAATTTAGTTTTCTATTTTTTATATTTTAACATTAAAAAAATTATCTTTCAAACCGTAGTAGCAAAAACAATAATCTAAAAACACATATTTTATTTTTAATAACGAATGAAACGAAATTCATGAGTGATATGTTTTGATATGTTTTATTTATTTTTTAATCAATTTACAAATAATTTTGCAACTAATATATATATATATATATATATATATATATATATATATATAATCTAGTTTTGTTTGTCGAAAAAAACAAAAGAATTGATATTTTTCAAATCATTTTTTGGAACTAAGGTTTAAAATACAGAAAACATGAGAGAGAAAGTCACCAAAGTCTTATTTGCCTAACCATAATCCTATTTTCACAACTATTTTCTTTTCGTTTCTGCAACATTTTTGCACGTATGTTCAAACTCCAAATTTTTTTCTATCACGTAATTTTGTGACTAAAACAAATCGATATTTAAAGATCTAGTTTTGTTTGTCTTAAACTACAAAAACAATTGTATTTTCGGGTATGTTTTGGAGCAATGGTTTGAAAGATATGGCATTTAAAAAAAACAAAAAACAGGAGAGATAAAATCACACACTATGACTTATTTTGAAACCAAAATCTTATTTGCACAACTATTTTCCTCTTATTTTTACAATATATTTGCACGTAGTTTTGAAACTCTAGTTTTTTTTCTATTTTTGTAACTAATTTACACGTAATTTCGAAAAAAAAAAAGTAAAAAAATATATATATTTCACGAATCTAGTTTTCTTCGTCTTAAAAAAACCAATGGTAGTTTTTAATATTTTTGATGCTATGGTTTGAAATATATGTCCTTTTTATTTTATTTACAAAAAAGTATAGAAAATTACATGATCCCACTTATTATGGAATCGAAGTCCTATTTCCACAACTATTTCTTTTATTTTTGCAACACATGTATTTTTTTATTTTTTCTATTCATGCAACCATTAATTTCGCAACTAAAAGATAGCAAAAATATATTTGATTGATTTAATTTAGTTCTTCTTTTAAAACAGAATCCATGATATATCCTAATACGTTTTTAGAATTATGGTTTAAAAGATGTGATTTTTTAAAAACACAAAAATAGAGAGAATAGTTAGGTGTACATTAACATTTTAAAAATCCAAATGGTTATGAGTGTTGAAGATAAGGAAAAATATTGAATGATAATTCTTGATTTCAGAATATTATTCAATTAGATAAATTATTGTTATAATAGAAGATTATTATATTACACAAAAATATTGTTTTGTAATTGAAACATGATGTTATACTAGTATAAATATAGGAGATGTACAAAATAACATAACATAAAACAAATCAATAATAATTTTTTTTTCTAACATGGTATCAAAGCAGTGTTCTTCTGGGATTTCGAAAAACATTGTATCTTCTAGTAGAAACATAACTTAGCCAACACATATTCTTGTTTCCATGACCAAAATATAAGAGGAAAATTCAAGCATTACTGGAAACAACAACCCAAATACTCTGGATGAATTGATGTTACAAATTGGAAATCTGCTCAGAAACAAGTTAGACAATCAACAATCAACTGAAATCAGTTCTCACAGTCTCTTAGTTAGCTTCAAACTCAACAATAAGAATTACCATTTGTGGGCATCTCTTATGAAAAAAGAAAATTGGAGGAAGAGGGAAGGCACAACATCTCAATGGTACACCACTGGAGGTGACATAACCAACATATGCAAGATGGGAGCAATCAGTCCAAGTTGTGTTTACTTGGATCGTTCAAAACAGTGAGCCATATTTGATTAATCATGTTGCACAGTATGCGAAAGCTAGAACATTGTGGAATGGATTAGTTGTACCATATGATCGTGGCAGAGACTTATTCCAAATATATAAACTATATAAAATAGCGAGTATAATACATAAAGGAAGTGATACTCTTGAAAATTTATGGAATACTTTATAAAATATTTGGATTAGCCTTCATTGGAGATCACTAAAACCCATAAAGGATCTTGAGAATATAACCATATACAACAAAGTTTTGGTTGAACAAAGACTTTATCAATTTTTGACAGTCATTGATGACAGGTACAAAGAAGATCAAAGAGATATCATGAAACAAGATCCCCTTCCCTCAGTTGAATCAACCTATGCAATGGTGACAAAAGAGATAGTCATACTAAAAATTTTAAAGCCAACAACCAACAATGAGGTTATTCCATAATCAGGAAAAATCGGAATGAGACTGACATCAAAATTAGTAGGCTTTAAAAATAAACAAAGAATTATGAGGAAAATGACGAACTGCTAATTTACAATCTACTGGAAGTCACTGGAATACTCATTATGGGAGGATAAATCCAAGTTAAAGTGTACCCGTTCTGGAAAGCACAAACATACCAAGGATAATTTTTTTGAGTTGGTAGAGTATTATGAATGGTGGGAAGACAACCATAAAAAAGCAAGGTATACGACATTAATAGAATTCTAGAAGTCCATTCACGCAATATTATCAGTCAAGAAAAAAGGAAGACAATAAGGTTTTGTAGAACTAAGTCATACAGGTAAACTAACATAATGGACTTTAGACTGTGGGGCTACATACACAATGACCCATGACCCAACAAATATTATTGATCAAGTACCACATTCAAAACCTTATGTTGAAATCGTAAATGGGGGTTTAGCCAAAGTCAAATGAGAATGATCTATTCTTATTTCTCGACAGTTTAAATATAAAAAGTTCTTTTATTTTCCATCATTATCTTGCAAACTCTTATCATTAAGTTATGTAACACAGGAATTGAATTGTGTAGTACTGATATATCTTCGGTTTTGTATTTTATAGGAAATTTATGGTGTGGTTTATTTCTGGCTGAGGGTAATCTAGTAAAGTGTTTAAAAAGTGTTTTGGTAATTTGGTCGTGTTTTGTGTTTAGTGTGAAGAGTAGAGAGATAATTAAGCTGCCTACTAGTAATAAAATCCGGATCACCCTCATTGATGTAGTTAGGGTATTTATACTTAATTACTGGCACATAGGCTTATTGGGTCGGGTTGTGAAGTCGGGTCGAGTTTAAGGACCGATTGGTAATATAGTTTAAGGTGATTAGCAACTAGCTTAGTCAAGAATCAACACATTTGTCATGTTCGAAATTTTATTGTGGTGGTTTAGTCTGAATTGTCCTTTTGGATTTACTCATGGGATAATGACTCAATTATCCAAACTCATCAGTATCCCCTTTGGGTCTTGCAAAAGATCTTTGGAAGAGCTAAAACTAAAAAAACTAATATCAACTTTTTCCGATCTGTTTATGTCATTCGAAATGCAAGAGTTTTTCGTCAAGATCGACCCTGTTCGTATTTTTTCAGAACTGATTTCTCATCTTAGAATTCTAAGAGTTTTTCTAAAATTGTGGGACACGTGTCAGGCTTTAGTTCGACCTCCCAGCCGTTTTTCTGCTAGATTGTCGCACCCACTAGGCTAGAAATTTACCTAGGCTTTAATTTTCATACTTTGTAGCTTTTAATCATTGCTAAAAATCTATCCACCTTCTCCTAGGTAACTACTATGTTTCACCGTTATATATAAACTATTCTACTGTTTCATTCTCTTGAAAAATCATAAACATTTTTAGAGAGAGAGAGAGAGAGCTTAGTTCATCTTCAACTTTGTTCTTGAGTCATATATGTTCGCAACCAGAAACGCCTTAGTTAAAGGAGGTTGGTTGAACTTGTCTGAGTTAGAGAAAGCACTGAAAGTAGCGAGGGACAAACACATTTTTGCTGGTATTCCTGCTTCTCCAAGTGAAAAAAAGTAATCAGCCACAACTAAATAACGATCAAGGATCATCTTCTTCAAAAACCTCAAAGGTTAGGAAACTTCAATTTATAGTCAATCCTTCAACTCTCCCATCTGGGTCCTCAGTCCAGGATTCCCAAAATCCTTTACGCAAGGAGAAAGCTGTTTCCAGTTTAAGAAAAACCTCACTTTTTATTACGATGGGATCAAACACGGAAAAGTCACCAGAAAAATTAACTCCTCGTCGGATTACACGTCAGTTTAAACCAAAATCTACTCCCTCATCTCCAAAGCCTTCTAGTTCGGAGGTAATAAAGTCTGTATCACAAACTAAATCATCCGGGCATCAACCCCTAATGGAAACCAGATTATCCAAATCGCCATATGCACAACCTTTTGAACAACTGTTTGCAAAGCCATCAGAACAGCCATCCTCAAAGCCATCAGACCAGCCTTCTTCAAAGCCATCCAAACAACCTTCCACAGTGATGGAAGAAAATATAGAAAACAACATTGAAGAAGACCCTTTTGAGGTTGAGGCGTCCGGTCAAACAGGAGATACAACTTTAGACCAAAAAGGCAAAACCAAGGTGGGCATGTCTCATCGGGCTGCTCTTCCGGAGAGCTTGGAAGGAAAAGTAGGTCCCTTATTCAAGAAGGTCAGCGTAAAATACCTGTTGGCCCTTCAACACATTAACTATGTGTATACCCACATAACTGAGCTAGGTCGGATCCGCACTAAGTGGGGGATCCTAGAATCTGTGAAAATGAGGATCCCGATCACTCCGGAGACCCCAATGGATTGCAAGCTCACTGAAGTGGTGGTTTATACTGAAGTATTGAACTGGGGACTTTGGTTCCCTTTGGATCCGGAGATAGTCAGATACTTCCATCTGATCAAGCTGTGCCCCAGCCAACTGAACCACAATGCTTGGTATACCCTTCTGGCCTGCATCATGGCGCCGAGGCTGTCCAAGATTCCACTGCCGATGGAATAGTTTGCTGCTGTGGAAAGCTTGTGCAAGAACCATCAGGTCCACTTCTATCATTACAATATGGGGAACGATTATAAGGTAGTGGAAGATCTATTTGAGTCCGAAAAGACCTGGAGGACACAATTCCTATTTATAAGTGGGGCTTGGAAGATTGGTAAGAAAATCAAGGCAGACTCAAATCCAAGCCTTTTGACCAGACGCTGGAAGAGCACTGGTGAGTTTCTCTTACTTTTTTCCTTTTATCTTTCAAGTACTAAGTTTTTAATTTAGACGGACTTATATTTCTTTCCAGTAATTCCGAAGGACTTCTCAGATTATTTGGAGGCGGTCCAGAATACTTGCGCCAAGCTAAATGATTGGGCTTCAGAGAATTGGGAAATTCTTTTCATAATTGCTTCAAGTTAGGTAACTTTGTGAGGTCTCACCTGTGGAACACCATCGGTAGAAGAGATCTGGCATGGGAAGAGTTGACTATCCCTCCCCCGCAAATGTGATCCTAAAGAGGACAGAGGCCAAAGATGCCAAGTTATACTTACCTTCGAGGGCCAAAACCCCCAACAAAATGAAGAACATGAAGAAGAAGGCCACAACAGACCCAGCCCAAACGACTAATGAGGGGACCGGTTCGGAGAACCAGGGAGGTATTAATGATGCTTTGTTGAAAGCAGTAAAAGTGACTGTAAAGGAAGCTGGTGGGTCAAAGAACCCACCGAAACCTTCGAAGAAGGATAAAAACGTAAGGCCAGCATTGATGAAAAAGCTGCCAAGAAAAAGAAAGTCACTCTGGGAGCGGAGATAATCCTTCGTCCACTTGAAATCCTCCCCCCAACTCTTGCCGATCCACTTTACAGGAATAAATTCCAACTGACCTTCATTCCGGACAAGTTGCTGGTGATGGCAATGATGAGGTAGAACTTGAGGCCTTTCAAAACATTAATATTTATTTCAATAATCTAGAGAAAGATGACTTCGCGGGTCCTTACCACCCTCCTAGTTCTTCGAATGTGGTGACTCATAATAGGAAGACCTATGTTATATCTGGGGAGCAAGACACCTTGAGCGATGCCCTCCTAGTCCATATCCTACCAGTGCTTGATCTGGAGAGACAGGTAAGGACTCAAACAGGTACCATTAATTCTCTAACCACGGACAAGCAAAACTTGTCGAATGATCTTCTCAGTCCTCAACAAATCATAGAGGTATTGAAGAAGGATAAAGAAAAGTTAGCTGCCAAACTGATTGCATCAGAAGCGGCCAACAATGAGCTCCAAACCAAATAATTCAACCTGAAGACCTCTTCGTCAAAAGACCTCTCAGCTTTGAAGAAGCAATTGAAAACTAACGATGGTACTATCCAGACTTTATTCAATAAGAAGGCTCAGTTGGGGAATACCGTGAAGAGAAAATTAAAGAGAAAGAGGCCGTGGAACGTCAACAAGCTCAAGCCATATCTACAGGCATAGAGAAGTATGCCAATGAGGTAGTGGATTCTCTAGAGAAGATGGAAGATGGGATCAAAACCGATATGGTTCTGTTGTTTCATGAGACCTTTCCTAAGAGGACCCTTGGTCCCTTATGGAAATATGTAGACTATGATGACATCCCAATCCACGCCTTAACAAATGGTGACAAGCACAACTACTCTAGTGGAATAGACTCTACTACTGATGATGAAAAAGGAACGGGTGAGAGTTCAAGTACTGAACTTAAAAGTCCCAAAAATGATGGTGGTGAAGAAAAATATGAAGGGAACAAGCCTTAAGGTTTTATTATATATTTTTTTACAAACTAAAGTCCTTGGATGGCCAAGGCATGTTTTGTACTACTTATCGGTTTGAGTCCGATCAGGTTTTAATTATCACATCTCCCTTTTGTTTAATATTTTGTTTAAATCTTCTATGGCCAATGTTTAAATAGCCATTAATATTTCAGAAGTGTTGAACAAAAGTATCCAAAATTATTGATCACATGCGTATCAGTAATTAGTAGTCTAAAAGTATAAAGAAAAATTATTATAAGTTATTATAAGATATAATATATTTACAATTCAGAATATAACAATAACATGTACAAATATTAAATTGAGGTACCATTCTATGACAACTTTCAATAATTTACCCTCTATTTTTGTGCCTTTAGTAGGTGCACAAATAGCTATATCAAATAGGAGTTCTCTTCGTACGATTTCCAATGAGGTTATAAAATAAGGAAATTGGATTAAATCCACGCGTTTAATAATTGTGATCAAGTGTTAAACATATCCGATCAACTCAAGAAATTTCAAGAACCATGGTGTTGAATAAGCAATTCACATCCAAATTGAAACACAATCACACCAGACTTTTGAAGAAGGCATCATATATTATTGAAAAATCTGGACACCTCATTAAAACCTTCCTGCGCCACTAGGGTACGAAAGAGTATGCCCCCTAATATTTACATTGGTATTTAACAAGTAAATATTTACAAAAGAGTTTTATTCTAAATATAACCTGAGATGCTCAACATTCCATGGATGCGTTAGAGCTCTCACTTCTTTGTCTTGGAGCCTGTATGTCCCTGGTTTGACCTTCTCACAGAACATATAAGGGCCTTCCCAGTTTGAAGCCATCTTACCGAACTGCTTCTCCTTCGTATGTGAAAAGACTTTTCTTAAAAATTGGGCTCATGTTTGGAAATCTCTTCTTTTAACTTTGGAAGAAAATCTGCTCCTTATCAAGCCTTGGTAGTGTGCGGTTATTAGATGTGCTTTAACCCCTATTCTTTTGTTAAGTCCAACTGACTCCTAACTTCTACATTAGTAGCCTGTTTGGAATAATTTTAGACTCTGTGTGATGGTAAAGTAGCCTCTATAGGAGTAATCACATCCATCCAATACACCAAAGAAAAAGGAGCAGCTCGAGGAGTAGTTCGATACGCCCACAACACTTCTTGTAAACAACTTGGCCACTTTCCTGCAACTCCCTCCAAATTTTTCTTTAGTCCGGACAAGATGATCCTATTTGCAACTTCAACTTGGCCATTTGCTTGAGGGTGGAAAGGAGAAGATAAACAATGTTGAACTCCTCTAGAGGTACATAAGGCTTCCATCTCTTTGTTATCAAATTGTGGCCCATTTTCCGTAATAATCTTCTGAGGAACACCAAACCTACAGCATATGTTGGATATGATAAATTTAATAACAGCCTTCGAAGTGGTTCCAGCCAAATAGGCTGCCTCTATCCAATTACAGAGATACTCAATAACGACTATAATAGTTCTACACCCACCAGATATCATAGGAAGAGGTCTAACTAGCTCCATACCTCATCTGGAAAAGGGTATTGGTTCAGATATATACTCCATAGGTACTGCTGGCACACAAATTTCATTCCCATATTTTTGAGAAGGATCACATTTCTTCACCGTTTCTTTAGCATCTTCCATTATGGTTGACCATTAGTATCCGACTAGCAAAACTCTTCGAGCCAAGGCCCTATAGCCACAGTGTGTTGAGCCTTCCCCATCATATAGTTCAGATAATACAAGCTGAGATTCTTCAAACCCTAAATAGCGTATGAGAGGCCTATTAAAAGATTTTTTTGTAAAGAACTTCTCTTATTCTCAAGAAACCACGAGCTTTGTACTTAATCTTTTTTGCCACAACTTTATCCGAAGGCAATATCCCATCAGGGATGTAATGAAGAAAAGCATATCTCCAATCCTTAGGTTGAATAACAAGTATATTCATATTTTCTTCATCCTCTTTCTTATGATCTATCTATATAGATGGATATTCTTGTACAAGAATCCAGGGGTAGGATTCAGAATAGGCTATAGTTGCCAATGAGTCTACCAAAGTGTTTTCCGATTTGGGAATGTGCTTATAGCAAATATTTTTAAAGTTTTCTTCCACCTCTTTCAACATAAGCAAATACTTAACCATATGTTCCTTCTTGGCTTCAGACTGCCCATGAGAATGGTGGATGAGTAATTGAGAATCACTCATTAATCAGACTCTCTTAGCCCCACATAGGAGAGCTAGTTTAAGACCAACTATGGGTGCTTCTTACTCAGAGTCATTGTTAGAAGCTCTGAATCCAAAGCATATAGCTTGATACATTATATCACCATATGTGGAGGTTAAGCAAATTCCAGTTCCACAGCCCATAGTACTTGATCTACCATCAGTTCGTACTATCCATTCATTTTTTGAACGATTTCCTAACTCCTGTCACGAGGATCTATCAGCATGAAACTCTACCAAGAAGTCAACCACTGATTGGGCTTTAATTCTTGTTCGAAGGGCAAAGTCAATATCGTAATCACCCAATTCCACTGACCACTTGGTCATTCTACTTGATACATCAGCTTTTTGAAGAATATTTTTCAAAGGGAAAGAAGTTCGGACAACAATAGAATGGTCTTGGAAGTAGGGTCTCATTTTTCTTGCTGCAAATACTAAGGCCAATGCCAAATTTCCAACCTCAAGTATTTTCTCTCAGCATCTAGTAGATTCTTACTGATGTAATACACCAGACGAGGGGAATTTTCCACTTCCCTTACTAGCACAACACTTATGGCATATTCTGATACAAGTAGATACATATATAGCTTTTCTCCCCGAACAGGTTTGAAATGAGTCTTCGGAGAGGACAAATGATTCTTTATTTTAATAAAATCCTGTTCACATTATGGGGACCAATTGAAGTCTTTAGCATTCCTCAACACTTGGAAAAATGGAGCACACTTATCTTATGGCCTTGAAATAAACCTATTCAATGCAACCAACCTTCCTGTGAGCCTTTGAACTTCTTTAACATTCTGCAGAGGGTTCATTGCTAGTAAGGCATTAAGTTGATCCGGATCAGGCTGGATTCCCTTTTCACTTTTTGTGTAGCCCAGGAACTTTCAAGACCGAATCCCAAATACACATTTCTCAGGGTTTAACTTTAAGTTCACATCTTCTAAATTGGAAAATGTATCTTGAAGGTCAGATATGTGTGAATCTTCCTCCAAGATGTTAACCATCATATCATCTATGTACACTTCCATGTTCCTGCCAATCTGATTAACAAAATATTTATTCACCAGCCTCTGATAAGTGGCCCCATAATTTTCCAATCCGAAGGGCATCACCTTGTAACAATGAAGACCTCTGTCTGTGATGAAAGTAGTATGATCTTGATCCTTCGGTTCTACTTGTATCTGGTTGTACCATGAGAAGGCATCCATAATGTTTCTAGATGTAGAATCCACTAAATGATCTATCTGAGGAACATGATAAAGATCCTTAGGGCATGCCCTATAGAGGTTAGTGAAATCAATACACACGGGCCATTTTCCATTTTTTTCTTGACTAACACAGGGTTAGTAGTCCATAAAGGGTAGTGGAATTCTTTAATGTGACCCATCTTGGTTAACCGGTCAACTTCTTGAATGATCACATCAGTTTTTTTCGTTGGAAAAAGCTCTCCTCTTTTGTACAACTGGTGCAACATCACTCCGGATTGAAAACTTGTGTGAAATAACATCAGCTGGTACTCCGGTAACATCACTTTTGCACAATGCAAATACATGTTGATTATTCATAAAAAAGGACAATAAATGATGCTTCAACTCGGGTGCCAATTTAGAACCAATCTTACCATTCTTGCCTTCTGTGAGGGAGTGAGTTTCAACCTTTTCAATAGGTATTATTGCAATAGGAGCCTCCCTAGGATCATCAATCTCACTCTCCTTGGTAGAAGACTCCGGTAGCTATTAATCTTGTTAATTCTGACTGCCCTAGAGGTTTAGGGGCCAGGGTCGTTGCATAGTATTCCTTGACTATCTTTTAACTACTCCGGACAACACCTATTTGTCCCTGAACATCATATTTTAAGCATTGATGGACTGTAAAGGCCACTTAATGCATTCTGGAGAGCCAAGACCTCCCAAAAATTGCATTATAAGATGTTGGGCAGTCTAGCACAACAAATAACACTCTTACCATTTTTTTAAAGGGCCCCTTGCCCAACAATACTTCCTCTTCGAACTCCCCAATCACATCTGCAGAACTCCCTGTGAAGCCTCCAATGGTTATGTTCGAACGTTGGATAACTGCTGGATTTCTCATTTGTTTGTAGGAGCTTAAAAATAAGATGTTTGCCAAACTGCCAGTATCAATCAGAACTCGGCGTATATCGTTTCCCCCTATTGAAGCCCCTATGACCACCGCATCCTCATGAGGTCCTGCAATGTCCCTCAGGTCATCCTCATAAAAAACTATGAATGGGAATAAGGATTGGCACTGAGGGAAGGCATTCTACCATCTAATTGGGTGGCCAAATTATGGACATGTCTCTTTCTTGATGAAGTGGTAGGTGCAGTCAAAGTATCTCCTCGAAAAATGTTTAATAATTCGAAGAAGTTGATCAGTCCAAAAATTGTCTTAGTTTTTTCTAGTTATGACCCCCACCTGATTTCGATCTGGATCTGAATCCAAATACTTAGAGTCTACATCAAATCTTTGAAAAATCACCATTGCACCCTCTTCTACAAATGTCCAAGGTTATTTGAATGACCTCTCAGGGGAGCATTATTTTGTGCGTTATCTAGTCTGTTTCCACTTCGTTTTTTGACGTAAGATCCCAACTTTCCCATCTCAATAAGGTTTTGGACCTCCTGTTTCAACTCTATGTAATCGTGAGTATTATGGCCTATATCATTGGGATATTGGTAAAAACGAGTGTTTCGATTCTCTCTAGGGGACCGCAATGCTGCCGATTTTTGAAAATGCACTTCATTCTTGGTCTTATTATAGATTATGACCATATTCTCCCCTAATTCAGCAAACCACTCAGCCTGGACCCAGGGCCCCCTCTTACTTCTGGTTTGTTGGCTCTGGGTTTGGTTGGACTGATTCTGCATGGACCGTTTAGACCCTTGTCCGGTCTCCTTTGCTCTGTAACCGGATTGGTTAGTAGCTGGAGGAGCTGTGGTTGTAGTGGTAGACCTCACTTGACGGTGTACTCTTATTTTTTTTGTTTTTTCTAACATTGATCTATTTTCCCACTTAGTTCAATAAACCACCCCAGGTCATAGCCTTCTTTAGAGTCACAAAATCAGCTAAATTCACGCGATTTAAACCTTGCCTAAGGGAAACAATTGCAACCTGCTCAAAGCAGTCTGCCAGCCCATTCTTCGTATTTACAAAGCGAATTATGTAATATTTCAGGGACTCATCCTGAGCACAATGGATAATGGTGTCCCCATGACCCTTTAGTTCTTTACTTCCAACAAATGGCCTCCGGAAAGCAACCTAGAATGTATCAAGATTGCTTATACACCCCTGAGGGAGATTGTTATACCATTTAAGGGAGCTCTCTGTGAAATTTTGGGAGAAAGCTATACACAAAAGCTTATCATCGTCGTCAAAGTTCATCATGAAGTTTTTAAACTGTTCCAGATGGTTGTCCGGATCTCGACTCCCATCGTATTTCTCCATCTTCGAGCTATCAAATATTTTAGGAAGTTTTCCGGAGAGTATTTTTGTGGACAAAGACAGTTGACTTCAATTCTTGCTACGGTTAAAAATGATATCTTCATTAGGGGTTGCAAAAACTCCTGATTCGGACTGAAAAACAAAGAGATCAATCAACAACTGATCAACATGCTTGTGAGCTGACCTTTACCGTGGTGCCTCTTGAATGCTTTTTAGTTAATCTTATCTTCTATTTAGATCTCCATTCATCACTATTTGAAGATAGTGATTCTTCAAGTTCTGCCACATTTGAGGAACTGCTAGAGGACTCAGACACAAAACTCTCAACAAGATTAGATCAGTGTGTCTTTTTGAGCTGAGGGGAGTCTTCAAAAACTGCTCATTGTCTCCAGGATTTTCAGTGCGGTGAAGTACTGACGCTCTGGATTTCTCCGCAATCCTTTTTTCTGCTTGTTTTATTGCTCTCAACGCCTCTATTTCTGCCCTCAGTTGATCTCGCTCCTCGATAGTTTATTCTTTGTTTTCCCTTGAAATTTCCACCACTGGGGGTGGAACATCCTGCTCATTCGGATCCATCGGAACTGCTTTACTTGCTGGCCCATGGGCTTATTAGGTCGGGTTGTGAAGTCGGGTCGAGTTTAAAGACCCATTGGTAATATATTTTAAGGTGATTAGCAACTAGCTTACTCAAGAATTAACACATTTGTCCTGTTCGGAATTTCATTGTGGTGGTTTAGTCCGAATTGTCCTTCGGATTTAATCATGGCATAGTGACTCAATTATCCAAACTCATCAATTTATACAAAAAAATCATTAGAAGTGGTACTATGTTAATGAAATGATTCACCAAGTAAAAATCTTACATTCTAACGGGATAACTTATAAATAAATTTAGTTGTGCACCCACTCTTAGGTCACCTCTCTTTTAATTATCTTCTTACTTTATTTCCTGCCCTTTTTTTAGAAAAATGATGCCCAATTTAATGCTCATTTGTCCTTTGAAACTTGTTTATTGGCAAAACGTTATCGATTTTCTTTTACCCCAAGTAATACTCAAGTTGAGTTTATGTTTTCTTTTGTACATTTAGATGTGTGGGGGCATGCACCATACTCGAATAAGAATGGTTTTCAAATATTTTGTGTTATTTGTTGATGACTTCTCTCGTATGACTTGGGTATACTTTGTAAAACATAAAACTAAAGTGTGAGAAATTTGTTAATTATTTTTATGATCCAAATGCAATTCAACAAGAAAAATCAAAATTCTTAGGCCAATAACGAAGGGGAATTAAAAAAGACCTTATTCATCAAACTTCGTGCCGATATACACCCAACAAAATGAAGTTTCAGAACGATAAAATTGGATTAGAGCTATGATGATTGAGTCTAATGTTCCTAAACATTTCTGGTTTGAAACCATTGTCACATGAGCATATCTAGTTAACCGTTTACCAACAAAACTTCTTGGCCGTAAAATCCCACTTCAAATCCTAAAAAACCAAACAAATATACCACATACCTTAACTCTCCCACCTCGTATATTTGATTGTTATGTATTTGTTCATGTATAAAAAGGTGATAAATCTAAACTAGATCATTGTTCCACAAAATGCATTTTTGTAGGCTATGCACTTAATCAAAAAGGGTATGAGTGTTATAATTCAATCAATCATCAGATTTATATCACCATGGATTGCAATTTTCTTGAGACATATTTCCATTACCTTACCCAACCTCTTGCTCAGAGAGAGAACATAAATGACCCACTAGCTTGGTTAAGTTCTTTGATAACTCCAGATATTGTATCCATAAAGCCATCCATTAACATTGAATGGACCAATGATTTCATACCTACCAATTAAACATTCAAATGATGTTCTACTAGAGGTAAGTGGACCACTCTGGCTAATTGCTTCCCTTATAATTAACGATGATGTAAATGTTAACACTACTGGAGAAGTGCCTGAAGAAGGTATATATGTTTTACCTTACAGGAATAATCGTGGAGTACCACCTATACGTTACTCACCCAATCATTTCCTTCGAGCCAACAGATATCCTATGGTAAACTTGGTTGGGAGGGAACATGTTAGAAAATGCCAAGGTATTTACTATAATTCTTTACACCCATAAAATTTCGAAAATTGTTCAAGAAGCAACACAAAATAATGAGTGAAGGTTGGCCATGAATGTCGAAATAGATGTTGTTGCAAAGAATGATACTTAGATGAAGTGTAAAACTTCCAGAACGAAAAAAATCGGTCGGATATAGAAGGATTTTCACTATCAAGCAGAAAGTTGATGGAACCATAGAGTGATACAAGGCTCGATTTGTGGCAAAAGAGTACACACAAACTTACAAAATTAATTATTGTAAACCTTATTCTCCAGTGGCAAAGATATACAAAATTCGAGTTTTATTCTTACTTGCATCAAACAAAAATTAGCCACTTCACCAATTCAATGTAGAAAATACATTCCTTCATGAAGACTTGAAAGAAGAAGTATGTATGGAGGCTCGACTAAGATTGTCTGATGGATTTAAAAAAAAGGAATGTCGGGTTCAGAAGGCGTTGGATGGGTCAAATAGTCCCCACAAGCATGATTTGGAAGATTTACTATGGTAATGAAGTAGTACAAGTACAAACAAAGTTACTCTGATCATACATTGTTTTTAAAAAAACAAAGATAACATCATTTTCTTAATAATCTATGTAGAAGACATGGTCATTACATGAAATGAAACTGAAGATATTGCAAAGATAAAGAGTAACTTGTTCTCAGAGTTTGAGATGAAAGATTTAAGAGGGTTAAAATACTTCTTAGGAATCGAGGTTTTACGTTCAAGCAAATGGACCTTTATATCTCATAGAAAATATATTCTTGATTTAATCACAGAAACAAGAATGGTTGATTGTAAACCAGTCGAGAATGCAATGTAGATTAATCATGGGATCATAATGGTTGAAGGTGCTGACGTAGTAGAAAAAGAAAGATATCAACTATTAGTTAGAAAACTAATTTACTTGTCATATACTAGACCAGACATAGCTTATGCGGTTGGGGTTGTAAGTCAGTTTATGCACTAACCATAACTGGATTGTATGAAAGTAGTTATGAGGATAGTATGGTATTTAAAAGGAACGTCGAGGAATGGAACTGTGCTAAAAAAAATGAACCTCTAAATATTAAAGCATACATTGATGCAGATTGGGCTGGTAACCCAAATGATCGCAAGTCTACATCAGGTTACTTTATGCTAGTTGGAGGAAACTTAATAACATGGAGAAGTAAGAAGCAGAAGTGGTGGCACTTTCGAGTGTTGTGATAGAATTTAGTGAAGCTTTTAAAGGATTAACATAAAAAAATTGGATCAAGAAGTTAATGGCTGAAATTAGATTTACATCATCTCTTTCGAGTCAAATCAAGTGTGACAATAAAACATCAATAAGTATCTTAGAAAATCATGTTCATCACGACTGAACTAAACATGTGAAAGTCGATCGACACTTTATAAAAGAAAATTGAAGATGGTACAATTGGACTTTATTTTGTAAGATCAGACGATGAACTAGCAGACAACCTAACTAAGGTTATAAGAGGGCGAATCTTCACTACAATTTTGAGCAAGTTGAGTATAAAAAATCCGACTATCCAACTTGAAAGGGAATGTTGAAGATTAGGAAAATATTGAATAATAGTTCTTGATTTAAGAATATTATTCAATTAAAATAATATCACAATATAAAATTATCATATTAGACAAAAATATTGTTTTATAATTGAAACCGAATGATATATTTATATAAATATAGAAGATATACAAGAGAACGCAACATCAAAATATTAATGATAAATTTCTTCTTATAAATATTACTTTAACCCTAAATGACTATCTCTATTTTATCAAACTCGATTAAGTTTAAGGCTAACTGGTTATTTATAAATTAACTTATATAATATATCATTGTTATATTTTATTAAAATAATTGTTTTATTAATTATATTATTTATATGTGTTACTTTTGAAAATATTTTTATTATAAATAAAATTTAAGATTTGGCATTTAAAACAAGACACTTTAGTCTAACTAAAAAAGAAAAAGAAAATAGAGTGATGAATGCCTTCTTAATGATATATTTGGGTATACTAGGGGCGCTGATTGTTTAAGATTAAAAATCATATTAAAATATTCATTTATAAGAACTAAAAAAGGTTTTCTTTTGGAACCGGTTTCTTCCCCAAGAACTTCTGTATCTGTCATTAATGGTGGCTCTTTTCTAAGCTTCTTCTTCTTCCATGTTCTTTCCTTTTTATTGTAGTCTATATCTCTATCATGAAGATATATAACAATTCCATTTTAGAAGAAGAGTTTCCAGTTTTTTTCTCAAGAAACAAATATCAAAGAGAAATCGGTAAAATCAGTAAGTCTTTTGTTAAGACAGTTAAGCTTCAATGGAGAAACCAAAGAACAAAATGAGTCCGGAATCTGTTTGTTATAAGGAAAATCATATATCGATCCAGTACTCGAGTAAAGTTGAGGAAAACTTGACAAAATCTTCAAATGTTACGTTGGTTAGGGAAGTTCTCATCTGGAATTCCCAAGAAATCTGCTGTAGATAATTTTCTGGTTTCTTTAAGGTTAAAGGGCTATTGTAACGCCTTCAAATGGGAGTCTTAGAATATTATTTTCGACGTTGATCTAAGGGAAGACGTTGCTAAGGTTTGGGCGAGAAGAATTTGGTATTTGGGGAGTATCATGATGTGTGTGTTGCGATGGACACCTGATTTCAATGTCAAATATGAGAGCTCACTAGCCCTGGTTTGGGTCAGACTGGAACGAGTCCCTGAATTCCTTTACAATGTTCAAGTTATAACTGAGATGGCTTCTATTATTGGTTACCCTTACAAATTTCAATTGGCAGTGAATAATATAGCTTACAATAATGTCGTTTATATCTTGGTGGAAATGGATGTGGCATTAAAGATACATTTGAAAATTTGGGTTGGATTTGGCCAAAATGACGGGTGTTGGTTAAATGTTTCCTACAAAAATCTTCCTAAATACTGCTTTGTTTGTTATTATCTGGGGTATAATCAAAGTGAATGTGTGAAAGCCCAAAAAGAAAAAAGAAAGGATAGGAATCAAGACACTGCTAGAAATGAAACTTCTGATATATCAATATCGAAAGAGAATGTTTACAAGAATAAAAATTCTAAAAATGAAAGTAAAAAAGATACAAATTTGATTTATGTTCCTAAACTTAAGTCGATCGTTGTGGAACAAAATCTTTCAGCTTCCATCTCGAATACTGATGATGGGAAAGGCAATGAGGCTTCGAGCTTCAAAGAAAATCTTGTTCAAGATCTTCAAGCCTTCAAGAAGGTGTCTGACCAACAACAAATGAAGAATGATTCAAAGAATCTTGCAGAAGAAAGAGAGGTTATTGATGCATTAAAAGATCTTAACAAACTTATGGAATCAAAGCTCTCTCAAGAATCTAGTAACCTATGTTCAAGAAACTAATCTCCAACAAGAGGAAATATAAAAAGTGAATGTACCTCTCATGTTAAGATGATAAGTATGGACTCTCCCAATGATCAAGGTTTAAACAAAATTCTGAAAAAGCTAAAGTCTGTCAATAAAGGCAAGAGACCAAGTAAAAGGGTTTTGAAATCTCTACATTTTTCGGGGATAAAAAAGAAATACAAATCTGTTTCTGATAATGATTAAGGTTTTAAACTGGAATATTTGTGGCATTAATAATAATCCTACTGTTGGGAGGTTAAAAGACACTATTCTTAAGGAAAAGGTGAAGATTTTAGCTGTTCAGGAGCCTATGATGAAATTTAATGTCCAAGGGGATGTGGCTGCTAGGCTTAGTTATCCAAATTGATGTGCTAATTCTACTAATACGATTTGGGTCTTTTGGTCTGATGATATAAATATTAGCATCCTTGCTAATAATGATCAGTTCCTGCATCTGGATGTTAGCTATTCTGGTATCCCTAATAACTTTGCTATAACTATTATTTATGCTAAGTGTAATAGGTTTTTGAGGAGGAATTTGTGGGCTAATCTCAAAAGAATATCTACTGAAAATCAAATTTGGCTTACCATGGGAGACTTCAACGTTGTGGCCTCTGCTGAGGAGCAAATAGGATGCACTACTCTGTGTCAAAATAACATTGATGAGTTTTTTCACGTTATTACTGATTGTCACTTGGAGGGTGGTGGTGTTGTGGGCTCCAAGTTCACCTCGAACAAAAATTTAAAGTGGAAACGATTAGACCGGGTGACGTTCAACACAAACTGGGCAGACACTTTCCCTTCTACTTAGGTTATCAACATGGTCAGAACCTGTTCTGACCATGCTCCCCTTCTTATTAATGCTTCAATTACAAACTATAATTCTATGAATAATAAGAAGAGTTTCAAGTTTTTAAACATGTGGATATCTGATGACTCCTTCCTGAATATAGTTGATCAGAATTGGAACTTAAGTTTTAGGGCTACTACTAATGACATTTTTTGGTTCAAGATGAAAAGGTTAAAGAGCTGTTTAAGTAAATAGAATAAAAACCAATTTTGTAATATTTTTAATAACATTAAGGAAGCTGAAGATAAGGTTAAAAGATTGGAAATTATTCATCAAAATGGTAAAAAAAATGAAACTAATGTTGATCTTAAAAAGGCTATTGCTTTGCATCTTAGAGCTCTTAGAATTGAAGAGTGTTTTTGGAAGCAGAAATGTTATAATTTCTGGTTAAGGGAGGATGATAATAATACTAAATTTTATCATGCATATGTGAATAAGAAAAGAACGAGAAACTCTATAAAAGGAATCAAAATTGAGGACGATTGGGTCTATAAT
Organism: Limnanthes douglasii subsp. nivea; assembly: GCA_036936605.1. Classification (NCBI taxonomy): domain Eukaryota; kingdom Viridiplantae; phylum Streptophyta; class Magnoliopsida; order Brassicales; family Limnanthaceae; genus Limnanthes; species Limnanthes douglasii. The sequence goes on from JAUPFV010000001.1 coordinate 158,792,850, forward strand.
GAAAATGAGATAGGAATATATGTTGTAAACTATTTTTCTACTTATCTGTCGTCTAGTCCATATGGCAGTCATGAAGAGGAGGTTGAACTGCTGTCTGATCCAATCTTTGATGTTATTCCTAATCTTGTTGATGATGAGGATAATAAGAGTCTCATAAAGCCTGCAAAGGAGGAATAAATTTGGGATGTTATCAGCACTATGAAAGAAGATAGTGCAGCAGGTTTGGATGGTTACAACATCACCTTTTATAAAACTTGCAGGAATATTATTTAAAAGGACCTTTGCAATATTATAAATTCCTTTATTAATGGTTCCAATATACCTATGGGTATGTTTGCTACTGGTATAAGTTTAATCCATAAGAGTTCTAATCATGTTAATTGGGGAAACTATAGACCAATTAGCTTATGTACTATGCTTAACATAATTTTTTCAAGATTATTAAACAATAGACTCTCAAACATTTTGCCTCATATTATTTCAAACAATCAAGGTGATTTTACCAGGAATAGGTCAATTCATGAGAACATTCTCATAGCCAAAGAAATGGATTTTGACTTGAATAGGAAGCCTAATAAGGGCAATATAATGGTGCAACTGGACATGTCAAAAGCTTTTGACAGAATGTCCATTTCTTTCATTTTAAAAGTTCTTACTCTTTATGGTTTTTCTAATAAGTTCACTGGTCTGATTTATAGTAGATTGAGAATGTGAACCTCTCTATTCTCATAAATGGTAATACTTTTGGGTACTTTAAGTCTAAAAGAGGCCTGAGGCAAGGAGATCCCTTGTCCCCAAGCCTCTTCAATCTTGGTGAAGAAGTCCTTCTCATGGGTCTGCATAATCTGTTTACATCTAATTATTCAATGGATTATGCTACTAGGACTAAAATTCTTATTCTTTGTACTGCATTTGTTGATGAAATTATTATTTACACTAATATTTTGCCTAAATCTATTGATCTCCTTAGTACTTTTTTAGATAAATACCAAAGTATATCTGGGAAGTCTATAAATAAAGAAAAAACAAAGGTTATTACCTCAAAGAAGATGCACCAATGCAGAATTAACAATTTGGAGAGCTCCACTGGCTTCATTACCGAGAATCTGCATACTTGCTACCTTGGGGTTACCCTATACAACAACAACAAAGCTCAAAATTTTAATCCTTTAATGGATAAACTCAATGAGAAATCATGGAATGAAACTTTAAGCAGCTATCTTATGGGGGAAGATTGTCTCTAATTTCTACTATTCTAATGCCTATTACTTATTATTGGATGCAAAGCTTAGTGTTGCCTAATTCTATGATAAAAAGATTGGAAAACAGTTTTAATAAATTTGTTTGGAGAACTAACATAAATAAAAGAGTATTCACTAGGCATCTTTGGATAAAATTTGTTTTCCCTTTGCTGAGGGTGGGTTGAATATAAGGAAATTAGTTGATATTCAAACCACCTATTCTCAAAATTGCTGGTTCACTTATACGAAGAAAAACTCTATTTGGGCTCTACTTATGCATGATATTTATGACAAAAATGTGCACCCTTTAAAAGTTAACTATAAGATGAGAAGTTCTCTTACCTGGAAACGTCTAACTTGTATCAAGGGGGAAGCTGAAAAAGTGTTAAATGGCTTATTCGCAGGAGCGAAATGGAATTCTGGACTGAGAATTGGCATGATATGCCCCCATTCTTGACCATCTTTTGCCTACAAATCAATGGTTTTTGGAGGCCAGAGTCAACACCTTTTGGAAGGGCAATACTTGGGACTTAGATCCTCTGATGGGCTTTATTCCTAAAAACATAAAGGAGCATATTATGAAGTGTAAAATTAACAATAATAAAGATGATGAGATGATATGGATGTTGTCTCCTAATCATCTTTTCAACTCTAAGTGCACTTGGAATTCAGTGAGAAGTTCCAAAACCTCTTATACTTTCAACAAAAAAATCTGGTCAACTATAACTCCTAGGAAGTTTGATTTTTTACTTTAGAGAATCATGCATAATTACATCCGAATTGACTCTGTTATACAACATAGACACTTTCACTTAGCGTCAAAGTGTTTATTTTGCAATAACATTGAGAATATAAATAATTTGTTTATTACTTTCCATTATTCCTGGAGTCATTGGTATCATTTTAGCAATTTGTTTAGTGTCAAAGTCGAAAGACACATGACTATTAAACATGTGTATAATTGGTTTTGGTTCTCCAACCAAAAGATCCATATCACCCACTGCATTCCAGCTTTAATCTGGTGGGTGAAATGGAAGAGTCGTAATAATGTGAAGTATAAAGGCATTGGTTTCAGTATTTATACTTCCATTACCATGATTAATAAAATCATATTGGGTCTAGATATCTCTAAAGTGCTTACAAACAAACACTGGTTGAATGCCAGTGATGCTGGTCAATCTTTAGGATGTCTATCCCAGGAAAACAATAGTAGAAAAGTCACTTATCTGAACTGGTTTCCTCCTGTAAATGGCAGGATGAAGATGAACGTTGATGCCTCCTGCCTTACTAATGAACATTCTAGTGGCGCCATAGTCATCAAGAATCATGAGGGCATGATTGTTCATGCCTCTTCGAATATGTTTGGAAAACTCAATCCTCATGTGGCTGAAACAAGAGCTCTATTAGAAGGGCTTTTGACCTGCAAGATGAAAAATTAGGTAAGCATGGATATAGTAACTGATTGTCTAACTTTATTAAATATCATAAACAGAAACAAAAACCCTTGGTACCTTAAAAATCTTATCACCATCTGTAGAAACTTGCTTCGGCCCTCAATGACTTTATCATACGTTTCGAGAGACCAAAACCGTGCAGTGGATTGGCTCACAAAATGGACATTGAAATGTAAAGAAAAGTTAAGCTTCTCTCATTTCAATGCCCCCAATCCTCTCCTCTCGATTGTGTTTCTGGAAAGTATCGGCCTTGGTTATGTTTGTTCATCTTAATTTTTTTGATACTGTTGGTGTATGGTTTTTTCTTTGCAGATTGAAGCTAGAGAAATATCTTAAAGGAGTGACCTTGGAAATTGAAGTCTCAACTGGTCTAGAGAAGTGATGGCTGAGTTTCGATTTTTTTAAGTTTTTGTTTCTCGATAGGTTTTCAGCATGCGATTGAGGGCTTCCATGGATTTGGGTGCTATGAGACTTGGTTTTTGATTGTCCGTTCGCTAGACATCGGATTTGAAGCTTTGATGGCTCTTGGTTTTCTCTAGGGTTTTGGAAAAAATTGACATTGGGGATGTAGTTCTTGAGAAAGCTTGATAGTTCTAAGTTCTGGACTCATCTTTGGCTTAGTATTTAGCTTCTACATCAAAAGCTACTCTTTCTCTATCTATGATGTAGAGCTTAGTTTTGGTTATGGAGGTCTTCAACTTCGTGAAGCTTTTTTTAGACTGAAAGTTTTATTTGGCGAGAATTGATTTTTAGTCCCTTAGTTTTGTTTACATAGCTAATTAGCTCTGAAACGCTTTGTATTTCTCTCAATTTAGTAATACAGATGAATTTCATTAAAAAAATATTCATTTATAACAGATCTGGACCGGTAGATATATTTATTTAAATAATTATCAACAAATAACACTTAAATATACTAGCATTTTCAAAAAGTTATTTCTGGCTTCCTTCTTTTTCAGTCTTCATGTGTTCCATTAAAGGTCATACGAGCATATAGAGCATTCAAATGAAGTACTTTTAGCCCATCAAGTCTTCTAGGATATCAATTTCTACTAAACCTCTATATCACTTTACAATGACAATGACAGCTTGAGGTATTTTTTATTTATTTGAGTTAGTTTTTAAATAATAGATTAGATTTAATAATTGTTTACAAATACATCGGGTATATTCTGATAAAAAAACGTTTGAAGTACAAATTTTAATGGACATTTCGGATCCAAAAAGCAACAACGAAAAGTAACGTTCAAAATATAGAGTATATTCATACAACGAATCAAGCCAAATGAACAATAACATTGATGAAGACAAAACAACAAGATCCTAAGCAATCCAATCCGCACACAAATATCATTCTGAAACTGAAAAAAAAATCTTGTAAAGATTATAAAAAAAACTAATAATAATAAGTTAGTGATGTTTTAATATGGCCAAAGAATCTTTGTGTCTTAGAATCTGTGACTTTATTCTGAGAGAATACAGTGAGATATGATAGAATCAAACGAAGGGGTGTGTGAAAAAATCATAGAGTTCCTCTCCTTGTGAATATGGTAAAACAACAACACGGAAAACGGCGCGCCAAAGATAACCAAAATCGGTGGAGGAGGGGGTCCAAGCACTTGCAGTATGTAACCACAAGATCCAATATCAAGTCAAGTTGGGGAACTCGAGCTTTCTAGAACTAATATCCTAAACTTGTTGAGAAAACGGGGTAATCCACGAGGATATTGTCGATGGATTCAGGGGAGTTACCACATAAGGCACAATTTGGGGTTGTGGGATAACCCCAAGCGAGGAATTTGTCGCGAGTAGTAAGCTTCATTTGGATGGTAAGATAGATAATAAAACCGTGTATTGGGATGTTATGCTTGTTCCCAACAAGGTTCGCCCAAGATACCTACGGTGCAGATGCCTGAATAAAATGATAATTACTGCTGATTGTGAATGCGTTACAATTATGGATTGGGATCCAGAGTTTAACATAATAAGACTAAAATATTTTGTCAGCATACGTCCATCATAGTGGACAAGGTTAGCTCGATAAATCTCAAGAAGAAGACTGAGCATAAAGGAGACAAATAGACAACCAAGAAAGACTAATAAAAGAACACATTCGGTCGGTACAAAGAAAGAAAATTTGCAGAACGTAAGACAATCGAGCGAAAATATAATATTATAGAGAAGTAGTAGTCAATCAAGGACCGATAGAAAAAGGAAGTTATTTGACACATGTAACCATTAAAAACGTTATTGAAGAGACGTGAATAATGTGGGGTTTGACACTCACTCACGAACACCATGACGAAAGTGGAAACTGCTCCATAAATAGTGAGAGTAACAAATATCGATTCATTTGGATGGTAAGATATTGTCGATGGATTCAGGGGAGTTACCACATAAGGCACAATTTGGGGTTGTGGGATAACCCCAAGCGAGGAATTTGTCGCGAGTAGTAAGCTTCATTTGGATGGTAAGATAGATAATAAAACCGTGTATTGGGATGTTATGCTTGTTCCCAACAAGGTTCGCCCAAGATACCTACGGTGCAGATGCCTGAATAAAATGATAATTACTGCTGATTGTGAATGCGTTACAATTATGGATTGGGATCCAGAGTTTAACATAATAAGACTAAAATATTTTGTCAGCATACGTCCATCATAGTGGACAAGGTTAGCTCGATAAATCTCAAGAAGAAGACTGAGCATAAAGGAGACAAATAGACAACCAAGAAAGACTAATAAAAGAACACATTCGGTCGGTACAAAGAAAGAAAATTTGCAGAACGTAAGACAATCGAGCGAAAATATAATATTATAGAGAAGTAGTAGTCAATCAAGGACCGATAGAAAAAGGAAGTTATTTGACACATGTAACCATTAAAAACGTTATTGAAGAGACGTGAATAATGTGGGGTTTGACACTCACTCACGAACACCATGACGAAAGTGGAAACTGCTCCATAAATAGTGAGAGTAACAAATATCGATTATAATGTATAAATAGGCGTACAATCTTAAACGATAATGTATGAGTTATTATTGAATATAGAAAAAAAAATTATCAAGATTATTTCATTTCTCGATTCATACTATCATATACCCTAAAAAACTCTTATCAAATTTTGGCGTTGTCTCTGGGAGCGACAACTAACTCCATTATGTTTTCGATGGTTTTGTATCCATGGTTTACCAATTGTATTAATTAGGTTATGAGTCAAAATGGAGGTATCAGGAGCGCATCATGGACAGAAGGACAAGTCGAATGTCCATGAAATCATGGAGAACTTGCAGAGTGGTGAAGGAAACCGCGGTCCCACTCCAGTGACTAACCAAACTGCCTCAGAGCTGGCAGTAAAAAATGGTAACAAGTCTCAAATCAACGCTGAATGCACTACTGATGGGGAAAACCAGGAGGACAAACCTCTTAATTTAGGTATGTCATTTACCCAATCTAATGTTCAGATTTTAAAAACTCAAATAGAGGAGCTCAAACGAGAGCAGCTCAAGAAAGCTCAACTTCAACTCGAGAGAGAAAAGGAGGCCAAGAGAATATTTGAAAAATAACTGAGGCCTTTACATTCTTGGCTGAAAAAGTTGTGTCAGAGGACAAGGGAAAGTAGGGTCTCCTTTGGGAGGCTGACAAAGTTGGTCACACGGAAAAAACTATGTGAAGAACGGACGGAGATGAACATATCGGTAAAAGCAAGGGCAAAAAGCAAAAAATAAAGAAGGTGAATAACTCTGACCGAGAGGATCAATCAAGCAACAAAATCGCATGGAAAAGAAGAGGCATGAAGTAGTGGAATATGACCAGGTAAGTTCAACTATGGAATTTCATATGTTACAAAAGTGTTTATTCGTTAAAGGGACCTAAGAGGGAAAGGTCCCCGAAAATTTTGGCCCTCACAAGATGGACTCGTACAACGACTGAGAAGACCAAGAACACCATCTAGAATAGTTCAGAAATAGGACTATGTCTTTCAACCCCATGAAGCCTTAAAGTGTAAGCCATTTTCTATGACATTTAAAGGGAATGCGCTCGACTGGTTCAACAGTCTCTCCCAAAACATTTAAATAATTCGAAAGACTTTGGGTTGTATTCAGAAACTATTTCATAGGGAACAAGGAATACAAACGGGAGATAGATTTCTATCATGGAACTATACTGGAGAAAATGAGAGTAGCTAAAAATTTACGTCCAGAGGTTTGTCCGTGAAATGAAATCCATGTTAGCTTGTAAAAACCCCATAGTCTTTGTAACTTTTAAAAATCGATTGGATCATGAGAGCCCACTCTACACAGACCTTGTCTGCTTCCCAGTTGAAATTACGGGAGGCATTCTGGCCAAGTCCGATTAATTTATCACGGTATATTATGCCAATAAATAGAATCTCATCCATCTATCTCATTAGAAAACTGATGAATTTAGAACCTCGATCGAAGATAGGAGATGCACTAACGAGACTCCCCGAGATGAACCACTAGAGCACAAGTAAGTAGACCATGGCCTTCATATATTGGTAAGCCCGCTAGGAAATTCAAACCCCTCACTAAGAACATAGTTACCACATACGAGAAGACCAAAATTCAAGCCAAGTACCAAGCCCCACGGAGCATATTTACCGCCAGCTACAACAGATCCCCTCGGTACGTTTTCCCGTATCATCATGATTATGATCATCCTACTAACGAGTTATGGTAGTTAAAGAAGGGATTCCAACGAACTCATCCAATTAGTAGATAAAAAAAAGTGGGCTTTGTGACAAAAAGGAAGCGAATAGGCTAATAGAGAATACCCTAAAAAATGAATGATGCAAAAGAAAAGCAGCATTGGATGTGTACAATTTCCAGATGAGACACCCTGTCTGGAACCGATATCGTATTTCAAAAATGACATATGAAGGACTTGGATGTCCACTTAGTGGATGACTTTTTATATCACAACTATCAAGACCCGGTGGCCGACCTGACGTTCAATGATGATTATTTTAGGAGGAGCGTTACACCCCATGTGGATATCTTATGGGTTATGGTCACGTTTGTCTTAGTAGATAACAGCAGCTCGACTAACGTCATTTTCGAAGACAATTATGAAAAAAAAGATTGGGGTACCACTTTACAAGCCCACAAACAGGAAGCTCGTCAGATGCGAAGGAATATTAACCCAGTGCGTGGGTAAAATAGAACTCCTGGGTACAATAGAGTATGGAAAAACCAAGAAGATGGTGAGAACACTATTCAGGATAATAGGGCGGCTATGGTTCCATAAGCTCGAAGCAACCTCGTGCTCACTCTATAAGTGTGTGAAGGATCTGGCCGGTAACCTTGTCAGAGTTATACAGGACAGCCAAAGAACAGCAACAAACTGATATGCCATAAGTTTGGATCCTACAAAGTTGACGCTATAACAATTAACTAGGCCACCAGACAGGAATCTTTAGCAACAAACCGAAAATACTCATTTAGAAGTTGATGATCCCATAAAAGATGACCATAGTGAAACATCCTTGGTAGAAGATATCAACATACCACTAGGGGAGGGGAAAATGATTCATATTAGAAACAAACTCAACCCTCTTTTCAAATATAAATTGGTGGACCTAAGGTAAAAGAACTCAGACATGTTTGCTTAGAGTGTTGATAAGGTCATGGGCTCAATCCATGAGTCATTTGTCATAAGTTATCCATTGATAAAAATGTATGAATAATTCGACAGATAAAACGAACCTTCTCCCCAAAAAAAAGTAAGAGGTAATCTTCAGAGACGTTAATAAGCTCATCAAGTTGGGCCGCATTCAGAAAGCAGAATACTTGACTTGGATAGCTAAGCTCATTCTAGTTAATAAAATGAACGGCAAGTGGTGTATGTGTGTAGAATTTACTAACCTTAATCGAGCATGCCCAAGGGATACTTTCTCTCTCCCGCGAATTAACCAAGTGATAGATGTCGCATCAGGAAATGAACTCCTCTTGTTCATGGATGCATAGTTGGGGTACAACCAGATTCAAATGTACCTATATGATGAATAACACACAATATTCCAGACAAAATGAGGTCTTTACTGCTACAAGTTTATGCCATTCGGGTTGAAGAACATACAACATATCAGCAACTCGTGAACCAAATATTTATAAATTAGCTTGTAAGAGAATGAAGGATTACATCGACATATGATTGTCAAAATAGACAATGAGGATCGACAACTCAAAGTATTAAGTGGCATATTCGAGACCCTCTACATGTACAATCTTAAACTTAACCCGCTAAGACGCTCATTCGGTGTGCGCAGTGGGAAATTCCTAGGGTACATAGTCAGCAAGAATAAAATCGAGGTCGACTCTGATCAATTAAAAGTGTCCTTAGCTATGGATCCTTCAGGAACATTAAGGAGGTTCAAAAATTAAGCGGACGTCTCACTGATCTCTTTTGCTTCATCTCTAGAGCATCGGGCAATAGCCAACCCTTCTTCAAAAATACTAAAAGTAGCCAAAATATTTGCTTGGAAAGACGAATGCAATTTTACATTTTAAACACTCAAGAAGTATTTAACATCACTTGAGGTGTTATAAGTACCAGAACCTAGCAAAGGATTAACAGAAACTAAAACAAGATACATCAAACTAGAAAAGCTTGCCCTTTGTCTACTAGTGGCTTCAAGAAAAATGTGCCCGCACTTCCAGAGCCACACCATCTTGCGCACGCCCTTCCCTCTAAGAAATGTACTCCAAAAACTTGATATCTCAGGAATGCTTACAAGGTGGTTAGTGGAACCTGAAGAATGTGAAATTAATCTACAAGCTGGTGTGGATAATTATCGCTTAAGGGTAGGCTAGTAATTTCAAGTGGAGTTTCAAGGTGGTGTATGGGTGTTTAACGGTGGTGTATGGGTGTTTAATGGTGGTGTATGGGTGTTTAACGGTGAAGAGATAATTAAGCAGCTTGGTAGCAGTTAATTTTCATTACCAATAGTTAATGCTGGTGGTTGAGTATTTATAGTATGATATTTGGGCCCTTATGGGCTTTCGGGTCATCTTTAATGGACCCGGGTCATGTTTAAAGACCCATGAGTTCTAAGCAGGAGGGCAGGTAGCTTAGTCAGGAAGTGTTTAGGTTTTTTAGTACTTTAGTCATAGTTCGAACAGCCTTAGGTTCACATTGTTTGAAGTGATCTGTCCGGTCCAGAAGTTTTGTCCGATTTATGTTCTTAGTGTCTGTCCGGTTTTCGGAGAGATTTACACTGATCTGCCCTTCCGGGGAGTATGCTGAATTCGGACTCATCAGGAGCCCCTTTTTTAGGTGTTTGAACAAGTGTCCTTGTCAAAGAACTGAAAAACAGTCCGATTATAGGAAGTGGTTCTCAATTCGGAGAGAGTTATGGGTATACCCGGACATATCAAACGTTACGAATTCCAAACGGTTTTTGCCAGAGTTAATGAGACACGTGTCACTCTCTGATTGGTCACTCCACCGTTTTTTCACCTTGAATTTCGCACCACCTTCTTTAACAAGTTACCTCTTTAATTGCCAGCAGTGACATCAGCGCCGTCTTTTAATCATTGCCCAACTTTTCGGATTCTCCTAGGAATCAACTCCTTTTTCACATTTACTATAAATTCTCATTCATTTTTCACTGTCTCACTATCTCTCTCAAATTTTACTCTGCAATTTCACCCAGAGCTTTATCTCTCTAGAACAAAAACTTCCTTGGCTGTTTTATGTTTACAGCAAGAACAGCATTGATCAAAGGCGGTTGGCTCAACCTTTCGGAGTTGGAGAAAGCACAAAGGGTCGAGAAGGAGAAACGAATAGCAGCAGGGCTACCATCGTCGCCTGTTGAGAAACCAGCCTCCTCTGTTGCAGAATCTGATAGAGGATCATCCTCTTCCAAAGGTACCAAGCCTAAAAAGCTCTTTCAATCCACCCTTTCTCTCATAGTATCTGGCTCCTCAGTTCAGGAGTCAATCCCTGCTGTTGAACCGGGAGTCACCGCTACAAGCGTCAGGAAAAAATCATCTTTTATTGCCATGGGGTCTGACTCTGACCATTCCCCGGAGAAGTTAGTCATCAAAAGGCCAAGCCGGTTAGTCAAGGGGCTAACCTCTAAAAATACTCCCTCGAAATCGGGGGCAAAAAATAGTGAATCTGGGTCTGGGGCACCCATTAGAGCTCCCCGGGAGAGGCCGTCCGGTCCGGAGGCCAGCAGCCCAGTACCCCCCAAAGAATCTTCTGCCTCAGAAACTCAACTTGAGGTGAGAAGTCAAATAAATACGGACAATCAACAGTCCGGAGGGCCAGCTATGCCAAGCTTCAATCCTCCCCGGACTACTTCTACAGAAGCTCCCCCAACAATTATGGAGGAGAGAATGGAGGACTCCACTGAGGAGGTCCGATTTGAGTCCGAGTCCTCCGGACAGGCTGATACTGCTATTGTCGTTGCCAAGAAGGGCAAGGAAAACTTATATCTGAGGCATCCGGACCTGTCGGAGAGCCTTGAAGGGAGAGTGGGGCCATGCTTTCATAAAGTTGAGCTCAAGTACCTCTTGGCCTTGCAGAAGACCAAGTATGCATTCATCCATACCTCTGATCTGGGTAGAATGCGCACAAAGTGGGGGATCCCTGAGAACGTAAAAGGAATGAAATAGTCTTCTTTACGGAGCTATTTAACTGGTGACTCAGGTTCCCACTGGACCCAGAGATTGTGCGCTACTTTCACCTGGTCAAACTCTTCCTAACACAGCTAAGCCCCAATGGTTGGTTCACCTTAATGTCATGTATTATGGCGTCTAGGTTATCTGGGATCCCTCTTCCTATGGAAGAGTTCGCAGCAGTGGCCAGCCTGTGCAAGCATCATCAGTTCCCCTTCTACCATTTCAACATGGGGAACGACCTCAAAGCTGTTGATAGTGGATCCTGGGAAAATGGCAAGAGAATCAAGGCTGGAGAGAACCCAAGCCTCCTCAGGAGTAGGGGGAGGAGTGATCGTAAGTTTCTCATCTTAAGCCTCTGTCTGATTTTCCCTTTTCTTTAAGTTAAGTTTATACTAACTAATTTCTCTTCTGTTCTATCAGAGCTGCCAAAGGAGTTCGGGGACTACCTGAAGGCCGGACAGACTACCTGTGGCAAAATCAACGCTTGGGCCGCAGAGAACTGGGAGAATCGGTTCCACAAGGCCTTCACTCCTGGAAACCTAGCAAGGTCCCACCTGTGGAACACCACAGGTCGGAGAGACTTATCATGGGAGGAGCTCACCACCCAGCCTGATGAAGACATTGTGCTCAGAAGGTCTCATGAACTGGACGGGACACTCTACCTACCTGCCCGGGCTAAAGCCCCTAGCAAAATGAAGGGCAAGAAGAAGAAGGGCAGGAAGGTGGTAGGTGATACTGAGAAGGAGGCCCCAACAGATCCAGAGGAGCTGGCCCAGGTTCAAATTGATGCAACCCTTTTACAAGTGGTGGAGCAGGAGAGCGAAAAGCAGGAAGTAAACCTCCCAAAACCTCCAAGGGCTCCCAAGAGGACTCGCAAGCAAGCAAGTGAAGGTGCTGACAGGGAAGCCAAGAAGAAAAAGACTTCCCAAGGAGACGAGCTTGCTCTCCGGGATCCGGAGCCCTCTTTCCCTACTGACCCAACACTGGCCGAAGAGATCCCAAGAGACTTTCAAGAAGAGATTCAAGGGGAATTCCATACCGACGAGGTTGAGGGGGGAGAGCTTAATTTGGATGAAGTGGACATCACCGGTCTGGGTGGACTTGGTGAATATTTCCTTGGCCTGCCCAGAGACGAGTTCGCAGGGCCCTACATCCCTCCGAGCAGCTCCAATACGGTCAACTTTAACGGTAAGACTTTCATGGTTTCTAGTGAGAAGGATATTATAGCTCATTCCCTACTTAGCAATGTGCAGCCAGTACTCACTTTGGAAAGGCAAGTCCGAAGTCAGGCAGACACCATCAAAGACCTCAAGTCTGAGAAGGAGAAGCCGTCCGATGACCTCCGGACTGCTACTACTAAGGTTGATTTGCTTAAGGAGGCAAATGAACAGCTAAAGAGGAATCAAGATGAAAGCAACACAAAAGTTGCCTCTTTGGAAGAGACCATAAAAGATCTCCGGGCTAAACTGTCCGGTATGGAGAAAGACCTTACCGCTTCAAGGGGAGAGACCACTTCAAAGGAAAAGCTCATCACCAACCTGACTACTGACACGATCGCTTTGGAAAATGCAGTGACTCAGGCTGCTGAAGAGAAGTCTGCTTTGGTAAGGGACCAAGAGGCCACAATCAAGGCCAAGATTAATGCCTATGCCAGGGAGATGATACAAAGAGAAGAGTTAATGATTCAAAGGGTGAAGTCTGATATGGTTCTCCTGTTTCACGAGAAATTCCCAAAGAGGAGACTGGGGGACTTATGGCGCTATGTGGATGATGATGACCTTCCATATTATACTATGGTTGACGAGGGATATTCCGATGAGTCCTCATCTGATAATAAAGAGGAAACCGGAGAGAGCCCAGGTGAAGAAGAGAATGATCCCAAGGGTAAGAAAGTGGTCGAAGGGGGGAGCAACATCAAAGGCAAGAAAGTAGACGAGGGTGAGCCATCTTCAAAGGCTCAACCTTAATCTATTGTGCATTTTATTTATCTTTTACTGAAACTAAAGTCCTTGGAAGGCCAAGGCACTATTTTTGTTGTGGTGTCCGGTATTATTCGGACAGATATTTTGTGATGTTCCCTAACTTGTTCAAAAGTCCTTGGAAGGCCAAGGCAATTTTAATTTGTTGAATGAATGTTTCTATTTTACTCAACCATCATCTTCTTTCATTATCTGTTTTAGTTTAGATAGCTGGAATTTAAGTAGCTTTGAGCTATTACATCGTGAGAGTGTTAAGATTCTCTGGCTAGAGTTTAAATAGCCCTTAGACCTTTCAGTCCGGGTAGTATGACAAGAGACAGAATTTTGAAAATACTTAGAAAATTATTGAAGAAGGCATCAAATTCCACTGAAAGCTCTCCGTGCCACCGAAGAGGGGAAGGTATGCCCCCAAATATTTACATGGATGTTTAAACAAGTAAATATTTACACAGGTGTTATTCCAAGTACATTCGAAGGTGTTCAATATTCCAAGGGTGAGTTAAAACCCTGCCATCTTTGTCTTCCAACCAATAAGTCCTAGGCTTGATTCTTTCAACCACAGTATACGGACCCTCCCAGGTTGGGGCCAGCTTTCCGAAGAGCTTTTCCTTAGTATGCAAGAAGACCTTCCTTAATACTTTATCTCCTGGTTGGAAATCTCTCCTTTTAACTTTAGAAGCAAACCTGCTTCTCATCAAGCCCTGATAGTGTGCAATTCTAAGATGAGCTTTAACCCGTCTTTCTTCGATCAAATCAAGCTGATTCCTAATTGCCATCTCATTAGCATGTCCGGAGAAGTTATGAACACGAAAGGAAGGGAGTGTCTTCTCTATGGGGGCTACTGCATCCATTCCATAGACCAAAGCAAAGGGGGATTCTTGTGTTGCAGCCCCAGGTGTTGTCCGGTAGGCCCACAAGACTTCTTGTAGATAACTAGGCCACTTCCCAGCAGCCGGGTAAAAAGCACGGTTAGTCCCCCATGTTTACCATTTGTATCAATATAGTCCCCTTCGTTCACTTCTGCATAAACTCATCCCTTTCATTCTAAAAATTTGCACAATTAGTCCCCCTGAACATTTTGGGGGACCAAAAGTGACACAAAAATTTGGATTTAGGGACCAAAAGTGATACAAAATTTTGGATTTGGGGACCAAAAGTGATAGAAAACTTAGAACTTAGGTGCCACGTGTCATTTTTTAAATGGTTTACATGTGCGGGGGGACTATATTGCAAATATTTTAAACGAAGGGGATGAGTTTTATGCAGAAGTGAACAAAGGGGACTATGTTGATACAAGTGGTAAACATGGGGGACTAACAATGCTTTTTAGCCCCAGCAGCCCCTTCCAAATTTTTCTTCAAACCGGACAGTATTGTTCTATTAGCTACTTCAACTTGCCCATTGGCTTGTGGGTGGAAAGGTGAAGAAAAGCAGTGTTGTATACCCCTTGAGGCACAGAAGCTTTCCATCTCTCTGTTGTCAAACTGTGGCCCATTGTCTGTTGTTATCTTCTGTGGGACACCAAATCTGCAACATATGTTGGACATAATGAATTTTATGACATCTTTTGACGTTGTCCCTGCTAGGGGAGCTGCTTCTATCCACTTCGAGAAGTAGTCAATAGCCACAATTATAGTTTTACGCCCTCCGGACGCCACAGGGAGAGGTCCAACCAAGTCCAAACCCCATCGAGCAAAAGGGATGGGCTCAGAAATTGATTCCAAAGGAATGGCTGGTACATGAATTTCATTGTTGTACCTCTGGCATGGGTCACACCTTCTTACCAGCTCCTTAGCATCTTTCATGATTGATGGCCAATAGTATCCGGAGAGTAACACTCTTCTTGTTAAAGCTCTAAATCCACAATGGACTGATCCCTCACCATCATGCAATTCGGAGAGGACCACTTGTGACTCATTATCCCCTAAACAACGTAGGAGAGGTTTGCTATAGGATTTTTTATACAACACTTCTCTCAACATAATGAAACCACGAGCCCTGTGTTTCAACGTTCTGGCTTGTGATTTATCTGAAGGCACAATACCATCGGACAGATATTGTATGAGAGGAGATCTCCAATCTTGAGGCCAATTCACTTGTATTTCAAAAACTTCCTCTTTTTCACCCTTACTGAGTTGAATAGAAGGGCTTTCAAGTACATGGATCCATGGGTAGGACTCCGTATATGCTATCGTTGCTAATGAGTCTGCTAGCTCATTTTCTGCCCGGGGAATGTGCTCATAGACAACAGCTTTAAACTTTAACGCTTCATTTTTTAGGATGAGTAAATACTTGACCAATTGCTCCTTTCTAGCCTCTGATAGGCCCAAGGCATGGTGGACAAGCAACTGGGAGTCACTTAGTAGCTTGACCCTTTTAGCTCCACAGATATAGGCCAACTTTAATCCAGCTATAGCTGCTTCGTATTCGGACTCGTTATTAGACGCCCTGAAAGCAAAACAAATAGCTTGGTACATGCTGTCCCCGTATGGGGAAGTGAGACATATTCCTGCCCCGCATCCCATGGTGCTGGATCCTCCGTCTGTTCGGACAATCCACACTTTCTTGTCTTTTGAATCAGTAGGTTGCTCTGAATCCCTATCAGAGTGGAATTCAACCAGAAAATCAGCCACAGCTTGGGCTTTTACTGCTGTCCGGGGAGCAAAGTCTATATCGAAGTCCCCCAACTCTACTGACCACTTCGTCATTCTGCTTGAAACGTCTGCTTTTTGAAGGACATTCTTTAAAGGGAAAGATGTCCGAAACGATGATAGGATGAGCCTGGAAATAGGGCCTCATCTTTCTTGCAGCTATCACCAAAGCCAATGCCAATTTTTCAAGTTTCAAGTAACGCCTCTCAGCATCAATCAAGCTTTTGCTGATGTAGTACACTGGGTGAGGATGCCCATCGACCTCTCTTACTAGCACAACACTGATGGCACAACTTGAAACAACCAGATACACAAAGAGAGTCTCCCCATTAATTGGTTTGAACAAAGTTTTGGGAGAGGAGAGATGTTTCTTGATTTCATTGAATGCCTCACCACACCGTGGGGTCCATTCGAACCCTTTTGCACCCTTCAAGGTTTGAAAGAATGGAGCACACGTGTCCGAAGACCTGGAGATGAATCTGTTCAAGGCAGCCAATCTCCCCGTTAATCGTTGTACTTCTTTAATGTTTCGAGGAGGCTCCATCTGGAATAAGGCATTGAGTTGGTCCGGGTCGGGCTGTATTCCATGCTCACTTATGATATACCCTAAGAATTTCCCGGATTGCACTCCGAACACACACTTTTCAGGGTTTAATTTTAAATTCACTTTTGCCAAGTTGGCCAAAGTTTCTTGGAGGTCGGACAAGTGCAACTGCTCATCCACGCTTTTCACCATCATATCGTCAATGTAAACCTCCATATTTCTTCCAATTTGATCAGCAAATGCCTTGTTGACTAACCTTTGATAAGTAGCCCCAGCATTTTTCAAGCCAAAAGGCATCACCTTGTAGCAATGTAGACCCCTATCAGTGACAAACGTGGTATGTTCTTGATCTTTTGGATCTACTTGGATCTGATTGTACCCGGAGAAGGCATCCATGAAGGAGAGCAGCTTGTTCCTAGAAGTAGAGTCTACTAACTGATCTATCCGGGGGACCGGATACAAATCTTTTGGGCAAGCTCTATTGAGGTCTGTAAAGTCAATGCACATGCGCCATTTGCCATTTTTCTTTTTCACCAGGACAGGATTGGCAGTCCACAAAGGGTATTGAGATTCTTTAATATGCCCCATCTTTGTGAGTCTGTCAACCTCTTGCACTATGACATCAGCCTTTTCTTTTGAGAAATCTCTCCTCTTTTGTACCACTGGTGCCACATCCCTCCGGACAGACAGGTGATGGGATATCACCTCTGATGGAACTCCAGTAACATCAGCATTGCACCAAGCAAAAACGTGCTGATGATCTTTCAAGAATTTCAACATCTCTTTCTTCAACATTGGTGGCATCTTGGACCCTATCTTGACACTTTTGCCTTCTTCCAAACAATGCGTTTCAACCTCTTCAACTGGAATCAACACTCCAGGGGTCTCTCTGGGGTCATCAATTTCACCCTCACCTCCAGAAAGGCCCTCAAACTGCTATTGATCATTAATACGGACTACCCCCAGCGTTCGTGGAGCCAAGGTAGTGGCATAGCATTCTCTTGCAATCTTTTGGCTGCTCCGGACAACCCCAACCTGTCCCTGAACAGCATACTTTAAACACTGATGGACTGTCGAAGCCACTGCATGCATCCTAGAGAGCCAAGATCTCCCTAGAATAGCATTATAGCAAGTGGGACAATCCACCACGATGAAGAGTATTCTAACCATTTTCTTGAAAGGGCCCCTGCCCAATAACACTTCTTCTTCAAACTCCCCGATCACATTGGCAGAGCTTCCAGTATCCACCAGAATTCTCCTTATTTCATTGCCCCCTATAGATGCTCCTATGACAACAGCATCCTCATGAGGGCCAGCAATGTCTCTTAAATCATCCTCATCGAAGACAATGAATGGGAATGAGTTTGGTGATTGATAAGAGGTCATGCCTCCTTCTAGCTGGGAGGCCAAATTATGAACATGCCTCTTTCTTGAAGAAGCAGTAGGAGCTGTCATAGTGTCCCCTCCGAAAATTGTCAATGACTCGAAGAATTTAATGAGCCCGGAGACCGATCTAGAACACTCCTGTATAGTACCCACTCTGTTTCGTGTTGGATCTGGATCCAAGTATTCAAATTCCACATCAAACCTTTCAACTATTACCATGGCCCCCTCCGGGGCAGCATTACTTGGACCAACCCGGTGAGTGTTGTCAGGCCTGTTGCCTCTTCTTCTTTTAACGTAGGCTCCTAACTTTCCCCTTTCAATCAAGTTTTGAACCTCTTGTTTCAACGCTATGCAATCCTCAGTGGTATGGCCAATATCATTGTGGTATTGGCAAAAGGATTTGTTACGATGCTCTCTGGGAGACTGCAAGGTTGCGGGTCTCCGGTAGTGTACCTCATCTTTTGTTTTATCGAAGATGGTGGCCACGCTTTCTTTGAGCTCTGCGAACCACTCCGGTTGGACCCATGGCCCTCTTTTGTTTATAGATTGTTGACTTTGAGCAGGAGCAGCTGGTTGAGACTGAGCTTTTGCCCTACCATGCCCCTGTCCGGTTTCTCTTGCTTTGTTCCCGGACTGGTTCTGATTTGGAGTTGGTGCCACTGGAGTGGACCTCACCTGTCTATGCACCCTGGTCTTTTTTGTTTCATCAACATTTATTTGCTTGCCAACTTGATTTAGCAATCCTCCCCAGGTCATGGCTTTCTTTCTGGTCACCGAGTCAGCCAGGTTGCCTGGGTTCAAACCTTGTCTTAGGGATGCTATTGCCACCTGTTCGAAGCAATCAGCCAACCCATTTTTTTGTGTTCACAAAATGACTTATGTACTCCTTCAATGACTCATTTGGCTCTTGGGCACAATGGATTATTGTGTCTCCATTGCCCTTCAGCTCCTTACTCCCCACAAACTGCCTTCGAAAGGCCACCCAAAACGTGTCAAAGTCTTTAATACAACCCTAAGGCAGGCTGTTGTACCATTTCAGAGCACTCCCCGTAAAAGATTGGGAGAATGCCCTACACAGTAGTTTATCATCATCATCGAAGTTCATCATGAAGTTCTTGAATTGCTCTAGATGATTGTCCGGATCAGTACTGCCATCGTACTTCTCCATCTTGGTACTGTCAAACATCTTAGGGAGGTTTCCGGACAGGATTTTAGAAGACAGTGGAGACTGCCTCCAATTCCTTCCACGACTGAACACAGTATCCTCATTAGGAGTTGCAAAGATACCTGACTCATCGTGGAAAGCAAAGGGATCCATCAGTATCTTGTCCGTGTACCTCCGATGGTGAGATGACCCCTTTCCAATATGCCTTTTCATTCTTCCATGGTGATCTCTTTTTCTTGAATATTTCTTAACTTGCTTTTTCTTTTTCTTGGTTCGACCCTCATCACTGCTAGAGGACAAGGATTTTTCATTTCCCTCACTGCCCGAAGAGTTGTCCGAAGATTCTGAACTTGAGTCAGAACTCTCCACAGGCTTGGACCGGTGAGACTTTTTAGAACTAGCATGAGTCTTTTTGGTGCTCACATGAGTTTTGGAAGCCTCATGCTCTCTGGGGTTATCGGTGTGATGAACAACCGATGCCTTGGATTTTTCTTTCACGCCCATCTTGGCCTTTTCAGCCTTCAAAGCTTCCATTTCAAGCTTTAACATGTCGCGCTCTTGGATAGTATACTCATCGTTTTCTTCCACCACTTCGAGCAAAGCTGGTGGAAGCTCTGGATTATCCGGATTCATACAGACAGAATTTCTTGGCAGGTTTTGAATGCTTGATTCAGGCACCTCTCTCCTCCCACTGTGGTCGCCAATTTGGTGTGGATAATTATCGCCTGAGGGTAGGCTAGTAATTTCCAGTGGAGTTTCAAGGTGGTGTATGGGTGTTTAACGGTGGTGTATGGGTGTTTAATGGTGGTGTATGGGTGTTTAACGGTGGATAGATAATTAAGCAGCTTGGTAGCAGTTAATTTTCATTACCAATAGTTAATGCTGGTGGTTGAGTATTTATAGTATGATATTTGGGCCCTTATGGGCTTTCGGGTTATCTTTAATGGACCCGGGTCATGTTTAAAGACCCATGAGTTCTAAGCAGGAGGGCAGGTAGCTTAGTCAGGAAGTGTTTAGGTTTTTTAGTACTTTAGTCATAGTTCGAACACCCTTAGGTTCACAGTGTTTCAAGTGATCTGTCCGGTCCAGAAGTTCTGTCCGATTTATGTTCTTAGTGTCTGTCCGGTTTTCGGAGAGATTTACACTGATCTGCCCTTCCGGGGAGTATGCTGAATTCGGACTCATCACAAGCCATGCACGATAATCAAGGGGAAAACAATAGATGAGTTCACTAATGAGTTTGTGGGTATTAGAAGTTAGGATAAAGCTATAAAACTAAAAAATAATGAATGACACCTTGAGTGCAAAGTCGAGGCTGATGGAGCATTTAAACACAATAGGTGAAGGAGCAGCAATCGTTTTAAAAACACCTTTTGGAGAAGAAATAAGACAAGTAATCAAGTTCAGTTTCGAATTAACAAACAACACAATGGTGTCTGAAACCATTTTGGATGACATAAAACTAACTCACATCTATGGGGCTAATAACCTACATGTTCGATTAGATTCATAGTTGGTCATAAGTCAGGCTAAAGGATTCTATGAGTCCAGGCAAGATAGCATGAAAGGGTATCTTAAGGCACTAAAAAATGGAAGAAATTATTTTTCAAACATAGATTATGTGTAGATAAGTCTCTTTGATAACTCCACTAGGGAATCATTCGGTAAAGAAATTGCTCACAATGATAACCTGGAAATACTTATCCAATATATTCCCACTGTAGGAGATAACGTGCACATGCGCTGGGTCTAGACAATCAAAGTAGCTACCGATTAGAGGAACGGATATATTGGTTACTTACGATATTAGAGACTTTCCAAAGAAAAAACTTAAGAAAGATCCCTTCAGGTATACGAGCTAAAACAGGCTCTTTGACAGTGTTTGTACAGGAAGGGTGCAACCCTACCACTAGTGTGATATATCAACAATAAATAAGTTAAACTCATATTAACGAATATGCAGACAAGAATCGCTGAGGCCCGTTATAGATATCAAAATTTAATCAGACGTTTGATTTTAGTAGATATCTATTGGCCTAAACCAGTGGCCAATGCAGAAGAGCTCGTACATATTTTTCATTCTTGCTAGAAGTTAGCAAATATGCACCACCTCTCGAGTGAACGAATGAGTCTTGTCCCATCATTATGCTCCTTCGATAAATAAGGAACTAACTTGGTTGGACACCTCTTTATGGCCACATGCAAAAGGCAGCATTTGATAGTGGTAGTTGATTACATCACTAAGTGGGTTGAATCAAAGGCTTTATCAAGAACTGAAGCCCAAGATATATGTAATTTCATGTAAAATCAAACCATGTCCAAATTTGGAATCCCCTGCACCGTCATGACAAACAATGGACCTCAATTTTAGAATGAGATCATAATAGTCTTATGAAACATATGTAAGATAAATCAAAACGTCTGAACGCCATACTACCCAAAACTAATTGATAAGTTAAGGTGACTAACCGTAGAATCCTAAAAGGGATAAAAAAAGAAATTGGAGAGGACCAAAGAAAATGGCATGGAAAATTAGCCGAGGTCATATGGACATACTGTACGACCCTATAATCATCTATATGAGAACTCCTTTTTTATTGATGTACGGGAGGGAAACAACAGTACCGGTAAATATTAAATTACCTTATCATAACCTCCTCCCTGTCGGTGGCGGTGAGAGGAGATTGATATCGTTATCAATTTCGAGCAGGTGGGATTGGTGAGATCTTCTGCATGAGTAGGCTGGTTCCAAGATATATTTTTGATAATTATGGAAACCATGTTATTGTTGTGCATTATAGCATAACATATAATACTAGGACCGAAGAGTTCAATGAGAGAATTGGGAAATAACCAAGGATCAAACTAAAAGGAGGTGGAAGAGTCGTTGCGAGTGACATCCTTATAAAGCTAGGCTTCAAGAGGCCTTAAATCTAGGATATTTCTCTATTACAAACTAATTAAGGTGTCAGGAGACTCTAGAGAATCATATCTTTCACCTTCTCATTGAGAACTCAATTAGTCCAAACTGAATTTTTTTTTTCAAAATAGACAATCAATGTTTAAGGGTGACCGCCTAATTCTAGACCCTAAGATCTAGAATCCCAAGGCCGTCCTCAAATGAGAGCAAAGTAATCTTGGTCCATGCGACTTTGGAACCCGAGATTTCCATGGATGAACTCTTTAAGGACCCGAGATGTTTGGAGGTCCACAAGTTTATACGATTGGTTATTTTATGAAACAATAACCTAAAATCGTTGTAAGAGAGGTGTGAGGTAATGGGGGCATGCCAAAATAATGAACATGTGGGGAACCTTCCTCAAACCCGATAGCATAGATGATAGATTGACGGATTGGATCAGATACCCCTGAGAGGTAAATATTGGTGTGGTTTATTTATGCCTGGGGGTCATATAGTAAAGTGTTTAAAAAGTGTTTTTGTAATTTGGTGGTGTTTTGTGTTTAGTGTGAAGAGTAGAGAGATAATTAAGCTGCCTACTAGTAATAAATTTTGATCCCCTCATTAATGAAAGTAGTTGGAGTATTTATACTTAATTTCTAACTCATGGGCTTATTGGGTCGGGTTGTGAGCTTGGGTCGAGTTTAAGGACCCGTTGGTAATATAGTTTAAGGTGATTAACAAATAGCTTAGTCAAGAATTAACACATTTGTCATGTTTGGAATTTTATTGTGGTGGTTTAGTCCAAATTTCTCTTCGGATTTAATCATGGCATAGTAACTCAATTATCCGAACTCATCAAATATAACTCTTTGAAGGATTGAGACAGAGGCCCGAGGGAGTGACAAATTCTTAAGTCCCTCTTTGACAAAGTTAATCGAGTTACAATTAGCGGAGTAAAAAATTATAAGATCATCTGCAAAGCACATATTGAAGAGTTTCAGCTTACGGAACTTCTAATTGAAGCTAGAAGAAGGGTATTAGTTTTTCTCTTTGAGAATGCTTGATAGTGGTGTTGAGAAATCTTATACGAAGGGTAGTTTTGTAGTATAAAAAGAATGAATTGATTTAGGGTGGAAAGTAGAGAGATAGTTTATGTTTAAATTATTATTTAGAGAGAACCTAATTTTGTATCAAATGCCTCATTCTTAGTAATGCTTTCTCAAAAACTATTTACATGCTAACTTTAGCATAATGGACCAAATGGACCGAATCATACTCATGGGTCAAGTCCATAAGTCAATACCCATTAGGCCCAATAACATAATAACATAAAAAACGAAAATCAAAGTATTTAAATAATAAAATAAATATAAAAGATAAATATTTGCGTAAGTCCAAATTTTCCCTTCGAATATTTTTATCCTCTTTAGATAGCCCTTTTAGTCCTTTTAAAGATATTAGGGAGGGATAAAGCCAAATACTTCAAATAAAGGTTAGCCATCGCTTCGAACACAAACTTTTCAGATTTTTCTTTAATCTTGCTTAGAAAAACAACTATTTTTTATCTGAAAGCCTTATTAAGAGACATTGGTGTTGCCATTTTATTATCGCTATTGGAAATGGGGTGAGACACATGTCATTACAGATGAGTTTGGATCTTTTAGTCACATCTAATCCATTAATTCGAACAGAGGTAATTCGAACCATGTCACACCACTAAAAATCCGAACAGGATACATATAAATAACTATTGACTAAGCTATTTGCTAATTTACTTGAAACTAATGGGTCTTTAAATTCGACCCGGCAAGCCCATAGGTCAATAATCAAGGTATAAATACCCCAACCACTCTCATTAATGAGGGTGATCAGAATTTAATACTAGCAGGCTGCTTAATTATCTCACTAATCTTCACACTAAATACAAAACACCCCAAAAGTAGTAAAACACTTAACCAAACTACCCTCAGCTACCAAACCAAATTGGCGACCATCGTGGGAGGCGACGGTGCCTGAATTTTACATTCAAAACCAGTAAGAAAAATAGTTTGGATGGATCCGAATGAGCAAGGTACTCCACCTCCTGAGGTGATAACGGTGAAGGAAAATAAAGGAATACACTGTTGAGGAGCGAGATGAGCTGAGGATAGAAATAGAGGCACTAAGGGCCATAAAACAAGTAGAGAAATGTATCAAGGAGAAATATGGAGCGTCAGTTACCATACTGACAATCTTGGGGAGAATGATCCATCTCTAAAGAATCATCTCAGTTAAAAAAAGACTCATCTCAGTTCAAAGAAGACGCATCGGTTTAGGCCTATTGAAAGTTATGGGTCTGAGTCCTTCGGTAGCTCTTCAAATGAGGCTGAGCTTGAAGAATCTTTGTCATCAAGCAGTAAAGAGGGGAGATTTAGAAAAAATATAAAGTTAACCAAAAAGCACTCAAGAAAGAGGGACAGGCATGGTAGGCTTGAAAGGCATCTGGGCGAAGGGTCATCCCATAGGCATGTTGATCAGTTGCTGATACATCCTTTTATTTTTCAGTCTGAGCTAGGTATTTTTGAAACTGCTAATGAACTTACAGTATTTAATCGCAATAAAACTGGAGGCAGTAACCTTTGTCCATAAAAATACTGTCCGGAAACCTTCCCAAAGGTTTGATAGCTCCAAAATGGAAAAGTATGATGGAAGTCCAGATCCGGACAACCATCTAGAGCAATTCAAGAACTTCATGATGAATTTTGGTAACGATGTTAAACTCTTGTGCAGAGCCTTCTCCCAAACTTTTACGGGGAGTGCTCTTAAATGGTATAATAGTTTACCTCAATGGTGTATTAGAAACTTTGACACATTTTGGATTGCCTTCCGGAGGCAATTTGTTGGGAGTAAAGAATTGAGGGGTAATGGGGATACCATTATCCATTGTGCCCAAGAACCACATGAATCTTTGAAAAACTACATAAGTTGATTTGTGAATACAAAAATGGATTAGCACATTGCTTTGAGCAGGTGGCAATCGCTTCTCTAAAGCAGGGGTTGAATCTTGGGAACTTAGCTGATTTTGTAACCCGGAAGAAAACTATGACCTGGGGTGGATTGTTAAACCAAGTGGGAAAGCAGATTAATGTGGAGGAAACAAAGAAAACCAGGGTGCACCGTTAGGTGAGGTCCACCATAACAGCTCATCCAGCAACTAACCAGTCCGGTTACAAGGCTAAGGAGACCAGACAAGGATCTAACCAATCTAAGAAAACTCAATCCAACTAGAATTAGATCTAGAGCCAACAATCAAAGGGAAAGAGGGGTCCTTGGCTTCATCCTAAGTGGTTTAACGAGTTAAGAGAAAATGTAGCCACAATCTATGATAAAACTAAGGATGAAGTACATTTCCAAAATCCAGTGGCATTGCAGTCCCCCAAAGAAAACCGAAACACTTGTTTTTGCCATTATCACAATGATATAGGCCATACTACTCAAGACTTCGTAGCATTGAAGTTCAGAACCTTATTGAAAAGGGAAAACTGGGAGCATATGTTAAAAGAAAAAGTGGAAACAGACCTGATAATGCTCATCGAACGGGTCCTTTAAACAATTATGGGACATCGACTCAAGAAGGTGCAATGGTAATCCTTGAGAGGTTTGATATGGACTCTGAATATCTCGATCTAGACCCAACTCGGAATAAGGTGGGGGTGATAACAGAAAAGACCAACACAGTATCCGGTCTGGTCAGTTTCTTTGAGTCATTAACTATCTTTGGAGGGATCACTGTAACTGCACCTACCCTTTCATCAAGGAAGAGGCATGTCCATAATTTGGCTACTCAATTGGGAGAAGGAATGTCCACCCATTGGTACCAGCCCCTCTGCTCATTCATAGTCTTCGATGAGGATGATTAGAGGGATATTGCTGGACCTCACGAGGATGCATTGGTTATAGGAGCTTCTATATGAGGAAATTATATACCCTAAATTATGATCGATACAGGAAGTTCGGAAAACATCTTGTTCTTAAGCTCCTGCAAACAGATGAGGAATCCGGCCGTTATTAAAAGTTCGAACAGAAGTATTATGGGCTTCACAAGTAGTTCTGCAGATGTAATTGGGGATTTTGAAGAGGAAGTGTTGTTGAGCAAAGGGCCTTTTAAAAATATGGTGAGGGTGTTATTTGTTGTGGTAGATTGCCCCACATCGTACAATGCAATTTTTGGGAGGTCTTGGCTTTCCAGAATGCATGTTGTGCCCTCAACGGTCCATCAGTGTTTGAAGTATGCGGTTCAGGGACAAGTAGGCATTGTCCAAATTAGTCAGAAGATAGCCAAGGAGTGCTATGCAACAGCTCTTGCTCCTAAGACGTTGGGGGCAGTTAAAATTAATAGAGATTAGCATTTATTGGAGCCTTCTGCTGAGGAAAGTGAGATGGATGACCCTAGAGAGGCTTCTAGTGTCATAATACCCATCGAAGAAGTTGAAACTCACTCCCTTGCAGAGGGTAAGAATGTCAAGATTGGTTCCAAGATGGTTTGAGAGTTAAAGAAGAAGTTGTTGACTTTTCTCTAAACAATCAATATGTGTTTGTTTGGTGCAATAGTGATGTAACCGGGGTACTAGCAAGTGTTATTTCACACAAGTTATCTATCCAGAGCGATGTTGCACCTGTTGTACAGAAAAGAAGAGCTTTTTCTAAGGAAAAAAATAGATGTGATAGTTCAAGAGGTTGATCGGCTGACCAAGATGGGGCACATTAAAGAGTCCCAATATCCTCTATGGATTGTCAATCCGGTGTTAGTCAAGAAAAAGAACGGAAAATGGTGTATATGTATTTATTTCACTGACCTTAACAGAGCTTGCCCAAAGGATCTTTACCCTGTGCCTCGGAGAGATTAGCTGGTAGACTCTACATCTGGAAATAAGTTGTTGTCCTTCATGGATGCCTTCTTGGGGTATAATTAGATACAAGTGGGTCTGAAGGATCAAGATCACACTACTTTTATTACAGATAGAGGTCTCCATTGCTACAAGGTAATACCCTTCGGGTTAAAGAATGCTGGGGCTACCTATCAGAGGTTGGTAAACAAAATATTTGCTAATCAGATTGGTAGAAATATGGAAATTTACATAGATGACATGATGGTTAAAAGCGTGGAGGAGGATTTGCACATAACTGATCTTCAATAAAATTTTGCTAACTTAGCAACTATGAATTTAAAACTAAATCAAGAGAAATGTGTGTTTGGGGTCCGATCTAAAAAGTTTAGGGGTTACATAATAAGTGAGAAAGGTATCAAGCCCGATCTGGATCAGCTTAATGCACTATTAGAAATGGATCCTCCTCCAAATGTTAAAGAAGTTCAGAGGCTCACCGGAAGGTTGGCTGCATTATATAGATTTATTTCAACGTCATCGGACAAGTATGCTCCATTTGTTCAAATATTGAAAAATGCTAAAGACTTCAATTTGTCCCCACAGTGTGATAAGACCTTTGTTGAGATAAAGAAACACTTATCCTTACCAAAGACTCTTTTCAAGCTCATTCAAGAAGAGAAGCTTTAAGTATACATGGATGTGTCAGAATATGCTATAAGTGCTATTTTGGTAAGAGAAGTGGATAATTATTCTCGTCCGGTGTATTAAATCAGTAAGAGTTTGTTGGATGCTGAAAGAAGATATTTAAATTTAGAAAAGTTGGCACTAGCCTTAGTAATTGCAGCAAGAAAGATGAGGCCATATTTCCAATCTCATTCTATTATTTCCCGAACGTCTTTCCCAATAAAGAATCTTCTTCAAAAGGCATATATATCAAGCAGAATGACCAAGTGGTCAGTAGAATTGGCTGATTATGACATAGATTTTGCTCCCCGAATAGCAATTAAAGCTCAATAATCGACTGATTGTTTGGTAGAATTCCATGCGGACATGAGCTCTAAACAAACTTCAGAGAGTGATTTCAAGAAAGAATAGATGGTCCGAACTGATGGTGGATCAAGCACTATAGGTTGTGAAGTTGGAATTCGCTTAACCTCTCCATATGGTGACAAATGTATCAAGCTATATGCTTTGGATTCAGGGCCTCTAACAATAAGTCATAATATGAAGCAGATATAACTGGTCTTAAATTAGCTCTCCAATGTGGAGCGAGGAGAGTCCATTTAATGAGTGACTCTCAATTGCTTGTCCACCATGGTAAAGGTCAGTCTGAGGCCAAAAAGGAACAACTGGTCAAGTACTTACTCATTTTGAAAGAAGTGGTAGCAAGTTTCAAAAGTTTTTGCTATGAACATATTCCCAGATCGGAGGATACACTAGCAGACTCTCTTGCAACTATAACATATTCTGAGTCATATCCTTGGATCCTTATACAAGAATTCCCGTCTATACAACTAGATCAGAAGAAAGAATACGGGGAAAATTTGAGTATACATGTGATCCAAGCTAAGGATTAGAGATATACCCTCCTTCAATATATTTCTGATGGAACATTGCCTTCAGATAAAGATGTGGGAAAAAAGGTTAAATACAAATCTCGTGGCTTTTTTATAATAAGGGGAATTCTCTACAAAAAAATCTTTCAGTAGACCTCTCCTACGCTTTTGGGGGTTTGAACAATCCCAAGTTGTTTTATCCGAACTGCGTGATGAGGAAGGCTCAGCACACTGTGGGTACATAGTACTAACCCGGAGAGTCATATTAGTTGGATACCATTGGCCAACCATAATGGCAGATGCTAAAGAAATGGTAAAGAAATGTGATCCATGTCAAAGGTATGGGAATGAAATTCATGTTCCAGCAGTACCTATGAAGTCTATACTTGAGCGAATACATTTTGCTAGATGGGGGATGGATTTAGTTGGACCTTTACGCATGGCATCCGGGGGGTGCAGAACTATTATAGTTCATATTGACTATTTCTCCAAGTGGATTGAGGCAGCTCCCTTGTCTGGGACCACATCGAAGGTTATCATTAAATTTATCTTATCCAATATATGCTGCAGATTTGGAATCCTCCAAAATATTACTACAGACAATGGGCCACAGTTTGATAACAAAGACATGGAGAAATTTTGTGCCACTAGAGGCATTCAACATTGTTTTTCTTCTCCTTTCCATCCTCAAGCAAATGGCCAAGTTGAAGTTTCAAACATAACCATTTTGTTTGGATTAAAAAAGAATTTAGAGGGGTTGTGGGGAAATGGCCAAGCTATTTGCAAGAAGTATTGTGGGCCTACCGAACTACTCATCGGGCTGCTACAAAAGAATATCATTTTTCCTTGGTGTATGAGATGGATGCAATTACCCCCATAGAGGCTACTTTACCATCATACAAAGTCTATAACTATTCTAAACAGGCTAATGAGATAGCAATTAGAAATCAGTTGGACTTAGTAGAAGAGGGCTAAAAACCCTGGTTAGTCACCGGTGTTTGACACCTGTTACATTCGTGCCACTAAGCTTCAGTCGTCACTAAAACGAGTCATCGGATTTTAAAATTGTTGCATTCTTGCCACTAGCGCGTGCAAATTAACGTGCAGCTGACATGTGGCAGCCCAATATACCAGATTTGTATCATATACGAGTATTCTCTTTTTCATTCCAAAAACACCCCTATATACTATTTACTTTATTTACTTTTACTTTTAGTTTTTACTTTAAAATAAAACCATTTTATTATTTTTATATTAACTAGATCCATTTATTTATATTATATTAAGTGGCTCATTTGATATTAGATTTTAATATTTTTTTAACTAGATTATATACGGCATCACGTATTTCTCAAATTATCCCTCTCAACAGAAGAAAACCATTCTTAACTCTCTCTCTCTCCCTCCGCTTTTACACCATGGAAGCTCTAAGCTTTCTCAAGTTCTGGAAACCAGCCAACAAAACAATCCAATCCGAACCTCTCTCTCCTCAATTAGATTCAGACTAAGAAGATGACTCTTTCTTCGAGCTCGAGATTGTCAACAACACTAACTTAGAACAAAGAAACGATTCTTCAAAAACAACAAACGAAACAGAGCTCAAACCCACATACCAAACAATTTCTCTCTCTAAAACAAATCATTCAGATCGGGGACACCATCTCTAAACCCCATGGTGGACTCACTGTGTCTATCCCTAAATCGAAGTCGTGCCTGTAACGGAACGAATCAGATTTTGAGTTTCGGCTTGGTTCTAGATCGAAATCCTCTTTTTCATCTTCTTCGTTATTATCGGCGATTTGGAATTTAAGTGCTAGTTCGTGGATTTTCTTTGAAAATTATTCATCTGAGAAGGAATCCATGCTTGTACAAGCTCGTCTCGATGATTTTCACAGCTCGCACGATTTAGATTTGTGGGGTTTCGACAATGGAGTACCGAATATCATCGGTTGATCGAGTTTCTGCAGCACAAACCGGCACGAGAGGGTTCGTCATTTGCTGCTACTGTATCATTTCGAGAAAGGAGATGAAATCGAGGAAGGAGATGAAATCTCGAAAGCTAGAGTTTGTGAGGAAGATGGAGATTGAGGAATACTTGGTTGTGACCATTGCAAACAAGGGGTTGCTACTTTAACTCCCATTCCCAATTGAGCAGAACAAATCGTTGGACAATTTTTCTCGGCTTCCAAACACTCGTGTCACTAGTTTTCTTAGTCTTGGTTAACTCGTATAGCTTGACAAAATCAAGAAAATGAGATTAAATCAATGTGTAAACATGAAATCCCTAAAATTCAGAAAGCGAATCTAAAACAATCATTACGAATCACAATTAAAATTGGATCAAAAAAACAACAACCAAAGCCAGCACGAGAATCGATAACATGATAATCTCTAATCACGAAAATGAAGATCGGAAACTTACTTTCGAATACAGATTTTGGTGACTATTTCTTCTCCGACAATACTTTCGACGAGGGGGACGTCGCTACTATTGGCTTTACAAGTTAATAAAACATGGACGATGGAGAAAGAGAATTATTAGTGTTTGGGTGTTCGATGAGAATTGGAGGAGGGAAAGAGAGAAGACAATGGAAAAGAAGAAGGGTTGATAATTTGGGTGAAAGGGTTAAACGGGTCGGGTTATTAGTGTTTGGCTGGGTAAATGAAGAAGTTTAGGTAAAAAGTAAAAAAGTAAAGTTAATAAGGTCAATAAGGTTAAAACGGTATGGTAAAAAGTAAATAGTAAAAACTAAAAGTAAAAGTAAATAAAGTAAATAATATATAGGGGTGTTTTTGGAATGAAAAAGAGAATACTCGTATATGATACAAATCTGGTATATTGGGCTGCCACGTGTCAGCTGCACGTTAATTTGCACGCGCTAGTGGCAAGAATGCAACAATTTTAAAATCCGATGACTCGTTTTGGTGACGAATGAATCTTAGTGGCACGAATGTAACAGGTGTCAAACACCGGTGACTAACCAGGGTTTTTAGCCGTAGAAGAGAGAAGAGTTAAAGCACACTTAAGAACAACACACTACCAAGGTTTGATGAGAAGCAGATTTTCCTCCAAAGTCAAAAGAAGAGATTTTCAACCAGGGGATAAGATATTAAGGAAAGTCTTCTTACATACAAAGGAGAAGCAGTTCGGTAAACTGGCTCTGAACTGGGAAGGCCCTTATGAGGTCTGTGAGAAAATCAAACCTGGGACATATAGGCTTCAAGACAAGGAAGGAAGAGCTTTGGAGAACCCATAGAATGTTGAGCATCTCATGTTATATTTAGAATAAAGTTTTTATGTAAATATTTACTTGTTAAATAACAATGTAAATATTATGGGGCATACTCTTTCCTAACTTGGTGGTGCGAGGAGGTCTTAATGAAGTGTCCGGTTTTTACTTCAATAATACATAATGTCTTCTTCAAAAGTTTGGTGTGCTTTTACTTCAATTCAATTGAAGTATGAGTCACTTATTCAACATCCCGGATCTCTAGTAGATCGGATAAACGTAGTGATTAATCATGACTACTAAATATATGTGATTGGAGATATTAAACATTTCAATTCAATACTTATGAAATTCTGAGGGCTACTTAAACATTAGCCATGAAAGATTTAAAGCAAAGTATTAAACGAAGGGGAAATTGGATAAATTAAACTTGTTCGGACTTATACCGAACAATAGTACAAAAGATGCCTTGGCCATCTAAGGACTTTGATTGTTCAAAAACCTGATTCGAACTTAAACTGAAAAGCAGTACAAAATCTGTGTTGGCCATCCAGGGAATTTGATTGTTAAAAAGAAACAAAATAAAAAATACATGATAAAACCTTAGGGTTTGTTCCCTTCAGATTTTTCTTCATCACCATCTTTTTGGGACTTTTGAGTTCAGCACTTGAACTCTCACCCGTTCCTCCTTCATCATCAGTAGAATCAACTCTACTAGTATAGTTGTGCTTGTCGCCATCTGCCAAGGTATGAAATAGGATGTCGTCATACTCCACGTACCTCCATAAGTCACAAACGGTTCTCTTGGGGAAGGTTTAATGGAACAACAACACCATATCGGATTTGATCTTGTCGTCTCTCTTTTCTAAAGAGTCTACTATTCCATTGGCATATTCTTCAATCCCTGCCTTGATAGCTTGCTCTTGATGACGCTTCAGGGTCTCCTTTTCCTTGTTCATCTCAGAAACAGTGCCTTCCAACTTAGTTTTCTCGTTGGTTAGGGTTTGGATAGCACCATCCTTAGTTTTCAATTACTCCTCCAAAGCTATGAGGTTTTGTGAGGAAGAGGTCTCCAGACTGGAGTACTTAGTTTGGAGCTTAGTAATGGTTTCTTCGGATGCGGTTAGCTTGGTTTCCAAATCCTTATTTTCCTTCTTCAACACCTTTATGCTTTGCTGAGCACTTAGAAGACTGCCTGACATAGATTTCTTGTCAGAAGTGCGAGAGTTGATAACATTGCTTTGAACTTTTACCTGCCTCTACAGGTCTGTTGTAGCCCTCATCTTCTTGTTCTTTATTTTACTGGGGGATTTAGCCCTAGAAGGCAGGTACAGCTTGACATCTTTGGCTTCTATCATTTTCAAAATTACATCAGCAGGAGGATGGGTGGTTTAGTTCTTCCCATGAAATGTATCTTCTGCCTGTGGTGTTCCACATGTGAGACCTCACAAAGTTTCCCGACTTAAAGCAATTGTGGAAGGAATTTCCCCAATTCTCTGAAGCCCATGCATTAAGCTTTGCACAAGTTTTTTTTTCCCTTCTTCCAAGTGGCTGGTGAACTCCTTCGGCAGAACTGAGAAGAGATAATAAATTAATCAGAATGGGAAGAGTTGCAGTTTAAGAAATAAAAAGGAAAAGATAGAAAAGGCTTACCAATGCTTTTCCATCTGCTGGTCAGCAAGCTAGGGTTTGTGTTGGCCCTGATCTTCCTACCATTCTCCCATGTCCCACTTACACAAACAAAACTGTGTCCTCCAAGGTTTTTCGGACTCTAGCAGGTCGTCCACAACCTTGAAATCATTCCCCATATTGTAGTGGTAGAAGGGAATTTGGTGGTTCTTGCACAAGCTTGCTACAGCAGCAAACTGCTCCATTAGAAGAGGGATCATTGACAGCCTAGACGTCATAATGCAAGCCAAGAGTGTATACCAGGCATTGGGGCTTAGCTGACTGGGATATAGTTTGACCAGATGAAAGTACTTGACAATCTCTAGGTCTAAAGGGAACTGAAGTCCCGAGTTCAGCACTTCGGTATATACTACCACCTCGTTCACTTTACAGTCCATGGGGGTCTCCGAAGTGATTGGTATCCTCACTTTTACAGACTCCATAATCCCCCTTTTGGTCCAGATTTGACCCAACTCGGCAGTATGGGTATAGACGTAGTTAATATTTTGTAAAGCCAACAAATACTTGACCCTGACGTGTTTAAAACAAGGGCCTACTTTACCCTCTAAACTCTCCGGAAGAGCGTCCAGATGAGTCATGCCAACTTTAACTTTACCTTTCCTTTCTGAGGCAACATCTCTTGTATGACTTGACGCCTCGGTCTCAAAAGGGGCCTCTTCGATGTTGTCCTTCATATTCTCTTACATCATTGTGGAAGGTTTTTCAGTTGTCTTTGAAGAAGTTTGCTTTGGTTCCTTCATTGGAAGTAGTTCAAGTGGTTGTGCACTTGCTTCCTCTGAGGGCCTGATATCTGGTAGATATTTCTCTCCGGAGGGCCTGGCCTGTGGATCAACTTTTGCTACCTCCGATCCGGAGGGTTTTGAAGATGATGGTGTTGACTGGATTTTGTTTTGACGAGTCGTCCGACGAGGAGTCATCCTCTCTGGTGATCTTTCTGTATCATAACCCATTGCTATAAATGGTGAGATTTTTCTGACGCTTGAGACATCATTTTCCTTGGAAACAGGATGTTGAGAATCTTGTACGGAAGATCCAAAAATGAGGGGTGAGCGGTTTGGTATGAATGAAAGATTTTTAGGTCTAGGGTTTCTTGAGGAAGATGACCCTGTTCGGCGTCTTGATTTAGCTGATTACTCTTCTTACTTGGAGATACAGGGATATCGGCGGTGATATGGTTTTCTCTCTCTACTTTCCTTGCTTTCTCTGACTCAGATAAGTTCAACCAACCTCATTTATCTAAGGCGTTTCTGGCTGTGAACATATATCCCTCAAGAATAGTTTGAAGATGAAGATGAAACAATATTTTTTCTCTCTAAGAAGGTTTTGAGTGTGGAAGACAAAGGAATAGTAAAAAGATTTATATATAACAGTAAAAAGGGACAATTACCAAGGAGAAGGTGAACAAGATTTTTCGCAATGATTAAAGGTTGCGCAACGTGTGAAAAATCAAAATGTTGAGGTAAAATTTCTAGATCTAGTTGGTGCGATAATCTAGGATAAATAACGGTTGGGAGGTCAAACCAGATATTGAATCTTGTCCCACGATTCAAGAATAGACTCTTAGAATTCTTGAAACAAAAATCAGTCCTGATAGAATTCAAACCGGGTTGTTTGTGAAAAGAAGTTTTTCGATCCGGACGACACAAGCAGATCGGACAACGTTAATGTTAACTTGGTAATTTTTTTAACCATTCCAAAGATACTTTGCAAGGCCTAAAAAAGGGGCTACTGATGAGTTCAGATCATACAGTCACAACCAATCCATTAATCCGAACAGGGGTAATTCGGAAAATGTTACACCACTAAACATCAGAATAGGATAAATGTAAATAACTTTTGACTAAGCTATTTGTTAATCTACTTAAAACTAATGGGTCTTTAAATTCGACCCGGTTTGACGACCCGACAAGCCCATGGGTCAATAATTAAGGTATAAATACCCTAACCACTCTCATTAATGAGGGTGATCAAAATTTAATACTAGCAGGCTGCTTAATTATCTCACTACTCCTCACACTAAATATAAAACACCCCAAAATTAGTAAAACACTAAACCAAACTACCTTCAGCTCAAAATAAACCAAACCAATTACCTTATTGGACCCCTAACCTCACTCTGCTATTGGTGTAGTTGGTCTATAATTAAAACTTATTTTGACTTCCGAGAAACTATGGTTGCTATTGGCATTTCCTCTTTTCTATAACCATAATCGTTGGGCTTCCACAATCTTTTATATAAAATCCTTTCTCATATATTCAGTATAGTAACTTTTAGACAAAGAAGATTTCATTTATAGAGAGAGAATTTGTGCCTTACTAACATCATCTAGTTAATCGCTGACATTTCCCTTCCATCCACCATTTTCACAATTGTGACTTCCATCTTCGGTGAAATATGGGTGTTTATATGTTCACTGCCGAACATTCTTTAACCGAAAAAATGTTAAACTTGTCTAAGCTAGACGAAAATAAAAACAGGGTTGTTGTTCGTCACATGTGCTCTTCGATGTAATATCCTATCAGAACCTTCTTCTACTGCTCAATCATTTACTTGGAGGGGTCGTTATCCAAACCATCACAGTATCAAGGGGTTACTAGTCGCATGCATCATTCAAATTTTATAACAATGGGTTTTGATTCAGAAGAAAATTCACCTCTCATTTTAATCAAACAATCTAAATGACATACAAACCCTTCTAGGGAGCTAGGAGTAGTTCAACAGAAACAGCCTTCTAATGACCCTTCCTCACAGAATCCGAGCAAAGAGAAGAATAATGCACCCCAAATGGTAGAGGCTTCCAAATCTGATCAGGCCCTACTCTAATAAGCAAACAATGAGGGGGAACACAATTTCTCAACAAGTTGAACCTTCAGGATCTCGTTCGAAGGTCATGGAGGATAACACAGAGGATTTTAGTGAGGAATATTCTTTAGATACATATGGTCAAAACATGGAGAATGTGGAGACTTCGAAGTTATCTAGGAATAGAAAATCGAAGGTTAAAGGTAGTAAAGGTGGCAAAGGAAAAAGAAAATTCACCAAAACAAAAACCGAAATGCTTACTCCGTCATTGGTTGGGCGTGTAGGGCCAAATTTCCTAAAGGTCAGCAACAAATATCTTCTTGCTTTTCATAAACTTTATTATAATTGTTTTTAAGAGAACAAGTTAGAGGTTGTACATGAGAAATGTGGATTCTCTAAAGAAGTAAAGGTTAGATTTCCTACACTAGGAGATACCCCAATGAACTGTGGTCCGACGGCGCTGGTTGTCTATCCGGATGTGCTAAAATGGGGCCTTTGGTTTCCGTTGGCCAGACATTATGAATTATTTCAGTTTGGTAGGATTGCGCCCATGTCAGGCTAGTCTGAACGCTTGGTTTACCTTGATGCCATCTATCATGGTATCTAGGTTATCAAAACTTCTGATACTGATGAAACAATTTGTTTTTATTGTGGGGTTGTCTCGAAATTCCCAAATCCCCTTTTAATTCTTTAACATGCGGAACAAGTATAAAATGGTAGACTATCTATGGATGCCCATATCACCACAGTATCTTTATGTGGTCCGACAACATCTTTTAAATCATCTTCATCAAAATCTATAATGGTGAAGGCCCTTGGTATAAGTGAGTCGACATATTACCTTTTAAATTAACATCTAAAGAGTTCACATGCCTTTTCCTAAAGTAATTTGAATGAGTTGTTGTCGTATCTCCTCCAAATATTTTCAATATTTGAAATTTACATAACTTGGAAACCCTTTCATTGACTTCGCTTACCACATTCACAAGGTTGCGGTCATGATCCAGATCTAAATACTCTGAATTGATGTCAAAGGGCTCTTCGAACTGTTCTGTGATTACCATGTCTTGTTCATCCTTAGAGACTTCTACAACCTATCTTCGTACATTCGTTGTATTAGTTTGTTATTTGCTAACATTTGATCCGGGCTAGTTCGAATTTTTGTTTCTATTTGTGTCAGGCGTCTTTACAAAAGTCGTCAACTTCTCATTCTCGATCAGCAATTAAATCTCTTGCTTTAGAGCAATATATTCTTTTGTATCGTGATCTGTTTCGTCATGATACTTGCATAAACGAGTATTTCAGTTTTCTCTTGGAGTTTCGATAGATAAGGGTCTTCTAAATTGTATGTGACCCTTGGTCTTATCCTATATTACGATCATATTTTCTATCAACTTTGCAAAATAACTAGGTTGAACCCATCAATCCCCCTTGATCTGGAGTACTGATATTGATTTGATCTGGATTGACTGGATCATTTAAAAGATTCGCGAGGTCGAACATTGGAGGAAACATGGGACTGACCAACATTTTTTATGGTGAAGCAATTGTTAGGGTTTTATTCTATCGCGAGGCCGAACATTAGAGGACACATGGGGTTTATTCTATTACGCATTTAACCTTCTTATTTTTTGGAGGCTTCTTGCCCCATGTGTCTCGATCTTTCAACCTTTTACCCTGACTAGCAATTTTATTTCTCTGACGCTTATCTCGGTGCTTATCTTTTTTCCTATTTTGATAGAAATCACTACTTGATGAGGATGAAAATGAATCTGTTGATGAATATGAGTTGTTGCTAGACTCCGAAGATCTACAGTAACTTCCATCGTGAGCTTTCTTCCTAAAGAGCTGATGGTTTTTAAGGGGATGATCTCTCAAGGATTGCTTCAGATACCCAGACGGGTTATCTCTTGGCTCCACCAGGTATCTTTCAGCTTGTCGATGTATTTTCATTGCTTCAATTTCTTTTCGTAACTCGGCAAGCTTATCTCGCAACTGTAGTTTTTCCTCTTTTTCATCATTCTCAAATGAAATTTTTAGTTGTGCTTCTCCGATCTACCCCTCTTCACTTACTAGGGGCAAATCAACTTGCATTTCATTATCTATTGTTTAATCTCGTTCATAAACCTTTTGAAACTTTGGAATTTTTTGCAATCCGGGTACCCCTGCTCACACTGTGGTCGCTAAAATGATTAGGTAAAAATGAAGTAAGTGGGTAATTTTGGTAATATCGTAATATGATCAAGGTTTATTTTGGAGAAAAGTAAAAAAAAAATATTTAATGTTGTTTTAGAGAGTAGAGAGATAATAGATTTGGTTGTATGTCTTCTCCATTAATGAAGTTCTTTGAAGTTTTTATAGTTGAATTTAGGGTCATGGGCCAAGCCTAAATATTTATGAGTCATTAGCCCATATTAGTAGATACCTTGCTTAGTCATCATAGTAATAATGTGTTTTACTTTTTTTGTCTAAACACAATATTTCAATTACTATTCGAATAACTACTTAAAATATATATTTGTACTATTGTCTGAATTACCATTCGAATTATTCTCACATTAGGCATAATTCACTCCCAAAGAAATCTGACCCACCAATATTAAAACTACTATACGTATATCTGTACAATGGATAACATTAAGAAGTATAACTCACTCAAAATAATAAAATTAAGAAAACATACCAACTTATTTGAGTTGTGTCCATCTTTATTTTATCATATAAAATATTTCAATGATCGCATTGGAACTTACTCACTCTATTATCTATTTTTCTATTTATACTAACAAGTAATCTCTCAAAAATTCATCTTCCATTCGTCTACGAAGACTTGTTTTCACTATTTTCATAGCCGAAAAATCTCTCTTGAATGTTGAAGTAGATACAGGAAATAACGAGACAATACGTAAAAGTATATCTATTAGTGAATACACTTTGAATTTTCTCGTTGTCACCATTTCTTAATATAAATCAGCAAGAGTATAAAATTTTGGATGAGTAGGATTATCTAGCCTATAATGTTGTAATTCACATTTCAGACGATTTTTTTCTTCTTCCAAAAAATCATCATAATATAATTTTTAACAAGCATAAAAATATTCTCTATATTGAATAATTTCTAACTATCTCTAAAATCCAATGATGTACTCAAAATGAGAAGCTAGGTTGCTTGTTCACTAAACGTATTGTTTAACTCATACAATTATTAATCTATTAGAGGGGAAAATAATTTTACTATGTCATGATGTTCCATTGTCACTTTTTGTCTTTGACTTCCTTGTTGCCGAAGAGACTTTAGTACATCAAAATAAGAAGCCATGTTAGGAATCAAGATAGTATATCTCTCATAAAATAATCTTACATTCTCTAAAGCCTTTCCCAACAATCACTTCTTAATTTTTGAATCAACAACATTGTAGTAGAAACCAAGTGCATAACATTCATATTCTCTATATTTTGTTGTTGTAATGCTTGACAAAGTAAATTAGTAATGGTTATAATCTCATTTACCATATGTAAAATAGGCATACATTGATACGACATTAACATTGTTATGTCATTCAAAGCATCACCTCGTTGAGCAAAATTTATTCCTTTAGCATCTATTTCAGTTAAAACATAATGAGTAGCACCATACATTCTTATTAAAATGAACATTATTGTGAAATATGAGTTCTATCTAGTATCTTTGCGATGTTGTAGTGTTTTGTTTTGATTTAGACCTTTACCCGTCTGAATCTCTTCAAAAATCCTTTCAATGTTCAATTTCAGCAATTTAATTAACATGAAACTTATGATTGATGAGTCCGAATTCTGCCTCCTCTCCGGACAAGGACAAATCAGACCAAACTCACCGGACCGGACAGGACACTTCGAACACTCAGCCCATTGTGATGTTCGAACTATGACAAAAGTACTAAAAAACCTAAACACTTATTGACTAAGCTGCTTGCTCTCCTACTAAGAGCTCATGGGTCTTTGAACTTGACCCGGGTCCATTAAACATGACCCGAAAGCCCATAAGGCCCAGATGTAAGGGTATAAATACCCAACCACCTGCATTAAATGTGGGTAATGAAAATTAAATACAACCAGGCTGCTTAATTCTCCCTCTACTCTCAACTCTAATTATTAAACACCCATATACTTTCACAAAGCTCCGAAGAAATTACAAATTTACCCCCAGACGATAATTAACCTCACAAAATTGGCGACCACAGTTGGAGCGCAAGGTGCCTGAATCAAGCATTCAAACCCAGCAAGAAAAGTCAGTCTGAATGAATCCGGACGCCCCGGAAGTACCACCAGCTCTGCTCGAAGTGGTGGGTGAAAACGATGAATACACTATCGAAGAGCGCGATAGGCTGAAGGGTGAAATAGAAGCTCTGAGGGTAGAAAAGGCTAAGATGGGCATGAAAGAAAAGTCCAAAGCATCAGTTGCTCATCACACCGATAACCCTAGAGAGCATGAGCCTTCAAAGACTCATGTGAGTACAAAAAAGACTCATGCCAGCTCCAAAAAGTCTCACCGGTCTAAGCCAGTGGAGAGTTCTGACTCAAGCTCAGAATCTTCTAATAGCTCTTCGGACGATGAGGGAGTTGAAGAATCCTTATCTTCTAGCAGCGATGAGGGTCGAACTAAAAAGAAGCAAAAGCAGATTAAAAAATATTCCAGAAAAAGAGATAGACATGGAAAGATGAAGAAGAATATTGGTAAAGGGTCATCTCATAGCCGGAGGCATGTGGACCGGATGCTGATGGATCCTTTCGCTTTTCACGATGAACCAAGTATCTTTGCAACTCCCAATGAGGATACTGTGTTCAGTCGTGGCAGAAATTGGAGGCAATCTCCATTATCTTCCAAAATTCTGTCCGTAAACCTCCCTAAGAGGTTTGACAACACCAAAATGGAAAAGTACGATGGCAGTACTGATCCGGACAACCATTTGGAACAATTTAAAAACTTCATGATGAACTTTGACGACGATGATAAGCTACTTTGCAGAGCATTCTCCCAATCATTTACGGGGAGTGCTCTAAAATGGTATAACAGCCTACCACAGGGTTGTATCAAGAATTTCGATACTTTTTGGGAGGCCTTTCGAAGGCAGTTCGTAGGGAGTAAAGAGCTAAAGGGCAATGGAGACACAATAATCCATTGTGCCCAGGATCCAAATGAGTCCTTAAAAGAATATATAAGTCGTTTTGTGAACACCAAGAATGGGCTGGCTGATTGCTTCGAACAAGTGGCAATAGCATCCCTAAGACAGGGCTTGAACCCTGGCAATTTGGCTGATTCAGGGACCAGAAAGAAGGCCATGACGTGGGGAGGGTTGCTGAATCAGGTTGGAAAACAGATCAACGTCGATGAAACGAAGAAAACAAAGGTGCATAGGCAGGTGAGGTCTACCCCGGTGGTACCAAATTCCAATCAGAATCAGTCCGGCACCAAGGCAAAAGAGACCGGACAGGGGCATGGTAGGGCTAAAGCTCAGTCTCAGCCAGCTGCTCTTGCTCATAGTCAGCAATCTAGAAACAAGAGAGGCCCTTGGGTTCAACCGGAGTGGTTCGCAGAATTGAAAGAAAGTGTGGCCACTATTTATGATAAAACAAAGGAAGAAGTGCACTATAGAAGACCGGCAACACTACAATCTCCTAGAGAACATCGCAATAACTATTTCTGCCAATATCACAATGATATTGGCCATACCACTGATGATTGTATAGCTTTGAAGCAAGAAGTTTATAACTTGATTGAAAGGGGAAAGCTGGGGGCTTATGTCAAAAGAAGAGGAGGTAACAGGCCTGACAATACTCACCGGGTTGGTCCAAGTAATGCTGCTCCGGAGGGAGCCATGGTTATAATCGAAAGGTTTGATGTGGAATCTGAATACTTGGATCCTGATCCAAGTCGAAATAGAGTGGGTGCAGTTGAGGAGTGTTCTAGGACAGTCTCCGGTCTTATTAAGTTTTTTGAGTCCCTTACAACTTTTGGAGGGGATACTATGACAGCTCCTACTGCTTCTTCGAGGAAGAGGCACGTTCATACTTTGGCCACCCAGCTAGAAGGAGGCATGACTTCCTATCAGTCACAAAATCCATTCTCCTTCATTGTTTTTTATGAAGATGATTTGAGAGATATAGTTGGCCCTCATGAAGATGCTGTTGTTATAGGAGCATCCATTGGGGGCAATGACATAAGACGAATTTTGTTGGATACTGGAACCTCAGCCAATATCCTTTTCTTAACCACATACAAGAGATTGAAAAATCTAGCTGTAATTCAGAGTTCGGACAGATCAATTGTGGGCTTTACTGGCAGCTCAGCAGATGTGATCGGGGAGTTCGAAGAAGAAGTTTTGTTGGGCAAGGGCCCTTTCAAGAAAAAGGTCAGGATACTTTTTATCGTGGTGGATTGTCCCACTTGCTATAATGCTATTCTAGGGAGGTCTTGGCTCTCTAGGATGCATGCAGTAGCTTCAACAGTCCATCCGTGCTTGAAATATGCTGTTCAGGTACAGGTGGGAGTTGTCCGGAGCAGTCAAAAAGTTGCAAGAGAATGCTATGCTACAGCCCTGGCTCCTCGGACATTGGGGCAGTTCGTATCAACGAGCAGTACCAATTTGAGGGGCTTTCTAGGGGTGAGGGTGAAATTGATGACCACAGAGAGACCCCTGGAGTGTTAATACCGGTCGAAGAGGTAGAGACACATTGTTTAGAAGAAGGAAAAAGTGTCAAGATAGGGTCTAAGATGCCACCCGTTTTGAAGAATGAAATGGTAAGGTTTTTGAAGAATCATCAGCATGTTTTCGCTTGGTGCAACGCTGATGTTACTGGGGTTCCAGCAGATGTGATATCACATCACCTATTCGTCTGGAAAGACGTAGCACCAGTGGTTCAAAAGAGAAGGGCTTTTTCCAAGGAAAAGGCTGACGTCATTGTGCAAGAGGTTGACAGGCTCACAAAGATGGGGCATATCAAGGAGTCTCAATATCCTTTAT
Source organism: Limnanthes douglasii subsp. nivea (assembly GCA_036936605.1). Classification (NCBI taxonomy): domain Eukaryota; kingdom Viridiplantae; phylum Streptophyta; class Magnoliopsida; order Brassicales; family Limnanthaceae; genus Limnanthes; species Limnanthes douglasii. Next base: position 158,835,967 of record JAUPFV010000001.1, read on the forward strand.
GGACTGCCAATCCAGTCCTGGTGAAAAAGAAAAATGGCAAGTGGCGCATGTGCATTGACTTCACAGATCTCAATAGAGCTTTCCCAAAAGATTTGTATCCAGTTCCCCGGATTGACCAACTAGTAGACTCCACCTCTGGGAACAAGCTACTATCCTTTATGGATGCTTTCTCCGGATACAATCAGATCCAAGTAGATCCAAAGGATCAAGAGCATACCACATTTGTCACTGACAGGGGTCTTCATTGCTATAAGGTAATGCCATTCGGGTTGAAAAATGATGGGGCTACTTATCAGAGATTGGTGAATAAAGCCTTTGCTGATCAAATTGGAAGAAATATGGAAGTATACATCGATGACATGATGGTGAGGGATCAGCTCATTGTGGATTCAGGGCTTTAACAAGGAGAGTTTTACTGGTCGGTTACTATTGGCCATCTATCATGAACGATGCTAAGGAACTGGTAAGAAGATGTGACCCATGCCAGAGGTACAACAATGAAATTCATGTCCCAGCCATTCCTTTAGAGTCAATTTCTGAGCCTATACCTTTTGCTCGATGGGGGTTGGATTTAGTAGGGCCTCTCTTTATGGCATCCGGAGGGCGCAGAAGTATAATTGTTGCTATAAATTAATTTTCGAAGTGGATTGAAGCAGCCCCTCTAGCAGGAACAACGTCAAAAGCTGTCATAAAATTCATTATATCCAACATTTGTTGCAGATTTGGTGTCTTACAAAAGATAACAACAGACAATGGGCCACAGTTCGATAATAAGGAAATGGAAAGTTTTTGTGCCTCAAGGGGTATACACCATTTTTTCTCTTCACCTTTTCACCCACAAGCAAATGGTCAGGTTGAAGTAGCCAACAGAACAATTCTGTCCGGTTTAAAAAAGAATTTAGAAGGGGCTGCTGGGAAGTGGCCTAGTTATTTACAAGAGGTCTTATGGGCCCACCGGACAACACGTGGGACTGTAACACAGGAGTCACCTTTTGCTTTGGTCTATGGGATGGATGTAGTAGCTCCCATAGAAGCAACTCTCCCATCATTTCGTGTTCACAACTTCTCCGAATATGCTAACGAAGTAGCAATTAGAGGTCAGCTTGATCTGGTAGAATAAAGACGAGTTAAAGCTCACTTTAGAGTTGCACACTACCAGGGTTTGATGAGAAGCAGATTTGCTTCCAGAGTTAAAAGAAGAGATTTCCAACCGGGGGACAAGGTATTGAGAAAAGTCTTCTTACACACTAAAGAAGAGCTGTTGGGAAAATTGGCCCCAACTTGGGAAGGTCCTTATGTGGTTGTTGAAAGGCTTAAACCTGGAACATATTGGCTGGAAGACAAGGATGGAAGAGTTCTGACCCACCCTTGGAATATCGAACGTCTCCGGATGTAATTGGAGTAGCATTTGTGTAAATATTTACTTGTTTAAACATCCATGTAAATATTTGGGGGCATACTCTTTCCTCCCTAGTGGCACGGGGAGGTTTGAATGAGGTGTCCGGGCTTTTGAATAAAATTTGATGCCTTCTTAAAAATTTCCTGAAGTGTTTTAGTTTTGGTTTTTGTCACAACATCCGGATTGAAATAAAAGAGTGATGACCATAAACATTTGTCATCGGAGAATTTAAACACTCTCACTATGAAATAACTAAGGGCTATTTAAACACTAGCCAACAAAACTGGAACAGACTATGAAAGAATGTGAGAATGGTGCAGACCAAAGATATTCATTAAAATAACTTAAGTGCCTTGGCCTTCCAAGGACTTTAGTTTGGGTAAACAAGTAAAAAGTAAATCATAAGTTAAGGTTGAGCCTTTGAAGATGGCTCACCTTCGTCTGTCTTTTTCTTCCCTTTGGGATCACTCTTCTCTTCGTTTGGGCTCTCCCCGGTGTGTTCTTCGTCATCCGATGAGGAAGCACTAGAGCAACCATACCTGTCGCCTTCGGCCATTGTATGATATGGGAGGTCGTCAGACTCAACGTGAAGCCATAAATCCCCTAGGTTCCTCTTCGGAAACTTCTCATGGAAGAGTAGAACCATGTCAGACCTCACCTTGGCATATATTTCCTCCTGGGTGTCGATCACGTTGTTGGCATAAGCGTCGATCTTGGCTTGGATTTTGGCCTTCTGCTCCCTTAGCAAAGTAGCTTTCTCCTCGGCAGCCTTAGGCACTGTATTCTCGAGTGCAATTTTGTCGCTGGTCAAATTGGTGATGATTTGGTCCTTGGCCTTGGTCTCCCCTCTTGAAGTAGCAAGATCTTTCTCCAATCCGGACAGCTTCTCCCGGAGCTCTGTGATGGTGTTCTCCAGTGTGGTTACTTTTGTGGTGCTCACCTCTTGGTTTCTCTTCAACTCCTCGTTTTCTTCCTTTAGAGTGGCAGCATTCGAAGTGGCAGTAAGAAGATCGTCGGACAGCCTCTCTTTGCTAGACTTGAGGTCTTTGATAATGCCTGCCTGATTTTGAACTTGCTTCTCCAACGCAAGCACCGGTTGAACATTGCTTAACAAAGATTAAGCTATAGTATCCTTATCACTTGAAACAGTAAAGGTCTTACCATTAAAAGTGACTGAGTTTGAAGTGCTCGGAGGGAGATAGGGCCTGGCAAAATCATCTCTGGGAAGATTCATGAAGTACTCACCAAGCCCACCAAGACCAGTGATGTCCACACCGTCAATACTAAGATCTCCCCCTTCGACCTCATCGGTTTGGAAGTCACGAGGTATCTCTTCTGCTTGTGTTGGGTCAGAAGGGTCAACTTGGGGAGGAGGAGGCTCTGAAGTCCGGAGAGAAAGCTCGTCACCCTTGGAGGTCTTTTTCATTCTTGGCCTCCCTGTCTTTACTTTCTCCTCCCCGTTTACAATCTCTTTTGGAAGCTCTTGGAGGATTTGGGGAATGCACTTCTTGCCTTTCAGTCTCCTGCTCCACCACTTCCAAGAGAGCAGCATCAATTTGACTGGGGACTGGCCCCTCCGGTTGTATTGGAGCATCCTCCTCCACCTCTCCAGGGTTAGCTTCACCAACCACTTTCTTGCCCTTATTTTTGCCTTTCATCTTGCTCGGGGCTTTGGCCCGGCCTGGCAAGTAGAGTGTCCCATCTGTTTCATGCGTCCTTTTAAGCACACCATCCGGAGGAGGCTGAATGGTGAGCTCCTCCCAAGTTAAGTCTCTCCGACCTGTAGTGTTCCACAAGTGAGACCTTGACAAGTTTCCTCCAGTAAAAGCAGCATGGAACCGGTTCCCCCACCTCTCAACAGCCCAAGCATTGATCTTGGTGCAAGTAGCATGCCCGGTTTTCAGGTGATCGCTGAAGTCATTGGGCAGTTCTGCTAAGGCAAAAATAAAACAAATTAATTTAAACTAACTTTAAAAAAAAAAAGATAAGAGTGTAAAGCAGGAGACTTACGATCACTCCTCCACCTGCTTGTGAGAAGAATCGGGTTGACACCAGACTTAATTTTCTGCCCATTCTCCCATGCACCACTTACGAACAGGAACTGGGTCTTCCAATTTCTCTCCGACTCTAGCAAGTCATCCACATCTTTGAAGTCATCCCCCATGTTCAAATGGTAGAAGGGGATGTGATGGTTTCTGCAGAGACTGGCCACAGCAGCAAACTCCTCCATTGGTAGAGGGATCCCGGAGAGCCTTGAAGCCATAATGCTAGCCATGAGGGTGTACCAGGCATTGGGGCTCAGCTGACTCGGACATAGCTTTATCAGATGGAAGTATCTGACAATTTCTGGGTCCAGAGGGAATCTAAGTCCCCAATTAAACAGATCCGTGAAGATGACAATTTCGCTTAATTTGCAGTCCATGGGAGTCTCTGGATGTATGGGGATCATGATCTTCACGTTCTCCGGTATTCCCCACTTCGTACGCATCCGGCCCAGCTCAGCTGTGTGGATGAATGCATAGTTAATTTGCTGCAGGGCAAGGAGGTACTTGACGTTGACCTTGTGAAAACAAGGCCCCACCCTTCCTTCGAGACTCTTCGGCAGATCCGGATGCCTCAAGCATAACGTTTCCTTGCCTTTGTCTATTTTGGCAGCAATGGCACTACTAGTCTGTCCGGAGGGCTCGGACTCAAATGGAGCCTCTTCGACAGAGTCCTCAATTACTTCCTCCATAATTGATGAAGGATTTTCAGTAGCAGTAGTAGGGGGAGGGTTCAAATTTGGCTCAGCCTGGTCTCCGGACTGCTGGGCTTCAGTGTTCCTTTGGTTTCTAGCCTCCGATTGGGGCTCTGATGCAGATGCTTCTCTTTGAAGACTTGGACTGGTGCCCTCCGGACCGGACAGTCTGTCCTTGGGAGCTCCGATGGGCACTTCTGACCCAGTGCTGCTGTCTTTAGCACCCGATTTTGAAGGAGTGCTCCTAGAAGCCTGACCTTTAACTAACCGGCCTCTTCTCCGGTCAACTAGTTTTTGAGGGGAGTGCTCAGTGTCTGACCCCATAGCTATGAAGGGGGAGGGTTTTATGAAACTGGTTACAATAACACCTGGCTCAACCATAGGTTCCGATTCTTGAACCGAAGAACCTGAGATAATGGGGGAGCGATTGGTTTGAAATAACCTTTTCGGCATGGTGCCTTTAGAAGAAGAAGAGCCTTGATCTGACTCTGTGGCTGAAGTTACTGGTCTGTCGATGGGCGAAACGGGTAGTCCTGCTGCGATGCGTCTTTCCCTTTCGACCTTTTGCGCCTTTTCTAATTCAGAGAGGTTGAGCCACCCACCTTTGATCAGAGCGTTCCTCGCTGTAAACATAAACTATCTGGGTAAATTTTTTCTTTAGAGAGAGAAAGCTTTAAGAAGTTGCAGAGTAAATATGAGAGAGATGGTAAAACAGTAGAAAGTGTTTTAATTTATAGTAAATCTGAAAAAGGAGTTTGATTCCTAGGAGAATTCGAAAAGATTGGTAATGATTAAAGACGGCGCTGATGTCACCACCTTTAATTAAGCGGTTGCTTTTCGAAGAAGGTGGGTTTGAAATTCAATGTGAAAAAACGGCTGAAGCAACCAACCAGAAAGCGACACGTGTCCCATGAAATCTGGCACAAAACCGTTTGGATTCATGAAGCTTTATCAGTTCGGATAAAACCATAAGACAAACAACCCTGTCCGGATTAAAACTCCCCCTGACATCGGACTGTTTTTCAGGTTTTTGACAAAGGTATTTGAACAAACACCTAAAAAAGGGGCTCCTGATGAGTCCGAATTCTGCCTCCTCTCCGGACAAGGACAAATCAGACCAAAGTCACCGGACCGGATAGGACACTTCGAACACTCAGCCCATTGTGCTGTTCGAACTATGACAAAAGTACAAAAAACCTAAACACTTCTTGACTAAGCTGCATGCTCTCCTACTAAGAGCTCATGGGTCTTTGAACTTGACCTGGGTCCATTAAACATGACCCGAAAGCCCATAAGACCCAGATGTAAGGGTATAAATACTTAACCACATGCATTAAATGTGGGTAATGAAAATTAAATACAACCAGGCTGCTTAATTCTCCCTCTACTCTCTACTCTAATTATTAAACACCCATATACTTTCACAAAGCTCCAAACAAATTACAAATTTACCCCCAGACGATAATTAACCTCACCAATGATGACGTTTTATAGAACTTGTCACACAAAATTGATAATAAAAACAAAATGTTGAAAGAAAGTGTGAATTTGAGGCATTTCTCTTGTTGCAACAACAAGTACTAATTGTAATTGATGCATCAAGCAGTGCATGTAATAAGCATAGTGACAATCTTTAAGAAATAATTTGTATACCATATTTCATTCACCCATCATATTACTAGCATCGTTGTATCATTGGCCTCTGATGTGTTGAACACTAAGATTATGATGAGAATGTCATTATCATAAGAATGTCATTTACTAACTCTAAGAATCTCTCTTTCACAGAACCTTTTCTATCAACAAATCTAACTACGAATGTTATTTGCCCCCTCTTTGAAATATCTCTAGATTCATCTACAATTAATCAATATTTTACATTACCAATTTTCTCACAAATCATACTTTGCACCTTTCCGTCAAAAAATGTAGAAGCTTTTTGAAATTTTGGTGAAGTGTATTTGGCATTTTACGGATTTTTATCTAAAACAATTTCATTTACAAATTCACCCGGTTCTTTGAGTTGTAACTTTCATCATGTTCTCTAAAAGCAAAAGATTGGAATGTTAATAATTTTATTGCATTATTGATATTTTAAGGCACAATCGATTTCGTTTAATTTCTTCTTCATTTTGCTTCTCAACTATCTTTTCCAAGTGACATAGTTGAGTTTTTAGATTATAAAAATAATTGGTAGCAAAATAATGAGTTGAACTAGAATTCTTTCCTTTTCCAACATGACATAAAAACACAATCTTTATCATTATTTACTTTCCTCCTTTTGTTAAAACCCTTAACCATGAATATATCTGAACCATGCAATCCTAATGGTTTTTACACAAAAATAAAAAATAATATGTTGGACCTTTATTAGGGGAATACTCTAACCAAGGAAATTTCTGAAACCAAGATTTTTGAAATCAGTTGTTCATAGGTTGAGTAAGGATTAACTTGTATTGCTTGATATAGACCAAGATCAATATACGCCCTCCTAACTAAATCTTTTTTATTGGAATCACAAGACTAAATTTGTCTACGCAAAGCAAAATCTCGTATCAAAAATTGAAATCAATAAATTTTCTAATAGTTTGAGAAATAGTACTTTCATTGATGACCTCTGAATTTGAAGATTGCTCAATGTTGGTTTTTAACTAAAGTAATAGGTTTATATTCTTTGACTTCAAGTGAGATTGTAGTTTGTGCTTGTATATCATATTCACGGACATTTTGTTTCTTTTGGAGTTTAAAATTTGAAACGGTTTGTCTTGTCTTAGTGTTATTTATGTCTGAGACAAAAAAAATGGAAATTATAAATGGGTATCTGGATAATTGAGGTGTTTGAGAATGGAAGATAGACATTTGCCTCGTCTAAATGTGATTAATATTAAGAGATTTAATTAAATATATTTTGTTTTCCTAGTCATAATACATCCAACTTAATTTAGTTTTAAATAATATTTAATAATATTTTGAGAAAATGAAAATACATTTAAAAGAGACAGTTCATATACTAAAAAAAATTAACAATTAACATAAAAAATTCAATACTAAAATTCCAAAACTCACATATTCCCCAATTTCCACCCGGGCCTGCAATCAAAAGGACAGCGAATATTAGTGAATATTTTAACTGTTCTATCTACATCCTCCAAGTTGCCAAGAATAATAAATGAAGACGATAATCAGTGAATATTTGATGTATTCTCGTGGTCCACTGTTAAAGGTGCCTTGTCTCATAAGGCACTATTAAAGGTATCTTGTCTCATAAGGCACTATTAAAGGTATCTTGTCTCATAAGGCACTATTTACTGTTCATTCATTTATTTCGAATATATATATATTTTTCTTGATCAAAATGAATGTTTTTGTACAAAAAGAACTTTATTTCAAAATTAATATTATTTTAAAAAATTAATGAAGATTTTATTATGAAATTTATTTTTTGTTTTTGTTTTCAACTAGTTTATTTAAATTCTATTTTTGAACGAAAGTTAGTTATTGTTTGTAAACTCAATATTAATTATTGCATTTTTAATATATGTGTAGTTTTAAATATTAAATAGAATAGATTGTATTTTTGATATTCAAGAAAGTTCCAAGAGGATTCTTTGATCTTCATCTCCTTCAAGTTTTTTTTGTTTACTAATTCTTCTTTTTTCGTTCTCTTATTTCAGACTGCTATTATCTATGCCGATTTTTAACTGTAATTTCTCATGGAAATATTGAACAACGTTGTATTTAAAAAAGAAGATTTTTCAGATCTTCAATAAAAAACAACACAATGAAACCTGTAGCTGAGAAAGACACTAATAAGAAGTCTTACGATGATACTATCAATGTGAAGAAGAATTTAATCCAGCCTGCATTCAAACCTGTCATTATCATGGAAAAAACTGATCACATTTCTTTATAGTTCTCTCAAACTGCTTAAAGATCAACTAAATCATTCATCAAAGCATACTCTTATATGTAAATTCTCCAAAGGTTTACCCAAAATAAAATTGATGTACCAGTTTTTCGACTCTCTAAAACTCAAAGGAGATTAGAGTGTGTCGGTATGAGATTCCAGGCACGTTTTATTAGAATTCGACTTAAAGGATGATGTATGTAAAATATGGTCTAGGAATGTATGCACCATTGGGGAGGCATCTATGAGTATGTTAAGATGGGCACCTAATTTCAATCCAAAATACGAAAGTGCAATTACTCTGGTCACGGCTAGGGTAGAGAATTCATGAATATCTATACAATGACAACATAATGATAGATATAGCATCAGCTATTGGGGAACTTGTAAAGATTATTGTTTCATAATAGAACTTAGCCTATAATAATGCTTGTTACGCATTGATTGATTTGAATGTTTTGAAAAAAACACAACACGATATCTAGATTGAATTTGGGGATAGTCAGGGCCAATGGCTATCAATTAGCTACAAAGATCTACCAAACTATTGCAGCAGTTGGTTTAATATCGGTCATAATCAAGAAATGTGCGAGAAAGATCCTAACAAACTTAAGCTCTCCGCAAAATTCTCTAGAATGGATAATGCAGACAAAAAAAAGGATCTTCAAAACAACATAAAATCAAGAGCCACAAAAACTCATAATGTCAAAGATAATCAACCAAAAGTTTAATCCATAATAATCAATTCAGATCCAAGAATGCAGAAGAAAATAAATAACATCCAGCTTCAAGAAAATACTATAACTACTAAGAATACTACAACAATAAGGAATCGAAAAATTAAAAAACTTTCAACTAGTAACAGTTTGCAGGATAATCAGAATTAAGATATAAAAACTCTTGAAGAAGAAGAAATAATTTAAGCAATTCAAACATTAGAGCAAGGCTATAACCACATCAACTGTCAAGAGTATGAAAATCTTATCTCAGGCAATATAACTCCTAACCGGAAACACATTACCATTGTTCCTGATTCCCCCAGTCTTCAAGCCAAGTATACTGCTATTGGATTTCAGGAAGTTCTTAACAAGAAACTAAAGGATGCTAGAAGAAGGAAGAAACCTAACAGTTTAATAATTAAATCTCTTAGATACTCAGGGACATATAAGTTTCATGCAGCTCTTACTCATGATGATAAATATGATTAGTTAGAACATTTGTGGCATTAACAACAATACTTCTATATAAAAAATTAAATCTATTATATTCAAAGAGATGATCAAGTTACTTGCTATTCAAGAGCCATTAGTCAATGTTAAGAAGCTAGAAAGAATTGCTACAAGGCTTGCTTTCAAGAACTATATTGCCAATACTTTCAATAAGATATGGTTTCTTTAGAGTGATGAGTTTACTAATAATACTCTTATTAATCATACGCAATGTTTACATCTGGAAATTTCATATTCTGGTTTAGATAAAAGCTTTTTATTGACTATCATGTATGCTAAATGTTAGAGACATGAAATGAGAGAGATGTGGAATTCGCTATGAAACATAGCTACTACTTCAAAAGAATGGTCTATCATTGGTGATTTCAATATCATTACTACTTCCGAGGAACATTTAGGATGTTCTACATACTATAACAATATCATTGAGGACTTCAATGAAGTTATAAGAGACTGTTATTTAGAAGATGCAGATTTTGCAGGTTATAAGTTTACTTAGACAGAGCCCTCTATAACTCTGCATGCTCCAGCTTCTTCAATGAGATACAGGTTCTTCACATGGCTAGAACTTGTTCAGACCATGCTCGTCTTTGTGTTACTATAGCTACTAATAATTTAAACAACAAAAAAAAAGCTTTAAGTTTTTAAACATGTGGACTCTTAATGAAACTTTTCTTACTTTTGTTGAATACAATTGGAATCAAAGAATGGATGGTTATCCTCTTTACATCTTGTAGCATAAGATACGAAGACTTAAAGAGGGTTTAAAGGATTGGAATAAAAATTACTTTGAAAATATCTCTGATAAGGTGCACGTAACTGAAGAAGATGTCAGAAACTTGGAGATAAAGCTTATCATGACTAACATGCGGAAACTAAGACTGAACTAGCTAAAGCTAATGGTATTTTTCTTCAAGATTTGAGAATGGAGGAACCTTTTTTGCAACAAAATTGCTACTGTAACTGGTTGAGAGATGGATATAGGAATACAAAATCTAATCATAACTATGTCTCCAAAATAAGAAGAAATAATACTATAAAAAGTATTAAAGTAATTAAAGTCACATTATGACTTTAATAGCAAGTCACATTATTGTTATTAAAGTAATTGATTAAAATAGTTAAAAGAACAAGAATTTGATTATTATTAAATGATTTTAACAGCGAACCGCATTATTGCAGTTTAAGTGATTTAATTAAAAGAGTTATAAAAATAATTAAAAAGATTTTAATATTTTGGATTGTTGTAGAAATATATGTGTTTGTTTATTAATATTATCTTTAATTTTTATTTTTAATCTTCTATATTTGGAGCTTGTTCCAAGTATATATACTAGGCTTCAGAAACTTTGTAAACACAATTTAGAATCCAGAAATATTATATTATCTGAGTGTGTATTCTTCATTCTTAAAAGATCTCTTAAACTTATCACGATATTTCTTGTTGTGTTCAAACAATCAAACTCGTACTCGTGGTTATAATCTTCATCTTTGAAGGGTCAAGGCTCAAACAAGCATTATTGATACGTTCTTGCGGTTCCAAAACCAATCTAGTTATCGAGTTTCACCACACTTGTTGGTGGAGTTCATATAAGAAATAGTAGCATTCAATAATGGTTTATTTTATAACTGTTATAGTTAATTAAAAAATTAAAATAATTCTAAATTAAAATTAATCTTGATAAAAGTATAATTAGTCAAGGCTGAACCAATCGGCCCATAAACTTAATAATATATGTAAATATCTACTTCGACTAAGTCAAAGATATTTTTAAACTCCTATCTAAATTGTTAGAGAAATATCATCCATTATTCCGTAAATATTTGGGAGATATTATTGTAACATGACCTATATATAAAAGTCTAACTTCAACCAATAAAACTAATGCATTTTTAGAATTACTTATACTCTTTCTCTCTTTTACTTCGTTGTTCCCAAATATTCATTTAAGTTACTTTTAGATCAATCTCCACTTTAGCTAAGCTTAAGCGATCATAAAATATCCACATTAATTTACATGTCTATGGGCAATGAAATGATAAATTTATGTTTCCATTGAGAACAAATTAATCCAAAAATCCAAATTAAAATATATCAGATGTGGTCGATAATGTTGACCTGTAAGCTAACGAGAAGATTGAGATGGTACTTCCTCCGAAGGAATAACCAAATTCCCATGCGGTCAAAGTCGTGTTAGGCGAAGAAGGTGTGGTGATGACACAAAATCAGATTGAGTGTCTGGCTCACCAGTTGAGAAACGAACAAGAAAAAGACTTTCTGCATTTGCTCATATTGCAAGCCCAAAAATTCAAATTTGTAATCAACACAATAAGCACAAGGGATAAGGACGAAAAAGATGATTATACCCCATGAATATTGTAGGATAAGTGTGAAATAGATACTCTTAAACACAATAAAGGTCATAGGGGAGCATGAAAGTGAGAAAATGAAAATTATGACCGACGATCCAATGATGGAGATCGGAGATTAAGAAATCATCGTATGAAGATAAAAAGAAGCTAGAATCCAACATCCAACTATGATGGACAGGGGAGTAGTAGATCGGAACCAGGGATGGAGGAAAAAAAGATCTGATTATTCATAAAATCAAGGATGCTGGAGCAATACCAGTCATGGGAATGATGTGAGGGTACATCCCACTACCACCATGCTTTATTCCTTCATCGGGTTATCCTCTCGACCCAAAGTTAAGTTCATAATTCAGTCCAAGTTTCTCAACTGGGCATGCCACAAAATAGGAAAGTAGTCTCACTTGGATATCCACCAAATCCTCCCCAAAGCCAATAAAATTATGGTATACTTGGATAGGTGTAGGGAATCCTACAATATCAACTAGGATACATGTATAAAAATTCTTACAACTAGGAAACCAGACCGAAGGATAAGCCTAAATCAACTGGTGCAAAATTGACATGTCTAGGGTCCACTAATAAGGTTACACATCAATGGAAGTTTTATATGATTTTTACGAGGTTGAAGAACTTCAAGCAGATGACGAGTCCCTACGAAAATAAGAAATACTTATTCGAGTTATGTCAAAACATTACAAAAACCACAATTGGATAAGTATAATGATAAGGGAGATCCGTAGCACCACATCCCGCAATTCCACAGTGAGATGTTGCACTATAGAGGAGATGATAGTAGAACGTTTTATCAAGAGAGATAAACACATAAAATTAAGAACTAACGGTTAATGATTCTTTATCTTCGACTAAATCGAGACCTAATAAATATAAAAAGGTAAAGTCAAAAGGTTATTACATCTTCATTCTGGCATTATCCCTCCTACAATCGTAGTTGTGGATCCTCAAAAGCTCCCAGTGTCTGAACTTTTTTCTCGGTTGCTTACAACACTTGAGGATCAGACATATGGAGAAGAAACTCTGATGGGCCCCATGGAGGGGATCGACTTCGATACTGGAGAGGGAGGTAAAGGCCCACAAAGAGAACATTACTTCTCTTCAAGAGGAAAATAAGAATCAGAGGGCATCTCTTGAAGAGAAAAAAGCATATGCTGATGTCCTATCAGATGGAGTCAAATTGATCAAGGATGAGCTTGTACATGTGAAGACTGCTTACGAACGGCTAATATCATCCAGCTCTAAAGATATCATATAATTAAAAAATTAACAGGTCATCGATAAAGTTAACATAGAACGCCTATCGAATGCGAAATTTATTCAAGAGGCCCTTATTAAGAAATACAAAGATGAGATGGCTTCTCTCAAAGCTCAACCCACACAAGATACATAAAATACATTAGACCCATACACCGTTGGGATCTTATGATCTTTAGACAAACTGGATGCCTCAACTAATTCTGATATGATTTTAAAGTTTTACAAGACATTCCCTACATTAGTCATTGGGTTTTTGTGGAAGCTAGTTCCAAAAATATTGTGGCCCAATGATATGCCCATAGTTGAGCAGTTGGGTAAATCTATGGATTTTTCTAGTGATTTTTATGAAGAAAGTGATACACGGGACTCTGGAGATGAGATTTTAGAAGAAAAATGTGTCGATTTGGGGACGAGCTCGGAGGCCAGTAAACTTTTTGTTATCGTTTTAAGCACTTAGCTCATGTAAGGAATTTTTGTTATCTCGCCCAAATTTCACCAAACCCTTGATTTGTTCAAGGCATTTTGTAATGTTAATTCAGATGTTTTTTTTGTTAAGTTCTTATCACAACTTAAGGCATTTTGTACTCCTGTGGTTTTAATGAAAATTACTTTCAATTTATTTTATTTTCGACTTACCACAACTATTCAAAGGTATATATTGCAAATACTTTAATCATTCGAAGGTCATGCATTCGAACATATATAAAACAAATAATTTGACCATTTGAAGGTAATCCATTCGAAGGAATATATAACAAATACTTTGACCATTTGAAGGTAATTCATTCAAAGTCATATAAAATAGTTACTGACTATTCGAATGTAATCCATTTCAAGGTATAGAAATTGATTTGAACACCTTATTAAAACCTCATCGCGCCACCAGGATAGGAAAAAGTATGCTTCCCAAATATTTACATGCATATAAAAAATGTAAACATAATAAATATACTATATAATTGTTCAAGATACAGTCTTAAGTGTTCAACATTCCATGGGTGCCTTCAAGAGCTGCCTTTATGATTAATTAGTCGATTTTTCCATGGCCGACCCTTTCACTCACAGTATACAGCCCCTCCCAATTTAGGTGCTACCTTTCCAAGCTTTCTGACTCTGGTGTGTAAGAATACTTTTCAAGCTTATCTGTTTTTTCCTCAATCAAACCAAGCTAAGTTTGTACACAAATCTCATTATCTTGTTTGGAATAATTTTATATTCCGAAGGAGGGAAAGGTGGACTCTATTTGGGCAATGACATCCATACCGTATACTAAAGTGAAAGGTGATTATCGAGTTGTGATATGTGGAGTTGTTCTATAGGCCTATAATACCTTTTGTAAGTAGTTCAGCCACTTACATGCCGCCCCTCCAAATTATTTTTTAGATATTTTAAAAATGTTCAATTTACCACTTCAACTTACGGGTAGGCTGAAGGGTGGAAGGGTGAAGAGAAATGATGTCGAATCCCTCCTGAAGTACAAAAGTATTCTATTTCTTGGTTACCGAACCGAGAATCGTTATCCATTGTAATGCATTTGGGTATTTCGAACCAACAACATATGTTTGCTAAAATGAACTTTATAACTACCTTTAAAGTAGTTCCAGAAGGTGGTGCAGCTTCTGCTTATTTAGTAAAGTAATCCACTGCTATAATGATGATACGATGCCCTTCAAATAACATGGGAAAAGGTCCTACCAAATCAAGTCCCCACCTATAAAAAAAAGCACTACTTCTGATATGATTTTCATCGGAACAACTAAAATATGAATTGCATTTCCAAACTTCTGATAAGGATCACATTTATTAACCAATTTCTTAGTGTGTGCCATGATGGTAGGCCAATAGTATCTAGCAAAACCCTTATGGTCAATGCTTTATAACCTCAATGGGCTGATCCTTATCCATCATATAATTCGGATAAAATAACATGAGATTATTTTGATCGAAGACATCAGAGCAATGATTTACTAAAGGATTTCTTATATAACACTTCTCCCAAAACTACAAACCCATGCTCCTTAAATTTTAACATTCTAACTAGATCTTTATTTTCAGGAAGAAATCCCTTAGTAATAAAGGCCTGAATTTCATACCTCTAATCAGAATTTGACATGGGCAAAATTTGACGCTTTTATTCTACACTTGTGTTTTTTGTTGGAGAAGTCACTATCATTGAAGTACATCTTTGTATTAAAATCCAAGGATAGGCTTCAACATAGGCAATACTAGTAAAAGAATCAGCCATCAAATTATCAACCTTGGGTATATGTTCGTATTTCATATTCTCGAAATATGTCGATACCTCTTTCAATACTTGGAGGTAGTTAACTAACTGTTCATTTCTTATTTCACACAAACCTTGAACCTGATGAACCAATAGTTGTCAATCGTCTATCAATCGAACAAATTTTGCCTCACAAACTTGGGTGAGTCTTAAACCAAAAATAGCCACTTCATATTCGGCCTCTTGATTCGATGCTTGGAAACTGAACCGAACAACCTGGTACATGGAATCCCTGTATGGAGAAGTTAAGCATATTCAGGCCCCACATCCTATCGAACTAGATACCGTATGAATCTGAACTACCCATTCTTTCTTTTGTGTATCAGTAGGATCTTCTGAAGTCGACCGATCTGAATGCAATTCAACCAAGAAATTTACTACTGCTTGATTCTTTATAGTCATTCGATGAGCAAAATAGATATCAAAATCTATCAATTCAATAGACCATTTCATCATTCGACTCGAAATATCTTATCTTTGCAACATAATTTTAAGAAGAAAATAGGTATGAACTGTGATTGAATGTCCCTGGAAATGGGGTCGCATTTTCATGGCTGTAATGACTAATGCCAAGCTGGCTTTTCCAATTTTAAGTAATTTTTCCGGCACTTAGCAAGGTTTTGCTAATGTAATACATGAGATGTGGGTAGTTGTCTACCAATCGAACTAAGACAATGCTTACAACATAATCTGAAACTGCAGATATATGTAACGTCTCTCCCATTTTATTGGTTTGAACAAAGTTTTGGGGTTGGATAAATTTTTCTTTATATCAATGAAGGCTCTGTCACAGTTTGAAGACCAGTTGAACTCCTTTTTGTTTCTTAATACTTGAAAGAATTGGGAAAATTTATCTGAAGATCTTGACACAAATCGATTCAATGCTGCTAATCTTCACGTTGGTATTTACAGTTCCTTTGTTGATCTAAGGGGGATCCATAGCTAATAAGGCATTCAACTGCATAAAATCTGCTTGAATCCCTTTTCATTGATAACGTAGCCAAAAAAAAATCCCAGACCAAATGCCAAAAGTATACTTTGCTAGATTTAGCTTCAAATTAATGACTTCAAGGTTAGAAAAAGTTTCTCTGAGATCGGACAAATGATCATCTTCCTTGACACTCTTAAACATCATATCATCTATGTACACCTCCACAATTCTACCAATTTGATTTACAAAATTCTTGTTTACCAAACATTGATAAGTGGCTCCAACATTCTTTAAACCAAAGGGCGTCACTTTATCGCAATGTAGATTTTGTTCAGTAATGAATGTACTATGATCTTGATTTGTTTAGATTCATTAGAATCTGGTTATAGCCAGCGAAAGTGTCCATGAAAGATAATAACTTGTTATAAGATGTAGAGTCCACAAGTTAGTCTATCTAATGCATCAGAAATGGGTCATTGGACAAGTTTTATTAAGATCAGTTAAATCGATGCGCATCCTCCATTGGTCATTTTTATTTTTCACCATAACCAGATCTGCTGTTGTGAATCTTACATGTGACCTATTTTGGTCAATCAATCCACTTCTTTACACATTGCTTCAGATTTTTATATGGAAAATGCTCTTCTTCTTCGAATTATTAGACCTGCATCAGATCGTACTGACAATTTGTGGCAAATAACATCGGCTGGTATGCCCGTCACCTAGTCATTACACCACGAAAACACATGTTTATATTTAAATAAGAAAGCCAATAACTCTATTTTCAGATCTACCGGTAACTTTGAACCGATTCTAACATTTTTCCCATCACCCAAACTGTGGATTTCTACTTTTTTAATTAGAATGATCACACTAGGAGTCTCTCTTGGATCATCTATATAATTATAATTCGAAGAGAAATCTAGTAATTTCTATTCTGTTTGGTAGTTGAAAGGCTAAGAGTCCTTGGAGCCAATGTTGTAGCATAGCATTCTTTAGCTATCTGCAGACTGCTCTCTAATAATTCTACCTTATTTCCTATAGCATACTTTAAACATTGATGAACCATGGATGCAAAAGCATGCATCCTTGAGAGCCAAGACCTGTCAAAAATAGCATTATAGGAAGTCAAGCTATTTACTACCACAAATAATATTCTGACTGTTTTCCTGAAAGGCCCCTTGCCAAGAGTTGTCTCTCTCTCGAATTCTCACAGCACATCTGCAAAATTACATGTAAACCTTATGATAGTTCGGTTTGAAGGTTAAATTACCAGAGGATTTTTCATTTGATTCTAGGCTAATAAGAATAATACATTGGCCGAGCTGCCAGTGTCAATGAGGATCCTTTGGATTTCTGTACCATTTATGGATGCCTCTATCACTACCGTATCTTCATTTGATCCGACAACATATCTTAAATTATGTTTATCGAAAATTAGAAATGGTGAAGGCCCTTGGTATAAGTGATTCGACATAATCTCTTTTAACATAACATCTAAAACGTTCACATGCCTTTTCCTAGAGAAATTGAAAGGAGATTTTTTTGTTTCTTCTCCAAATATTGTCAATATTCGAAAATTTTACATAACTTGGAAACCCTTCCATTGACTTTCCTTACCATATTCATAAGGTTTCGGTCAGGATCCGGATCTAAATACTCCGAATTGATGCCAAATGGCTCTTCGAACTGTTTCGTGATTAACATGGCTTATTCATCCTTAGAGACTTCTACAGTGGATCTTTGTACATTAGTTGTATTAGTTTGTTATTTGCTAACATTTTATCCAGGCTAGTTTGAATTTTGGTTTCTGTGTGTGTCATGCATCTTTACAAAAGTCGTCAACTTCCCATTCTCGATCAACAACTTAATCTATTGCTTCAGAGCAATATATTCTTTCGTATTGTGCTCTGTATACTCATGATACTTGCAGAAGTGAGTATTTCAGTTTTCCCTTGGAGTTTGGATATGTAAGGGTCTTCTAAATTGTACGTGACCTTTGGTCTTATCCTATATTATGACCATATTTTCTATCAACTTTATGAAATAACTAGGTTGAACCCATTGATTCCCCCTTGGTCTGGACTGCTGAGATTAGTTCGTTCTGGATCGACTAGATCCTTGAAAATATTCGTGAGGTCGAATATTGGAGGAAACATGAGACTGACCAACCATTTTTTGTGATAAAGAGATTGTTATGGGTTTATTCTATTGTGGATCCTTAGTAATTTAGTTTCTTAAATAGTGATCTGTTTCCCGACTTGATTCAGTAATCCACCCCAAGTCTCTTCCTTTTTCCTCGTGACCGTGACAGCTAGGTCTCTGGCTAATAACCCTTTTCTGAGTGAAGTTATGGCCACCTGCTTATAACAATCAGCTAAACCATTCTTAGTATTTACGAACCGACTGACATATTCCTTTAAAGTTTCTAAAGCGAGTTGATGACAATGAATTATTGTGTCATATTTTCATTTTAACTATTTTCTCCTTACGAATTTCCCTCGGAAGGTCATCCTAGACATATCAAAACAAATAATCGACTAGAAGTTTGTTATACTACATTAAAGCAATGTCTTTGAATGTTTGGGAAAACACCCAACACAATACTTTATCATATTCATTGAAACTCATCATAAAAATTTAAACTTTTCTAAATGATTGTCTGAATCCTTACTTCCATCGTACTTCTCTATTTTGGAAACATCCAGATGTCAAGGGAGGTGTCCGGAAGTGTTTTTTGCTAATATGGTGACTGTCTCCAATTGCGTCCCTGGATAAATTGATGGATCTCTCCAAAATCTTTCCTGATATGTCCCGATGTTTCAACTTTTTCCCCAACTAGCAATTTTCGTTCCCCGACGCTTATCTCGTTGTTTATCTGTTTTCCTCTTTTGATAGAAATCACTGCTTGATGAGGATAAAAATGAACCTGTTGATAAAGATGAGTTATTGCTAGACACCGAAGAGCTAAAGTCACTTTCAACGTGAGCTTCCTTCCTAAAGAGCTGATGGTGTTTAGGGGAATGATCTGTCAAGGATTGCTTCGGATACTCAGACGGGTTATCTCATGGCTCCATCAGGTCTCTTCAGCTTTCCGATGTGTTTTCATTGCTTCAATTTATTTTTTCATAACTCGACAAGCTTATCTCGCAACTGGATTCTTTCCTCTTTTTCATCGTTTTCAAACAAAAGTTTTATTTATGCTTCTCCAATCTGACCCTCTTCACTTCATTGGGGAAGATCAACTTACATTTCATTATCCGTTGTTGACTCGTTCGCAAACCTTTGGAAACGTTGGATTTTTTCCAATCTGGGTGCCCATGCTTCGGGAGAGAAACTAAACTAAGAGGGTAGTTTTGGTAATATCGTAATATGATCAACGTTGGTAATATCTTTCTCCAATTCGGATAGCTTCTCCTGGAGCTCTGTAATGGTGTTCTCCAGTGTGGTGACTTTTGTGGTACTCACCTCTTGGTTTCTCTTCAACTCCTCGTTTTCTTCCTTTAGAGTGGCATCATTCGAAGTGGCAGTAAGAAGATCGTCGGACAACCTCTCTTTGCTAGACTTGAGGTCTTTGATAATGTCTGCCTGATTTCGAACTTGCTTCTCCAACGCAAGCACCGGTTGAACATTCCTTAACAAAGAGTAAGCTATAGCATCCTTATCACTTGAAACAGTAAAGGTCTTACCATTAAAAGTGACTGAGTTTGAAGTGCTCGGAGGGAGATAGGGCCCGGCAAAATCATCTCTGGGAAGATTCATGAAGTACTCACCAAGCCGACCAAGACCAGTGATGTCCACACCGTCAATACTAAGATCTCCCCCTTTGACCTCATCGGTTTGGAAGTCACGAGGTATCTCTTCTGCTTGTGTTGGGTCAGAGGGGTCAACTTGGGGAAGAGGAGGCTACGAAATCCGGAGAGAAAGCTCGTCACCCTTGGAGGTCTTTTTCTTCTTGGCCTCCCTGTGTTTGCTTTCTCCTCCCCGTTTACAATCTCTTTTGGAAGCTCTTGGAGGATTTGGGGAATGCACTTCTTGCCTTTCAGTCTCCTGCTCCACCACTTCCAAGAGAGCAGCATCAATTTGACTGGGGACTGGCCCCTCCGGTTGTATTGGAGCATCCTCTTCCACCTCTTCAGGGTTAGCTTTCCCAACCACTTTCTTTCCCTTCTTTTTTCCTTTCATATTGCTCGGGGCTTTGGCCCGGCCTGGCAAGTAGAGTGTCCCATCTGGTTCATGCGTCCTTTTAAGCACAACATCCGGAGGAGGCTGAGTGGTGAGCTCCTCCCAAGTTAAGTTTCTCCGACCTGTGGTGTTCCACAAGTGAGACATTGCCAAGTTGCCTCCAGTAAAAGCAGCATGGAACCGGTTCCCCCATCTCTCAACAGCCCAAGCATTGATCTTGGTGCAAGTAGCCTGCCCGGTTTTCAGGTGATCGCTGAAGTCATTGGGCAGTTCTGCTAAGGCAAAAATAAAACAAATTAATTTAAACTAACTTTAAAAAAAAGATAAGAGTGTAAAGCATGAGACTTACGATCACTCCTCCACCTGCTTGTGAGAAGACTCGGGTTGACACCAGACTTAATTTTCTGCCCATTCTCCCATGCACCACTTACGAACAGGAACTGGGTCTTCCAATTTCTCTCCGACTCTAGCAAGTCATTCACAGCTTTGAAGTCATGGTAGAAGGGGATGTGATGGTTTCTGCAGAGACTGGCCACAGCAGCAAACTCCTCCATTGGTAGAGGGATCCCGGAGAGCCTTGAAGCCATAATTCTAGCCATGAGGGTGTACCAGGCATTGGGGCTCAGCTGGCTCGGACATAGCTTTATCAGATGGAAGTATCTGACAATTTATGGGTCCAGAGGGAATCTAAGTCCCCAATTAAACAGCTCCGTGAAGATGACAATTTCGCTTAATTTGCAGTCCATGGGAGTCTCTGGATGTATGGGGATCCTGATCTTCACGTTCTCCGGTATTCCCCACTTCGTACGCATCCGGCCCAGCTATGCTGTGTGGATGAATGCGTAGTTAATTTTCTGCAGGGCAAGGAGGTACTTGACGTTGACCTTGTGAAAACAAGGCCCCACCCTTCCTTCGAGACTCTCCGGCAGATCCAGATGCCTCAAACATATTTTGGCAGCAATGATACTACTAGTCTGTCCGGAGGGCTCAGACTCAAATGGAGCCTCTTCGACAGGGTCCTCCATTACTTCCTGCATAATTGATGAAGGATTTTCAGTAGCAGTAGTAGGGGGAGGGTTCAAATTTGGCTCAGCCTGGTCTCCGGACTGCTGGGCTTCAGTTTTCCTTTGGTTTCTGGCCTCCGATTGGGGCTCTGATGCAGATGCTTCTCTTTGAAGACTTGGACTGGTGTCCTCCGGACCGGACAGTCTGTCCTTGGGAGCTCTGATGGGCACTTCTGACCCAGTGCTGCTGTCTTTAGCACCCGATTTTGAAGGAGTGCTCTTAGAAGCCTGAGCTTTAACTAACCGGCCTCTTCTCCGGTCAACTAGTTTTTGAGGGGAGTGCTCAGTGTCTGACCCCATAGCTATGAAGGGGGAGGGTTTTTTGAAACTGGTTACAATAACGCCTGGCTCAACCATAGGTTTCGATTCTTGAACCGAGGAACCTGAGATAATGGGGGAGAGATTGGTTTGAAATAACCTTTTCGGCTTGGTGCCTTTAGAAGAAGAAGAGCCTTGATCTGACTCTGTGGCTGAAGTTACTGGTCTGTCGATGGGCGAAACGGGTAGTCCTGCTGCGATGCGTCTTTCCCTTTCGACCTTTTGCGCCTTTTCTAATTCAGAGAGGTTGAGCCACCCACCTTTGATCAGAGCGTTCCTCGCTGTAAACATAAACTATCTCGGTAAATTTTTGCTTTAGAGAGAGAAAGCTTTAAGAAGTTGCAGAGTAAATATGAGAGAGATGGTAAAAACAGTAGAAAGTGCTTTAATTTATAGTAAATCTAAAAAAGGAGTTTCATGCTTAGGAGAATTCGAAAAAAATGGTAATGATTAAAGACGGCGCTGATGTCACCACCTTTAATTAAGAGGTTGCTTTTCGAAGAAGGTGGGTTCGAAATTCAAGGTGAAAAAACGGCTGAAGCAACCAACCAGAAAGCGACACGTGTCCCATGAAATCTGGCAGAAAACCGTTTGGATTCATGAAGCTTTATCAGTTCGGATAAAACCATAAGACAAACAACCCTGTCCGGATTAAAACTCCCCCTGACATCGGACTGTTTTTCAGGTTTTTGACAAAGGTATTTGAACAAACACCTAAAAAAGGGGCTCCTGATGAGTCCGAATTCTGCCTCCTCTCCGGACAAGGACAAATCAGACCAAACTTACTGGACCGGACAGGACACTTCGAACACTCAGCCCATTGTGCTGTTCGAACTATGACAAAAGTACAAAAAAACCTAAACACTTCTTGACTAAGCTTCCTGCTCTCCTACTAAGAGCTCATGGGTCTTTGAACTTGACCCGGGTCCATTAAACATGACCCGAAAGCCCATAAGGCCCAGATGTAAGGGTATAAATACCCAACCACCTGCATTAAATGTGGGTAATGAAAATTAAATACAACCAGGCTGCTTAATTCTCCCTCTACTCTCTACTCTAATTATTAAACACCCATATACTTTCACAAAGCTCCAAACAAATTAAAAATTTACCCCCAGACGATAATTAACCTCACCAATGATGGCGTTTTATAGAACTTGTCACACAAAATTGATAATAAAAACAAAATGTTGAAAGAAAGTGTGAATTTGAGGCATTTCTCTTGTTGCAACAACAAGTACTAATTGTAATTGATGCATCAAGCAATGCATGTAATAAGCATAGTGACAATCTTTAAGAAATAATTCGTATACCATATTTCATTCACCCATCATATTACTAGCATCGTTGTATCATTGGCCTCTGATGTGTTGAACACTAAGATTATGATGAGAATGTCATTATCATAAGAATGTCATTTACTAACTCTAAGAATCTCTCTTTCACAGAACCTTTTCTATGAGCAAATCTAACTACGAATGTCATTTGCTCCCTCTTTGAAATATCTCTAGATTCATCTACAATTAATCAATATTTTACATTACCAATTTTCTCACAAATCATACTTTGCACCTTTCCGTCAAAAAAATGTAGAAGCTTTTTGAAATTTTGGTGAAGTGTATTTGGCATTTTACGGAGTTTTATCTAAAACAATTTCATTTACAAATTCACCCGGTTCTTTAAGTTGTAACTTTCATCATGTTCTCTAAAAGCAAAAGATTGGAATGTTAATAATTTTATTGCATTATTGATGTTTTAAGGCACAATCGATTTCCTTTAATTTCTTCTTCATTTTGCTTCTCAACTATCTTTTCCAAGTGACATAGTTGAGTTTTTAGATTATAAAAATAATTGGTAGCAAAACAATGAGTTGAACTAGAATTCTTTCCTTTTCCAACATGACATAAAAACACAATCTTTATCATTATTTACTTTCCTTCTTTTGTTAAAACCCTTAACCATGAATATATCTGAACCATGCAATCCTAATGGTTTTTACACAAAAAGAAAAAATGATATGTTGGACCTTTATTAGGGGAATACTCTAACCAAGGAAATTTCTGAAACCAAGATTTTTGAAATCAGTTGTTCATAGGTTGAGTAAGGATTAACTTGTATTGCTTGATGTAGACCAAGATCAATATATGCCCTCCTAACTAAATCTTTTTTATTGGAATCACAAGACTAAATTTGTCTACGCAAAGCAAAATCTCGTATCAAAAATTGAAATCAATAAATTTGATAATAGTTTGAGAAATAGTACTTTCATTGATGACCTCTGAATTTGAAGATTGCTCAATGTTGGTTTTTAACTAAAGTAATAGGTTTATATTCTTTGACTTCAAGTGAGATTATAGTTTGTGCTTGTATATCATATTCACACAGACATTTTGCTTCTTTTGGAGTTTAAAATTTGAAACGGTTTGTCTTGTCTTAGTGTTATTTATGTCTTAGACAAAAAAAGGAAATAATAAAAAAAATGGAAATTATAAATGGGTATCTCCATAATTGAAGTGTTTGAGAATGGAAAATAGACATTTGCCTCGTCTAAATGTGATTAATATTAAGAGATTTAATTAAACATATTTTGTTTTCCTAGTCATAATACAACCAACTTAATTTAGTTTTAAATAAAATTTAATAATATTTTAAAACACTGAAAATATATTCAAAAGAGACAGTTCATATACTAAAAAAAATTAACAATTAACATAAAAAATTCAATACTAAAATTCCAAAGCTCACATATTCCCCAATTTCCACCTGGGCCTGCAATCAAAAGGACAGCGAATATCAGTGAATATTTTAACTGTTCTATCTACATCCTCCAAGTTGCCAAGAATAATAAATGAAGACGATAATCAGTGAATATTTGATGTATTCTCGTGGTCCACTGTTAAAGGTGCCTTGTCTCATAAGGCACTATTAAAGGTATATTGTCTCATAAGGCACTATTAAAGGTATCTTGTCTCATAAGGCACTATTTACTGTTCATTCATTTATTTCGAATATATATATATTTTTCTTGATCAAAATGAATGTTTTTGTACAAAAAGAACTTTATTTCAAAATTAATATTATTTTAAAAAATTAATGAAGATTTTATTATGAAATTTATTTTTTGTTTTTGTTTTCAACTAGTTTATTTAAATTCTATTTTTGAACGAAAGTTAGTTATTGTTTATAAACTCAATATTAATTATTGCATTTTTAATATATGTGTAGTTTTAAATAATAAATAGAATAGATTGTATTTTTGATATTCAAGAAAGTTCCAAGAGGATTCTTTGATCTTCATCTCCTTCAAGTTTTTTTTGTTTACTAATTCTTCTTTTCTCGTTCTCTTATTTCAGGCTGCTATTATCTGTACCGATTTTTAACTGTAATTTCTCATGAAAATATTGAACAACGTTGTATTTAAAAAAGAAGATTTTTCAGATCTTCAATAAAAAACAACACAATGAAACCTGCAGCTGAGAAATATACTAATAAGAAGTCTTATGATGATACTATCAATGTGAAGAAGAATTTAATCGAGCCTGCATTCAAACCTGTCATTATCATGGAAAAAACTGATCACATTTCTTTATAGTGCTCTCAAACTGCTTAAAGATCAACTAAATCAGACATCAAAGCATACTCTTATATGTAAATTCTCCAAAGGTTTACCCAAAATAAAATTGATGTACCAGTTTTTCGACTCTCTAAAACTCAGAGGAGATTAGAGTGTGTCAGTATGAGATTCCAGGCACGTTTTATTAGAATTCGACTTAAAGGATGATGTATGTAAAATATGGTCTAGGAATGTATGCACCATTGGGGAGGCATCTATGAGTATGTTAAGATGGACACCTAATTTCAATCCAAAATACAAAAGTGCAATTACTCTGGTCACGGCTAGGGTAGAGAATTCATGAATATCTCTACAATGACAACATAATGATAGATATAGCATCAGCTATTGGGGAACTTGTAAAGATTATTGTTTCATAATAGAACTTAGCCTATAATAATGCTTGCTACGCATTGATTGATTTGAATGTTTTGAAAAAAACACAACACGATATCTAGATTGAATTTGGGGATAGTCAGGGCCAATGGCTATCAATTAGCTACAAAGATCTACCAAAATATTGCAGCATTTGGTTTCATATCGGTCATAATCAAGAAATGTGCGAGAAAGATCCTAACAAACTTAAGCTCTCCGCAAAATTCTCTAGAATGGATAATACAGACAAAAAAAGGGATCTTCAAAACAACATAAAATCAAGAGCCACAAACACTCATAATGTCAAAGATCATCAACCAAAAGTTTAATCCATAATAATCAATTCAGATCCAAGAATGCAGAAGACAATAAATAACATCCAGCTTCAAGAAAATACTATAACTACTAAGAATACTACAACAATAAGGAATCAAAAAATTAAAAAACTTTCAACTAGTAACAGTTTGCAAGATAATCAGAATTAAGATATAAAAACTCTTGAAGAAGAAGAAATAATTTAAGCAATTCAAACATTAGAGCAAGGCTATAACCACATCAACTGTCAAGAGTATGAAAATCTTATCTCAGGAAATATAACTCCTAACCGGAAACACATTACCATTGTTCCTGATTCCCCCACTCTTCAAGCCAAGTATACTGCTATTGGATTTCAGGAAGTTCTTAACAAGAAACTAAAGGATGCTAGAAGAAGGAAGAAACCTAACAGTTTAATAATTAAATCTCTTAGATACTCAGGGACATATAAGCTTCATGCAGCTCTTACTCATGATGATAAATATGATTAGTTAGAACATCTGTGGCATTAACAACAATACTTCTATAAAAATAATTAAATCTATTATATTCAAAGAGATGATCAAGTTACTTGTTATTCAAGAGCAATTAGTCAATGTTGAGAAGCTAGAAAGAATTGCTACAAGGCTTGGTTTCAAGAACTATATTGCCAATACTTTCAATAAGATATGGTTTATTTAGAGTGATGAGTTTACTAATAATACTCTTATTAATCATACGCAATGTTTGCATCTGGAAATTTCATATTCTGGTTTAGATAAAAGCTTTTTTATTGACTATCATGTATGCTAAATGTTAGAGACATGAAAGGAGAGAGATGTGGAAGTCGCTATGAAACATAGCTACTACTTCAAAAGAATGGCATATCATTGGTGATTTCAATATCATTACTACTTCCGAGGAACATTTAGGATGTTATACATACTATCACAATATCATTGAGGACTTCAATGAAGTTATAAGAGACTGTTATTTAGAAGATGCAGATTTTGCAGGTTATAAGTTTACTTAGACAGAGCCCTCTATAACTCTGCATGGTCCAGCTTCTTCAATGAGATACAAGTTCTTCACATGGCCAGAACTTGTTCTGGCCATGCTCATCTTTGTGTTACTATAGCTACTAATAATTTAAACAACAAAAAAAAGCTTTAAGTTTTTAAACATGTGGACTCTTAATGAAACTTTTCTTACTTTTGTTGAATACAATTGGAATCAAAGAATGGATGGTTATGCTCTTTACATCTTGTAGCATAAACTACGAAGACTTAAAGAGGGTCTGAAGGATTGGAATAAAAATTACTTTGAAAATATATCTGATAAGGTGCACGTAACTGAAGAAGATGTCAGAAACTTGGAGATAAAGCTTATCATGACTAACATGCTGAAACTAAGACTGAACTAGCTAAAGCTAATGGTATTTTTCTTCAAGATTTGAGAATGGAGGAACATTTTTGGCAACAAAATTGCTACTGTAACTGGTTGAGAGATGGATATAGGAATACAAAAGCTAATCATAACTATGTCTCCAAAATAAGAAGAAATAATACTATAAAAAGTATTAAAGATGGAGAAAACTAGTTGCTTGCCTCAGAAGCTATTGGGAACTGTACTGAAACATATTTTAAAAACATTCTTACTAAGAAGCCTTACACCAACAGAAGATGAAGCAAACAATCTGCAGGATAGTATCTTTAATAACATACCTAATCTTATCATCAATGAAGATAATGTCTTGCTGATGTTGCCTCCTTCTGAAAATGAAGTTCTTGAGATCATCAACAACATGAATCCCTCAAGTGCAGTTGGAGTTGATGGATTCAACAATGGTTTCTTCAAAACATGCTAGAAAATAATAAAAAAGATATTTTTCAAGCCATGTTTTCCCTCTTGTTGGGTCATAATATTCCTAAAGGAATTGTGGCCACAGTTATGCATGGAACATATGGAGACACTTTGCTAATTTGTTTAATGTCAAAATAGAGAGATTTATAATTGTTACTCATGTACCATGAATTGGTTCTGGTCTTCGGACAACAAATTTCATGTTACTCATGTTGTCCCTCCTATTATTTTCTGGGTTATATGGCGGAATCGTATTAGAGCTAAGTATAAAGGAACTCGATGCTCCTCCATGTCTTCTATTAATCATGTTAAATATATTCTTTGTGGTTTAGATAATTATAATCTATTTAAAGTTAATCACTGGAGTAATGTTACTAATGCAACATTATAGATTGGTTGCTTATGATCGTAAATTGGAGAAGATAGCCTATGTACCTTAAATTGAATGCCCCAATCTCAAGTATCCTTAAGATGAACATTGAGGGATCATGCCTCAAAAATGGAGAATGAAGTGGTGTTGTTATAATTTGAAATAGCCTAGGAGAAATTATTCATGGTTCAAATAATCGGTATGGTAAGCTATCTCCGTTAATGGCTTGATCTAGAGCCTTGCTAGATGGCATACTTATCTGCAAAAATAACATATAAATTAATGTTAACATTGAAACCTGGTGTGGATAATAATCGCCTGAGGGTAGGCTAGTAATTTCAAGTGGAGTTTTAAGGTGGTGTATGGGTGTTTAACGGTGGTATTTGGGTGTTTAACGGTTATAATAGAGAGTATAAGGTGGAGAGATAATTAAGCAGCTTGGTAGCAGTTAATTCTCATTACCCATAGTTAATGCTGGTGGTTGGGTATTTATAGTATGATGTTTGGGCCCTTATGGGCTTTCGGGTCATGTTTAACGGACCCGGGTCATGTTTAAAGACCCATGAGCTCTAAGCAGGAGAGCAAGTAGCTTAGTCAGGAAGTGTTTAGGTTTTTTAGTACTTTTGTCATAGAACGAACAGCCTTAAGTTCACAGTGTTCAAAGTAATCTGTCCGGTCCAAGTGACTTGTTCGATTTATGTCCTTGTAACCTGTCCGGTATTCGGAGAGACTTAGACCGATTTGCCCTGTCCGGGGAGCATGCTGAATTCGGACTCATCAGGAGCCCCTTTTTTAGGTGTTTGAGCAAGTACTCTTGTCAAAGAACTGAAAAACAGTCTGATGTGTGAAGTGGTTCTCAATTCGGACAGAACTGTGGGTATACTCGGACAGGTTAAGCTTTACGAATTCAAAACGGTTTTTGCCAGAGTTAGTGGGACACGTGTCGCTCTCTGATTGGCCACTCCAGCCGTTTTTTCACCTTGAATTTCGCACCACCCTCTTCAACAAGTAACTTATTTAATTACAAATAGTGACATCAGCGCCGTCTTTTAATCATTGCCCAACTTTTCGAATTCTCCTAGGAATCAACTCCTCTTTTCAGATCTACTATAAATTCGCACTCATTTTCCACTGTTTTACCATCTCTTTCACATTTACTCTACAAATTTACTCAGAGCTTTCTCTCTTTAAAGCAAAAAATTTCCTTGGCAGTTTATGTTTACAGCAAGAACAGCATTGATCAAAGGTGGTTGGCTCAACCTGTCGGAGTTGGAGAAAGCGCAAAAGGTCGAGAAGGAGAGAAGAATAGCAGCAGGGCTACCATCATCACCCGTTGAGAGACCAGTCACCTCTGTTGCAGAATCTGATCGAGGCTCATCCTCCTCCAAGGGTACTAAGCCCAAAAAACTCTTTCAATCCACCCTCTCGCCTATAGTTTCTGGTTCCTCAGTCCAGGAGTCAATACCCGCTATTGAGCCAGGAGTTACAGTTACAAGCGTCAGGAAACCTTCCCCTTTTATAGCTATGCGATCTGACTCTGAGCATTCTCCGGAAAAGCTAGTTATCAAGAGGCCAAGCCGATTAGTTAAAGGACTAGCCTCTAAGAATACTCCCTCCAAAGCGGGGGCGAAAAACAGTGGTTCTGGGTCTGGAGTGCCCATTAGAGCTCCCCGGGAGAGGCTATCTGGTCCAGAGGCCAGCAGCCCGGTACCTCCAAGAGAAACTTCTGGCTCCGAGCTTCAACTTGAAGTGAGAAGTCAGAAGAACACAGAAAGTCAGCAGTCCGGAAGCCAGGCTGTGCCAAGCTTCAACCCTCCTCGGACCACTACCGCAGATGTTCCTCCAACGATTATGGAGGAGAGAATGGAGGACTCTGCTGAAGAGGTCCCCTTTGAGTTTGAGTCCTCCGGACAGACTGACAGTGCTCCTGTTGTTGCCAAAAAAGGCAAGTAGAATCTGTACTTGAGGCATCCGGACCTGCCGGAGTGCCTTGAGGGGAAAGTGGGGCCGTGCTTTCACAGAGTTGAGCTCAAGTACCTCTTGGCCTTGCAGAAGACCAAGTATGCATTCATCCATACCTCTGACCTGGGTCGAATGCGCACAAAATGGGGGATCCCCGAAAATGTGAAGATAAGGATCCCCATTGATCCTGAGACCCCTATGGACTGTAAACGAAATGAAATAGTCTTCTTTACAGAGCTATTTAACTGGGGACTCAGGTTCTCACTGGACCCGGAGATCGTACAATACTTCCACCTGGTCAAGCTCTGCCCGAGCCAGCTGAGCCCCAATGGCTGGTTTACTTTGATGTCGTGCATCATGGCATCTAGGTTGTATGGGATCCTTCTTCCTATGGAAGAGTTCGCAGCAGTGGCCAACCTTTTCAAGCATCACCAATTACCCTTCTACCATTTCAATATGGGGAATGATCTCAAGGCTGTTGATGACCTCTTGGAGTCAGAGAGCAAATGGAGGAGCCAATTCTTGTTTGTCAGTGGCGCCTGGGAAAACGGCAAGAAAATCAAGGCCGGAGAGAACCCAAGCCTCCTCAGGAGTAGGTGGAGGAGTGATCATAAGTTTCTCACTTTAAATTTATGTCCGTTTTTTTTTAAAGTTAGTTAAAATTAACCAGTTTCTCTTTTGTTCTAACAGAGCTGCCAAAGGAGTTCGGGGACTATTTGAAGGCCGGACAGACTACCTGTGGCAAAATCAATGCTTGGGCCGCAGAGAACTGGGAGAATCGATTCCACAAGGCCTTTACCCCTGGAAACCTAGCAAGGTCTCACCTGTGGAACACCACAGGTCGGAGAGACCTAACTTGGGAGGAGCTCACCACCCAGCCCGATGAAGACACTATGCTTAGAAAGTCCCACGAACTAGATGGGACACTCTACCTGCCTGCCCGGGCAAAAGCCCCAAGCAAAATGAAAGGCAGAAGAAAAGGCAAAAAGGTAGCGAGCGATGCTGAGAAGGATGCCCCAACAGTCCCGGAGGGGCCGGCCCAGATTCAAATTGATGCAGCCCTTTTGCAGGTGGTGGAGCAGGAGACCGAAAGGCATGAAGTGGACCTCCCAAAACCTCCAAGGTCTCCCAAGAGAACTCGCAAGCAAGTAGGTGAAGGCGCTGATCGGGAATCCAAGAAGAAGAAGACTTCCCAAGGAGATGAGCTCGTTCTCCGGGATCTGGAGCCTTCTTTCCCCACTGACCCCTCTGACCCAACTTTGGCCGAAGAGATTCCAAGAGACTTTCACACCGATGAGGTAGAAGGGGGAGACCTCAACCTCGATGGAATGGACATCACTGGCCTAGCTGGGCTTGGTGAGTATTTCCTTGGCCTTCCCAGAGATGAATTCGTAGGGCCTTACGTTCCTCCAAGTAGCTCAAATACGGTCAACTTCAATGGTAAGACTTTCGTTGTCTCTAGTGAAAAGGACATCATAGCCCATTCCTTGCTTAGTAATGTGCAGCTAGTTCTTACATTGGAAAGACAAGTCCGGAGTCAAGCAGACACCATCAAAGACCTCAAGTCTGAGAACGAAAAGCTGTCCGAAGACCTCCGCACTGCTACTACTAATGCTGATT
This sequence comes from Limnanthes douglasii subsp. nivea, assembly GCA_036936605.1. Lineage (NCBI taxonomy): Eukaryota > Viridiplantae > Streptophyta > Magnoliopsida > Brassicales > Limnanthaceae > Limnanthes > Limnanthes douglasii. The sequence continues at coordinate 158,867,763 of JAUPFV010000001.1, forward strand.
TGCTTAAGGAGGCAAATGAGGAGCTGAAGAGGAACCAAGATGAAAGCAACACAAAAGTTGCCACCCTAGAAGAGACCATAAAAGATCTCCGGGAGAAGCTGTCCGGTATGGAGAAAGACCTTACTGTCTCAAGGGGAGAGACCACTGCAAAGGAGAATATTATCACCAACCTGACCACTGACAAGATTGCTTTAGAAAATGCAGTGACCCAGGCTGCTGAAGAGAAAACTGCTTTGCTAAGGGACCAAGAGGCCACAATCAAGGCCAAGATCAATGCCTATGCGAGGGAGATGATAAAAAGCGAAGAGTTAATGGTTCAAAGGGTGAAGTCTGATATGGTTCTCCTTTTTCATGAAAAAATCCCGAAGAGGACCCTGGGGGACTTACGGCTCTATGTGGATGATGATGACCTTCCATATTATACAATGGTCGAAGAAGGAATTTCCAGTGGGTCCTAATCTGATAATGAAGAGAAGACCGGAGAGAGCCCATGCGAAGAGGAGAATGATCCCAAGGGCAAGAAGGTAGTCGAAAGGGGGAGCGACATCAAGGGCAAGAAAGCAGATGAGGGTGAGCCATCTTCAAAGGCTCAACCTTAATTTATGGTTTACTTTGTTTATCTTTTATTCAAACTAAAATCCTTGGAAGGCCAAGGCACTCTTTTTGTAATGGTGTCCGTATTTGTTCGGACAGGTTTTTTTTTTCTGTACCCTGACTTATTCACAAGTCCTTGGAAGGCCAAGGCAATTTTAAGTTTTTCAATGAATATTTTTATTTTGCACAACCATCATCCTCCTTTATTGTTTGCTTTAGTTTAGATAGCTAGAGTTTAAGTAGCTTTTAGTTGTTGCATTGTGAGAGTGTTTAAATTCTCTGGCTAGAGTTTAAATAGCCCTTAAATATTTCAGTTCGGGTAGTATAACAAGAGATAGAACTTTGAAAATACTTAGAAAATTTTGAAGAAGGCATCGAATTTTATTGAACCATCCGGACACCTCATTAAAACCTCCCCGCGCCACCAGGGAGGAAAGAGTATGCCCCCAAATATTTACATGGAAGTTCAAACAAGTAAATATTTACACAAGTGTTATTCCAAATACATCCGAAGATGCTCAATATTCCAAGGGTGAGTTAAAACCCTGCCATCTTTGTCTTCCAACCAATAAGTTCCAGGCTTGATTCTTTCAACCACAATATACGGACCCTCCCAGGTTGGGGCCAACTTTCCGAAGAGCTTTTCTCTAGTATGTAAGAAGACCTTCCTCAATACTTTGTCCCCTGGTTGGAAATCTCTTCTTTTAACTTTAGAAGCAAATCTGCTTCTCATCAAGCCCTGATAGTGTGCAACTCTAAGGTGAGCTTTAACCCGTCTTTCTCCTATCAAATCAAGTTGATTTTTGATCGCCATCTCATTAGCGTGTCCGGAGAAGTTGTGAACACGAAAGGAAGGGAGTATCTTCTCTATGGGGGCTATTGCATCCATTCCATAGACTAAGGCAAAGGGAGATTCTTGTGTTGCAGCCCCAGGTGTTGTCCGGTAGGCCCACAAGACTTCTTGTAGATAACTAGGCCACTTCCCAGCAGCCCCTTCAAGATTCTTCTTTAAACCGGACAGTATAGTTCTATTAGCCACTTCAACTTGCCCATTGGATTGTGGATGGAAAGGTGAAGAGAAACAATGCTGTATACCCCTTGAGGCACAGAAGCTTTCCATTTCTCTGTTTTCAAACTGTGGCCCATTGTCTGTTGTTATCTTCTGTGGGACACCAAATCTGCAACATATGTTGTATACCCCTTAAGTTCATAGTGTTCAAAGTAATCTGTCCGGTCCAAGTGACCTGTTTGATTTATGTCCTTGTAACCTGTCCGGTATTCGGAGAGACTTAGACCGATTTGCCCTGTCCGGGGAGCATGCTGAATTCGGACTCATCAAAACCGATTCATTAATTCTAGTTAACTTACTAGCTAATGGTAGTTTCCTTGGCATCTTGATCCTTTACTTAAATGTTGCAGAAATTTAATCTCTTCATCTATGATCATCAATCACATTTTCAGAGACCAAAATAAACCAGCCGATGGGCTTTCCAAATGGACTCCGAAAAGTAAGATAAATTAGATTTTACCCATCTTCAACCTCCTAGTTAACTGAGTGAGATTTCTCTATTTGAAAGTATGGGGTTGTGTTATATAACTAACAATACCAATTGATATCATTTTGAATCTCTGTCTTTTACTAACAAATGTTAGATAGATTAAAATATTTTATTATAGTTTAAATGTCTCTCTCAATTTATTATAAAGCTGATGCAAACCATTAAGTTGGATACATTGATCATACATGTAGAAATACATTTAATGGTCTAATCTTGATGGGTAACTCAAGTGGTTGGACGAGTGATTTGAATAATATAGAGGTGGGTTGAAAAACAAATCATATTATTGTTATTAAAGTGAGTGATTAAAAGAGTTACAAGCACAATCATTAGATGAGAGAAAAAAAAATTATTATTAAATGACTTTAATAGCAAGTCACATTATTGTTATTAAAATAATTGATTAAAATAGTTAAAAGAACAAGAATTTGATTATTATTAAATGATTTTAACAGTGAACCGCATTATTGCTGTTTAAGTGATTTAATTAAAAGAGTTATAAAAATAATTAAAAAGATTTTAATATTTTGGATTGTTGTAGAAATATATGTGTTTGTTTATTAATATTATCTTTAATTTTTATTTTTAATCTTCTATATTTGGAGCTTGTTCCAAGTATATATACTAGGCTTCAGAAACTTTGTAAACACAATTTAGAATCCAGAAATATTATATTATTTGAGTGTGTATTCTTCATTCTTAAAAGATCTCTTAAACTTATCACGATATTTCTTGTTGTGTTCAAACAATCAAACTCGTACTCGTGGTTATAATCTTCATCTTTGAAGGGTCAAGGCTCAAACAAGCATTATTGATACGTTCTTGCGGTTCCAAAACCAATCTAGTTATCGAGTTTCACCACACTTGTTGGTGGAGTTCATATAAGAAATAGTAGCATTCAATAATGGTTTATTTTATAACTGTTATAGTTAATTAAAAAATTAAAATAATTCTAAATTAAAATTAATCTTGATAAAAGTATAATTAGTCAAGGCTGAACCAATCGGCCCATAAACTTAATAATATATGTAAATATCTACTTCGACTAAGTCAAAGATATTTTTAAACTCCTATCTAAATTGTTAGAGAAATATCATCCATTATTCCGTAAATATTTGTGAGATATTATTGTAACATGACCTATATATAAAAGTCTAACTTCAACCAATAAAACTAATGCACTTTTAGAATTGCTTATACTTTTTCTCTCTTTTAATTCGTTGTTCCAAAATATTCATTTAAGTTACTTTTAGATCAATCTCCACTTTAGCTAAGCTTAAGCGATCATAAAATATCCACATTAATTTACATGTCTATGGGCAATGAAATGATGAATTTATGTTTCCATTGAGAACAAATTAATCCAAAAATCCAAATTAAAATATATCAGATGTGGTCCATAATGTTGACCTGTAAGCCAACGAGAAGATTGAGATGGTACTTCCTCCGAAGGAATAACCAAATTCCCATGCGGTCAAAGTCGTGTTAGGCGAAGAAGGTGTGGTGATGACACAAAATCAGATTGAGTGTCTGGCTCACCAGTTGAGAAACGAACAAGAAAAAGACTTTCTGCATTTGCTCATATTGCAAGCCCAAAAATTCAAATTTGTAATCAACACAATAAGCACAAGGGATAAGGACAAAAAAGATGATCATACCCCATGAATGTTGTAGGATAAGTGTGAAATATATACTCTTAAACACAATAAAGGTCATAGGGGAGCATGAAAGTGAGAAAATGAAAATTATGACCGACGATCCAATGATGGAGATCGGAGATTAAGAAATCATCGTATGAAGATAAGAAGAAGCTAGAATCCAGCATCCAACTATGATGGACAGGGGAGTAGTAGATCGAAACCAGGGATGGAGAAAAAAAAAGATCTGATTATTCATAAAATCAAGGATGCGGGAGCAATACCAGTCATGGGAATGATGTGAGGGTACATCCCACTACCACCATGCTTTATTCCTTCATCGGGTTATCCTCTCGACCCAAAGTTAAGTTCATAATTCAAGCCAAGTTTCTCAAGTGGGCATGCCACAAAATAGGAAAGTAGTCTCACTTGGATATCCACCAAATCCTCCCCAAAGCCAATAAAATTATGGTATACTTGGATAGGTGTAGGGCATCCTACAATATCAACTAGGATACATGTATAAAAATTCTTACAACTAGGAAACCAGACCAAAGGATAAGCCTAAATCAATTGGTGCAAAATTGACATGTCTAGGGTCCACTTACAAGTTTTATATGATTTTTACGAGGATGAAGAACTTCAAGCAGATGACGAGTCCCTACGAAAATAAGAAATACTTATTCGAGTTATGTCAAAACATTACAAAAACCACAATTGGATAAGTATAATGATAAGGGAGATCCGTAGCACCACATCCCGCAATTCCACAGTGAGATGTTGCACTATAGAAGAGATGATAGTATCAAATGTCGAGCATTTGCTATGATCCTAAGTAGAATAATAATGAAATGGTTTAATAGTCTAACTCTAGGTTGCATAAAACACTATGAGATATTATCAACCACTTTTCAAAATCAATTTTTAGGTTTGGAAGATATCAAAGGAGACGAGGACTATATAGCCATTTAGAAAAAGGATTAATACGAGTCTTAATGACTATAAACAAATATTTGTTAAAAAAAATCAAAGTTACAAGATTGCCACGATCTTGTGGCAATAACATCTTTTAGAAAAATAATTAAAGAATGAATTATATTTAGAAGAAGAAGAGCCTTGATCTGACTCTGTGGCTGAAGTTACTGGTCTGTCGATGGGCGAAACGGGTAGTCCTGCTGCGATGCGTCTTTCTCTTTCGACCTTTTGCGCCTTTTCTAATTCAGAGAGGTTGAGTCATCCACCTTTGATCAGAGCGTTCCTCGATGTAAACATAAACTATCTGGGTAAATTTTTGCTTTAGAGAGAGAAAGCTTTAAGAAGTTGCAGAGTAAATATGAGAGAGATGGTAAAACAGTAGAAAGTGTTTTAATTTATAGTAAATCTTAAAAAGGAGTTTGATTCCTAGGAGAATTCGAAAAGATTGGTAATGATTAAAGACGACGCTGATGTCACCACCTTTAATTAAGAGGTTGCTTTTCGAAGAAGGTGGGTTCGAAATTCAAGGTGAAAAAACGGCTGAAGTAACCAACCAGAAAGCGACACGTGTCTCATGAACTCTGGCACAAAACCGTTTGGATTCATGAAGCTTTATCAGTTCAGATAAATCCATAAGACAAACAGACCTGTCCAGATTAAAACTCCCCCTGACATCGGACTGTTTTTCAGGTTTTTGACAAAGGTATTTGAACAAACACCTAAAAAAGGGGATCCTGATGAGTCCGAATTCTGCCTCCTCTCCGGACAAGGACAAATCAGACCAAACTCACCGGACCGGACAGGACACTTTAAACACTCAGCCCATTGTGTTGTTCGAACTATGACAAAAGTACTAAAAAACCTAAACACTTCTTGACTAAGCTGTCTGCTCTCCTACTAAGAGCTGATGGGTCTTTGAACTTGACCTGAGTCCATTAAACATGACCCGAAAGCCCATAAGGCCCAGATGTAAGGGTATAAATACCCAACCATCTGCATTAAATATGGGTAATGAAAATTAAATACAACCAGACTGCTTAATTCTCCCTCTACTCTCTACTCTAATTATTAAACACCCATATACTTTCACAAAGCTCCAAACAAATTACAAATTTACCCCCATACGATAATTAACCTCACCAATGATGACGTTTTATAGAAATTGTCACACAAAATTGATAATAAAAACAAAATGTTGAAAGAAAGTGTGAATTTGAGGCATTTCTCTTGTTGCAACAACAAGTACTAATTGTAATTGATGCATCAAGCAGTGCATGTAATAAGCATAGTGACAATCTTTAAGAAATAATTCGTATACCATATTTCATTCACCCATCATATTACTAGCATCGTTGTATCATTGGCCTCTGATGTGTTGAACACTAAGATTATGATGAGAATGTCATTATCATAAGAATGTCATTTACTAACAACGTTGTATTTGAATAATAAGATTTTTCAGATCTTCAATCAAAAAACAACACAATGAAACCCGCAAATGAGAAAAAAACTAATAAGAAGTCTTATGATGATACTATTAATGTGAAGAATAAGTTTATCCAGCCTGCATTCAAACCTGTCATTGTCATGGAGAAAATTGATCACATTTATATACAATACTCTCAAATTGTTAAAGATCAAGTAAACCAGACATCAAAGCATACTCTTATAGGTAAATTCTCCAAAGGTTCTCCCAAAAGAAAATTGATGAACCAGTTCTTAGACTCTCTAAAACTCAGAGGAGATTATAGTGTTTCGGTATGAGATTCCAGTCGCGTTCTATTAAAATTCGACTTAAAGGATGATGTATGTAAAATATGCTCTAGGAATGTATGGATTATTGGGGAGGAATCTATGAGGTTCTTAAGATGGACACCTGATTTCAATCCAAAATATGAAAGTGCAATTACTATGGTCAGGCCTATAGTAGAGCCACATAAACTCATAATGCCAAAGATCATCAACCAAAAGTTAAATTTATAATAATCAATCCAGATCAAAGAATCCATAAGAAAATCAATAACACTCAACTTCAACAAAATACTATAACTGTTAAGAATACTACAACAATAACGAATCGAGAAATTAAATGAATTTCAACTAGTAACAGTTTGCAGGATAATCAGAATCAAGATATAAAAATTCTAAAGAAGAGGAATTAACTGAAGCAGTTCAAACATTAGAGCAAGACGACAACCACATCAACTCTCAAGAGTATGAAAATCTTATCTCAAGCAATGTAACTCCTAACTAGAAACACATTACCCTTTTTCTGATTCATACACTCTTCAAGCCAAAGATATTGCTATTGGACTTCATGAAGTTCTTAACAAGAAACTAAAGTATGATAGAAGAAGGAAGAAACCTAACAGTTTAATAATTAAATCTCTGAGATACTCTGGGACAAACAAGCCTCATGCAGCTCTTAGTGATGATGATAAAGATGATTAGTTGGAACATCCGTGGCATTACCAGCAATTCTTCTATAAGAATACTTAAATTTATTATATTCAAAGAGAAGATCAAGTTACTTTCTATTCAAGAGCCATTAGTCAATGTTGAGAAGCTGGAAAGAATTGTTACAAGGCTTGGATTCAAGAACTATACTGCAAATACTTCCAATAAGATATGGTTTATTTGGAGTGATAAGTTTACTGCTAATACTCTTATTAATCATATGCAATGTTTACATCTGGTAATTTCATATTGTCGTTTAGATAAAAGATTTTTATTGACTATCGTGTATGCTAAATGTCAGAAAAATTATAGGAGAGAGTTGTGGAATGAACTCAGGAACATAGTTACTACTTCAAAATAATGGCTTATCATTGTTTATTTCAATATCATTACTAATTATGAGGAACAATTATGATGTTTAACATACTATCACAATAGAATTAAGGACTGCAATGAGGTTATAAGAGACTGTTATTCAAAAGATGCAGATTCTGCAGGTTTCTAAGTTTACTTGGACCAAAAATTCCAAGTGGAAGAGGTTAGACAGAGCCCTCTATAATTCTTCATGGTCTAGCTACTTCAATGAGATACAGGTTCTTCACATGGCCAGAACTTGTTCGACCATGTCCATCTTTGTGTTACTATATCTACTAGTAATTTAAACAACAAAAAACGATTTAAGTTTTCAAACCTGTGGACTCTTGATGAAAACTTTCTTACTTTTGTTGAATACAATTGGAATCAAAGGATGGATGGCTATCCTCTTTAAATCTTCTAGTACAAGCTACGAAGACTTAAAGAGTGTCTAAAGGATTAGAATAAAAATTAATTTGGAAATATCTTTGATAAGATGCACATAACTGAAGAAAAAGTCAGAAACTCGGAGATAAAGCTACCATGACTAACATCCTGAAACTAAGGTTGAACTAGCTAAAGCTAATGGTATTTTTCTTCAAGCTTTGAGAATGGAGGAAATGTTTTGGCAACATAAATGCTATAGAGATTGAGATAGGAATACAAAAGCTTATCATAACTATGTCTCCAAAATAAGAAGAAAGAATACTATAAGAAGTATTAAAGATGGAGAAAACTGGTTGCTTACCTCAGAAGCTATTGGGAACTCTGCTGAAACATATTTTACAAACATTCTTACTAAGAATCCTTACACCAACATAGAAGATGAAGCAAACAATCTACATGATAGTATCTTTAACAACATACCTAATATTGTCACCAATGAAGACAATGTCTTGCTGTTGTTGCCTCTTTCTGAAAATGATGTTCTTGAGATCATCAACAACATGAATCCCTCGAGTGTAGTAGGAGTTGATGGATTTAACAATTGTTTCTTGAAAACATACTAGAAAATTAAAAAAAAATTGTCAAGCCATGTCTTCCTTTTTGTTGGGTCATAATATTCCTATAGGAATTATGGCCATAGTTATGCATGAGACATATGGAGACACTTTGCTGATTTGTTTAAAGTCAAAATAGAGAGATTTATGACTATTACTCATGTAACTAGGAATTGGTTCTAGTATTCGGACAAGAAAGTTCATGTTACTCATGTTGTCTCTCCTATTCTTTTCTGGTTTATATGGCGGAATCGTAATAGAGCTAAGTTTAAAGAAACATCCTGCTCCTCCTAGTCTTCTATTAATCATGTTAAATATATTCTTTGTGGTTTAGACAATTATAATCTATTTACAGATAATCAGTGGAGTAATGTTACTAATGCAACATTATAGATTGGTTTCTTATCATTCATAAACTCGAAAAGATAGCCTACGTACTTAAATAGAATGCCTCAATCTTAAGGAGCCTTAAGATGAACACTGACGGATCATGCCTCAGAAATGGAGAATCAAGTGGTGTTGTTGTAATTCGAAATCGCATAGGAGAAATTATTCTTGGTTCAAGTAATCTGTATGGTAAGTTATCTCCCTTAATGGCTGAATCTAGAGCATTGCTAGATCGACTGCTAATCTGCAAAAACAACAGATGGATTAATGTTGACATTGAAACCGATTCATTAATTTTAGTTAGCTTTCTAGCTAATGGTGGTTTCATTTGATATCTTGCTCATCTGCTTAAATGTTGTAGAAATTTAATCTCTTCATGTATGATTATCAATCATATTTTTAAAGACCAAAATAAAACAGCCAATCGGCTTGCCAAATGGACTCTGAAATTTAAGATGAAATTAGATTCTACCCATCTCCAAGTTCCTAGTCAACTGAATGACATTGTTCTATATGAAAGTATGGGGTTGGGCTATATAACTAGGAATACAAATTGATACCGTTCTAAATCTCTGTTTTTTACTAACAAATTTTTGATAGAATTTTCTAGTTATCACGAGCTTCTCCTAACTAGCAATCTTAGTTAGTAGATATTGTTCTTAAACGTTGCATGTATTAGAAATTCACCTAATATATTCCTAATAAGCATTGCTCTATTCTTCTGAATATTAGAGATGCTCCTTCCATATTCAGGATATCGCAAGACCTCATTAGTCGATTGATTGCAAGAATTTCATCAAACAACTGATGTGCTTGTTTTTCTCTTTGATTTTTCGATCCAGTTTATGAAATTAAAGTTAATTGGTCTATAGCTTTAGAGATTCAGAGTGTTGATTTGATGTAGCAAAGACTGCAAACAGACTAGTTTCTCGCCCAGGTATCGGAATTGGGTCACACAAGTACTCAAATCGAAGATTTCGACAAGGCCGTCAGATTTTAAAAATGTGACTTTGTCACAAAATTTGATACCCAGAGTCGACCTATAAAGCCTTTGAAACCCAGTTTTAATATTTTAGTGTTAATTTTGTTTATTTATTTTATTTTAAAACATATATGTAATTTTCCTTATTTGGAATTAGAGTTTTGGGTATTGCTATATAAATCATCTTATACCCTACTTTGCCGTTAGACTTTGATTAATAGAATTTTGAGATTATTTCTCCAAGTCTCATTTATTCTCTAACCTAGGGTTATGGTCATATCTACTATTTTCTTCTGTAAATCTTCCGTCACGCCAGCAGTTGGTATCATAGACCAGCGATTATTGGGACACAGATACAGGAATCATGTTCTGAGTACCTCTTGATTTGAAGGCTAGAATAGAGAACGAAATCTTCCGGTCTACCTGCACAATTGGAGGAAGAATCTGCAAGTTTGTAATTGATTCAGGTATCTATGAGAATCTGATTTCAGAGGAGGCTATTCATAAACTGGCGCTGAAGACTGAAGCTCTTCCATACCCGTATATACTGTCAGGACAAATAGAGTACACTGAGGTAACAGTTTGTAAACGCTGTTAGATTGCATTTTCTGTTGGTATTTACAAAGATACAACATGGTGTGACGTAGTTCCTATGGATGTTTTCCATCTAGTTTTAGGACGTCCATGGCGATTTAAGAGGAATTCTACTTATGATGGTAGAACAAATCGATACAATTTTGTGAAAGATGATATCAAGTTTATATTAGTGTCATCTAGAGTAGTGTCTCCAAAACCACCACCAATTAAGGAGTTTCATGCTCAAATTGCACCAACTGCCGATCTTAGTTGTGATGTTAAAAATGTGTATGAGTTCGTGTTTGACAAGCCAGTCTATGATAAAAATATTTTTGAAGATGTATTTGGGCCAGTTTTTTACAAACCAGCGTACGATGAGTATGATGATGACTAGGATTATGAACATCTAATTAATATTGAGGAGAAACTTGTAGATCGAGATATTGTCTCAGGCTTCAGTACACCAGACTACATCACTTTAGAAGGTCTACTGAAGAAAGACTGCAAAGTAGCAACTTTTATTATAGAGATGCATCTTCCAGGTATTTTATGTTATCCGAAAATCAAAACTTTGATTCGGTTTTCTGTGGATACATGTTGTCGTATTGGAAAAATGGAAGATGATATTTTTGTGTTTGAGATTATGAATAAATTGATAAAAGAAAAGAATAGTATTTTAATGAATAAAAAATTAGGTTTTGTAATAGAACCAGGAGGAATTTTGGGTGATGGTTGGGGAAATAAAAGAAAGAGTAACAAGTTAAAAGTAAAAGATTGCATTGTTTTGAATCTGCTGGCAGAAATATACTCTGAAGAACTTGAGAAGTCATCTACTATTCAACAAAGAGGAATTGTTCCTTTCTGCAAGGGTTTTGATGTGATACAACAAGCACATTCTGGAACTGGAAAGACAACAACTTTTACACGCGCAAGGGTGATGTAGTGCTTAGTAAATGGGTCGAAAAAGCAGACATAGAACAAGTGGGTGGATTATATCTTGTTACTGCTGACCACAGCAATGCCGATGACATGGTAAATAAGGACAAAGCTGAGAAACCACTTCTTGACAATAGCTGCAGCATTCATATTCTCACCTTTTACACCCTTATGGTGGTATCAGTTGAAATCAACGGTGAACATGCCAATGTTTTTGCAGTTGTGTTAATGTTTCAGTGTTCCGAATTCGAGGTCGAATTCTTCCCAACTGGGGAAGGATGATGTAGTGAAGACTGTGGACAAACTGGTTTCTCGTCCAGGTATCCAAACTTGGTCAAACATGTACTCAAATCGAAGATTTCGACAAGCACGTCAGATTTCAAAAATGTGACATTGTCACTAGGTTTGACATCCAGATTCGACATGTAAAGCCTTCGAAAACCAGTTTTAATAGTTTAGCGTTAATTTTATTTATTTATTTATTTTAGAACATATATGTAATTTGCCTTATTTGGAATTAGGGTTTTGGGTATTACTATATAAAACATCATATACCCTATTTTACCGTCAGACTTTGAATAAAAGAATTTTGAGATTATTTCTCTGAGTCTCCTTCATTCTCTAACCTAGGGTTATGGTCATATTTACTGTTTTCTTTTTCTAATCTTCGTCATGCCATCATGATTTATCCATTCATCCTCTCCTCCAAAGCTTGTGAAAGATAAATTTTTAGTCTGAATTAATTTTTCCTTCAAGAGTTTTGAAGAGTTGAGAATTAGAAGTAAAAGGAATAAAAAGAAAAACTCTGAAATTTCTATTTTCAATTTTGTTTTAGTGTTTATACTTGGCGCCTTCTTTTTATCCAAGTTTGTACCTCTTTGACATTTCATTAATAAGAGATTATTTTTTATTAAAAAATAGTTTTAAAAACAAAAATAACTAAAAATATATATTATTTTCTAGTTTTTTATCTTCTTTATTAAGGCCAAACCATAGGATCGTAGGTGATTAGACTTTTTATTGTTTTTTTATCTATTTAATAGATTAAAAAATATAATCTAAATTTATCTCTCGATTTTTAATAAAGTTAATGCAAACCATTAAGATAGATACATTGATCATACATGTAGAAATACATTTAATGGTCTAATCTCAATAACCAACTCAACCGGGTACGGGTTGAAAAATAAATCATATTATTGTTATTAAAGTGAGTGAATAAAAGAGTTACAAGCACAGTCAACAAAAGAAATTAATTATTATTAAATGTCTTTAATAACAAATTACATTATTGTTATTAAAGTAATTGATTAAAATATTCAAAAGAACAAGAATTTGATTATTATTATTAAATGACTTTAACAAAGAATCACATTATTGTTATTAATGTAATTTAATTAAAAGAGTTACAAGAACGATCAAAAAGTTTTTGATATTTGGGATTGTTATAGAAATCTATGTGTTTTTTTATTAATATAGTTTTTAATTTTAATTTTTACTCTTCTATATTCGGAGCATGTTCCAAGTATAAATACTAGGCTTCATAAACTTTGTAAACACAATTTAGAATTCAGAAATATCATATTATTTCAGTGTGTATTCTTCGTTCTTAAAAGAACTCTTAAACTTATCATGATATTTATTGTTGTGTTCAAACAATCAAACTCATACTCGTGGTTAAAATCTTCATCGGTAAAGGGTCAAAGCTCAAACAAACATTACTGATATGTTCTTGGGGTTCCAAAACCAATCTAGTTATCGGGTTTCACCACACTTGTTGGTGGAGTTCATATAAGAAATAGTAGAATTCAATAGTGGTTTATTTTATAACTATTATAGTTAATTAAAATAATTCTAAATTAGAATTAATCTTTATAAAAGTGTAATTAGTCAAGACCGAACCAATCGTCCCATAAACTTAATAATATATGTAAATATTTACTTCGACTAATTCTAATATATTTTTAAACTCTTATCTTAATGATTAGAGAAATACCATCCATTATTCTGTAATATTTGGGAAATATTATTGTAACATGACCTATATAGAAAAGTCTAACTTCAACCAATAAAACTAATGCATTTTTAGAATTACTTATACTATTTCTCTCTCTTAATTTGTTGTTCATAAACATCCATTTAAGTTACTTTTTAATCAATCTCCACTTTAGTTAAACCTAAGCGATCACAAAATATCCACATCAATTTACATCGTCTATGGAAAATGAAATGATGAATTTTTGTTTCCATTAAGAACAAAGTAATCCGAAAATTCAAATTAAAATATGTCAGATGTGGTCGATAATATTGACCTATAAGCCGATGAGAAGATTGAGATGGTACTTCCCCCAAAGAAACAACCAAATTCACATGCGGTCGTAGTCGTATTAAGCGAAGAAGGTTTGTCTCACCAGTTGAGAAACAAAAGAAAAAGAATTTCTGCATTTGCTCATATCACAAGCTCAAAAATAAAATTTATAATTAACACAGTAAACACAAGGGATAAGGACAAAAGAGATGATGATACCTAATGAATGTTGTAGGACAAGTGTGAAAGAGATGCTCTTAGACACAATAAAAGTCATAAGGGGAGAATGAAAAATGAGAAAATGAAAATTATGACCGCGGATCCAATGATGGAGATCGAAGATTACGAAATCATTGTATGCATATAAGAAGAAGCTATAATCTAACATCCAACTATGATGGACAGGGGAGTAGTAGATCGAAACGAGGGATAGAGAAAATAAAAGATTTAATTATTCATAAAATCAAGGATTTAGGAGCAATACTAGTCATAGGAATGATGCGAGGGTACATCCCACTACCACCAGACGTTATTCCTTCACCAGGTTATCCTCTATACCCAAGCTATTTACTAGTTAATAATGCAATCCCAGTTTCTCAACTAGGCATGCCCAAAATAGAAAAGTAGTCTCACTTAGATATCCACCAAATCCTCCCCAAAGCCAATAAAAATATGGTATACTTGGATAGGTGTATGGCATCCTACAATATCAACTAGGATACATGCATACAAATTATTACAACAAGGAAACCAGACCGAAGGACAAGCCTAAATCAAGGGGTGAACAATGGAAATTTCTAGGGTTCACGAACAACCTTACACATTAATGGAAGTTCTATACGATTTTTACGAGGATGAAGAACTTCAAGCAGATGACGAGTCCTCACGAAAATCAAAAATACTTATTCTAGTTATGTAAAAACATTACGAAAACCACAATTGGATAAGTACAATCTGTGGCACCACATCCCGCACTTCCACAGTGAGATGTTGCACTATAGAGGAGATGATAGTATCAAATGTCGAGCATTTGTTATGATCTTAAGTAGAATAATAATGAAATGGTTTAATAGTCTAACTCTAGGTTGCATAAAACACTATGAGATGTTATCAACCACTTTTCAAAATCAATTTTTAGGTTTGAAAGATATCAAAGGAGACGAGGACTATATAGCCATTTAGAAAAAGGATTAATACGAGTCTTAATGACTATACACAAATATTTGTTAAAAAAAATAGAAGTTACAAGATTGCCACGATCTTGTGGCAATAACATCTTTTAGAAAAATAATTAAAGAATGAATTATATCTAAAGAAATAATGGAAAAGGAAACACCAAACTTCGGGGATTTATTGGCCCATGTAGAATGATTTATCAAGAGAGATAAACACTTAAAATGAAGAACCAACGGCTAATGATGTTTCAGCCTCGACTAAATCGAGATATAATTAATATCAAAAGGTAAAGCCAAAAGGTTATTACATCTTCGTTCGGACATTAACCCTCCTACAATCCTAGCTGTCGATCCTCAGAAGCTCCCAGTGTTTGAACATTTTTCTCTATTGCTCAAACACTTGAGGGTCATACATATGGAGAAGAAAATCTGATGGGCCCATAGAGGGGATCGACTTGATACTTTCGAAAAAAATTTCCCATAATCTACAAACAACACCACAAACATGGTGTTTGATGGTGTGGCCTTCGAGCTGTCAAAAGAAATCGATACACTAGGGTATTCGGTGTTAAGCTAAGGCGTGTGGTTGAGCTGAAAGGGGGGGGGGGGGTAAAGGCCCACAAAAAGACCATTACTTCTCTTCAAGAGGGAAATAAAAATCAGAGGGAATCCCTTGAAGAGGAAAAAGCATATGTTGAAGGCCTACCAGATCGAGTCAAATTGATCAAGGACGAGCTTGCACAAGTGAAGGATGCTTACAAATAATTACAGTCATCCAGCTCTAAAGAGATCATATCACTAAAAAATCAACAGGCCCTCGATAAAGTTACCATAAAACACCTATCGAATGAGAAAAATAATCAGGAGGCCCTCATTAAAATATACAAAGATGAGGTAACTTCTCGCAAAGCTCATGTCACACAAGACACATAAAATGCATTAGACACATACACCGCTAGGATCTTATAATCTCTAGACAAACGGGATGCCTCGTCTAAATCTGATATGATTTTTGAGTTTTACAAGACATTCCCTACATTAGTCATTGGGTCTTTGTGGTAGTTAGTTCCGGAAATATGGTGGCCCAATGATATGCCCAAAGTTGATCAGTTAGGTAAATGTATAGATTTTTCTGGTGATGGTTATGAAGAAAGTGATACACGAGAGTCTGAAGATGATATTTTTGAACAAGAAGGTGTCGATGGGGACGAGCCCAAAGGCCAGTAAACTTTGTGTTAGCGTTTTAAGCATTTAGCTCATGTAAGACATTTTTGTTATCTCGCCCAGATTTCACCAAGCCCTTGATTTTTTCAAGGCATTTTGTAATGTTGATTCCGATTTTTTTTTGTTAAGTCCTTATCACAACTTAAGGCATTTTGTACCCCCATCGGTTTAATGAAAAATAGTTTCAATTTCTTTTATTTTCCACTTATCACAACCATTCAAAGGTATATATTAAAAATTCTTTAATCATTCAAAGGTCATACATTCGAACATATATAAAACAAATACTTTGACGATTTGAAGGTAATCCATTCGAAGGAATATAAAACAAATACTTTGACCATTCGAAGGTAATCCATTCAAAGACGTATAAAATAAATACTTTGACTATTCAAATGTAATCCATTTGAAGATACAATCTAAGTAAGTAAATAACATAAGAGATGTTTAAAACAAATGTGATAGATTGAAAATGATTCGAATACCTTATTAAAACCTCATCGCGCCACCAGTATAGGAAATATTATGCTTCCCAAATATTTACATACATATAAAAAATATATAAACAGAATAAACATACTATATAATTATTCAAGATACAACCTTACGTGTTCAACATTTCATGGGCGCCTTAAAGAGTTGCCTTCATGATCAATTAGTCGATATTGTTTTAAGGCCGACCCTTTCACTCACAGTATACAACCCCTCCCAATTTAGGTGCTAGATTTCCAAGCTTTTTATCTTTGGTGAGTAAGAATACTTTCCTGAAAACCTTGTCCCCCACTTTGAACTCTTTTCTTTAAATTTCAAATGCATACATGCTTCTTATTAAACCTTGATCATTTTTTCTCAAGTGAGATTTAATTATTTTTTCTTCAACAAAGTCTAATTGAGCTCTTATAGCTATATGATTATCTTTTTTGGAGTATTTTTCAATTCGAAAATATGAAAGGGTAGATTCAATTAGTGTTACCGCATTCATCCCATATACCAAAGAAAAATGAGATTTTTGGTGGTCGTTTGGGTAGTAGTTCGGTAAGCCTACAATACTTCTTGCAAGTAATTTGGAAATTTGAGTGCCACTCTCTCTAAATTATTTTTTAGACCCATCAATATAACTCATTTAACAACCTATATTTTCTCATTGGCTTGAATGTGAAACGCTGAAGAAAAATAATGTTGTATTTCTCTAGAGGTACATAAAATTTCCATGTCTCTATTTTCAATCTTGGGTTGTTATCTACCATAATACTTCTACGGATCCAAAATATACAATATATATTGGAGAGGATAAACCTGATCGCTGCTTTAAAATTAGTTTCGGAGATAGGTGCAGCTTCCACCCACTTGGAGAAATAATCCAGTGCTAGTATAATAGTTTGACAACCTCCGGATGCCATTGTTAGGGGTCTCACTAGATCAAGCCTCCATCTATCAAATGGTATTGCTTCAGATATTGACTTCATTAGGTCTGCTGGCACATGTATTACATTTCTAAACCTTTGGCATGGATCACATCGTTTAACCAATTCTTTAGCATCTGTCATGATGAATTGCCAATAATATCTTGAGAATAAAACTCTTATGGTCAAGGCTTTATAGTCATAGTATAAAGAGCCCTCCTCATCTTATAACTCAGAAAACATTACATGAGACTCATTATACCCAAGGCATCGTAATAAAGGATTGCTAAAAGATTTCTTCTAGAGAACATCCCTTAAGACTAAAAAACCATGTGTTGTAAACTTCAATCTTAGTTAATATTTTGTCAATGGGAAGACTTCCCTTAGTAAGAAACTCTTTGATTTCATTCCTCCAATCTTGGCTTGTTGTGGTAGAAAGTTCGATACTTTCCTCAGTACTCATCCCCACTCCAAGGCTTGTTATTATTGAAGGGAATTCTTGCATTAAAATCCATCAATACGCCTCAAAGTAAGCAATAGTATCTAGAGAATCTGCAATAGTATCTAGAGAATCTGCAATAGTATCTAGAGAATCTGCCATCGTATTTCCACTCAATAACACATGTTCGTATTCTATATGTGATTCATAGTGAAACGCAAGAGAAGCTAAAGAGGGATAAAAACCCTAATTTTATTAATCAAAACAACTCCCTTAAAAATAGGGTTTGAGACACCTTAAATAAGAATCGCTCAAATTCCTAATACAAAATATGGAAACAAAAATAAACGCAATAAAATAATATCACTTTAAATCTGAATGTAATCGGATTTAATTTGATATCTTAAATAGATCCTTAAAGTATAAAAATAAAAGAAAACTAAAACTAAAACATTTAAATATTATAAAATATTTAAATATTATTTTGCAGAGGCCTTCCGCCTACATCATCCTTCCCCGGTTGAACATAATTTGACCTCGAATTCAAAACGTCGAAATTCGTCAAGAACAACATATGTAAACTTCAAATCTGCAAGAGCTCGCGCACTAGCGACATCCACATCTGAGCTGCCGAAAACACCATTATCCCTTCCGATTTCTAGGAAACATTGAAGGTCCAAAACATGCATGTAATACATCATCCCACATACTGTCCTCTGCTGTTTGTAAGATAACAAATGTTAAAGACATTCGGACTTGTCTTTCAACTGGAAGGACCCCACAATTTGTAAAAATAAGTCAACTGGAATGGTTTGGAGAGATGCTTCTAGAGAAAACAAACTACAGCTTCTGAGCTCGTTTGAAAAACACAATGCATCACTCCAGCTAGGAGACGATCTAACTGAATCCCAAAGAAAACCATGCAGCAGCTTTGTGCGTACCATCTTTGCCATCACAAATCCATTTGCTCGCATGGCTTCTGATTTACAGGCTCTGGAATCTATATCCATATAGTTCCGACTTCTGTGGATGTCATTCAATATCGTGACTAGTTCATTAAATTTCCACCTATATGAGCAATTACCACGAGTTTCTATTTCTAACAACCTTAGTTTATCATGAATATCACTGACTAATGACTGTGTTATACTTCGGACAGATGGATGCAATATGACCTGAGTACTACGACGGCCACAGTTAGTTGCATTTGAGACATTAATATCGGTGCGCTTGCAACGCTCTCGCTGCTCAAGCTTGGATACTATCATATTCATGGTCCTCCTATCCATTGTGGTACCTTTATCTTTCTCAAAACTCAGTAGCCCCCTAAAGAGATCAGCTGTCAAAATAAATTTCTCATACTGTAAGCGTTCGAGTACTCTCTGCTCTCTTTTTGCATTATCAGCAGTCAACGGATATGCCTTAAACACTCTGGAGTCATAGTTCTTTGCTAAAGCAAGAGAGTTGTTAGAAGTCGGCGAACGAGCCTCCGGCCTTGTCTTCACCTCACTTGTCATGGGAAAATTTTGTTGCAGATGATCAGGGAAGACATGTATATCATTTGTAGTACATTCGCCAGGGGACTTATGAGAAATACTAAGAGTAGTTTCACTAAACTTGCTAGGCGTAGAAAAATCATCATCAAACATAGAAAGCCCATCTTCCACAGAGGTCTTAACTGGTGTGCCATCAACATTCGATATTGTATTTTCAATATTGGCATTTTCTAGTTTATCATGAAAAGTGTCAGAAGGCTTAAGACTAAAATTCTCAACTGTCCACACCCGAAATAATGTCGTCTTTTTATGGTTCTCGGCCTGTAGATGCATCCCAAATCGGGAGACGATGTTACAAAGCCGGGAATAGTTGCGTTTCTTATCAAGTCCAAGTCTATCGCACACCTCCATGAGCGCCAAACCTTCAGCGCCCGCGACATCAACCATATCATATATTTGACGATCTAATGAAAGCTCCGCGAGCTCATCAGTTTTTTTAATCCTCCTACCAAATGAAAGTTGCTTCTCTTTGTCAAAGTCACAACCAGATCCAATGGTCTCAAAATCCTTTTCAGTAATTCTCTTTAACAAACGAAGGCAGATCTCAACCTTTTCATCCACTATGGCAGCAAACTCTTCAACTATGCAAGCTTCTTTCAATCTCCGACATATATTTCTCCAAGACTTATGCCCTGATGGTCCTGCA
The DNA here is from genome assembly GCA_036936605.1 of Limnanthes douglasii subsp. nivea. Taxonomy (NCBI): domain Eukaryota; kingdom Viridiplantae; phylum Streptophyta; class Magnoliopsida; order Brassicales; family Limnanthaceae; genus Limnanthes; species Limnanthes douglasii. The sequence continues at coordinate 158,887,972 of JAUPFV010000001.1, forward strand.
TAACCAAGATCCTGTTTGATATCCGAGATAACAAAAATACGAGTCAGTTTGCTATTACGATATGGGATATAAGCAAGACCCTTCTTCTGTTGTTTACCCAAAGCATTAATGCAGTTAGCTAATGCAAGAAGAGAACGGTTAATATTAGCTCCATCTCTCAGTTTCTGCTCCCTGTTATTTGTGTCTGCTGCTCTTTCGCTCCCAGCAAGGTCTACAAGTGCAAGTTTTCCTCGCAGTACTTATTTTGGTTCCTTTGTCTTCTTTTTACAGTAATCTCCAGAACGGCATGTGATCTTGAGGAGGTTGCATTAGCCTCTGTGCTCTCAGTTTTTCTTCGCCTGTTTCCCAAATATAGAAGTTCAAGAATTCGATCAGCATAATGGACGCCCAATAATATCATCTGAAGGCTTCGCTCACCTTGATCAGAAGTACTCAATTGTGAGAAAATCATAGTGTGTGTAGTATTTATAGACTATGTCACTGATGCAGATCCACCAGCCACTAACTCAATATTATCAGAAAACTTGTTCGTGGCAGCTTCAATTATAATGATATCAAATTGCAATGCATCCGCAGATAGAAATTTTTTGCCAGCTCTTTCGGAAATTTCATCGAACGTCTTGCGTGCATCTTCGATGGAGTCGCACCAAGTGTAAATATGAACGAGTTTTCGGCAGAGGAACTCGTTGTTATCAAGGCCACTAGCACCAAGTTTTCTGCAGATGAACTCGTTGAAGTCTTTTAACTTCGACATATCAGCCTGATGCCGCAGTTGGTGAGAGAGTGGACTCTTTCTCGTCAAACTATCCATTGCATCAAGGAAATTGGTATCTGAAATAGTACTAGGCTGTCTTCTCACAATACACCTTCTATTTGATGAAATTTCAGGTGGTTTGGGTGGTGGTAAAGACAGTTGTAAAAAATCTCCAAATTGATTCATGATTGATGGAAAATTTGATTTCAAATTTTTTGTTTGTTCTTTTGGACATAAATTTGGTTTTAAATTTTTTAATTTTTGTGAAGGTTTTAAATCTTTATTTTTAATCCCATAATTTTTTTTGTTTGTAGGATTAGAGAAAGAATTATTGTTTACCTTATCGAAAGAACATGAGACGTTTTTTGGTGTTATTCAATCGTCTTCGTCCTCATCGTCGTATACATCATAAATCGGATCTCCTAATTCCGACCAAGTTTCATCAGAAATTTCACCTTCGTTGTTAGCCTCATACTCATCAAAGAATGGATGGTCGAATATCGGCGAACCTTCTATGTCACAATCAAAGTCCGGGATGTCTACCTTAAATCCAAACTCCCAGCGGCGACCGTGATAAGTATTCTGTTCGAACCCCTCCCCAAAAGGGTTATCGATACCTCCAACCTCCGTGCTTTGTTATCTGGCGTTAAGATCAGCCATCTGAAGGGTAAGATCAGCCACCTGACGGCGTAGGTCAGCAACTTCACGATCACCGAAATCACTTGCATCTCTAGCCACTGCAGCGCCACCGCGACCGCTGGTTCTTCCTCTCACCATCTCGCAGGGCTGCCTGTGTCTGATACCACTATGATTCAGAGTGAAACGCAAGAGAAGCTAAAGAGGGATAAAAACCATAATTTTATTAATCAAAACAACTCCCTTAAAAATAGGGTTTGAGACACCTTAAATAAGAATCGCTCCAATCCCTAATACAAAATATGGAAACAAAAATAAACGCAATAAAATAATATCACTTTAAATCTGAATGTAATCAGATTTAATTTGATATCTTAAATAGATCCTTAAAATATAAAAAATAAAATAAAACTAAAACTAAAACATTTAAAAATTATAAAATATTTAAATATTATTTTGCAGAGACCTTCCGCCTACATCAATATTCTTGAAAAAAGTGTATGTTTCTTTCAATACTTGAAGATAATTAACCAACTGTTCTTTTCTTTGCTTCATATGGACCCTAAGCTTGATGTATGAAAAACTGCTAGTCACTTATCAATGAGACTCTTCTGGCATCACATATTTGGGAAAGTCTTAGTCCAACTATTGATGCCTCATACTCAGCTTCATTGTTTCATACCGTAAACAAATTCTGGATCGTACCCCGAATGTGCACTTCTTTGGATTTTACTTTAAATTGACAACTTTAAATTAGAGAAAGTTTATTTGAGATCAAGCGAGTGATCGTCATCACTCAAAAACTTTACCATCATATCACCAATATAAACACCGAAATTTCTTCCAATCTAGTTGGCAAAGGGTATAACCTTATAACGATGCAACCCTCACCATTGATGAATGTAGTTTGATCCTGGTCCTTCAGGTCCATCTGTATCTGATCGTACTCATCAACCGCATCCATAAAAGATTACAATTTATTGCCAGAAGTAGAATCTATCAAGTGATCTAGTCGAGGAACATGGAATAGATCCTTCAAACAGGTCATGTTTAGATATGTGAAATCAATACACATTCACCATTTACTATTTTTCTTTTTCACAAGTACCAGATTAGCTGTCCACAAAGGGTACTGAGACTCTCAAATATGCTCTACTTTTGTTAACATGTCTACCTCCTTGACAATAGCGTCGGACGTTTCTGCAAAAATATTCTTCGTCTTTGTACAGCAAGTTGATGATAAATGATGCTCGTTCGTACACCCGTTACATCTTCATTACACCAAAAAAAATACATGAAAGTTCTTGGACAAAAATGATAAAAACAAATGATTTATCTCTAATGGGAGCTTAGCTCTATTCTTAACATATTTCCCATCCGGAAATTTGTGAAACTCAACCTCTTTAATTGGAATAATTGCACTAGTATTCTCTCTTGGATCATCCATCTTGCTTAAATCTGAAGAGGACTCTAGTAATTGTTATTCCTTCCTAGCCGTCACACTTTCTAACACATTCGGGGCAAGGGCAGTAAGATAGAATTCTCTGACCACCTTTTAGCTGCTTCAAACCACTGCTCCCTGGCCTTCGACCGCATATTTTAAGAATTGGTAAACTATCAAATAAATAGCATGCATCATTGAGAGCTAAGATATACCAAAGATGGAATTATGAGTTGAACAGTCAACCACTACAAACAACACACTCATAATCTTTTTAAATGGTCCTTTCCTGAGGACAGATTCTCCTTCGAATTCCCTAACAACATCAACACAAATTCCTGTAAATCACACTATGGTTCCATTTGATAAGAGAATCACGGGCTGGGTTATTCATCAACTTGTAAGTAGATAGAAACAAGATATTAGCTAAGCTACCAGTGTCAATCAAAATTCTTCGGATTTATATTCCCTGAATTGCAGCTCCAATCACCACAACATATTCATGTGGCCCAACAATATTTCTCAAGTCATCCTCATCGAAAACAATGAATGTTGTTGGATTTTTATATATATAAGTATACATTTTCCCCTCTAAATGTATAGTCAAGCTAACTACATGTCTCTTTTGAGAGAAACTCGTTGGATCTCTCACGATATGTCCTCTGAAAATGGTTAATGATTCAAAGAATTGACATAATTCGGAGACCTTTCCTCCTTTTTCACATATTATATTTATCCAGCCACAATCCATATTATGATTCTTCATCAAACTTATTATATTGTTCGGATAATCACCATCATATGTTCATGTTTAGGTGTCACTTCTATAGCTTCTTTTTGGTTTTATGGTTTCGAAAAAAATTACCGAACTTAAGTCTTAGATGATTGTAGGGTTTGGTTTTAGAGAAATTTATACCTCCATAAATTTCCTTAGAAGATGAAATGGCTGCTCCTGAAGAGTCATCAGATAGTCGTTCTGAAGGAGATGATGAAGTGGGATCCAAAGAAGGGAGTTCGGATAGGAAAGGGAAAAAATTATAAAATACCAAGCCTAAGGAGTAATGACTCATAATTTCAAAGTTTGTTAAACCCCTTGAAAAATGCATGGCAATGTTGTTTGTTCTATTCAAATAGACTTTTGACAAGTCCTTGGATGGCCAATGCATTTTGTAAGGTTGTGTTGAATGTTCCGCTTGTGTTTAAACTCTGATTTTCTTTATTTCATCAAAAAACTTATTCTTGTTTCGAATCTTTAAATCTCTTAGAATGACATCGCATAGACAATTAAAATTCGAAATACATATCACTTTTTGATATAAACCATTTGAAAATATTATTTCTGATGGTAAATCAAGTTTATATACAAGTCATTCATAGAAAATTCATATGAATGTATTTTTAACTTATAAACACACTATTCAAAGGTACTCCATTCAAAGGCAGACTAAACTTATGAACGTACCATTTGAAGGTGATTCCTTCGAAGGTAAATAAAATTATAACAATCCATTCGAAGGAAAATAAAACTTATAAACAAATCCATTCCAAGGTAATCCATGCGAAGGGAGATAGAACTTGTTGACATAAATAATTTAAAGGCAAAGTGATAGATTGATAAGTCAGCCACCATGATAGGAAAGAGTGTGCCCCTTTGGAATATTTACATTTAAACAAGGGTAAAGTATATATCTACAAATTTTACTCCAGGTACATTCTTAGATGTTCCACATTTCATGGGTGCCTTAATGGAATGCCTTCTTAATCAACCATTCAGTAAGTCTCACACTTAACTTTCTTCACAACTGTGTATGGACCTTCTCAATTCAAAGCCAACTTTCCTAATTTCTTGTGTTTAGTATGTAGAAATACTTTCCTCAAAAATCGATCCCCAACCCCAAATTCTCTTATTCGAATCGTGGAAGCGTATCTGCTTCTTATTAACCCTTGATAATGAACCATTCTTAGATGTGATTTAAATATTTTTTCCTCAATAAAATCAAACTAAGTCCGTACGTCAATCTAATTATCTTGTTTGGAAAAAATTTGAATTCTGAAGGAAGGAAAGGTGGACTCTATTTGGGCAATGACATTCATATTGTATACTAAAGCGAAAGGTGATTCTTGAGTTGCGATATGTGGAGTTGTTCTATAGGCCCATAGTACCTCCTGTAAGTAGTTCGGCCACTTACATGTCGTCGCCTCCAAATTTTTTATTAGACCTTTTAAAATAGTTCGATTTACCACTTTAACTTGCATGTTGGCTGAAGGGTGAAAGGGTGAAGGAAGATGATGTCGAATCCATCTTGAAGTACAAAATTCTTCTACTTCTTGGTTATCAAACTGATAATTGTTATCCATTGTAATGCATTATGTTTGCTAAAATGAACTTTAGAACTGCCTTTGAAGTAGTTCCAGAAAGTGGTGCAGCTTCTGCCCATTTACTAAAGTAATCTACTGCAACAATGACGGTACAACGTCCTCCAAATGCTATGAGAAGAGGTCCTACCAAATCAAGTCCCCACGTTTATAAAGGCATTGCTTCCGATATGCTTTCCATCAGAACAACTGAACTGTGAATTTCATTTCCAAACTTCTGGTCAAGGCTTTATAACCGCAATGGGACGATCATTCTCCAACATGTAATTTGGACATAATAACTTGACATTCTTCTGATTCAATACATCATATCAATGGTTTACTAAAGGAAATATTATAAAATACTTCTCCCAAAACTACGAACCCGTGCTCCTTGAATTTTAACCTTGTAGCTAGATCTTTATTTTCAGAAAGAATTCCCTTAGTAATAAAGGCTTGAATTTCATACCTCTAATCTGAATTTAACATGGTCAAAATTTGACAATCTTTTTCTACATTTGTGTCGTTTTTTTGGAGAAGTCACTATTATTGAAGGACATCTTTGTATTAAAATCGAAGGATATGTTTCAACATAGGAAATAGTAGCCAAAGAATCAACCATCAAATTCTTAAACCTTTGTATATGTTCGTGTTTTATATGCTCGAAATACGCCGATATATTTTTCAATACCTGAAGGTATTTAACTAATTGTTCATTTCTTATTTCACAAAAACCTTGAACTTGATGAACCAATAGCTATGAATCTCTTATTAATCAAACTATTTTTGCCTCACAAACTTGGGCGAGTCTTAAACCAGTAATATCCGCTTCATATTCGGCCTCATTATTTGATGCTTGAAAACTGAACAGAACAACTTTGTATATGGAATCCTAATATGGAGAAGTTAAGCATATTCAGGCCCCACAACCTATCGAACTAGATCCCCCCATGAATCTGAACTACCCATTCTTTCTCTTGTGGATTAGTAGGACCTTCCGAAATCGGCCGATCTGAATGAAATTCAACCAAAAAATCTGCTACTGTCTGACCCTTTAGAGCCGTTCGAGGAGAAAAATCGATATTAAAATCTCCTAATTTAATAGACCATTTCGTTATTTGACTCGAAACATCCGATCTTTGTAACATAGTTTTAAGAGGAAAAGAGGTCCAAACTGTTATTGAATGTCCCTTGAAATAGGGTCGCATTTTCCTAGCTGCAATGACTAATGTCAAAGATGGATTTTCTAATTTTAAGTACTTTTTTCAGCACTTAGAAAGGTTTTGCTAATGTAATACACGGGGTGTGGATAGTTATCTACCTCTCGAACTAACATGACGCTTAAAACATAATCTGAAACTGTCATATATATGTAAATTTTCACTCATTATATTGGTTTGAACAAAGTTTTAGGGTTGGATAAATGTTTCTTTATTTCAATGAAGGCTCTATCACAGTTGGGAGACCAGTTGAACTCATTTCCGTTTCTTAATACTTGAAATAATTGGGAACAGTTATCAAGAAGATCTTGACACGATTCGATTCAGTGCTACTAATCTCCCCGTTAATATTTGTGCTTCCTTTCTTGATATGGGGTTGTCCATAGCCAATAAGGCATTCAGCTGTGTCAGGTCTGCCTGAATCCCTTTTTCATTCATAATGTAGCCCAAATATTTCCTAGACCAAATGCCAAAAGTACGCTTTTCTAGGATTTAGCTTCAAATTAATGGCTTCAAGGTTAGAAAAGGTCTTTTTGAAATCAGACAAATGATCATCTTTCTTGACACTCTTAACCATTATATCATCTATGTACACCTCCACATTTTTACCAATTTTATTGGCAAAATTCTTGTTTACCAAATGTTGATAAGTGGCTCCATCGTTCTTTAGACCGAAGGGAATCACTTTGTAGCAATGTAGCCCCGGTCGGTAATGAACGTAATATGATCTTGATCGTTTGGATCCATTAGAATCTGGTTATAACCAATGAAAGCGTCCTTGAAGGATAATAACTTGTTACCAGATGTAGAGTCTACTAGCTGCTCTATCCAAGGCATCGAAAATGGATCCTTGAACAAGCTTTATTAAGATCAGTAAAATCGATGCACATCAGCCATTGGCCATTTTTCTTTTTCACCTTAACCGGGTTTGGTGTCCATAAGGGGTATTGCGACTTCCTTATGTAACCTATTTTGGTCAATCACTCCACTTCTTTACATATTGCTTCAGATTTTTCTTTGGAAAAGGCCCTTCTTCTTCGAATCATTAGACCTGCATCAGATCGTACTGACAATTTGTGTGAAATCGGCTGGTATGCCTGTCACATCTTTACAACACCAAGCAAACACATGTTGATATTTACATAAGAAATCCAATAACTCTTTTTCAGATATATCGGTAACTTCAAACCGACTCTAACATTTTTCCATCTTCCAAACTGTGGATTTCTACTTTTTTAATTAGAATAATCGCACTAGAAGTATCTCTTCGATCATCTATATGATTGTAATTCGAAGAGGAATCTAGTAATTGATATTCTGTTTTGGTAGTTGAAAGGCTAAGAGTCTTTGGAGCTATTGTTGTAACATAACAATCTCTAGCTATTTTCTGACTGCTGCGTAAGACTCCTACCCAATTCTTTATAGCATACTTTAAACATTGATTAATCATGGATGCAATAACATGCATCCTTGAGAGCCAAGACTTGCTAATAAATAGCATTATAGGAAATCGGGCTATTTACTACCACAAACAATATTATGGTTGTTTTCCTAGAAAGGCCCCTTTCCAAGAGTTGTCTCTCCCTCTAATTATCCCATCACATCTGTAAAAATACATGTAAACCCTACAATAGTTTAGTTTGAAGGTTGAACAACACATTAGCCGAGATCTAAATACTCTGAATTGATGTCAAAGGGCTCTTCGAACTGTTCTGTGATTACCATGGCTTGTTCATCCTTAGAGACTTCTATAACCTATCTTCGTACATTAGTTTTATTAGTTTGTTATTTACTAACATTTGATCCGGGCTAGTTCGAATTTTTGTTTCTATTTGTGTCAGGCGTCTTTACAAAAGTTGTCAACTTCTCATTCTCGATCAACAATTAAATCTCTTGCTTCAGAGCAATATATTATTTTGTATCGTGCTCTGTTTCGTCATGATACTTGCATAAACGAGTATTTCGGTTTTCCCTTCGAGTTTAGATAGATAAGGGTCTTCTAAATTGTATGTGACCCTTGGTCTTATCCTATATTACGATCATATTTTCTATCAACTTTGCGAAATAACTAGGTTGAACCCATCAATCCCCCTTGATCTAGAGTGCTGATATTGGTTTGATCTGGATTGACTGGATCATTGAAAAGATTCGCGAGGTCGAACATTAGAGGAAACATGGGACTGACCAACATTTTTTTATGGTGAAGCAATTGTTAGGGTTTTATTCTGTCGCGAGGCCAAACATTAGAGGACACATGGGGTTTATTTTATTACGCATTTAACCTTCTTATTTTTTGGAGGCTTCTTGCCCCATGTGTCTCGATCTTTCAACCTTTTTCCCTGACTAGAAATTTTATTTGCCTGAAACTTATCTCGGTGCTTTTCTTTTTTCCAATTTTGATAGAAATCACTACTTGATGAGGATGAAAATGAATCTGTTGATGAATATGAGTTGTTGCTAGACTCCGAAGAGCTACAGTAACTTCCATCGTGAGCTTTCTTCCTAAAGAGCTGATGGTTTTTAAGGGGATGATCTCTCAAGGATTGCTTCAGATACCCAGACGGGTTATCTCTTGGCTCCACCAGGTATCTTTCAGCTTGTCGATGTATTTTCATTGCTTCAATTTCTTTTCGTAACTCGGCAAGCTTATCTCGCAACTGTAGTTTTTCCTCTTTTTCATCATTCTCAAACGAAATTTTTAGTTGTGCTTCTCCGATCTACCCCTCTTCACTTACTAGGGGTAGATCAACTTGCATTTCATTATCCGTTGTTGAATCTCGTTCATAAACCTTTCGAAACTTTGGAATTTTTTGCAATCCGGGTGCCCCTGCTCCCACTGTGGTCGCTAAAATGATTAGGTGAAAATGAATTAAGTGGGTAATTTTGGTAATATCGTAATATGATCAAGGTTTATTTTGGAAAAAAGTAAAAAAAAAATTAATGTTGTTTTAGAAAGTAGAGAGATAATAGATTTGGTTGTATGTCTTCTCCATTAATGAAGTTATTTAAAGTTTTTATAGTTGAATTTAGGGTCATGGGCCAAGCCTAAATATTTATGAGTCATTAACCCATATTAGTAGATACCTTGCTTAGTCATCATAGTAATAACGTGTTTTACTTTTTTGGTCTAAAAACAATATTCTAATTACTATTCGAATAACTACTTAAAATATATATTCGTACTATTGTCTGAATTACCGTTCGAATTATTCTCACATTAGGCATAATTCACTCCTAAAGAAATCTGACCCACCAATATTATAACTCCACTTTTTAACCCATAAGTGAGGACATAAGTACAAGTCACAAACTACTATACATATATCTGTACAATGGATAACATTAAGAAGTATAACTCACTCAAAATAATAAAATTCAGAAAATATACCAACTTATTTGAGTTGTGTCCATCTTTATTTTATCATATAAAATATTTCAATGATCTCATTGGAACTTACTCACTCTATTATCTATTTTTCTATTTATACTTACAAGTAATCTCTCAAAAATTCATCTTCCATTTGTCTACGAAGACTTGTTTTCACTATTTTCATAGCCGAAAAATCTCTCTTGAATGTTGAAGTAGATACAGGAAATAACGAGACAATACGTAAAAGTATATCTATTAGTGAATACACTTTGAATTTCCTCGTTGTCACCATTTCTTAATATAAATCAGCAAGAGTATAAAATTTTGGATGAGTAGGATTATCTAGCCTATAATGTTGTAATTCACATTTCAAACGATTTTTTTCTTCTTCCAAAAACTCATCATAATATAATTTTTAACAAGTATAAAAATATTCTCTATATTGAATAATTTCTAACTATCTCTATAATCCAATGATGTACTCAAAATGAGAAGCTCAGTTGCTTGTTCACTAAACATATTGTTTAGCTCATACAATTATTAATCTATTAGAGGGGAAAATAATTTTACTATGTCATGATGTTCCATTGTCACTTTTTGTCTTTGATTTCCTTGTTGCCGAAGAGATTTTAGTACATCAAAATAAGAAGTCATGTTAGGAATCAAGATAGTATATCTCTCATAAAATAATCTTACATTCTCTAAAGCCTTTCCCAACAATCACTTCTTAATTTTTGAATCAACAACATTGTAGTAGAAACCAAGTGCATAACATTCATATTCTCCATATTTTGTTGTTGTAATGCTGGACAAAGTAGATTAGTAATGGTCATAATCTCATTTACCATATGTAAAATAGGCATACATTCATACGACATTAACATTGTTATGTCATTCAAAGCATCACCTCGTTGAGCAAAATTTATTCCTTGAGCATCTATTTCAATTAAAACATAATGAGTAGCACCATACATTCTTATCAAACTGAACATTATTGTGAAATATGAGCTCTATCTAGTATCTTTGCGATGTTGTAGTGTTCCGTTTTGATTTAGACCTTTACCCGTCTGAATCTCTTCAAAATCCTTTAAATGTTCAATTTCAGCAATTTAATTAACATGAAACTTATGATGACGTTTTATAGAACTTGTCACACAAAATTGATAATAAAAACAAAATGTTGAAAGAAAGTGTGAATTTGAGGCATTTCTCTTGTTGCAACAACAAGTACTAATTGTAATTGATGCATCAAGCAGTGCATGTAATAAGCATAGTGACAATCTTTAAGAAATAATTTGTATACCATATTTCATTCACCCATCATATTACTAGCATCGTTGTATCATTGGCCTCTGATGTGTTGAACACTAAGATTATGATAAGAATGTCATTTACTAATTCTAAGAATCTCTCTTTCACAAAACCTTTTCTATCAGCAAATCTAACTACGAATGTCATTTGCTCCCTCTTTGAAATATCTCTAGATTCATCTACAATTAATCAATATTTTACATTACCAATTTTCTCACAAATCATACTTTGCACCTTTCCGTCAAAAAAATGTAGAAGCTTTTTGAAATTTTGGTGAAGTGTATTTGGCATTTTACGGAGTTTTATCTAAAACAATTTCATTTACAAATTCACCCGGTTCTTTGAGTTGTAACTTTCATCATGTTCTCTAAAAGCAAAAGATTGGAATGTTAACCATTTTATTGCATTTATTGATGTTTTAAGGCACAATCGATTTCGTTTAATTTCTTTTTCATTTTGCTTCTCAACTATCTTTTCCAAGTGACATAGTTGAGTTTTTAGATTATAAAAATAATTGGTAGCAAAACAATGAGTTGAACTAGAATTCTTTCATTTTCCAACATGACATAAAAACACAATCTTTATCATTATTTACTTTCCTCCTTTTGTTAAAACCCTTAACCATGAATATATCTGAACCATGCAATCCTAATGGTTTTTACACAAAAAGAAAAAAATAATATGTTGGACCTTTATTAGGGGAATAGTCTAACCAAGGAAATTTCTGAAACCAAGATTTTTGAAATCAGTTGTTCATAGGTTGAGTAAGGATTAACTTGTATTGCTTGATATAGACCAAGATCAATATATGCCCAACTAACTAAATCTTTTTTATTGGAATCACAAGACTAAATTTGTCTACGCAAAGCAAAATCTCGTATCAAAAATTGAAATCAATAAATTTGCTATTAGTTTGAGAAATAGTACTTTCATTGATGACCTCTGAATTTGAAGATTGCTCAATGTTGGTTTTTAACTAAAGTAATAGGTTTATATTCTTTGACTTCAAGTGAGATTGTAGTTTATGCTTGTATATCATATTCACAAACATTTTGCTTCTTTTGGAGTTTAAAATTTGAAACGGTTTGTCTTGTCTTAGTGTTATTTATGTCTGAGACAAAAAAAATGGAAATTATAAATGGGTATCTGGATAATTGAGGTGTTTGAGAATGGAAGATAGACATTTGCCTCGTCTAAATGTGATTAATATTAAGAGATTTAATTAAATATATTTTGTTTTCCTAGTCATAATACAACCAACTTAATTTAGTTTTAAATAATATTTAATAATATTTTGAGAAAATGAAAATACATTTAAAAGAGACAGTTCATATACTATAAAAAATTAACAATTAACATAAAAAATTCAATACTAAAATTCCAAAGCTCACATATTCCCCAATTTCCACCCGGGGCTGCAATCAAAAGGACAGCGAATATCAGTGAATATTTTACTGTTCTATCTACATCCTCCAAGTTGCCAAGAATAATAAATGAAGACGATAATCAGTGAATATTTGATGTATTCTCGTGGTCCACTGTTAAAGGTGCCTTGTCTCATAAGGCACTATTAAAGGTGCCTTGTCTCATAAGGCACTATTAAAGGTACCTTGTCTCATAAGGTAACTGTTCATTCATTTATATCGAATATATATATTTTTCTTGATCAAAATGAATGTTTTTGTACAAAAAGAAATTTATTTCAAAATTAATATTATTTTAAAAAAATTAATGAAAATTTTATTATGAAATTTATTTTTTGTTTTTGTTTTCAACTAGTTTATTTAAATTCTATTTTTGAACGAAAGTTAGTTATTGTTTATAAACTCAATATTAATTATTGCATTTTTAATATATATGTAGTTTTAAATAATAAATAGAATAGATTGTATTCTTGATATTTAAGAAAGTTCCAAGAGAATTCTTTGATCTTCATCTCCTTCAAGTCTTTTTTGTTTACTAATTCTTCTTTTCTCGTTCTCTTATTTCAGGCTGCTATTATCTATGCCGATTTTTAATTGTAATTTTTCGTGGAAATATTCAACAAAGTTGTACTTAAAAAAGAAGATTTTTCAGATCTTCAATAAAAAACAACACAATGAAACCTGCAGCTGAGAAAGACACTAATAAGAAGTCTTACGATGATACTATCAATGTGAAGAAGAATTTAATCCAGCCTGCATTCAAACCTGTCATGATCATGGAAAAAACTGATCACATTTCTTTATAGTTCTCTCAAACTGCTTAAAGATCAACTAAATCAGACATCAAAGCATACTCTTATATGTAAATTCTCCAAAGGTTTACCCAAAATAAAATTGATGTACCAGTTTTTAGACTCTCTAAAACTCAGAGGAGATTAGAGTGTGTCGGTATGAGATTCCAGGCACGTTTTATTAGAATTCGACTTAAAGGATGATGTATGTAAAATATGGTCTAGGAATGTATGCACCATTGGGGAGGCATCTATGAGTATGTTAAGATGGACACCTAATTTCAATCCAAAATACGAAAGTGCAATTACTCTGGTCACGGCTAGGGTAGAGAATTCATGAATACCTCTACAATGACAACATAATGATAGATATAACATCAGCTATTGGGGAACTTGTAAAGATTATTGTTTCATAATAGAACTTAGCCTATAATAATGCTTGCTACGCATTGATTGATTTGAATGTTTTGAAGAAAAAAAACACAACACGATATCTAGATTGAATTTGGGGATAGTCAGGGCCAATGGTTATCAATTAGCTACAAAGATCTACCAAAATACTGCAGCAGTTGGTTTCATATCGGTCATAATCAAGAAATGTGCGAGAAAGATCATAACAAACTTAAGCTCTCCGCAAAATTCTCTAGAATGGATAATGCAGACAAAAAAAAGGATCTTCAAAACAACATAAAATCAAGAGCCACAAAAACTCATAATGTCAAAGATCATCAACCAAAAGTTTAATCCATAATAATCAATTCAGATCCAAGAATGCAGAAGAAAATAAATAACATCCAGCTTCAAGAAAATACTATAACTACTAAGAATACTACAACAATAAGGAATCGAAAAATTAAAAGAATTTCAACTAGTAACAGTTTGCAGGATAATCATAATTAAGATATAAAAACTCTTGAAGAAAAAGAAATAATTTAAGCAATTCAACCATTAGAGCAAGGTTATAACCACATCAACTGTCAAGAGTATGAAAATCTTATCTCAGGCAATATAACTCCTAACCGGAAACACATTACCATTGTTCCTGATTCCCCCACTCTTCAAGCCAAGTATACTGCTATTGGATTTCAGGAAGTTCTTAATTAGAAACGAAAGGATGCTAGAAGAAGGAAGAAACCTAACAGTTTAATAATTAAATCTCTTAGATACTCAGGGACATATAAGCTTCATACAGCTCTTACTCATGATGATAAATATGATTAGTTAGAACATCTGTGGCATTAACAACAATACTTCTATAAAAAGAATTAATCTATTATATTCAAAGAGATGATCAAGTTACTTGCTATTCAAGAGCCATTAGTCAATGTTGAGAAGCTAGAAAGAATTGCTACAAGGTTTGGTTTCAAGAACTATATTGCCAATACTTTCAATAAGATATGGTTTCTTTGGAGTGATGAGTTTACTACTAATACTCTTATTAATCATATGCAATGTTTACATCTGGAAATTTCATATTCTGGTTTAGATAAAATCTTTTTATTGACTATCATGTATGCTAAATGTTAGAGACATGAAAGGAGAGAGATGTGGAAGTCGCTATGAAACATAGCTACTACTTCAAAAGAATGGCCTATCATTGGTGATTTCAATATCATTACTACTTCCGAGAAAGAATTAGGATGTTCTACATACTATCACAATAGCATTGAGGACTTCAATGAAGTTATAAGAGACTGTTATTTAGAAGATGCAGATTTTGCAGGTTATAAGTTTACTTAGATAGAGCCTTTTATAACTCTGCATGGTCCAGCTTCTTCAATGAGATACAAGTTCTTCACATGGCCAGAACTTGTTCTGACCATGCTCGTCTTTGTGTTACTATAGCTACTAATAATTTAAACAAAAAAAAGCTTTATGTTTTTAAACATGTGGACTCTTAATGAAACTTTTCTTACTTTTGTTGAATACAATTGGAATCAAAGAATGGATGGTTATCCTTTTTACATCTTGTAGCATAAGCTACGAAGACATAAAGAGGGTCTAAAGGATTGGAATAAAAATTACTTTGAAAATATCTCTGATAAGGTGCACGTAACTGAAGAAGATGTCAGAAACTTGGAGATAAAGCTTATCATGACTAACATGCTGAAACTAAGACTGAACTAGCTAAAGCTAATGGTATTTTTCTTCAAGATTTGAGAATGGAGGAACCTTTTTGGCAATAAAATTGCTACTATAACTGGTTGAGAGATGGATATAGGAATACAAAAGCTAATCATAACTATGTCTCCAAAATAAGAAGAAATAATACTATAAAAAGTATTAAAGATGGAGAAAACTAGTTGCTTGCCTCAGAAGCTATTGGGAACTCTACTAAAATATATTTTAAAAACATTCTTACTAAGCAGCCTTACACCAACAGAAGATGAAGCAAACAATCTATAGGATAGTATCTTTAATAACATACCTAATCTTATCATCAATGAAGATAATGTCTTGCTGATGTTGCCTCCTTCTGAAAATGAAGTTCTTGAGATCATCAACAACATGAATCCCTCAAGTGCAGTTGGAGTTGATGGATTCAACAATTGTTTCTTCAAAACATGCTAGAAAATAATGAAAAAGATCTTTTTCAAGCCATGACTTCCTTCTTGTTGGGTCATAATATTCCTAAAGGAATTGTGGCCACAGTTATGCATGGAACATATGGAGACACTTTGCTAATTTGTTTAATGTCAAAATAGAGAGATTTATAATTGTTACTCATGTACCATGAATTGGTTCTGGTCTTCGGATAACAAATTTCATGTTACTCATGTTGTCCCTCCTATTATTTTCTGGGTTATATGGCGGAATCGTATTATAGCTAAGTATAAAGGAACTTGATGCGCCTCCATGTCTTCTATTAATCATGTTAAATATATTCTTTTTAGTTTAGATAATTATAATCTATTTAAAGTTAATCACTGGAGTAATGTTACTAATGCAACATTATAGATTGGTTTCTTATGATTCGTAAATTGGAGAAGATAGCCTATGTACCTTAAATTGAATGCCCCAATCTCAAGTATCTTTAAGATGAACATTGAGGGATCATGCCTCAAAAATGGAGAATGAAGTGGTGTTGTTATAATTTTAAATAGCCTAGGAGAAATTATTCATGGTTCAAATAATCTGTATGGTAAGCTATCTCCGTTAATGGCTGGATCTAGACCTTGCTAGATGGCATGCTAATCTGCAAAAACAACATATGAATTAATGTTAACATTGAAACCGATTCATTAATTCTAGTTAACTTACTAGCTAATGGTAGTTTCCTTGGCATCTTGCTCCCTTACTTAAATGTTGCAGAAATTTAATCTCTTCATCTATAATCATCAATCACATTTTCAGAGACCAAAATAAACCAACCGATGAGCTTTCCAAATAGACTCCGAAAAGTAAGATAAATTAGATTTTACCCATATTCAACCTCCTAGTTAACTGAGTGAGATTTCTCTATTTGAAAGTATGGGGTTGTGCTATATAACTAACAATACCAATTGATATCGTTCTGAATCTCTGTCTTTTACTAACAAATGTTAGATAGATTAAAATATTTTATTATAGTTTAAATGTATCTCTCAATTTATTATAAAGCTGATGCAAACCATTAAGTTGGATACATTGATCATACATGTAGAAATACATTTAATGGTCTAATCTTGATGACTAACTCAAGTGGCTGGACGGACGAGTGATTTGAATAATATAGAGGTGGGTTGAAAAACAAATCATATTATTGTTATTAAAGTGAGTGATTAAAAGAGTTACAAGCACAATCATCTAGAAAAAAAAATTATTATTAAGTGACTTTAATAGCAAATCACATTATTGTTATTAAAGTAATTGATTAAAAGAGTCAAAAGAACAAGAATTTGATTATTATTAAATGATTTTAACAGCGAACCGCATTATTGTTATTTAAGTGATTTAATTAAAAGAGTTATAAAAATAATTAAAAAGATTTTAATATTTTGGATTGTTGTAGAAATATATGTGTTTGTTTATTAATATTATCTTTAATTTTTATTTTTAATCTTCTATATTTGGAGCTTGTTCCAAGTATATATACTAGGCTTCAGAAACTTTGTAAACACAACTTAGAATCCAGAAATATTATATTATTTGAGTGTGTATTCTTCGTTCTTAAAAGATCTCTTAACCTTATCACGATATTTCTTGTTGTGTTCAAACAATCAAACTCGTACTCGTGGTTATAATCTTCATCTTTGAAGGGTCAAGGCTCAAACAAGCATTATTGATACGTTCTTGCGGTTCCAAAACCAATCTAGTTATCGAGTTTCACCACACTTGTTGGTGGAGTTCATATAAGAAATAGTAGCATTCAATAATGGTTTATTTTATAACTCTTATAGTTAATTAAAAAATTAAAATAATTAAAATAATTCTAAATTAAAATTAATCTTGATAGAAGTTTAATTAGTCAAGGCTGAACCAATCGGCCCATAAACTTAATAATATATGTAAATATCTACTTCGACTAAGTCAAAGATATTTTTAAACTCTTATCTAAATTGTTAGAGAAATATCATCCATTATTCCGTAAATATTTGGGTGATATTATTGTAACATGACCTATATATAAAAGTCTAACTTCAACCAATAAAACTAATGCATTTTTAGAATTACTTATACTCTTTCTCTCTTTTAATTCGTTGTTCCCAAATATTCATTTAAGTTACTTTTAGATCAATCTCCACTTTAGCTAAGCTTAAGAGATCATAAAATATTCACATTAATTTACATGTCTATGGGCAATGAAATGATGAATTTATGTTTCCATTAAGAACAAATTAATCCAAAAATCCAAATTAAAATATATCAGATGTGGTCGATAATGTTGACCCGTAAGCCAACGAGAAGATTGAGATGGTACTTCCTCCGAAGGAATAACCAAATTCTCATGCGGTCAAAGTCGTGTTAGGTGAAGAAGGTGTGGTGATGACACAAAATCAGATTGAGTGTCTGGCTCACCAGTTGAGAAACGAACAAGAAAAAGACTTTCTGCATTTGCTCATATTGCAAGCCCAAAAATTCAAATTTGCAATCAACACAATAAGCACAAGGGATAAGGACGAAAGAGATGATCATACCCCATGAATGTTGTAGGATAAGTGTGAAATATATACTCTTAAACACAATAAAGGTCATAGGGGAGCATGAAAGTGAGAAAATGGAAATTATGACCGACGATCCAATGATTGAGATCGGAGATTAAGAAATCATCGTATGAAGATAAGAAGAAGCTAGAATCCAACATCCAACTATGATGGACAGGGGAGTAGTAGATCGGAACCAGGGATGGAGAAAAAAAAGATCTGATTATTCATAAAATCAAGGATGCGGGAGCAATACCAGACATGGGAATGATGTGAGGGTACATCCCACTACCACCACGCTTTATTCCTTCATCGGGTTATCCTCTCGACCCAAAGTTATTTACTAGTTCATAATTCAGGCCAAGTTTCTCAACTAGGCATGCCACAGAATAGGAAAGTAGTCTCACTTGGATATCCACCATATCCTCCCCAAAGCCAATAAAATTACGGTATACTTGGATAGGTGTAGGGCATCCTACAATATCAACTAGGATACATGTATAAAAATTCTTACAACTAGGAAACCAGACCGAAGGATAAGCCTAAATCAACTGGTGCAAAATTGACATGTCTAGGGTCCACTAACAAGTTTTATATGATTTTTACGAGGATGAAGAACTTCAAGCAGATGACGAGTCCCTAAGAAAATAAGAAATACTTATTCGAGTTATGTCAAAACATTACAAAAACCACAATTGGATAAGTATAATGATAAGGGAGATCCGTAGCACCACATCCCGCAATTCCACAGTGAGATGTTGCACTATAGAAGAGATGATAGTATCAAATGTCGAGCATTTGCTATGATCCTAAGTAGAATAATAATGGAATGATCTAACTCTAGGTTGCATAAAATACTATGAGATGCTATGATCCACTTTTAAAAATCAATTTGTAGGTTCGAAAGATATAAAAGAAGACATGGACTCCATTTAAATAAAATTAATGCGAGTAAAAAAAACTATACACAAATATTTGTTAAAAAGAAAATCAAAGTTACAAGATTGACACGATCTTGTGGCGATAATAACTTTTAGACAAAGAATTAAAGAATAAATTATATTTAAAGAAATAATGGAAAAGGAAAGACCAAATTTCGGGGATTTGTTGGCCCATGTAGAACGTTTTATCAAGAGAGATAAACACATAAAATGAAGAACCAACGATTAATGATTCTTCATCATCGACTAAATCAAAAGGTAAAGTCAAAAGGTTATTACATCTTCATTCTGGCATTATCCCTCCTAAAATCGTAGTTGTGGATCCTCAAAAGCTCCCAGTGTACTAACTTTTTTCTCTGTTGCTTACAACACTTGAGGATCAGACATATGGAGAAGAAAATTTGATGGGCCCCATAGAGGGGATCGAATTCGATACTTTTGAAAATATTTTCCAATATTCTACCAACAATATCACAAACATGGTGTTTGATGGTATGGCCTTCGAGCTGTGAAAAGAAATCGATATACTATGGTATTCAGTGTTAAGCTAAGGCCCGTTGTAGTGCTGGAGAAGGCCCACAAAGAGACCATTACTTCTTTTCAAGAGGAAAATAAGAATCAGAGGACATCTCTTGAAGAGAAAAAAGCATATGCTGATGTCCTATCAGATGGAGTCAAATTGATCAAGGATGAGCTTGTACATGTGAAGACTGCTTACGAACGGCTACTATCATCCAGCTCTAAAGATATCATATAATTAAAAAATTAACAGGTCATCGATAAAGTTAACATAGAACGCCTATCGAATGTGAAATTTATTCAAGAAGCCCTTATTAAGAAATACAAAGATGAGATGGCTTCTCTCAAAGCTCAAGCCACACAAGATACATAAAATGCATTAGACCCATACACCGTTGGGATCTTATGATCTCTAGATAAACTGGATGCCTCAACTAATTCTGATATGATTTTAAAGTTTTACAAGACATTCCCTACATTAGTCATTGGGTTTTTGTGGGAGCTAGTTCCAAAAAGATTGTGGCCCAATGATATGCCCATAGTTGAGCAGTTGGGTAAATCTATGGATTTTTCTAGTGATGTTTATGAAAAAAGTGATACACGGGACTCTGGAGATAAGATTTTAGAAGAAAAATGTGTCGATTTGGGGACGAGCTCGGAGGCCAGTAAAATTTTTGTTATCGTTTTAAGCACTTAGCTCATGTAAGGAATTTTTGTTATCTCGCCCAAATTTCACCAAACCCTTGATTTGTTCAAGGCATTTTGTAATGTTAATTCAGATGTTTTTTTTGTTAAGTTCTTATCACAACTTAAGGAATTTTGTACTCCTGTGGTTTTAATGAAAATTACTTTCAATTTATTTTATTTTCGACTTACCACAACTTTACAAAGGTATATATTGCAAATACTTTAATCATTCGAAGGTCATGCATTCGAACATATATAAAACAAATACTTTGACCATTTGAAGGTAATCCATTCGAAGGAATATATAACAAATACTTTGACCATTTGAAGGTAATTCATTCAAAGTCATATAAAATAATTAATGACTATTCGAATGTAATCCATTTCAAGGTATAGAAATTGATTTGAACACCTTATTAAAACCTCATCGCACCACCAGAATAGGAAAAAGTATGCTTCCCAAATATTTACATGCATATAAAAAATGTAAACATAATAAATATACTATATAATTATTCAAGATACAGCCTTAAGTGTTCAACATTTCATGGGTGCCTTCAAGAGCTGCCTTCATGATTAATTAGTCGATTTTTCCATGGCCGACCCTTTCACTCACAATATAAAGCCCCTCCCAATTTAGGTGCTAGCTTTCCAAGCTTTCTGTCTCTGGTGTGTAAGAATACTTTCCAAGCTTATCTGTTTTTTCCTCAATCAAACCAAGCTAAGTTTGTACACAAATCTCATTATCTTGTTTGGAATAATTTTAAATTCCGAAGGAGGGAAAGGTGGACTCAATTTGGCTAATGACATCCATACCGTATACTAAAGCGAAAGGTAATTATCGAGTTGTGATATGTGGAGTTGTTCTATAGGCCTATAATACCTTTTGTAAATAGTTCAGCCACTTACATGCCGCCCCTCCAAATTATTTTTTAGATATTTTTAAAATGTTCAATTTACCACTTCAACTTGCGGGTAGGCTGAAGGGTGGAAGGGTGAAGAGAAATGATGTCGAATCCCTCCTGAAGTACAAAAGTATTCTATTTCTTGGTTACCAAACCGAGAATCGTTATCCATTGTAATGCATTTGGGTATTCCGAACCAACAACATATGTTTGCTAAAATGAACTTTATAACTACCTTTGAAGTAGTTCCAGAAGGTGGTGCAGCTTCTGCCCATTTAGTAAAGTAATCTACTGCTATAATGATGATACGACGCCCTTCAAATAACATGGGAAAAGGTCCTACCAAATCAAGTCCCCACCTATAAAAAAAGCACTGCTTCTAATATGATTTTCATCCGAACAACTAAAATATGAATTGCATTTCCAAACTTCCGATAAGGATCACATTTATTAACCAATTTCTTAGTGTGTGCCATGATGGTAGGCCAATAGTATCGTGCTAGCAAAACCCTTTTGGTCAATGCTTTATAACCTCAATGGGCTGATCCTTATCCATCATATAATTTGGATAAAATAACATGAGATTATTTTGATCGAAGACATCGGAGCAATGATTTACTATAGGATTTCTTATATAACACTTCTCCCAAAACTACACACCCATGCTCCTTAAATTTTAACATTCTAGCTAGATCTTTATTTTCAGGAAGAAATCCCTTAGTAATAAAGGCTTGAATTTCATACCTCTAATCAGAATTTGACATGGGAAAAATTTGACGCTTTTATTCTACACTTGTGTTGTTTGTTGGAGAAGTCACTATCATTGAAGTACATCTTTGTATTAAAATCCAAGGATAGGCTTCAATATAGGCAATACTAGCAAAAGAATCAGTCATCAAATTATCAACCTTGGGTATATGTTCGTATTTCATATTCTCGAAATATGTCGATACCTCTTTTAATACTTGGAGGTAGTTAACTAACTATTCATTTCTTATTTCACACAAACCTTGAACCTGATGAACCAATAGTTGTCAATCGTCTATCAATCGAACAAATTTTGCCTCACAAACTTGGGTGAGTCTTAAACCAACAATAGCCACTTCATATTCGGCCTCTTGATTCGATGCTTAGAAACTGAACCGAACAACCTGGTACATGGAATCCCCGTGTGGAGAAGTTAAACATATTCAGGCCCCACATCCGATCGAACTAGATACCCTATGAATTTGAACTACCCATTCTTTCTTTTGTGTATCAGTAGGATCTTCTGAAGTCGGCCAATCTGAATGCAATTCAACCAAGAAATTTACTACTACCTAATTCTTTATAGTCGTTCGAGGAGCAAAATAGATATCAAAATCTCTCAATTCAATAGACCATTTCATCATTCGACTCGAAACATCTTATCTTTGCAACATAATTTTAAGAAGAAAATAGGTCTGAACTGTGATTGAATGTCCCTGGAAATGGGGTCGCATTTTCATGGCTGCAATGACTAATGCCAAGCTGGCTTTTCCAATTTTAAGTAATTTTTCCGGCACTTAGCAAGGTTTTGCTAATGTAATACATGAGACGTGGGTAGTTGTCTACCAATCGAACTAAGACAATGCTTACAACATAATCTGAAACTGTAGATATATGTAACGTCTCTCCCATTTTATTGGTTTGAACAAAGTTTTGGGGTTGGATAAATGTTTCTTTATATCAATGAAGGCTCTGTCACATTTTGAAGACCAGTTGAACTCCTTTTTGTTTCTTAATACTTGAAAGAATTGGGAACATTTATCTGAAAATCTTGACACAAATCGATTCCATGCTGCTAATCTTCACGTTGGTATTTACAGTTCCTTTGTTGATCCGGGGGGATCCATAGCTAATAAGGCATTCAACTGCATCTGATCTGCTTGAATCCCTTTTTCATTGATAACGCAGCCAAAAAAATTCCTAGACCAAATGCCAAAAGTATACTTTGCTAGATTTAGCTTCAAATTAATGACTTCAAGGTTAGAAAAAGTTTCTCTGAGATCGGACAAATGATCATCTTCCTTGACACTCTTAAACATCATATCATCTATGTACACCTCCACAATTCTACCAATTTGATTTACAAAAGTTTTGTTTACCAAACATTGATAAGTGGCTCCAACATTCTTTAAACCAAAGGGCGTCACTTTATCGCAATGTAGCTTTTGTTCAGTAATGAATGTAGTATGATCTTGATTGTTTAGATTCATTAGAATCTGGTTATAGCCAGCGAAAGTGTCCATGAAAGATAATAACTTGTTATAAGATGTAGAGTCCACAAGTTAGTCTATCTGATGCATCAGAAATGGGTCATTGGACAAGTTTTATTAAGATCAGTTAAATCGATGCGCATCCGCCATTGGTCATTTTTATTTTTCACCATAACTGGATCTGCTGTTGTGACTCTTAAATGTGACCTATTTTGGTCAATCAATCCACTTCTTTACACATTGATTCAGATTTTTATATAGAAAATGCTCTTCTTCTTCGAATTATTAGACCTGCATCAGATCATACTGACAATTTGTGGCAAATGACATCGGCTGGTATGCCCGTCACCTAGTCATTACACCAAGCAAACACATGTTTATATTTAAATAAGAAAGCCAATAACTCTATTTTCAGATCTACCAGTAACTTTGAACCGATTCTAACATTTTTCCCATCACCCAAACTGTGGATTTCTACTTTTTTAATTAGAATGATCGCACTAGGAGTCTCTCTTGGATCATCTATATAATTATAATTCGAAGAGAAATCTAGTAATTTATATTCTGTTTGGTAGTTGAAAGGCTAAGATTCCTTGGAGCCAATGTTGTAACATAGCATTCTTTAGCTATCTACAGACTGTTCTCTAATAATTCTACCTTATTTCCTATAGCATACTTTAAACATTGATGAACCATGGATGTAAAAGAATGCATCCTTGAGAGCCAAGACCTGCCAAAAATAGCATTATAGGAAGTCAAGCTATTTACTACCACAAACAATATTCTGATTGTTTTCCTAAAAGGCCCTTTGCCAAGAGTTGTCTCTCTCTTGAATTCTCACAACACATCTGCAGAATTACATGTAAACCTTATGATAGTTCGGTTTAAAGGTTAAATTATCGGAGGATTTTTCATTTGATTCTAGGCTAATAAGAATAATACATTGGCCGAGCTGCCAGTGTCAATGAGGATCCTTTGGATTTCTGTACCATTTATGGATGCCTCTATCACTATCGTATCTTCATTTGATCCAACAACATATCTTAAATCATGTTTATCGAAAATTATAAATGGTGAAGGCCCTTGGTATAAGTGATTCGACATATTCTCTTTTAACATAACATCTAAAACGTTCACATGCCTTTTCCTAGAGAAATTGAAAGGAGATTTTGTTGTTGCTTCTCCAAATATTATCAATATTCGAAAATTTTACATAACTTAGAAACCCTTCCATTGACTTTCCTTACCATATTCACAAGGTTTCGGTCAGGATCCGGATCTAAATAATCCGAATTGATGTCAAATGGCTCTTCGAACTGTTTCGTGATTAACATGGCTTATTCATCCTTAGAGACTTCTACAGTGGATCTTCGTACATTAGGTGTATTAGTTTGTTATTTGCTAACATTTTATCCGGGCTAGTTTGAATTTTGGTTTCCGTTTGTGTCATGCATCTTTACAAAAGTCGTCAACTTCCCATTCTCGATCAACAACTTAATCTATTGCTTCAGAGCAATACAGTCTTTCGTATTGTGCTCTGTATACTCATGATACTTGCAGAAGTGAGTATTTCAGTTTTCCCTTGGAGTTTGGATATGTAAGGGTCTTCTAAATTGTACGTGACCCTTGGTCTTATCCTATATTATGACCATATTTTCTATCAACTTTATGAAATAACTAGGTTGAACCCATTGATTCCCCCTTGGTCTGGACTGCTGAGATTAGTTCGTTCTGCATCGACTAGATCCTTGAAAATATTCGTGAGGTCGAATATTAGAGGAAACATGAGACTGACCAACCATTTTTTGTGATAAAGAGATTGTTATGGGTTTATTCTATTGTGGATCCTTAGTAATTTAGTTTCTTAAATAGTGATCTGTTTCCCGACTTGATTCAGTAATCCACCCCAAGTCTCTGCCTTTTTCCTCGTGACCGTGACAGCTAGGTCTCTGGCTAATAACCCTTTTCTGAGTGAAGTTATGGCCACCTGCTTATAACAATCAGCTAAACCATTCTTAGTATTTACGAACCGAATGACATATTCCTTTAAAGTTTCTGAAGCCAGATGATGACAATGAATTATTGTGTCATCTTTTCATTTTAACTATTTTCTCCTTACGAATTTCCCTCGGAAGGTCATCCTAGACATATCAAAACAAATAATCGACTGGAAGTTTGTTATACTACATTAAAGCAATGTCTTTGAATGTTTGGGAAAACACCCAACACAATACTTTATCATAATCATTGAAACTCATCATAAAAATTTAAACTTTCCTAAATGATTGTCTGAATCCTTACTTCCATCGTACTTCTCTATTTTGGAAACATCCAGATGTCGAGGGAGGTGTCCGGAAGTGTTTTTTTGCTAATATGGTGACTGTCTCCAATTGCGTCCCTGGATAAATTGATGGATCTCTCCAAAATCTTGCCCGATATGTCCCGATGTTTCAACTTTTTCCCCAACTAGCAATTTTTGTTCCCCGACGCTTATCTCGTTGTTTATCTGTTTTTCTCTTTTGGTAGAAATCACTGCTTGATGAGGATAAAAATGAACCTGTTGATAAAGATGAGTTATTGCTAGACACCGAAGAGCTAAAGTCACTTCCAACGTGAGCTTCCTTCCTAGAGAGCTGATGGTGTTTAGGGGAATGATCTGTCAAGGATTGCTTCGGATACTCAGACGGGTTATCTCATGGCTCCATCAGGTCTCTTCAGCTTTCCGATGTGTTTTCATTGCTTCAATTTATTTTCATAACTCGACAAGCTTATCTCGCAACTGGATTCTTTCCTCTTTTTCATCGTTTTCAAACAAAAATTTTATTTATGCTTCTCCAATCTGACCCTCTTCACTTCATTGGGGAAGATCAACTTACATTTCATTATCCATTGTTGAATCTCGTTCGTAAACCTTTGGAAATGTTGGATTTTTTCCAATCCGGGTGCCCATGCTTCGGCAGAGAAACTGAACTAAGAGGGTAGTTTTGGTAATATCGTAATATGATCAAGGTTTTTTTTTGGAAAAAAGTAAAAAAAAGTATTTTATGTTGTTTTAGAGAGTAGATATATATTATAGATTTGGTTGTGCGTCCTCTTCATTAATGAAGTTTTTTAAATTTTTATAGTTGGAAGGTCATGGGCCAAGCCCAAATATTAATGATTCATTAGCCCATATAAGTAGGCACCTTTCTTAGTCATCATAGTAATAATGTGTTTTACTTTTTTGGTCCAAAAACAGTATTCGAATTACTATTCGGATAACAGTTAAAATTTCCCTTCGTACAATTGTCTGAATGGTCCTTCAAAATTATCCTGACATTAGGCATAATTCACCCCCAAAGATATCTGACCCACCAATATTAATAACTCAACTTTTTAACCTATAAGAGAGGACATAAGTACAAGTCACAAACTAGTATACGTATATCTGAATGATGGATAACATTAAGAAGTATAACTCACTCAAAATAATAAAACTCAGAAAACATACTGATTTATTTGAATTGTGCCCGTCTTTCAATAATCTCATTGGACCTTACTCACTCTACAATCTATTTTTCTATTTATACTAACAAGTAATCTCTCAAAAACTCATCTTTCATTCGGCTACGAAGACTTGTTTTCACTATTTTCAAAGCCGAAAAAGCTCTCTCTGATGTTGCAGTAGATGTAGTAAGTATCGAGACAATACGTAAAAGTCTATCTATTAGTGAATACACTTTGAATTTCCCCATTGTCACCATTTCTTAACATAAATCAGCAAGAATATAAATATCCTTCAAATCTGGATGAGTAGGAATATCTAGCCTATAATGTTGTAATTCACATTTCAAATGATTTTTTTCTTCTTCCAAAAAATCATTATAATAGAATTTTTAACAAGTATAAAAATTTCTATATATTGAATGATTTGTAACTATCTCTAGGATTCAATTATGTACTCAAAATGATAAGCTCGGTGGCTTGTTCACTAAACATATTCTTTAACTCATACAATTATTAATCTATTAGAATGGAAAATAATTTTACTATGTCATGATGTTCCATTGTCACTTTTTGTCTTTGTTTTCCTTGTGGATGAAGAGATTTTAGTACATCAAAATAAGAAGTCATGTTAGGAATCAAGATAGTATATCTCTCATAAAATAATCTTACATTCTCTAAAGTCTTTCCCAACAATCACTTCTTAATTTTTGAATCAACAGCATTGTAGTATAAATTAAGTGCATAACATTCATATTATCCGGATTTTTTTGTTGTAATGCTCGACAAACTAGATCAGTAATGGCCATAATTTACTTTACCACATGTAAAATAGACATAAATTTATACGACATTAACATTTTTATGTCAATCAAAGCATCACCTCGTTGAGGAAAATTTATCCCTTGAGCAGCTATTTCAGTTAAACATAATGAGTGACACCATACATTCTTATCAAAGTGAACATTAATGTGAAATATGAGCTCTAACTAGTATCTTTGCGATGTTGTAGTGTTCTGTTTTGATTTTGACTTTACCCGTCTAAATCTCTTCAATATCCTTTAAATGTTCAGTTTCGGAAATTTAATTAACATGAAAATTATGATGACGTTTTATATAACTTGTCACACAAAATTGATAATAAAAATAAAATGTTGAAAGAAAGTGTGATTTTGAGGCATTTCTATGGTTGCAACAACAAGTACTAACTATAATTGATGTATCAAACAATGAATGTAATAAGCATAGCGACAATCTTTAAGAAATAATGCTTGTACACCATTTCATTCACCCATCATATTACTAACATCGTTGTACCCTTGGCCTCTAATGTGTTATAAACTAACAATGTGATGAGAAAAATAACACAAATTTAAAATTTTTAAAGTTAAAAGTTCGTATCTTTTACGTGGACTAACACTAAGAATCTCTCGTTCCTGAAACCTTTTCTATCAACAAATCTAACTACGAATGTCATTTGCTCCCTCTTTGAAATATTACATTCATCTACAATTAAACAATATTTTGCATTACCAATTTTCTCACAAATCATACTTTCCACCTTTCCGTCAAAAACATGTAGAAGTTCTTTTTGAATTTTTGGTGAAGTGTATTTTTCATTTTATGGGGTTTTATCTAAAATAACTTCTTTTACTTCACTATTGTATGATACCAAAAATTGTAACTTCTCCAACACATTCTCCCGGTTCTTTGAGTTGCAACTTTCATCATTTCTCTAAAAGCAAAAGCTTGGAATGTTAACCATTTTATTGCATTTATTTATGTTTTAAAACGCAATCGATTTCGTTTAATTTCTTCTTCACTTTGCTTCTCAACTATCTTTTCCAAGTGACATAGTTGATTTTTCAGATTATAAAAATAATTGGTAGTAAAACAATGAATTGAACTAGAATTCTTTTTTTTTCCAACATGCAATAAAAACACAATCTTTTTCATTATTTACTTTCCTCCGATTGTTAAAACCTTGAACCACGAATATATATAAACCATGCAATCCTAATATTTTTTCATAGAAAATAATAATAAAAATAATACGTTGGACCTTTAATATGGTTATTTGACTTCTAAATGCGATTAGTATTACGAGTTTTGATTAAATATATTTTGCTTTCCAACGTCATAATACAACAAATCCAATTTAACTTTAAATTAAATTTGATAATATATTAAGACACTGAAAATATATTAAAAAAGACCGTTCATATATTAAAAAAGATTAAACAATTAACATACAAATTTTAATAGTGCAACGACGGTGTCCAAAGTTCACATAATCCCCTTATTTCCGCCCGGGGCTGCAATCGAAACGAGAGTGAATATCAGTTAATATTTTAACTATTCTATCTACATCCTCCAAGTTGCCAAGAATAATAAATGAAGATGATATGTCAGTGAATATTTCAAGTATTCTCCTGGTCCACTATTAAAGGTACGTTGTCTTATAAAGCACTATTAATCGTTCATTCATTTATTTCAAATCTATATATTATGCTGGATCAAAATGAATGTATTTTTACAAAAATAAATTTATTTCAAAATAAATATTTTTCTTAAAAAAGTTAGTAAGATTGTATTATGAATTATTATTTTTTGTTTTCAACTAGTTTATTTAAATTCTACTTTTATACTAAGGTTAGTTATTATTTATAAAATCAATATTAATTACTGTGTTTTTTAATTTATGTGTAATAGTTTAGATAAAAAAACGGAATAGATGGCTTTCTTGATATTCAAGAAATCTGCGAGAAGATTGTTTGATCTTAATTTCCTTAAAGTCTTTTTTTGTACTGATTCTTCTCTTCTTCTTCTTTTATTCCAGGATGGTATCATCTATGCTTATTTCTACTATAATTTCTCATGAAAATATTCAACAACGTTGTATTTGAATAATAAGATTTTTCAGATCTTCAATCAAAAAACAACACAATAAAACCTGCAAATGAGAAAAAAACTAATAAGAAGTCTTATGATGATACTATTAATGTGAAGAAGAAGTTTATCCAGCCTGCATTCAAACCTGTCATTGTCATGGAGAAAATTGATCACATTTCTATACAATACTCTCAAATTGTTAAAGATCAAGTAAACCAGACATCAAAGCATACTCTTATAGGTAAATTCTCCAAAGGTTCTCCCAAAAGAAAATTGATGAACCAGTTCTTAGACTCTCTAAAACTCAGAGGAGATTACAGTGTTTCGGTATGAGATTCCAGTCGCGTTCTATTAAAATTCGACTTAACGGATGATGTTT
The DNA here is from genome assembly GCA_036936605.1 of Limnanthes douglasii subsp. nivea. Lineage (NCBI taxonomy): Eukaryota > Viridiplantae > Streptophyta > Magnoliopsida > Brassicales > Limnanthaceae > Limnanthes > Limnanthes douglasii. The sequence continues at coordinate 158,918,440 of JAUPFV010000001.1, forward strand.
GTAAAATATGCTCTATGAATGTATGGATCATTGAGGTTCTTAAGATGGACACCTGATTTCAATCCAAAACATGAAAGTGCAATTACTATGGTCAGGCCTATAGTAGAGAATTCCTGAATATGTGACAACATAATGATAGATATAGCATCAGCTATTGGGGAACCTTTAAAGATTATTGTTCCAGAAAAGAAATAACCTATAATAATGCTTGCTATGCATTTATTGAAATGGATGTTTCGAAAAAAAATACAACACAATATCTGGATTGGATTTGGGGATAATCAAGGCCAATGGCTATCAACAAAGATCTACCAAAATACTACAACAGTTGGTTTCATGTCGGTTATAATCAAGAAATGTGCAAGAAAGATCCTACCAAACTTAAACTCCCCATAGAATTATCAGGAATGGAAAATGCAGACAACAAAAGAAGGGATCTTCAAAACAACATAAGCTACAGAGCCACAGAAACTCATAATGCCAAAGATCATCAACCAAAAGTTAAATTTATAATAATCAATCCAGATCAAAGAATCCATAAGAAAATCAATAACACTCAACTTCAACAAAATACTATAACTGTTAAGAATACTACAACAAGAACGAATCGAGAAATTAAAGGAATTTCAACTAGTAACAGTTTGCAGGATAATCAGAATCAAGATATAAAAATTCCTAAAGAAGAGGAATTAACTGAAGCAGTTCAAACATTAGAGCAAGACTACAACCACATCAACTTTCAAGAGTATGAAAATCTTATCTCAAGCAATGTAACTCCTAACTAGAAATACATTACCCTTTTTTGATTCCTACACTCTTCAAGCCAAAGATATTGCATTGGACTTCAAGAAGTTCTTAACAAGAAACTAAAGGATGATAGAAGAAGGAAGAAATCTAACAGTTTAATAATTAAATCTCTGAGATACTATGGGACAAACAAGCCTCATGCAGCTTTTAGTGATGATGATAAAGATGATTAGTTGGAACATCTGTGGCATTACCAGCAATTCTTCTATAAGAATACTTAAATTTATTATATTCAGAGAGAAGATCAAGTTACTTTCTATTCAAGAGCCATTAGTCAATGTTGAGAAGCTGGAAAGAATTGTTACAAGGCTTGGATTCAACAACTATACTGCAAATACTTCCAATAAGATATGGTTTATTTGGAGTGATAAGCTTACTGCTAATACTCTTATTAATCATATGCAATGTTTACATCTGGTAATTTTATATTGTCGTTTAGATAAAAGCTTTTTATTGACTATCGTGTATGCTAAATGTCAGAAACATGATAGGAGAGAGTTATGGAATGAACTCAGGAACATAGTTACTACTTCAAAATAATGGCTTATCATTGTTTATTTCATTGTCATTACTAATTATGAGGAACAATTAGGATGTTTAACATATTATCACAATAGAATTAAGGACTTCAATGAGATTATAAGAGACTGTTATTCAAAAGATGCAGATTCTGCAGGTTTCTAAGTTTACTTGGACCAAAAATTCCAAGTGGAAGAGGTTAGACAGAGCCCTTTATAATTCTTCATAGTCTAGCTTCTTCAATGAGATACAGGTTCTTCACATGGCCAGAACTTGTTCGACCATGCCCATCTTTGTGTTACTATATCTACTAGTAATTTAAACAACAAAAAAAGATTTAAGTTTTCAAACCTGTGGACTCTTGATGAAAACTTTCTTACTTTTGTTGAATACAATTGGAATCAAATGATGGATGGCTATCCTCTTTAAATCTTCTAGTACAAGCTACGAAGACTTAAAGAGTGTCTAAAAGATTAGAATAAAAATTAATTTGGAAATGTCTTTGATAAGATGCACAAAACTGAAGAAGAAGTCAGAAACTCATAGATAAAGCTACCATGACTAACATCCTGAAAATAAGGTTGAACTAGCTAAAGCTAATGGTATTTTTCTTCAAACTTTGAGAATGGAGGAAATGTTTTGGCAACATAAATGCTACAGAGATTGAGATAGGAATACAAAATCTTATCATAACTATGTCTCCAAAATAAGAAGAAAGAATACTATAAGAAGTATTAAAGATGGAGAAAATTGGTTGCTTACCTCAGAAGCTATTGGGAACTTTGCTGAAACATATTTTGCAAACATTCTTAATAAGAATCCTTACATCAACATAGAAGATGAAGCAAACAATCTACATGATAGTATCTTTAACAGCATACCTAATCTTGTCACCAATGAAGACAATGTCTTGCTGTTGTTGCCTCTTTCTGAAAATGATGTTCTTGAGATCATCATGATCATGAATCCCTCGAGTGTAGTAGGAGTTGATGGATTTAACAATTGTTTCTTGAAAACATACTAGAAAATTAGAAAAAAAATTGTCAAGCCATGTCTTCCTTTTTGTTGGGTCATAATATTCCTATAGAAATGATGGCCATAGTTATGCATGAGACATATGGAGACACTTTGCTGATTTGTTTAAAGTCAAAATAGAGAGATTTATGACTATTACTCATGTAACTAGGAATTGGTTCTAGTATTCGTACAAGAAAGTTCATGTTACTCATGTTGTCTCTTCTATTCTTTTCTGGTTTATATGGTGGAATCGTAATAGAGCTAAGTTTAAAGAAACTTCCTGCTCCTCCTAGTCTTCTATTAATCATGTTAAATATATTCTTTGTGGTTTAGACAATTATAATCTATTTACAGATAATCACTGGAGTGAAGTTACTAATGCAACATTATAGATTGGTTTCTTATCATTCATAAACTCGAAAAGATAGCCTACGTACTTAAATAGAATGCCTCAATCTTAAGCAGCCTTAAGATGAACACTGACGGATCATACCTCAGAAATGGAGAATCAAGTGGTGTTGTTGTAATTCGAAATCGCATAGGAGAAATTATTCTTGGTTCAAGTAATCTGTATGGTAAGTTATCTCCCTTAATGGCTGAATCTAGAGCATTGCTAGATCGGCTGCTAATCTGCAAAAACAACAGATGGATTAATGTTGACATTGAAACCGATTCATTAATTTTAGTTAACTTTATAGCTAATGGTGGTTTCATTTGGCATCTTGCTCATCTGCTTAAATGTTGTAGAAATTTAATCTCTTCATGTATGATCATCAATCACATTTTTAAAGACCAAAATAAAACAGCCAATCGGCTTGCCAAATGGACTCTGAAATTTAAGATGAAATTAGATTCTACCCATTTCCAAGTTCCTAGTCAACTGAATGACATTGCTCTATATGAAAGTATGGGGTTGGGCTATATAACTAGCAATACAAATTGATACCGTTCTAAATATCTATTTTTTACTAACAAATTTTTGATAGAATTTTCTAGTTAGCACGAGCTTCTCCTGACTAGCAATCTTAGTTAGTAGATATTGTTCTTAAATGTTGCATGTATTAGAAATTCACCTAAGATATTCCTAATAAGCATTGCTCTATTCTTCTGAATATTAGAGATGCTCCTTCCATATTCAGGATATCGCAAGACCTCATTAGTCGATTGATTGCAAGAATTTCATCAAACAACTGATGCGCTTGTTGTTCTCTTTGATTTTTCGATCCAGTTTATGAAATTAAAGTTAGTTGGTCTATAGCTTTAGAGATTCAGAGTGTTGATTTGATGTAGCAAAGACTGCGAACAGACTAGTTTCTCGCCCAGGTATCGGAATTGGGTCACACAAGTACTCAAATCGAAGATTTCCACAAGCCCGTCAGATTTTAAAAATGTGACTTTGTCACAAAATTTGATACCCAGAGTCGACCTATAAAGCCTTTGAAACCCAGTTTTAATATTTTAGTGTTAATTTTGTTTATTTATTTTATTTTAAAACATATATGTAATTTTCCTTATTTGGAATTAGAGTTTTGGGTATTGCTATATAAATCATCTTATACCCTACTTTTCCGTCAGACTTTGATTAATAGAATTTTGAGATTATTTCTCCAAGTCTCATTTATTCTCTAACCTAGGGCTATGGTCATATCTACTATTTTCTTCTGTAAATCTTCTACCACGCCAGCAGTTGGTATCATAGACCAGCGATTCTTGGGACACAGATACAGGAATCATGTTCCGAGTACCTCTTGATTTGAAGGCTAGAATAGAGAACGAAATCTTCCTGTCTACCTGCACAATTGGAGGAAGAATCTGCAAGTTTGTAATTTATTCAAGTATCTATGAGAATCTGATTTCAGAGGAGGCTATTCATAAACTGGCGCTGAAGAACTGAAGCTCTTCCATACCCGTACATACTGTCACGACGGATAGAGTACACTAAGGTAACAGTTTCTAAACGCTGTTAGATTGCATTTTCTGTTGGTATTTACAAAGATACAACATGGTGTGACGTAGTTCCTATGGACGTTTTCCATCTAGTTTTAGGATATCCATGGCGATTTAAGAGGAATTCTACTTATGATGGTAGAACAAATCGATACAGTTTTGTGAAAGATGATATCAAGTTTATATTAGTGTCATCTAGAGTAGTGTCTCCAAAACCACCACCAGTTAAGGAGTTTCATGCTCAAATTGCACCAACTCCCGATCTTAGTTGTGATGTTAAAACTGTGTATGAGTTCGTGTTTGACAAGCCAGTCTATGATAAAAATATTTTTGAAGATGTATTTGGGCCAGTTTTTGACAAACCAGCGTACGATGAGTATGATGATGACTGGGATGATGAACATCTAATTAATGTTGAGGAGAAACTTGTAGATCGAGATATTATCTCAAGCTTCAGTACACCGGACTACATCACTTTAGAAGGTCTACTGAAGAAAGACTGCAAAGTAGCAACTTTTATTGTGGAGATGCATCTTCCAGGTATTTTATGTAATCCTAAAATCAAACCTTTGATTCGGTTTTCTGTGGATACATGTTGTCGTATTGGAAAAATGGAAGATGATATTTTTGTGTTTGAGATTATGAATAAATTGATAAAAGAAAAGAATAGTATTTTAATGAATAAAAGATTAGGTTTTGTAATAGAACCAGGAGGAATTTTGGGTGATGGTTGGGGAAATAAAAGAAAGAGTAACAAGTTAAAAGTAGAAGATTGCATTGTTTTGAATCTGATGGCAGAAATATACTCTGAAGAACTTGAGAAGTCGTCTACTATTCAACAAAGAGTAATTGTTCCTTTCTGCAAGGGTTATGATGTGATACAACAAGTACATTCTGGAACTGGAAAGACAACAACTTTTACACGCGCAAGGGTGATGTTGTGCTTAGTAAATGGGTCGAAAAAGCAAACATAGAACAAGTGGGTGGATTATATCTTGTTACTGTTGACCACAGCAATGCCGATGACATGGTAAATAAGGACAAAGCTGAGAAACCACTTCTTGACAATAGCTGCAGCATTCATATTCTCACCTTTTACACCCTTATGGTGGTATCAGTTGAAATCAGCGGTGAACATGCCAATGTTTTTGCAGTTGTGTTAATGTTTCAGCGTTCCGAATTCGAGGTCGAATTCTTCCCAACCGGGGAAGGATGATGTAGCGAAGAATGTGGACAGACTGGTTTCTCGTCCAGGTATCCAAACTTGGTCAAACATGTACTCAAATCGAAGATTTCGACAAGCACGTCAGATTTCAAAAATGTGACTTTGTCAGTAAGTTTGATACCCAGATTCGACATGTAAAGCCTTCGAAAACCAGTTTTAATAGTTTAGTGTTAATTTTATTTATTTATTTATTTTAAAACATATATGTAATTTGCCTTATATGGAATTAGGGTTTTGGGTATTACTATATAAAACATCATATACCCTATTTTACCGTCAGACTTTGAATAAAAGAATTTTGAGATTATTTCTCTGAGTCTCCTTCATTCTCTAACCTAGGGTTATGATCATATTTACTGTTTTTTTCTTCTAATCTTCGTCATGCCATCATGATTTATCCATTCATCCTCTCCTCCAAAGCTTGTGAAAGATAAATTTTTAGTCTGAATTATTTTTTCCTTCAAGAGTTTTGAAGAGTTGAGAATCAGAAGTATAAGGAATAAGAAGAAAAACTCTGAAATTTCTATTTTCAATTTTGTTTTAGTGTTTATACTTGGCGCCTTCTTTTTATCCAAGTTTGTACCTCTTTGACATTTCATTAATAAGAGATTATTTTTTATTAAAAAATAGTTTAAAAAACAAAAATTAACTAAAATATATATATTATTTTCTAGTTTTTTATCTTCTTTTTAAGGCCAAACCATAGGATCGTAGGTGATTAGACTTTTTTATTGTTTTTTATCTATTTAATAGATTTAAAAAATATAATCTAAATTTATCTCTTGATTTTTAATAAAGTTAATGCAAACCATTAAGATAGATACATTGATCATACATGTCAGTAGCCAACTCAACTCGCTACGGGTTGAAAAATAAATCATATTATTGTTATTAAAGTGAGTGAATAAAAGAGTTACAAGTACAGTCAACAAAAGAAATTAGTTATTATTAAATGATTTTAATAACAAGTCACATTATTGTTATTAAAGTAATTGATTAAAATATTCAAAAGAACAAGAATTTGATTATTATTAAATGACTTTAACAACGAATCACATTATTGTTATTAATGTAATTTAATTAAAAGAGTTACAAGAACCATCAAAAAGTTTTTGATATTTGGGATTGTTGTAAATCTATGTGTTTTTTTATTAATATAGTTTTTAATTTTAATTTTTACTCTTCTATGTTCGGAGCATGTTCCAAGTATAAATACTAGGCTTCATAAACTTTGTAAACACAATTTAGAATTCAGAAATATCATATTATTTCAGTGTGTATTCTTCGTTCTTAAAAGAACTCTTAAACTTATCATGATATTTATTGTTGTGTTCAAACAATCAAACTCATACTCGTGGTTAAAATCTTCATCGGTAAAGGGTCAAAGCTCAAACAAACATTACTGATATGTTCTTGGGGTTCCAAAACCAATCTAGTTATCGGGTTTCACCACACTTGTTGGTGGAGTTCATATAAGAAATAGTAGAATTCAATAGTGGTTTATTTTATAACTATTATAGTTAATTAAAATAATTCTAAATTAGAATTAATCTTTATAAAAGTGTAATTAGTCAAGACCGAACCAATCGTCCCATAAACTTAATAATATATGTAAATATTTACTTCGACTAATTCTAATATATTTTTAAACTCTTATCTTAATGATTAGAGAAATACCATCCATTATTCTGTAATATTTGGGAAATATTATTGTAACATGACCTATATAGAAAAGTCTAACTTCAACCAATAAAACTAATGCATTTTTAGAATTACTTATACTATTTCTCTCTCTTAATTCGTTGTTCATAAACATCCATTTAAGTTATTTTTTAATAAATATCCACTTTAGTTAAACCTAAGCGATCACAAAATATCCACATCAATTTACATCGTCTATGGAAAATGAAATGATGAATTTTTGTTTCCATTAAGAACAAAGTAATCCAAAAATTCAAATTAAAATATGTCAGATGTGGTCGATAATATTGACCTATAAGCCGATGAGAAGATTGAGATGGTAGTTCCCCCAAAGGAACAACCAAATTCACATGCGGTCGTAGTCGTATTAAGCGAAGAAGGTTTGTCTCACCAGTTGAGAAACAAAAGAAAAAGACTTTCTGCATTTGCTCATATCACAAGCTCAAAAATAAAATTTATAATTAACACAGTAAACACAAGGGATAAGGACGAAAGAGATGATGATACCTAATGAATGTTGTAGGACAAGTGTGAAAGAGATGCTCTTAGACACAATAAAAGTCATAGGGGAGCATGAAAATGAGAAAATGAAAATTATGACCGCGGATCCAATGATGGAGATCGAAGATTACGAAATCATTGTATGCATATAAGAAGAAGCTATAATCCAACATCCAACTATGATGGACAGGGGAGTAGTAGATCGGAACCAGGGATAGAGAAAATAAAAGATTTGATTATACATAAAATCAAGAATTTAGGAGCAATACTAGTCATAGGAATGATGTGAGGGTACATCCCACTACCACCAGGCGTTATTCCTTCACCAGGTTATCCTCTATACCAAGCTATTTACTAGTTAATAATTCAATCCCAGTTTCTCAACTAGGCATGCCCAAAATAGAAAAGTAGTCTCACTTGGATATCCACCAAATCTTCCCCAAAGCCAATAAAAATATGGTATACTTGGATAGGTGTATGGCATCCTACAATATCAACTAGGATACATGCATACAAATTATTACAGCAAGGAAACCAGACCGAAGGACAAGCCTAAATTAAGGGGTGAACAATGGAAATTTCTAGGGTTCACGAACAACCTTACACATTAATGGAAGTTCTATACGATTTTTACGAGGATGAAGAACTTCAAGCAGATGACGAGTCCCCATGAAAATCAAAAATACTTATTCTAGTTATGTCAAAACATTACGAAAACCACAATTGGACAAGTACAATGATAAGGGAGATTTGTGGCACCACATCCCGCACTTCCACAGTGAGATGTTGCACTATAGAGGAGATGATAGTATCAAATGTCGAGCATTTGCTATGATCCTAAGTAGAATAATAATAAAATGATTTAATAGTCTAACTCTAGGTTGCATAAAACACTATGAGATGTTATCAACCACTTTTCAAAATCAATTTTTAGGTTTCAAAGATATCAAAGGAGACGAGGACTATATAGTCCATTTAGAAAAAGGATTAATACGAGTCTTAATGACTATACACAAATATTTGTTAAGAAAATCAAAGTTACAAGATTGCCACGATCTTGTGGCAATAACATCTTTTAGAAAAATAATTAAAGAATGAATTATATTTAAAGAAATAATGGAAAAGGAAACACCAAACTTCGGGGATTTATTGGCATGTAGAACGATTTATCAAGAGAGATAAACACTTAAAATGAAGAACCAACGGCTAATGATGTTTCAGCCTCGACTAAATCGAGACATAATCAATATCAAAAGGTAAAGCCAAAAGGTTATTACATCTTCGTTCGGACATTAACCCTCCTACAATCCTAGCTGTCGATCCTCGGAAGCTCCCAGTGTTTGAACATTTTTCTCTATTGCTCCAACACTTGAGGGTCATACATATGGAGAAAAAAATCTGATGGGGCCCATAGAGGGGATCGACTTGATACTTTCGAAACATATTTCCCATAATCTACAAACAACACCACAAACATGGTGTTTGATGGTGTGGCATTCGAGCTGTCAAAAGAAATCGATACACTAGGGTATTCGGTGTTAAGCTAAGGCATGTGGTTGAGCTGAAGGGGGAGGTAAAGGCCCACAAAAAGACCATTACTTCTCTTCAAGAGGAAAATAAAAATCAGAGGGCATCCCTTGAAGAGGAAAAAGCATATGTTGAAGGCCTACCAGATCAAGTCAAATTGATCAAGGACGAGCTTGCACAAGTGAAGGATGCTTACAAATAATTACAGTCATCCAGCTCTAAAGAGATCATATCACTAAAAAAATCAACAGGCCCTCGATAAAGTTACCATAAAACGCCTATCCAATGAGAAAAATGATCAAGAGGCCATCATTAAAATATACAAAGATGAGGTGACTTCTCTCAAAGCTCAGGTCACACAAGACACATAAAATGCATTAGACACATACACCGCTAGGATCTTATAATCTCTAGACAAACGGGATGCCTCGTCTAAATCTGATATGATTTTTGAGTTTTATAAGACATTCCCTACATTAGTCATTGGGTCTTTGTGGTAGTTAGTTCCGGAAAGATGGTGGCCCAATGATATGCTCAAAGTTGATCAGTTAGGTAAATCTATAGGTTTTTCTGGTGATGGTTATGAAGAAAGTGATACACGAGAGTCTGAAGATGAGATTTTAGAACAAGAAGGTGTCGATGGGGACGAACCCAGAGGCCAGTAAACTTTGTGTTAGCGTTTTAAGCATTTAGCTCATGTAAGACATTTTTGTTATCTCGCCCAGATTTCACCAAGCCCTTGATTTTTTCAAGGCATTTTGTAATGTTGATTCAGATTTTTTTTGTTAAGTCCTTATCACAACTTAAGGCATTTTGTACCCCCATCGGTTTAATGAAAAATAGTTTCAATTTATTTTATTTTCCACTTATCACAACCATTCAAAGGTATATATTACAAATTCTTTAATCATTCAAAGGTCATACATTCGAACATATATAAAACAAATACTTTGACGATTTGAAGGTAATCCATTCGAAGGAATATAAAACAAATACTTTGACCATTCGAAGGTAATCCATTCGAAGACGTATAAAATAAATACTTTGACTATTCAAATGTAATCTATTTGAAGATACAATCTAAGTAAGTAAATAACATAAGAGATGTTTAAAACAAATGTGATAGATTGAAAATGATTCGAATACCTCATTAAAACCTCCTCGCACCACCAGTATAGGAAAAATTATGCTTCCCAAATATTTACATACATATAAAAAATATATAAACAGAATAAACATACTATATAATTATTCAAGATACAACCTTACGTGTTCAACATTCCATTGGTGCCTTAAAGAGTTTCCTTCATGGTCAATTAATCGATATTGTTTTAAGGTCGACCCTTTCACTCACAGTATACAACCCCTCCTAATTTAGGTGCTAGATTTCCAAGCTTTTTATCTTTGGTGAGTAAGAATACTTTCCTCAAAACCTTGTCCCCCACTTCGAACTCTCTTCTTTAAATTTTAAATGCATACATGCTTCTTATTAAACCTTGATCATTTTTTCTCAAGTGAGATTTAATTATTATTTCTTCAACAAAGTCTAATTGAGCTCTTATAGCTATATGATTATCGTTTTTGGAGTATTTTTGAATTCGGAAATATGAGAGGGTATATTCAATTAGTGTTACCGTATTCATCCCATATACCAAAGAAAAATGAGATTTTTGGTGGTCATTTGGGTAGTAGTTCGGTAAGCCTACAATACTTCTTGCAAGTAATTTGGAAATTTGAGTGCCACTCCCTCTAAATTATTTTTTAGACCCATCAATATAACTCATTTAACAACCTATATTTTCTCATTGGCTTGAATGTGAAACGCTGAAGAAAAATAATATCGTATTTCTCTTGAGGTACATAAAATTTCCATGTCTCTATTTTCAATCTTGGGTCGTTATCTACCGTAATACTTCTAGGGATCCAAAATATACAACATATATTGGAGAGGATAAACCTGATCGGTGCTTTAAAAGTAGTTTCGGAGATAGGTGCAGCTTCCACCCACTTGGAGAAATAATCTAGTGCTAGTATAATAGTTTGACAACCTCCGGATGCCATTGCTAGGGGTCCCACTAGATCAAGCCTCCATCTATCAAATGGTATTGCTTCAGATATTGACTTCATTAGGTCTGCTGGCACATGTATTGCATTTTTAAACCTTTGGCATGGATCACATCGTTTAACCAATTCTTTAGCATCTGTCATGATGGATTGCCAATAATATCTTGAGAATAAAACTCTTATGGTCAAGGCTTTATAATCATAGTATAAAGAGCCCTCCTCATCTTATAACTCAGAAAACATTACATGAGACTCATTATACCCAAGGCATCGTAATAAAAGATTGCTAAAAGATTTCTTCTAGAGAACATCCCTTAAGACTAAAAAACCATGTGTTGTAAACTTCAATCTTAGTTAATATTTTGTCAATGGGAAGACTTCCCTTAGTAAGAAACTCTTTGATTTCATTCCTCCAATCTTGGCTTGTTGTGGTGGAAACTTCGATACTTTCCTCAGTACTCATCCCCACTCCAAGGCTTGTTATTATTGAAGGGAATTCTTGCATTAAAATCCATCAATACGCCTCAAAGTACGCAATAGTATCTAGAGAATCTGCAATAGTATCTAGAGAATCTGCCATCGTATTTCCAATCATTAACACATGTTCGTATTCCATGTGCTTAAAAAAAGTGTATGTTTCTTTCAATACTTGAAGATAATTAACCATCTGTTCTTTTCTTTGCTTCATATGGACCCTAAGCTTGATGTATGAAAAAATGCTAGTCACTTATCAATGAGACTCTTCTGGCATCACATATTTGGGAAAGTCTTAGTCCAACTATTGATGCCTCATACTCAGTTTCATTGTTTCATACCCTAGACAAATTCTGGATCGTACCCCAAATGTGCACTTCTTTGGATTTTACTTCAAATTGACAGCTTTAAATTATAGAAAGTTTCTTTGAGATCAAGCGAGTGATCATCATCACTCAAAAACTTTACCATCATATCACCAATATATACACCGAAATTTCTTCCAATCTAGTTGGCAAAGGGTATAACCTTATAACGATGCAACCCTCACCATTGATGAATGTAGTTTGATCCTGGTCCTTCAGGTCTATCTGTATCTGATCGTACCCATCAACCGCATCCATAAAAGATTACAACTTATTGCCAGAAGTAAAATCTATCAAGTGATCTATTCGAGGAACATGGAATAGATCCTTCAAACAGGTCATGTTTAGATGTGTGAAATCAATACACATTCACCATTTACTATTTTTCTTTTTCACAAGTACCAGATTAGCCGTCCACAAAGGGTACTGAGACTCTCGAATATGCTCTACTTTTGTCAACATGTCTACCTCCTTGACAATAGCGTCGGACGTTTCTGCAAAAATATTCTTCGTCTTTGTATAGCAAGTTGATGATAAATGATGCTCGTTGGTACACCCGTTACATCTTCATTACACCCAAAAAATTACATGAAAGTTCTTGGACAAAAATGATAAAAACAAATTATTTATCTCTAATGGGAGCTTAGCTCTATTCTTAACATATTTCCCATCCGGAAATTTGTGAAACTCAACCTCTTTAATTGGAATAATTGCACTAGTATTCTCTCTTGGATCATCCATCTTGCTTGAATCTGAAGATGACTCTAGTAATTGTTATTCCTTCCTAGCCGTCACACTTTCTAACACATTCAGGGCAAGGGCAGTAAGATAAAATTCTCTGACCACCTTTTAGCTGCTTCATACCACTGCTCCGTGGCCTTCGACCGCATATTTTAAGAATTGGTAAACTATCAAATAAACAACATGCATCATTGAGAGCTAAGATATACCAAAGATGGAATTATGAGTTGAACAGTCAACCACTAGAAACAACACACTCATAATATTTTTAAATGGTCCTTTCCTGAGGACAGATTCTCCTTCGAATTCCCTAACAACATCAACACAAATTCCTGTAAATCGCACTATGGTTCTATTTGATAAGAGAATCACGGGATGGGTGATTCATCAACTTGTAAGTAGATAGAAACATAATATTAGCTAAGCTACCAGTGTTAATCAAAATTCTTCTGATTTATATTCCCTGAATTGCAGCTCCAATCACCACAACATATTCATGTGGCCCAACAATATTTCTCAAGTCATCCTCATCGAAAACAATAAATGTTGTTGGATTTTTATATATATAAGTATACATTTTCCTCTCTAAATATATAGTCAAGCTAGTCACATGGCTCTTTTGAGAAAAACTCGAGGGATCCATCATGATATCCCCTTCGAAAATGGTCAATGATTCAAAGAACTGACATAATTCAGAGACCTTTCATCCGTTTTCACATATTATATTTATCTGACCACAATCTGGATCGGGATCCAAATACTATGAATCTTCATCAAACTTATTATATTGTTCGGATAATCACCATCATATTTTTAGGTTTAGGTGTCGCTTTTTTAACTTCTCTTTTGTTTTATTGTTTCACAAAAAACTCCTAAACTTAAGTTTTAGATCGTTGGGGGTTCTGGTTTTAGAGAAATTCATACCTCCAGAAATTTCTTTGGAAGATGAGATGGCTGCTTCTGAAGAGTCACCGAATGGTAGTTCTGAAGGAGATGATGGCATGGGATCCAAAGAAGGGAGTTCGGATGGGAAAGGGGATTACTCATAAAATACTTACCCTAAGGAGTAATGAATCATAATTTCAAAGTTTGTTAAAGCCCTTGAAAAATACAACGCAATTTTGTTTGTTCTATTCGGATAGACTTTTGACAAGTCCTTGGATGACCAAGGCATTTTATAAGGTTGGGTTGAATTTTTCGCTTGTGTTTAAACTCTAATTGTCTTTATCTCATCAGAAATCTTATTCTCGTTTAAATTTTTTAATGCTTTTAGAATGACACTGCATAAATAGTTAAAATTCCAAATACATATCGCTTTTTGATATAAACCATTTGAATATATTCTTTCCGATGGTAAATCAAGTTTATATACAAGTCATTCATAGAAAATTCATACGAATGTATATTTAACTTATAAACACACCATTAAAATGTACTTCATTTGAAGGCAGACTAAACTTATGAACGTACCATTCGAAGGTAAATAAAACTTATAAACAAGTCATCTGAAGGTAATCCATTCGAAGGCAAATAAAACTTATTAACAATCCATTAGAAGGAAACCCATTCGAAGACAGATAAAACGTTTTGAGACAAATAATTTAAAGGAAAAAGTGATAGATTGATAAATCGGGCACCTCGTTAAAACCTCGATCCACCAGGGTATGAAAGAGTATACCCCTTTTAAAATATTTACATTTAAACAAGGGTAAAGTACACATCTACAAATTTTACTCCACATTTCATGGGTACCTTAATAGAACGCCTTCTTGATCAACCAATCGGTAAGTCCTACATTTAAATTTCTCCACAACTGTGTATGGACCTTCCCAATTCGAAGTCAACTTTCCTAATTTCTTGTCTTTAATATGTAGAAATACGTTCCTCAAAACTCGATCCCCATCCCCAAATTCTCTTATTCAAATTTTGGAAGCGTATCTGCTTCTTATTAACCCCTGATAATGAACCATTCTTAGATGGGCTTTAAATCTTTTTTGCTCGATCAAATCAAGCTAAATTCGTACAGCAATCTCATTATCTTGTTTGGAATAATTTTGAATTCTGAAGGAGGGAAAGGTGGATTATATTTGGGCAATGACATCCAGACCATATACTAAAGCGAAAGGTGATTCTTGAGTTGCGATATGTGAAGTTGTTCTATAGGCCCATACCTCATGTAATTAGTTCAGCCACTTAAATGTCGCCCCTTCCAAATTATTTTTTAGACGTTTTAAAACACTTCGATTTACCACTTAACTTGCTCGTTGGCTGAAGGGTGGAAGAATGAAGAGAAATGATTTTGAATCCCTTTTAAAGTACAAAAGTCTTCTGTTTCTTGGTTATCAAACTGGGAACTGTTATCCATTGTAATGCATCGGGGTATTCTGAACCGCAACATATGTTTACTAAAATAAACTTTATAACTTCCTTTGAAGTAATTTCAGAAAGTAGTGCAACTTTTGCCAATTTAGTAAAGTAATCTACTGCTATAATGATGGTATGACATCCTCCATATGCCATGGGCAGAGGTCCTATCAAATCAAGTCCTCATCTATAAAAAGGCATTACTTTAATATGATTTCCATCGAAATATCTGAAATATGAATTGCATTTCCAAACTTTTGGCAAGGATCATATTTATTAACCAATTTCTTAGCGTCTGCCGTGATGGTAGGCCAATAGTATCATGCTAGCAAAACCCTTCTGGTCAAGGATTTATAACCACAATGGGCCGATCCTTCTTCGTCATATAATTCAGACAGAATAACTTGAGATTCTTCTGATCCAAGACATCGGAGCAATGGTTTACTAAAGGATTTCTTATATAGCACTTATTCCAAAACTATGAACCCATGTTCCTTAAATTTTAACCTACTAGCTAGATATTTATTGCCAGGAAGAATTACCTTAGTAATAAAGGCTTGAATTTCATACCTCAAATCCGAATTTGACTTGGTCAAAATTTGACAATTTACTTCTACAGTTGTGGCGTTTGTTTTTGGAGAAGTTACTATTATTGAAGTACATTCTTGTATTAAAATCCAAGGATAGGCTTCAACACATGCAATACTAGCCAAAGAATCAATCATCAAATTCTCAACCCTGGGTATATGCTCATATTTCATATTCTTGAAATATGTCGATACCTCTTTCAATACGTGGAGGTATTTAACTAAGGGAAATGACACACTAAGTACCTTTTAACCAAACCTATTACAACCTAGTACCCAAAAATGGGTTAATGCTCACTTAATACCCATCTCATTAAACATATCCACTTCTAATACCTTTTTTTTTTTAATACCAAGATTACCCTCAACCTAGTATATAAGGTTGATTTGTGAAAAATTAGGGTTTTTTGTTACAGCCCCCATTCTATTTTTGAATTTTGAAATTCAAAACAGCCTCCACTCTTACTCTTTCTCTCTCTCTCTCCTCTTCTTCTCTCTTTTTCCTCTTCTTCTCTCTCTCCACCGGCGAACCATACAACCACCGTCGAACTAGTCTTAATCACCGGCGAACCATACAAACACCGAGGTCCTGCGTTCCTCTCACCGGCGAGCTGTTTTTTTGACGAACTGTCGAATATCGCCGGTGACATTTCCAGTCCTATCGAACATGACGAACCTTAACTTTTCGGTAAGGTTTAGCAGTGTTCTCAGTCCGATCGAACATGACATGTTTTCTGTTTGTTCGAGGGATCGGAATCACTGGAGTCGATCCATTAAAAATTGAAGTCCGATTGTTTGATAGGTTGTTTAACAGTGAGGTAGGAATTCTTCCTTCTTAAACCTTTTATTCTATATCTTCTCTATATTTACACCGAATCAGTGATGACCCATACAAAAGATTCTTAAAATATGGTGTTTGTTACTTCAGAATCCTGCTGAACTTGATGACTGGCTTGGGGACCTCAACCCAAAATCCAAAGTGGTGATACCTGATGCATATGCTGTACCATTACTAAGAGATGCTGTAGTTGGGGACGGATTCCAGTTCGAACGGCTAGGTAATTTCAAAAGTTTGGTGTCTTTCTTGAGGCTTTAACTTTAAAAGGCCCGTACATAATAATGTTTTCGGTTCTAAATATTATATGATATAACTTTTTCACTGGCAGGTATAGTTGTTCAGTGACATTATCATTGTTAGAAGGTTCGTACATATTACTGAAGAGAAACAGTACTAGTTTGTATTAGTATTGTAAGTGTGTTTTGGGTTTTGTGTATGGGAACAGTCACTGAAAACCTGTTTTTTGATATCATGACCGATTCTATTTAGTATTGCGCAAATGCAGGTTCGTTATCTCAATAGACTTCACCACTTCGTGATCTTGTTGGATGTTGTGTTGAACAGTTATCAAGCAGTAGTATCTGCAGTAGCCCAGATGCAACTAACTGTGATGGGGTTAAACTTGAAGAAAATGGATGTTGTGTTGAACAGTTATCAAGCAGTAGTATCTTTGGATCTTTTTGGCTTAATTAAAGAACTTCTATGTTTCTAAAACCTGAAAAATATCTTGCAACTTATATAGGTATTGTGGCTGCTTTTTGAAATAAGTTTCCATTTTCGATCTTAACAATAGATTCACTAGCGTAGCTAATGTATATTAATGGCAAAAAATCGTTTAGTTTCTGTTTCTGGTCGAATCAAAGCATCGATACCGGCTCTGATTATATTCCGGTAAGAAATTGCAGTTTTCCAGCTCTGTTTTATACATTGCGATTTTAGTGCATATCTGATTGCTAGACACTATTATCTATCATTTGCGATTTATGCCTTGTATACAGTGCTAGATACAGCATGAGACATTGCTAGATACAGCATGAGACATTGCTAGATACAGCATGAGACATTGCTAGATACAGCATGAGCTTTCGAGGTATTTATGGGTAGTTTCTTTCGAGGGAGCTTCAAGCGGTGTTGGGTACTGCAAAATGGGAGGTGCAAAATGGAGATGGAAAAGGGAGTAACTGAAGAAGTGCCGTTTTCATTCCTTTCGTTACCATAGTTCATGTACCTTCTTTAATTTATTGCATTGTATATATAAACTGACTCACTGTTTCAATCCAATTAAGCTGTTGTGATTCAATTCAACATTTTGATTATGTCATAGCCAGTCCCGTTGTGGTCGATGTTTCAAATCGGGGCATAATAGGAGGTCATGTGATGCTCCGTTCTAAACATTATTTACCGACTTTTTTGTAACATTTTACATCTCAAAGATAAGCACGACTTATGTTTTGTACACTTTTAACATTTACATGTTCCATGTCTATTTCTTTCTGACTATGATATCTATTCACGTATACATTGCTATCTATGCTTTTATACTCTGATAGCCACTCTATTCACCATTGATAGATTCTGGATTTTGCATCTAACAGCTACATCAAAGTATGTTTACTGTTGTCGTTTACATCCATCTGATACTTTACTTACATTTGTTAAAGATGTACTTCAAATCTTTCATGCCTGATTCATCTCAAAGATAAGCACTCCTTGTATTTTGACTTACGTTTCTTACACTTTTAACATTGACACGTTTCATGTCTGTTTGTTTCAGACTCTGATATCTATTCATGTGTACATTGCTATCTATGCTGTTACAATCTGATAGCCCCTTTATTCAACTTTGATAGATTATGTATTTTACATCTAACAGATAAATAAAAGTATGCTTTCTGTTTCGTTGTTCATCCATCTGATACTTTGCTTACATTTGTTCAAGAGGTTTATCACATCTTTCATGCCTGATTCATCTCAAAGATAAGCACTCCTTGTATTTTGACTTATGCTTCTTACACTTTTAACATTGACACGTTTCATGTCTGTTTGTTTCAGACTCTGATATCTATTCTTGTGTACATTGCTATCTATGCTGTTACAATCTGATAGCCCCTTTATTCAACTTTGATAGATTATGTATTTTACATGTAACAGATAAATAAAAGTATGTTTTCTGTTTCGTTGTTCATCCATCTGATACTTTGCTTACATTTGTTCAAGAGGTTTATCACATATTTCATGCCTGATTCATCTCAAAGATAAGCACTCCTTGTATTTTGAATTATGCTTCTTACACTTTTAACATTGACACGTTTCATGTCTGTTTGTTTCAGACTCTGATATATATTCATGTGTACATTGCTATCTATGCTGCTACAATCTGATAGCCACGCTATACAAATTTGATAGATTATGTATTTTACATCTAACAGATAAATTAAAGTATGTTTTCTGTTTCGTTGTAGATCCATCTGATACTTTACTTACATTTGTTAAGACTCTGATATGTATTCATTTATACATTGCTATCTATGCTGTTATACTCTGATATCCACTTTATTCAACCTTGCTATCTATGCTTACATCTTATACATTAGGTCTACACACAATGTTCTTTTAAATTTACCATAACTCTGATATCTTAGTTTTCCAACATTGCTATTCTTTTAAATAAATACAAGTAAAACTGCTTCCTTCAACTGCACAGGGTTTGTGTTTCGTTACAGTCCAAAAAAAGCATAAACAAACGTTAAACATAACAAAATATAAACCAACAGTTCCATGATACTACATCGACATGTTCAACCCTAATCAGAATCATCTCCATCAGATTCCTCCGCCTCTTCTTCCTCTTCCTCCGCCTCTTCTCCACCAGGTTCAAACCCATGGCGTCGGACTGTAAACTATACACAAACACTGATAGATAATGCAACCAATATTGCTAGATATGGACCAACCCTACGTAAACTCACAATGCTTACAACAGCAAGTGTGATAAGCTATCTGCTTTTCTGAAGATGTCAGTGTTGTTGCTGTTGGCCGATCATTTCGAAGTGATGTTGAATTAGGCAGGTTTACAGATCCAGAGTTCAGTCCAGATCTAACAGCCGCAGCATCATTTAAAAGCAAGAGCAACTTTTGTAAACCACCCTGAGCATCACAAGCATCAAGAACATCTTTGAATACGAATGCAGCAGCAAAAAACAGAGACAGTATGTAGACGGATCGGTTCGACGGAATTAAGCAAGAACAGAGACAGTACCTGGTTCGGTTCGAAGAAATAAGGAATAACAGAGTCGCTGGTCGACGGTTTCGTTCGTACCGGAGGAAACTTTGTTCTGGTTTGACGGTCGCCGGTGGTTGCTCGAGATATCGGAGCAAAGACGGTGGAAGTGGTTCGTTGAGATATCAGAACAGAGTATGGTCTGGCTTCGCCGGAATGTTGTCGAAGGTGAGGTCTGGTTTCAAAAAAAAACTTTTGGGTTTCCTCTGGTTTCACGTGTTTCTCTCTCCTCAAATTTAGAAATGTGAAAATGGGGGAATTGGAACCTAAAAGTCTGATTAGAAGGTGTGAAAAAGTGGGTTTCAAGAAAACAACCCCTTTTATACCCTTGAGGGTATAATTGTCCATATATTGGCTCTAGGTAGTTTATGAAACTAGTCCAAAAACGGGTACCATTTTGGTATTTGATAGTTGAGAAGGTATTTATGGGTACTTTTCTCTTTAACTAATTGTTCATATCTTGTTTCACACAAACATTGAACCTGATGAACCAATAGCTATGAAACGTCTATTATTTAAACTAATTTGGCTCACAAACTTGGACGAGTCTTAAACTAGCAATAGCCGCTTCATATTCCGCCTCATTATTCGATGTTTGGAAACTGAACTGAACAACCTAGTACATGGAATCACCGTATGGAGAAGTTAATCATATTTAGGCCTCACATCCCATCGAACTAGATCCTCTATGAATCTGGACTACCCATTCTCTTTTTTGTGGATCAGTGGGATCTTCTAAAGTCGGCCGATCTGAATGAAATTCAACCAAGAAATCTGCTACTGCATGACCCTTTATAGCCGTTCGAGGATAAAAATCGATATCAAAATCTCTCAATTCAATATACTATTTCATCATCTGACTCGAAACATCTTATCTTCGCAACATAGTTTTAAGATGAAAAGATATCCGAACTGTGATTGAATATCCCCGGAAATAGGGTCGCATTTTCATGGCTACAACGACTAATGGAAAAGCTGGCTTTTCTAATTTTAATTAGTTTTTTCGGCACGTAGCAAGGTTTTGATGATGTAATACACAGGGCATGGGTAATGGTCTACCTTTCGAACTACTACGACGCGTAGAGCATAATCTGAAACTGCCATTCTATTGCTTTGAACAAAGTTTTGGGGTTGGATAAAGGATTATTTATTTCACTGAAGGCCCTGTCATAGTTCGGAGACCAATTGAACTATTTTTTGTTTTTTAATACTTGAAATAATTGGAAACATTTATCTGAAGATCTTGACACAAATCGATTCAATGCTGCTAATATTCCCGTTAGTATTTGCACTTCCTTTGTTGATCTGGGGGGATCCATAGCCAATAAGATATTCAGCTGCATCAGGTCTGCTTGAATCCCTTTTTATTGATAACGTAGCCCAAAACTTTCACGGGCCGAACGCCAAAAGTACACTTTTCTGGATTTAGCTTAAAATTAATGACTTCAAGGTTAAAATAGGTTTCTCTGAGATCGGATCAATAATATTATATATTCTTTGATAATGGAAGGATTATTTTGGGTCTAGATACTCGGTATTTAACCCAATAACTTATAGTTTATTACTAGACTCATGGTCTTTGTAACAAAAAAAATTTGTATAAATTAGACTTGTCATACCATTGAGCAAGTCTATTATTATTTGTGAATGATAAATATTATTTTCCATAAAAAAATCTCTAATTATTTTATAATTATATTACTTTGTTCTATCACAAATCGTTAGATAAATATTTGGATTTATCTAATTTGAATCTGCATCATCAGTTGGTATCCATCTATGGGATGATTCCATGATCGATGATTCTTCAAAAAACTTAAATAATAAATTTATGCATTTATGCATTTACTAACAACTATTGATGGAAAAATCCCTATACAAAGATCAAAGTCATTGGTCTCGACCAACAATCATACGGGCAGACATCAGACAACAACAAGAAGACCAAGTGCAACTACTAAAAATGTGGTTGGAGCAACTCTAGCACTCCCACTTAGGTAGAGGTTGTTGGCCTTTAAAACACGATAAACGAATTGGAGCGACTCAACTCAGATGAAAGGGATGACGTTTCATATTTTCTATCTTCTCTACGGGATCGTACCATAAAGGATTTTGTGCCCTTCGAGTACCAATGATTATACCGTCGCATGACCGCACTAGTTACTTTATGTGTGGGTCATATTTGGATACTCGATCGAGAAAACAAATGCATCATCGCAACCGGTATTCAATCAGTATATGCAATCGTTTCACTACCATTGTGTTGAGATCGTTGCTCATTGGGTCGGTGAATGGATCCGTAATTAGGAATCCAAGCGCCACTATATGTGATGGCCCTCCGGATATCAATAATCATATTGGAATCCCACACACACCTTCTTATAATGTCCAAATTTTATTCCTAAACAAGAGGAATAGAGTGTTATCAGGTCTTCTAGCATTCCAACCTATCTCGATTTTATGTTACATTATTCTCAAGGTCTGGGTTATTATCAGCAATGAATGATGCATAATCAAAATTCTCTTGGTCAGTTATTAAAAACACCTTAGCAAGTCCCATCAAAAGGTATTCACGTCCAGCAAACATGTCTACCACATCTTCTCGTAGGTGCACACCAGTCTCTATCCCATATGACCATGACAGATTACCTTCACAATAGTCTCTTAATTCGTCAACAGAATAAACTTTAGGCCTCAATTTTGGAAATGCGATGGGATGAAGTATAAGTAAACTTTTGGGGGTTCACTTTTGGCTCCCCAAAATTTTAATGGAGAGTTTCTTTCAAATTTTAACTCATCTAGAATGAACAAGTACGAAGGTTTAGGTGATCTAAAGCATCACAATGAATAGTTAAGAAATGAAATGCTTTATTTTAAAAGAGATGGCCGTTTTCTCTATCGTGAAATAGTTTAACATTATTTAGCAGTCATTTTTAGCTTCCATCCACAATTAAAAGATCATTTGGACTCGCTTTAGGGATTATTTTATTGGAAAGAATGTAATAAATGGATATGTAGATTTTATCATTATTGTAAATAAAATATATAAGACAACATATAAACGAAAGATTTGGTATTGTTCACAATAGTGAGTAAGTCGTGCGGTAGCATTACTTGGCCTATTTAGGAAACAAAAATGTAGCAATTGACAGTGGCCTATGTTGATCCGGTAAGTGAGGTTAGTATGTAAAAGGCCATAAGTGACGGGGGAAATAATAATAACTTATTCAATGGGGTCAGTCGATAATAGAATAAAATACTCGAGAGAGTCCCTACACCTAAAAAAATTAAATTGTGTCTTACATAAAGGTTGTGAGTTGGAGTGGGACTTTAAGATATTATACACGCTAATATTCTGGATTTTCATCTAATAACTTTGATATTTTTGCATGGAAAATAGAGGTTATGACTAAAGTAACTCGAAGATATTAATTTATACTTCCTCGCAATCTAGCCTAGCTTTCGCTAAATCAAGCAAACGCTGTGCCATTTCTCTCAAGATAGTGGAAAATATAGACATGTTAAGCATGGTATGTCATATTCATAAGACCCTTTATCGTATTTGGACCACATATTCGTTTTGGTTCGAAAGAAGTTCTACCAATGGCGTATGTGCATAGATTTCGTGGTTTCAAACCAGACACATAACAAGAATATGTTTCTCATTCAACGAATCAATCAGTTTGTCGATGTTACTTTTGTGAATCGTTTTCATTCTTTCATAAATTTCTACTCATGATATATCCATATTACGGCTTATCCAGATGACCATGAGGGAACAAGAATTTTAACTGAGTTTGGTTTGCACTATTACGATGTAATTATGTTCGTGCTAAACAATTATGGGTGTTACCTATTAATTGTGGCGCACCAAACATTTGTTATGCAGTTTGGATGAAACATTAAGACTTATATAGATGATATGTTGATCAAACGTAATCGCATTATTGACAATATAATCCATATCATAGAAAAAATCGCGAACCTTTTATCCATTGAACTTCAACTTAAACGTAGACAAATGTATTTTTGGGCACGTTCGGGAAACTTTTTAGGGTTCATGGTCAGCGAAAAAGGTATTGAGACCAATCCATCCCAATTTTCAGCCTTGGCCATCATGAAACCACCTTAGTTTATCAAGGAGATCTAATTTTTAGTTAGAAGGTTGGTAATACTGAACAGTTTAATATTCAGATCTTTCGATAAGTATTTTAGGCTATTCCATGTATTAAGGATGGTCGACATGTTCCATTAGAACATGGAATGTAATGTAGTTCCCAATAAAATAAATGAACATTTAACTTCCCCTAAATTTATATTTAAACCAGTTCAAGGGTAGTATTCATATATTTACCAATAAGGCAAAAACTAGCAGCATCATACTCGGATTCGTTATTGGAAGCCATGAAGCCATCCTATAGAAGAGACTAACAGGTTCACCATTTTTTGCCTTCTTAGTTTTAGATCCAGTCGTTAAATTTATTATTTTGTGTTTCAATGTTATTTATTCTTCCAAATGACAAAATATTTTAGCAACTACAACATTAGTTATTTTGCCTATATGGCAGCAACCATCAATTTACTATGTTCAGAGGTACCACACGTATGAGAGGTTTCATCAAACTTTTATGTTTCTTTCCCATCAGGAAGTGGACTCTTATGAGCAACTTGTGAAACACACTTAGTAATTGTAACCCCTTTGAGAGCAGATGTAGGAGAGTTCGTGATAGAACTAAGGATTTACTAACAACTAATTTACCAATAACCAAATATATTAGAGCACAAAACGTAACAAAAATATTATTCCATTATAGTCTATTTTTTTTCTCTCTCAGATTTTTCCACCCCCTGAAAATCTTCAGCCAACTATAAACTCCTTTCTCCAGTGACAAATTTATTTTTAAAAATATAATTCATTCAAAAAAATAATCTCAAAACAAATTCACTTATGATAGATAATTATATGGTTGACTTCCAGCGACTCAAAAAGTTCTTCCTCTGGCTCTGGTTCCTCGGAAGATAGTAAAAAAGATGTCGCTTTTGAATAATATTATGGTTTATTACTTTTCCTGTCGAATTTCATCTTTTGGTGTAACTCCTGCTTACTAACCATCGTTGGTGCCCTGGTCGTACTTTTGTTGAACTTTCATGTTTGTACAACATACTTTGTGTTGTGAAAGTTCTTAATAAGGAAGTTTTTCGATTATGTATTATCCCATGTAACTTGATTATTTTAATCTCTTACTCCAAACTTTTTCAAGTGAAAATATTATATACTTGTCTTTTATAAAACACTCATACTTTCCACCCACACCTTTTCATATTATAAATTCATAAAAACTACTCATATTATTTTTACAAAAAACTTCGTACAAAAATGTTTTACACGTATCTTTTTCAAAAATATTGACATTATTTTTCCAAAGTTTTTCACATGAAAAAATAAATTGTTGACCAAAATTCATTGGTAGACCATTCTAATTTAAAAATATGAGTATTATAATTCAACATTCATTAAGAGATCTTTCTAGTTCAAAAAGATGAACATTGTTACCTAACATTCATTGGAAGGATTTTTTAGTTCAAAATGATGAACATTGTCATCCGACATTCGTTAGAAGGCCTCTTTAGTTCAAAAGGATGAAAATTGCCATCCAACATTCGTTCGAAGACCTCTCTAGTTCAAAAGGATGAACATTGTCATCCAACATTCTTTGGAAGGCCTCTTTAGTTCAAAAGGAAGAATGTTGTAGAAGTTATTTTAAGATGGCAAAGAAATATTATATTATATATAAGTCGGCTATTATGACAACTCATTAAAACCTTCATGCGCTACAAGGGTAGGAAAGAGTATGCCACCAATACTTACATAAGTTCTTAAAAAATATTTAAAACTTTATATATTAATTCTAAATATAACTTGAGATGTTCAATATTCCAAGGGTGAAGAAGATCAATTTATTCCTTATCTTTTAGTCGATATGTTCTCGAATTGACTTTCTTCGTTATCGTATATGGACCTTCCCAATTAGGAGTTAACTTGTCAAGTCGTTTCTCTTTTTTTATAAAAGAACACTTTCCTCAAGACTTTGTCTTCTGCTTTGAATTCTTGTCTCCTAGCCTTTGAAGCATATCGAATTCTCATCATAGTCTGATAGTGTAGAGAATTCAGTTATGCCATTTTTTCTTTTTTCTTCCACCAAATCTAACTCTGTGAGCTTTCCTTTATCATTTGTCTCATAGGAGTATTCACTGAGCCTATACGAGGGGAATATTATCTCAGACAAAACCACTGCATCCATTATATAAACCAGCATGAATGGTGATTCTTGTGTGCAGTCCAGGGAGTGATTTGGTAAGCCCATAAAACTTCGTGTAGATAATCTGATCATTTTTCAGCCTTATTTTCCATGTTCTTTTTTAGTCCATCCAACATTGTCTGATTGGTGACCTCGACTTATCCATTCGCTTGGGGATGGAAAGGGGCCGAGAAGCACTACTGTATCCCTTTAGAATCACAAAAATCTTTCATTTCTTTGTTATTGAACTGTGGTTCATTGTCCATCGTTATTTTCCTCGGAACCCCAAAACGACAACAG